>MCGO01000001.1:0-600000 GCA_002104985.1 Rhizoclosmatium globosum | reverse complement strand
TTTCCCCACTGGTTTCGACTTCTCGTCTACCTTTGGAACCCCATTTGATATGGCCCCGATGGACGTGGCGGTTGGCTTGAGCCCTGTCTCGCCTTCCGCTAGTAGCAACGTCTCGTCTAAGGCTTTCAATGGCTACTCTGCTGTTCCTGGTTCTAACGCTGTTTCTGTTGGTGCTGACATGTTCATGTTTGGCAACCACCCTGCTTCAAGTACCAGTAACTACTCTTCTCCTTCTCAACCAAACTTGGATTTCTTTTCCTCGTTTGGGACCCCGTTCCCGGCCTCGATGGACGCGGCAGCTGGCTTGAGCTTTGACTCGTCAGCTGCTAGTAGCAACGTCTTTTCTATGGCTGGTATCGGTTCGGCTGATTCTTCTTTGAACTGGCTCGACTCTTTGATGTCTGTCCCTCAAGCTGCCCCTGTTTCAGTTGTTTCTGCAACTGCAGGTCCTGCCAAGAAGGCACCACGTGCCTCCAAGACCCCTTCTTCCCCAGCTCTCTCTGTTACCAAGGGCAACCGCGAGACTGCTGTCTCCTCAGTCTACCAGTGCAAGGTCGTGGGTAACAAGCAAACTGTTGAGTACCCATCCTCCTGCAAGTCCTGTGGTGTCGCTGTTGCCACCATGATTCTCCGTGGTTCTGTGGATTCGTTCCAGGCTGGCTACCTTGTGGAAGTGACCTGTGACTCCTGCTCTCAGTCTGACTCTCGCTCTGTTTCCCCAGTCGCTGATATTCCAAACCTCAAGATCATCCAGTCTCGCAAACGTGCTCGCAAGATCAACGACGATGGCAAGGCTGTCCACTGTGATGTCTGCCAGACTCACGTTGGTACTGGTGGTGTTCAAGTCATTGACACTGGTGCCGTCAAGCGTCACTGTGGTGAAGGCCAGACTGCTCGCAAATCTGACTCTTTCTCTGTCGAGGTTGTGTGTGCTGGCTGTCGTGACCACTATGGATTCTGTACCGAGTGCGGTGGTGGCGGTAAATACCGTACTGGAAAGTACCGTCCATTCGAGCTCTTCCAAGATGGTCGCCGCACCTGTTCTTTGCCTCATTTCCGTCTCGGTGACACCAAGGCCACTCACACGTTTGTTCCAGTTTCTGCCTCCAACGTTTCTCCTATGGGTGAAGGCAAGACAATCTTCTTGGACTCCTACATTTCCCAGCACGCTGTTCCAAAGCAACTCAGTGGTGCCAACGCCGTCTTCTCCTCTGCCGCGGCTATCCAACAGTCTGCTGAAGCTCTTTGGTCCAAGGAGGAGTCTCGCGTCGCTTCATCCACTTCTGGGCAGTACATTGCTTTCGCTTCCATCCCCAAGTCTTCGCGCAAGAAGTCTCGTGCAGCCACCGCCACTGCTGAGTCTGCTGACATTCAGATGGCTTGCATCACTGCCGAACACGCTGTCCATCACTCAGTCTTGGAGATCAAGCAAGTTGCCTCTCGTGTAACTGCGGCTCAGTCCTCTGCTCTTCTTGCTGAAATGGTTCGCAACGCTGTGGCTTCTCTTCCATCTGGGTCTGTCCAACATGTCTTGTTGAACAGTGCTGTGGTTTCTGCAGCTCAGATTGAGAAGCTTGGTGCTGTTGCCGTTGAGTCTTACTTGAGTAGTTCCAAGTCTTGCGTTGGTGCGGTTTACTTGAGACAACGTGCTGTTGAGGAGTCTTTGGGTGTTGGTTCGCAGATGTTTGTCGTTTCTGCGTCTGCTTTGGTGTAAACTGGGATCTGGGTGTTAGTAGTGTTTATGGATTTGTATATCCGGACAAGGATGGCACGACGGTTCGCGCTGCGACGGTGCTACGAATGGAGACTCAGTTTGTAGGATATGGTATTATTCTCCTGAGATTTCCTTTGGTTTGGTTTTCGCTTGAGGCTTAGCTTCGCGACGTAACAATAAACTTGATGCAACTTAATACCTTTGCTACTCCTGTTCAGATAACATTGTAACTTTATAACGTAGTTTTTGTTCAGTTATTGTTCTTATGAGATCGTTTCAACAAACATAGACTCTGATCACCGCTACTCCTCCTTCTTTAGAACCTTCTGTTCTTGAGCCGACTTGAAGGTGTTGATGCGCTTCTTGGTTTCAACTTCAAACTCCAGCCCAAGCTCCTTGAAAAGTCCAACCGAGAAAAGGCTGCGAGCCCAAACAAACAAAGGTGCAACAACCAAGACTATCAACATGGATCAGCATCTGGATATTAAAAAGTAACCTAGAACTTACTTTCGAAAATGTACTGTGCGGCTACTGGAGGGAATCGCTTTTCGATAAAGTAGTTACCGGCTGTGTGGGAAGAGAAGAACTGTTACAACTGATTCGGCAAGATTATCTGGCCTCACCAAATAGAGCAGCTCCAGAAAGTATTAATGACCCCAATGCAACTTCCAATGGAGCCTGTAACAAGCGAAGTCAAACCCATGTGACTAAAGCAAGCAACTAACTCACCCCAAGGAAGTCTGAGGCTGCAAAGTGATCACCGTACACCAAACAAGCAGCGACAATAAACAACGAAGCAGTTCCGCCAATAACTGGGTGCAGAGACACATAGTAAACCGAGTATACCAAAGCAACAACCACAGTGATGTTCAATGGCACACCCACAGCATCAAGCGGCCACGCCCCAAACGACGGCGACAAACAACTGATAACTGCAAACAAGCTCCACAAAAACACAGGCACAAACAGCACATGCACCAGCTGGTTCACTCCATGATCATGGAACTCTGCATACAAACAATACTGGATCCCAAAGTTATCCAAAGCCGCCACACTCCCATCCTCCGTCTTCCCATACGTCTCATCGTAATGCTGGAGCGCCGCAGCAGAAGCCTGCTGCTTCAGCTTTTCAAGGTCGTACGTTTCTTGGAGTTGATGCTCTTCAATGAGTTTCTCGGCTTCGGCGGCTGCGAAGCCGGCGAGGAGTTCGCGGAGGAGGGAGTGGTTTGAGCTGTGTGGGATGGAGTTTGTGGAGGCGAGGTGGTCTTCGAGGAGACGCATGGCTTCGAAGCCGGCGGCGGCGGCGAGGATCTCGTGTGTGAAGTTTGCTTTTACTTTTTGGGTGTAGACGTTGTCGTGGTGTGGGTGTGTGCGTAGGTGGAAGAGGTTGAATTTCATTTTTGGATGAGGTTTTTGTTGGGAGACACAATTGGTTTGGAGCGGACTGTCGGACACTTCTCAGTTCTTACGTTGTCTTTATAATATATAAAAGTATGTTTTTTGATGATTTGGCTTCGATGGTGTAGCTTCGTAGACGGAGGAGTGTTAGAATCAGGAAAAGACGACTTTATTTGATTTAGACACAGATTTACTGAGCCTTCTTTAAAATCTTCTTTCTGAACTATATTGGTCAAGTTAATATCAACCAATTTAATCGATAGAAACTTTTAGACTCACAGCAGCAATTCTCTTGCCCACTTCACTTTGAGTTGATGGTCCGAATAGGGGTATTTGATTCGGAACCCATTCGGCATCCCATTCGGATGCCATTCGGATACCATTGAGACGCTCATTCGGGATGCAACTCTGATGCCAATACCTCTAATGTGGCATCTCTTTTTGATTCGTTTGTTAATAAAAAGATCAACAAATGGCTTCCAAAGGACCCAAACGTATCAACAGCTGGGAGTATGACCCGCACCGCCTGCAAATCCCGGTTGCAAACACAGCAGCGAGTATTCGCCAATATTTGCAACGATTGCCAGTCTCTTCTAGAGCTGGGCACGCTTCCCTCAACGCATTGCTTGACACCTTTGAACAAGACCCAAACTTCATCATGCCATCCCGTGCGACGATTGACCGCTCTACGCAAGTCGAAAAAGTTGATTTGTTGTGCTCTTGCTTTCGGTAAGGATGTGTTGATGCTTGTACTTTTGCTTGGCTTCATATCAATGCTTATATGGTTGGCACAGCACTGCCAACAGTCGAATTGACGACCGGACTTGGATTGTATCGACTGATCGACACAATGTTGTCCTTGACGATGAGTTACTGGCAATCATCCGCGATAACAAATCGAAAGTAAACACAAAGAAGAATAACCTGAATAATGCGTTGTTCAAGTTGCCTGGCTGGCGCCTCGAAGAACTTGCTGATCAGTTTCATTGTGGCTGGGAGTATAAAGGTTTGAGCCAGAGCTTCGGAATGATGTCGGACAAGGAACACTTGCGAGGTGAATTGTTCGATTTCATATGGGGTTAGTGCATCCATTGTCCAAATATTGTTCTGATTCATACCAGAATCGAAGAATGCAACGAACAAGTACCACATTGACTTTATCTCTGCCAACGCTGAATTCGATTCGCTGGAACCATTGCATGGAAACAAAGCCAAAGCACGACGGGCACAACGCAGACCAACTCCGATGGCACCAAGACAGACCTATGCAAATGATGATGTTAAACCACAATCTCGTCCGGTATCGGCACTGAAGTTTAGCCCTCCATCGAAGCGACATCTTTGCTTGTGCGGGAAGAGAAACAACTCTAGTATGGTTCAGTGCGCAAACTGCTTCTCTTGGGATCATTTTACTTGTGTTGGTGTGACGGCATCAACGGCGCAATCAAATTCATATGTCCACATCTGCAGCGATTGTCAGGACGATGATACTGATACTAAGGATGGAATATCTCCCAAACCGCACGATGTGTTTGTTATTGCCGACGATTCCCACCGTAGTACGCATCGTTTTACGACTGTAGATCGGCGTAAAGGGCTGCCACAACCTCAAAGAGCTCCCTTGCCTCTGACTGTTCCGATCGAAAAGCCTCGTTCAGCAAAAAATCGCGTCGAATCTGTCTCTTACGATAAGCATCATGGCCCAAATGATCGCGTTGGAAAGGATAGCGTCAAATCTGCTTACGTCGACAAAGCAAGGGACTCTGATGAAGGAAGGGACTCTGATGAAGAGAGGGATGGCCCTGGTTCTCATACTTATTACTGCAGCTGTGGATCTGAAACAGACAATGCAACCACCTGTTGTAACTGTACATCGTCAATTTGTCAAGTCTGTATTGATAATTTGGATTCTCCAGACGGCTTATGCAAAGCTTGTATCGCAAAAAAGTGCTCGATATGTGAATCAGTTTGTCAATCGGAGACAGAATGGCCTCCCTGCACCCAGTGCAAGAGTGTTGAACATTTATCTTGCAACGAAAGGACGTACTCGCGAAGCCACAATAGATACTTCACAATGAAGAAACCGACAGATTTGATGGCCTGCAACCTTCCCGTCTGCAACCACAGCACCAAAGCCAGCCATGACACACTTAGAACAGCGATGAGCCCACCTCCCAGCAAAATTCTTTCGATGCCAGTTTACGTATGCTTCCATACCTGGTCGATATCGTGAAAGAAAATCCCATGATTCTCCGATCAGAAGACACAAGCTGTTGTTGTGCATAAAGTCCCTGAAGGGATTGTCAAGAAACTTATCATCATGATCATCCAAAAACCAAGAATGAAGCAACAGGTGACTGAGGACATAAGCTTTCAGGAAAAGTGGATTTGACTGAGGAGTAGGCAAAACAGACTCGTCTTGCCGATGGGTTTGGAGATATGCATTCTGGATGTTCCAAAGCTTTGATCTACAGATAATAAGCAATAAGCAGGGCAGACCACTAATACATCGTACCTCAGCTCGGTGATTACACCAATAACCCAGACACATGCTGTTTCCCAGCTCATCATCCACACATTGTCCAAAGTAATGTATCCTGCCTCAATTTCAGCCTTTGCATAGTAGAATGAATACTTCTTTCCTCGGGATTGATGGTGATCGGCATAGTACACTCCGGCATCACACGATCCATTTTCACACTGCTTTGGTATAAAGACAACACAATCGATACCAGCATCACCAATAACTTTACGTTGGCTTTCTGGCTGATCCGTTAGTTTGCGCTCACACTTCAGGCAGAAACAGATTGGCGAAGTGATGATTTTAGCAGTTGCTGTGTGGTTTACATTCCCATCGTTGGAGAAGTAGCTCTCTTGATGAAGTGACTGCATATATGAGATCACAGACTCTGATTCCAGATTGAGAGATGTAGCAATGTTGTCCACCATTGTCTTGAAGCGTCTACGTTGTGCGTAAATGTACCCAATTTCAATACTCTTTGGGTTATAGCCTCTAATTAGACTGGCGATATACTCCTTTTGAGTCTTGACCTCCTCAGTAAGACGCAGAAGCTGAGTTGCGGTCGCCGGTATCATTGTTCGAGAATGTGAATAGAATTTATTCGAAGGCTTCACTTCAACAAGGCAAGATAACGCACAGCATGGCCTTAAACTCCACATGACCATCCGAATCCGAATGATGATCCGAATGATGATCCGCATGATGCTCCGAATGGGGTTCCGAATGGGGTTCCGAATGACATACCCTGGTTCGGACCATTTACTGTTCACTTTGAAGTTCTTTGTGCAGGTCAGGATACAATCCAAAGTCGAACAACGTGTGAGTCCAAACAAAGAGGTAAGCCAGAACGACAGCTAGTTAAATGAAGTTGAAGGCTGAGTTAGAAAAGACACACACCACCGTATACCTTGTAACAAATTATCCAACAAAGCAGGCGCTCGCTTCTCGAATACACCATGTCCAACTAGATAAGTATAGAACATTAAAACGCGACGTATGACTCATTATTGCAAGCACTCAACTAAACTGACAGATCCACGCCGTGACATGAATAGCAAGCGCCAAATAGAAAGGACCCATCTATAGTGCATCGTATAAGCTGCTCAAAGCACATGGTCACAAGTAACCAAAACGAACCCCTGTCAACGCGCGAGACTCCGTGACGAAAAGGTTACAAGAGTACAACATCCCAAACAGAGTGGCTCCAACGAACCCGCCAATCACAGGGTGTAAAATAGTATAGTACGTTGCGTAGGATATGGTCAAGAGGGTTGTAACGTTGAATGGAAGGCCTGGAATGATGGCGCCAGGGACTCCAATTGTGTGCATCACGCAGCTGGACCACATGATTGCTGGGACAAAGATTGTGTGAATGATTTGGTTCGTCCTGTTGTTGTGGTACTCTGCGTAGCCACAGTATTGGTCCTTGAAGGAGAAGATGGAGCCTGGCATTGGAGGTTGATATCAGTAGAGTAAAAGTTCGAGTTTTTCTGGAACACCTCGGATCTATCTCTTCTTCATGCTTCTCTTCAATTAATTTACTTGGAAATGATGCGACGATTTCTCTCCACTAAGGCTACCCTTTCGCATGTTGACGCCAGCGGCAAGGCATCCATGTTTGGAGATTTGCTTTCGATATGAATATATACTGACAGAGCTACAGGGTTAACGTCTCCGCCAAAGTCCCAAAGCATCGCACTGCCGCAGCGCAGGCCACAGTACGCTTCTCAACACCAGAAGCGTTCGACACACTTCGACGAAACGCGATGGCGAAAGGAGATGTCTTGGGAGTAGCCAAGGTTAGAGTTTTGATGTTACTTGACTAGACTCTGACATCACTCAGCTTGCAGGGATCAACGCTGCTAAACAAACTGGGCTTCTTGTCCCTCTCGCGCATCCACTGTTGCTTACTCATATCGATCTGGAATTTGAACTGAAAGAGGCTAAAAACGCTGTTGATATTGTGTGTAAAGTTGAATGTGTGGAACGAACAGGCGTGGAAGTGGAAGCTGTGATGGTATGTAAGCTAGTAAAAGGCTTTCTATCTAATTCGCTGTTTTAAAGGGGGTCTCTGTTGCGGCAGTAACTGTTTTCGATATGTGTAAAGCTGTTGACAAAGCCATAACGATTGAAAACATTCATGTACTCAGCAAGACTGGCGGGAAATCAGATTACAAGGCAGTTGATAAATAAAGACTGTCTCTATTCATGCAGAATACGCTGAACATGCGTTCCAATCGGAAACCAATGTCCATCCCTATGCCAAACTTCCTCGTCCCCGCTAACGCCGCTCCAGCTTGGTTTTGAGTGAAACTGAAAGTTGGGGAGTAACCAGAAGAGGGGATTCTCTCCTAGTACTTGCTGAACGTTTTCAAACCAATTCCCCAAATCATATGGATTCTCATTCAAATCCACGCGTCTCCCTGCATAAGAATATGAAGAATATCGATTTTTCTTCAAGTTCTCTATTGTCGTCTCATTTGTGAGTAGAAGCTGAATCTGAGCGAAGTATAAGTAAATCTCCGCAAGGGAAACTGACCTTACCTGATTATAAAACAACATCGACACCATGGTCACCATAGGCGTCAATACTACCACATTCATGCAAACGATGATGAGCTCCCCACTTTCCATTTCCAAGTTGGAGTGCCCCCTTACTGCACCAACCAACACCACTTCTAACCGTGCGACAATGACGAGCACACAGCACCAACACGAAATACAAGACCAAAAGAGGAATCGTATGAAATGTGCTTGGTTTCCATGACCAACACAGTTTGCAATCCATGAGCAATGGTGATCCATGCGAAGAATGCAGCGAGAACAATAACGACAATGATGCGCCCGCGGAGGTTTATAACGCTGGCATGAATGGCAGTAATGCGGTGATAAGACGTCTGTGGCTGGATCAACCTCCAAATAGTCCATAACAGGGGTCAGCTCCAATGCCGTTTCGGGCGGTGGTTGATAGTATGAATATACAGTTCCAGGGTTTGATACGATGCAGAGATAGTAATTGATTAAGAGTAATGATGTAGATGCGTTGAGGACAAGGAAACTAAGTTTTGAGAGGAGAGTCCGCAGCGGCCAGAGCCAGGGGACCAGGATACAGAACATGGTGGTCAGATGAATAAATAAAGTTGTTCCAATGATGCAGACAACCATAGCCAAGTTAGGCCGTAGTCTGTTCCACAGGGACTGTTGCATGTTTCAATGAGAATATTTACAAAGACTTTATTCGCTTCACGGGCGCTACAAATGTGGGTATAACGAAAAGAAAGAACAGTAAGTCAAGCGGAGGCTGAAAGGAGCAAGGCAAAGGCAGTCCGCCCAGACAGAGACTCAGTCCATATTGACAGACTTCCGCAGGACATTAAACGACACAACAAAGCCCAGAAACGAGACCAGTTTGAACACTGCGGCGTTTGAAATGCTGCGCTGTTCTTCGGGTGTCCGCGCTTCTCGAAAGATGGCTTTGAAGTTGGGGAGCATCGTTCTCTTTCTCCTTTCTTTTTTTCTTTGTTGAACAACTCTTCAAAACTACTCACTAACTAAATGGTTGGTGTCCTGAGTCGTTTACCCTTCCTATCAAAGAACCATACTAATCATTACTCGATCTTATCCAGGCCAAAGCTGCAAAAACCAGAAAGTTTGCCCAAGTTAAACGCATGTTGGCTCCAAACGACCAACGTCTCAAACAAAACCAAGAAAAGGCTGTCGCGAAAGCTGAGAAACTCGAAAAGGCAAAAGTAAAGGAAATGTGAGTAAACGTGGCTTTCATCTAGTATCTGCGTCTTCCTTACCCCGTTCGCAACAAAGGCCTCAAACCGCTGCGTCCCTCTTCTTCAAATACAACGAAGCCCTTGGCCCTCCATACCACATCCTTGTCGATACCAACTTTATCAACTTCAGCATCCAAAACAAACTCGAAATCGTGAAGGCTTCCATGGATTGTCTGTACGCGAAATGTATTCCTTGCATTACAGACTGTGTAATGGCTGAGTTGGAGAAGCTGGGTAGTAAATTCAGGATTGCTTTGACGTAAGCTTGTTGTGTTGGGTCATTGCGGTTGCCTTTACGCTAAACTGGAATGGAATTCTAATCAGCACTGCCCGTGATCCTCGATTCAAGAGGCTTCCATGCTCACATAAAGGAACATATGCCGATGACTGTATTGTGAATCGAGTTATGCAGGTTAGTAATATTTTGTATGATTCTTGAACTTGCAACTCAATAGTGGAACAGCACCCAATCTACATTGTCGCGACTTGCGATAAAGATCTCAAGAAACGAATCCGTAAAGTTCCGGGTATTCCAATCATGTCCATCGTCAGTAGCAAGCGACAATATGCGGTTGAACGACTTCCAGGAGAGCCATTGAAGTAAAAACTATTCAACAAGCCAGCGTCAAATAGGCAAGCAGTAGAATCATGTTACGTTTCTCTTTTATGTTGTATCATTGAGAAATAAAGGGGAAATTAACCGGTTTACAGTATATCAATCTCTCTCTTTGACTTGTACAACAACTCTCTCATTATCTTGCTCTTCTTGCTCTTCTTCGTCCTCTTCCTCTTCGCTTCCTTCATCACGTCCACTAACAGCACTCTTGCGACTCTTTCGCCGTTCGGCAGTCCCCGAAACGCGATCTGGCACGGCTTCACCCTGAATTGTATTCTATGCACAGCACAAAAGTCGAGATATCCTTTTCTGATGGTGAATTTGATGTGTTTTGCCGCTGCGGCTCTGTGTGCGTCGGAGTATGAAACCGTGAAGGATGTAATTTGAAGGGTTTGGTCTGGTGTGTCTTCGATGTCTAACCGGTATATGAAAGTGAGTGATATTGCGATGAGCGCGAGTAATGGGTTGTAAATGAATTCTAACCTTCAGAATACACTTCGTCAAAGTCAAATTGCTTTTCAGAACCTGAACGTGAGATTGTCCATCCTGCGACTGCTTAATGTTAGATCCAGGAATAATGCGAGGTAGAATCCGAATTGTTGTGCAAGACGAACCCTTCATACTCCAGATTGTGATCTTCTTAATGACATGAAGCGACGGCAAAGTAACGATAAATTCTTGCGGATAGAGACCAGTGGAAGCCCAGAATGATTTGGTTGTACTGTAGTTGACATGTCAAACTTGTTCTGAAATAGGATTGAGAATAACGAACCCATCCAGCATATTTTCAGCAGGAAATCTAGCGTCAGCTGAAGTGACCATAGAAATACGAAGGTTTTGAATATTCTCTGAAGAAGGCGCACCGGATGCCATATTTTGAATAGGTTCTTTTGTTTGACTTTTTTTCCTGGATCGGAAATGCCACAATTCAAGTACATTATCGAGCACTTTGAAGAGGGTAGGGTTGTTATGGCCTTCTTCGTAATACTTATGGGTGAACAGGTCTGTCGAGTGGGTCAAGCTCGAGTACTCAAACATGATTGTTCAAGTTGGAAAGGGAAACCTCGTCCTTTGCAACCTGACCAAAGATACTATCGAAAACATCCTCAGAACATTAAGGAGGGAGCTGTCTGTACTCAGCAGACGCTTTGCAATATGCTGGATCAGTTCAAAAGGTTCTTCTGTTGGACCCGTCGGCACCTGTTGAACTCAACCCAGACGATGGCAAGGATGGATTTGAGTTTCTGTTGTTTGGTGGTATTCTGGAGACGATCCTCCAAGAGACAGAACCAAAGAGTTGAGAGTTCAGGGCTTTACAGGAAGACATCTGGGACCCATTCAAATGACTGTGAGTTTTACAGAATGTATAATTGGATCGGTTGGCGCTTATCATTTTTGGTAGACTGATACTGCAGTGTTGGTGTCGAAACGAGTGTTGGAAGGAGGAAAGAAACTCAGTGAGCTGCAGTTCGTCGACAAACCTGAATTGCAGGTCAGCAAAAGCGAGAGTGTTGAGATGCCTTTCAGATATTTGGTGGAGAACGGACAGCCTATCCTGCCAGCTGGATTCATTGAGCTTCTGCGTAAAACCAACAACGAGCCGCTCTGGTAAATTAGAATGAATAATCAGAGTAAACGAAATTGGCGGAATGTTTGTTGTCTATTTTTGCAATTTCAACTCTGTTTCAAGGGTGTCCGAACAACAGAACACCAATGTTCTGTCATCTACTTACCCGCACCTGCCGCACGTCCACCGCGTACGCAACACAATCGATACGAATAGTTAAACGCAGCCTCGCCACAGCTGTTTCACAAAGGCCACCAAGCCTGACAGACGAAGTGTCCACCGTCGCCACTGCACCGACACGCAGCCTCGCACGCCGCACTGCCTCGCCACCGAATCAGCCACAAAAAGTTTCGCATTCGCCGACGATTGTTGCCGTGCACCAAACGTTGCGACGAGCGGTGCGACTCGTCGACGTTGAACACCTTCTTGCTGCAATGGTCGCTGCAAAACCAACATTTGCTCGCTGGAGCCTGGCTCTGCGTTTCCTCCACCTGTGTCCGAATTTGCTGCTGCCAAACGCGACAAGGGACAGACTCCAACTGATGGATAGATTGCTGGAATACCCCGCAAACAACAACGAACAGTTCAAACTCGCAAGCAGTGTTTGGCGGGAATTCAATGCCTGTCTCGATGAAGCCATTCGTGTTGAGATATCTAAACCTAATCCATGCATTCTGAAACTGAGATTGGACGCAATGTCAAAGGGAACTCATGGATCTGTTATCCTTCATTTATCGTCCGATTCCTTCGCTCGTCCTCCACTGTCTCTCTCAATGGCCAATTGCTTGTTTTGAACAGAATCAATCCTTCAAATCCCAATAACTACGAAATTGCATTCGGATTCGTTTCTTCAACAACAACGAATAAGCAAGGAACATCGTTCTCTCTTACATCTCACAACTCCATCAACATGAATGAGTGGATTCCTTCGAGTCTCATTGAAGCACGTATTTTGGATCTGAACCTTGCTGCATTCACCGCAATGATTGATGCACTCAAGAAGTTCCCAACATTCTTGAAGCCTGCACCTTATTGGGCTCTATCCCAACTTATCCAAAGTCACCAATCCCGTCCTACGAAATCAATGAAGAGAAATACAAGTACAATCTCCTTCACCCACTTGTACGCTTAAACAACTCACAGACAACAGCACTCAAGACTGCCCTTGAAAACCGGTAACTGTTGTCTGGGGTCCTCCTGGTGAGTAACCTGCGCTGCTATGTCTTGTTTTGGTTTAACGTTATCATTAGGTACTGGTAAAACACGTGTCATAACGTCCCTCATTTCACTACTTCTTCATACTTGCCCAACCAAAACAATCCTGGTCACTGCACCAACACATCAAGCCGTCGACACAATCTTGAAGCAATTTCTCCAAGCTCATGAACGAAACCCAGACTTTAAACCTTCTCGACGAAAGTTGGTCCGAATTGGAACCCGCGATACTGTGGATCCCGCACATTGGCCATACCTTCCCTACAACACTGTGAACGACGTTGAAACACTTGATAAACGCGTATACTACTCGAGCATCGTTTTCAGTACTACTCTCAGCGCTGGTGTTGGCGTTCTTGCGACATGCAAGTTTGACACAGTCATTGTTGATGAAGCCGCGCAAGTCTCCAATGCGCCACATACATTGCAACTTCAAAGGCAAAGAACGAATTGTTCTTGTAGGTGATGAAATGCAACTTGGGGCTGTTACTTCGGAATCTCGAAATGGCGAGCAGGCGGATGGGTTCCAAAAGAGTTTGTTTGAAGTGATGAAGGACGAGGGGAGGCGCCTGTCGTTTTGTTGGACGAGCAGTATCGAATGCCCAAGGAGATTTGTGAATTTTCGAGTCGTGTTTGGTATAATGGAGGATCAAGACTCATCAGAGTATGGACGGATGGAAACCAATGCGATCAGCACCGTTTCATGGAAAGAAGTTTGTCGCGTTCGTTGATGTGGCACAGGGATCAGAATGCGTCACCAACAGTGGATCCGTTGAGAATAAGGAAGAAGCTGAAGCTGTGAAACAAGTAGTCGAGGATCTTTGGAGAGAGACTGGTGGTGGGAGTGGATTTGGTGTGATATCTGGGTATGCTGCTCAAGTCCAGTTGATTCAAAAGTCTTGGATGAAGTTGGAATCAATGATGTGGATGTGGTGAGTTTTTTGTGGATTTCTTTGCCACGTAACTCTGATGTTTGTTTCAGCGGACTGTTGATGGGTTTCAAGGACAGGAACGTGATGTGATCGTCTTCTCAGCCGTCAAAACAAACGGAAAGATTGGTTTCTTAAAAGACTATCGGCGAATGAATGTTATGTTGACCCGGCCAAGCGCGGAATTGTGATTGTGGCCACTCTGCGACGTTAAGAAAAGATCCAGTGTGGAGGCAACTACTGGAGAGTATCATACAAACAAAACAGTTTTAGTATCGGTGCGCAACTTGTTTTCGTAGTATAAAATATTGTATTTAGTTTCTTAATCTGCCTTCTCCGTTTTCTTAATCCGGAATCAAGACTTTACCAACCAAGAAGTGCCCCACACTGAACAAAATAATCTGGAATACAATGAATGTACTCGCAATAATATAGTGGCTGATTGTGTGCCAATTTCCAACCAACTTCCATCATCTCTCACCAAGAAGAAGAAATTGAGCGTCATTACATCAGTGGTGCTAAGAACGAGAAGGAAGAGACTGAAAGCTGGAAGCGCGATGCTTCGAGAAATACTCCAAATACAGCACTGAGCAGGAAAAATGGAACAATCAACTTGATGACCAAGAGAACACCCATAAGGAATGGATTAAAGACCGTTGTAAATCGATATACAGATTCCATCGAGAACGAAGATACAGATGCAATATTTCCAGTTCCGAAAAAGGCGGTATTATAAGGAACAAGAAGATGTGGCTGTACGAAGATCGTCGACAGTGAGCAAACGGAATCACTCTTTGGAGAGGCAGTTGAAGCAGCTTTAGATGAGACGAGTAACTCGTTTGGGAATCACATCAGAGTAATCATTTCCAAGTGGCTCAGTGCTCTTGACTTCTGAAAACAGTTGTCGTTCCATAAGAAGCCATCCCAACAAGGTTTGAGAGAAGCAGAAATAGAAGAGAGTTTCATAACTGTTAAACTCTTTAGTCAACGAAAATTCTGCTCATTGAAAACATACCTGATACTCAGCAAGATAAACAGAGGTGCGAAAGAGAGGTAAATAACTACCAATCGACGCAAAAAGTGGTGCCCTTCTTTGACAAGATCCATCGCTGGAATAATTCCACATGAAAACAAAATAATCCAACTCAACAATTGATTCAACAATGGAAGCCCCTCCTTTCGTGACAAACGACCAGATGTGTCATTTACAATGAGATACTGACCAAAATGACAACAAGCTGAACAAATATCTTTAAGTACTTGCTTGTGTGTATAGATGCAACATACCTGGAATAGAATGATAGCAGGTGGTCCATCTTTCTGTTGTTTCGTCTTTCCACTAACCGGTAATGCCGTTGGCGCGTACTTTGGTAGCAGATATGCAGCAATGGCTCCCGAAATCAAAATCAAAACTCCACCGAGAGTCCTATCAAATATCAGCAACAGTCTTAACTTTGGTTTTCAGGCTTACACCAATCGCATATCTTCACCCAATTCAACTGGAAGCAATGTGAACACACTCGTTACGATGCACGCCGTTCTCCAAAACAAAATCATTCGCCAATTTTTGTTTTGGAAGGACGTTGGTGTCAAGAACGGCCACACAATTCCAGCAACAATTAAGGATGGCGTCAAAACCTCCCTGCTGAAGTAGCTGTACACAAGAATTTCGAGTGCGATAACATAAATTGAAATTTTGACTAGGTTTCCTGCCAAAGCGCCTGTGTTGAAGTTTCGAGAAATGACGGAAAATGCGAATTTACGCTCTTTGAAGACTTGTGCCCAAAGATACACGAGGAATGCAATGTAAAGGTAGTAATTTGGATGAGATTCCTTGAGGTACATGAAGAGGGAGAAAGCGACAAAGATGAGGATTGCGCCGTAGGAAACCTGCAAAAGATGTCAGCCAGCTAATTTATAAATTGAAAAAAAGTGAAGAACAGACCATCTTGTTGGAGGACTCATCTTCAGCAGTAACAGCTTGAGGACTACTTCCATAGTTCTTCAAAACAAACAACAAACTATTCACAATCCAACCCAAGTAACCAACAGAAATCAGTCCTCTTAAGAAGAGCCAATCGTAGATCTGATAGTAACGTAGTCCTTCAACGCAAAGCCTCGCCAACTCCAAACTCTTTGTTTCCGCAATAGCGATTAGCCCTTTATCTATAAGCCCTTGAATTTCAACCGACAAGGCTTCGTGGTTGATGAGATACGGGAACGGAACAAAGTACAGCTCTGTGCGGCGTTTGGATTCTTGTTTCACAAGAAATTGACGAAGGATTTGAGTAGCCGTTTTGAAGGCTGCTGATGCTTTGTATTCTTCCGTATTTTTAATATATGGGAGCGGTAGTTCACCGACTGAGTTCATGGGGTAAGGAACACCAACCAAAGTCGACTAGTTTAAAGTAAGAGAAGCCCGCGACAGCAACATGGCACTCACCATCAACGGAGCAACATCCGCTTGGTTTACATCATTTCTTTGGTACTCGTCTAGTCCCCATGCCAAGCTGTACGAATCAACTGTCGGTGAAGTCTTATTTGGTCCAGCCACTCCAGCACCCCATACAATCAAGGGTGTTTCAGTGTTATCAGGATGTCCATCTCCGTGATTTCCACGGTTACTCATTCCATGATCCGCCGAGAATACATATGTCGTTCGTCCATCGTTGTTGTAGAACTTGTCAAACTTTGCGACGAAATCTGCAATTCCTTTGTCGACGATTTTAATATTTTCGAGGTATTCTTTGGAGTAGGGGCGGTGGCCGTGTCCGTTCGTATCAAGGCCAAGGAGGTGGAGGAAAAATACGATCTTGTCTGAACGCAAAAGCTCCATCGTTGTTGCATTCTTTTGAGCTTCTGCGAAAAACTCATCGACTTTGTCGAATACCCAGGTGTCCAATTTACTCGCGTCTAGGTTGTGTGAGTGAGTACAAAATATGAACTTGAGGATGTATCCTACCTTCTTCTGCAAAGTCTTCAAACTCTGGAGCGTACATGAAAGTCTCCACACGGTTTGGGTCAGAAGCGCCCTCTGCAAACATTGGTAAGATGTCTGGGGATCCAAACGACCAGGTTTTCCTTGATTGGTTGAACAACGAATCAAATTCTACAGGATTCGTTTTCCATCCATGTGTAACTGCTGATACATCTTCATAGAATCCAGCAATAAGAGCGACATGCCCGGTCGGCTTTCAGTTGGAACGTGAGTTCTTGAAATTCCCCACATTCCCTCGTTCATCACAACACTCTGGAGGAATGGTGCCCGACTCAGTTTGTTTTCAAACAACTTGTCGGCTCGAAGCCCATCAGCTGTTAGATAGGACTGTCAATTTATTGATTGCCGACGTGTAAGTTGATGTCAACTGACCAACAAACAGAACAAGGCGCTTTGCTGGAGCTGGTTGAGGAGGATCAACAGGCGTCATTCCGTGAACCAACGGTGATCGGAAGTAGATGTCGAAGATGGACCATGAATACACAATGTGAAAGATGACTCCAAGAACCAGCAGCCTCCCAAGGCTCTGTCCTATACGCTGGCTAAGTAATGAGTATATTATTAGGATCGGACAGTACCTTGCGAGCTTTCGTTTGATGTTGCCATTTGTTCAACAAAAAACGTGGCGGTGACAACAGATGCAAAGTTTGGTCCTCCTTTCGCTAATACGTATTACTGATTCCTTCACAGAGTCAACCGTATCATCTTTTTATGGCGTAAAGCCTGGCAGTGGAATGTAAGAGCATCAGGGGATAACTAGCATTGACGTTGAACAGTTCAAAAAACCTTCCTGTGGCAAATCGGCAATGGCTCGAATTCATGCTCCGCATACGTGAAAAATCAAAAGGGCCCAATCTTTTCCTGACGTGGAGAGTCTTTCATCGTCAAGAGGCTGCTTTCAAGTCAGTTACTTTGCTTTCTTGACCTTACTAACTGCCATTAAGAGCCGTTGATTCATCATCTGAACCGTTGCGCATATTCTCATTTGAGGTTGACTCCAAAAATCCAGGGAAGCGAAAGTTCCTTGTGACAACGTACAAGAGTTTTTGGACTAAATACTGTGAAATGAAACCTGATGAGCGCGTATTCTATGAGCTCATACGAGAAAATGCTCCGTGCAAGCTTTACTTCGATTTAGAGTATGCAAAGGCCCTGAATCGAGATGTCGATGAGGAGCGTATCATGAGAGTGTTTACCTCCTTTGTTCTCCAAGAGTTATATTCCATGTTTAAAGTCCAGGCATCTCGAGACAATATTGTTGATGTTGTACATATTCAAGTGAAGCTGTTGCTTATTCTGCATCAACAGCTCTCATCCTCAACAGACACCAAGTTTTCACGGCATTTGGTTTTCAATCTGCCGAAAAACGTTGTCTGGAAAGATAATTCACACGTTGGTAATACTTCTTCTTCATTTCAACGATTCTAAATAATGCACCATTTGCCAGGTCGTTTTGTTTCATTCCTCACCATGAAGATTTTGTCCGAGAAACGTAGTCTTGAAGCTTTAGAACCCAAAACGACAGATCAACGGGCTCGATTAGACGACTTATCGTGTCTTTTCATTCAAACGGAAGCAGGGCCGAGCTTGTTCATCGACGACGGAGTTTATTCCAAGAATCGTAACTTTCGCGTCTTCCAATCTACCAAAATTGGCAAGTCTGCGTTTCTCCAGCGATTTGGTTCTCCGGAGAGTTCTACTGTAGATCCCAGTTTATGTGACTACTTTTTGTCAACCCTCGTCAGTTCAGTCACATGGACCCACGGAACTCGAGTCTTGCAAATGCATCAACCAATGAATCCAAAGGATGGAAATGTGATTGATGTGGGTATTAGTCAGAAGGGAAGAGGATTGTGTACCTCCAGCCCGATGAAAGACGTTTCACCGTTTCCAGATATTGATTCCTTCCTCGTTTCTTGGATTCAACGAAAACAACCTCTACTATTACAAGTGTTTCATCAAATCCGTACTTTGTTTCTCAGATCAGAAACTTCTATTGTACTCTATATCTGGGAACAAATTCTGTTTCAACATTATGCGAGAACACAAGTCGAACGGTGTTTATTACACTGTCGACTTGAAGCGCGGCATATTTAACCAAAGGTTTGATTTGTCCTTTGCTGAAAACTATTTCATGAGCTTATTGATAATAGATGCCACGATCCTGACTGCCGTCACTTTATGTCAAAGGACGAAATTATACCACTCGCTCTTAATCCATTCTATGTGCTGGAGGACATTGTGGCCGATCATACGGGAACGGCAAGCATGAAAGTAAACACTTTAAGGAGGTGGATAACTGCTGGGATGATATTTCAGAGTCAGATCTTGCAACATTAAACTGGTAATAGAGAGGTTTATTCAAGAAGTTGTCGCTTCAATGCGAGTATTCCCTTTCGCAACCAATTCCTCCAGAGACATCCATCGTCACAAGTTCCTAAATATGTTGCATCAGCTCCAGAAAATCCTCCGTCTTCATCAAAGTCGCCTGCGAGTTCCCGATTTATAAGGAGACGGGGAACGGTATTTCGAACCAACGACGGTAATAACGCGAACGGGAAGACTTGCAGTGAGGAACCCATTACTATAATTGCATCCGCATCGTCCAAATCTGATAAGCAGTCATCCAGCCGCGTTGGCAGGGATTCTCCAAAAAATGTTATATCCGGCTTTACAAGTCCTCCACAATCAAGGCAACGAGGAATTTCATCCTCAAAGACTTTCTTCTTCACCCAATCTAATCTTGAGTATATTTGCGGCCACAAGGAGGGGTAAATGAGAACGTGGGGCTAAACGAGAAACTCTCGTCTGAAGGCGCTAGCGGAGAAGCGTTGAAGTGACCAATACAGCTCGCCGTTGCAAATGAGCCATGCGCTTCGACTAAGAGGGATTCATCAATTCCTGCCACACGTTCCAAAGTATCAATGTTCTGAGTAAAGTTTCGGACAAGCATCTTCTTCTCACTTAAGACTTTGATAAAATAGTGTCCTACAGTCGGTTTGAAGTTTCCCGGGTATAATTCTTTGGCAAGAAGAAAGAATGGCTTCGGATTTCGGCTGCAATGTTTTGATCAGATTCATCTCAGAACAGCGAATCAACAAACATAAAATAGTCCATTTCAAAAACTGATTCTGGCGTCGGTAAATTAAACTTTTGTAAGTTGTAGTAAAGACCAGTTCCAGGGGTTCTAAAGTCGGGGATGCCTGCAGAAGTTGAGAGACTGTGGTGTGTTAGGCATTAGCGGAAATATCACTAAACTGACCCAGCTCCAGTCATAACGACTATGTTTTTGCAATTGTTGACTTTGATGTATTCCGCAAATGCTTCAATTGTGGGACTTGCCAGTACTTTTTCCCTCCCTATCAAGTCGAATGCAAATCCTCTGAACAGACTCCTCGATGAAAGCGAGCGTCGTTTTCTTAGATTAATTAATCGGGTTGCTAAAGGATGTCGCCGTTCGTATTTGAGATAATGAAGAACATCGAGACGGCGATCATTTCGCTGGCCAAGACCGTATCCTCACATTCGTAACAAAATACAGATAGACTGGACATGGATGCAGCAATTGGGTGATTAAATTCGTTCATATGAGACATAAGATGAGTGGTCAAGAGTTCATATTTCGTACAAGCGACGTAGTGGCATTGAAGACAAATCCAGCATTCCTCCAAGGCGTTTGACATCCAGCAGATTGACATGTGGTCATCCTGCCTTCGCCCAGGACATCACGGGTTGAGTCAAAGATGCTGTCAAATCAAACCTTACCAACAGCTAGCATCAAATCCCTCAAATCGTTTCTATGAAGTTCAGTAATTCCTCCAAATATGGCATGTGGGTAGCCTGTGATAGGACTGGCAAGTTCTTCGTCATCTGAATCCATGAGAGGTGTTTCGCGAAACAATCCAATTGAAAATCCCAACCTTCAACACACTGCCCATCAACATAGTTGAAGATGGAGGACGAAATACCAATCCAACAAGAGAACGAACCAACAAGTGTGGCTATTGCCGACTCAGTAAACAATCCAGTGGAACCTCAAGCTGAAGTTCGCCACGCAGAATCACAAACCGCGTTAGATCATCAATCAAGAGCAGCTTCCATAATCCAACAAGCTTGGCGGAACGCACAGGTCCGAAAAAGCAACGAAGTTTTGAACGACAGCAATCTGAACACAAATAATGAAGTGGTTTCGTTCAAAACGACCAATCACGAAAGTTCTGGGGCTGTAGAGCACGAAAACTCACAAGGCGAAGTTGAACAACAAGGTTAGTTGGAATCATGGAATAAGATTGATTGAGATATTTGTTTCGATAGACGAACTCAAGAACTTCCCTGATCTTTCTACATGGATTAAAAAGCGTTATTTGGGTGGTTATAGAAGCAAGAAAGACGGAAGAACGTTTTGCCATGCATTTTCGCAAACTCCTACAGCGCAAGAGATTAAAGACGCGGTAATGCAAGCGCGTGCTTGTTACATTTGATCCAACTTATACCTTACTTTCACAGAAAGCAAACCCAAAATTCCATCGTGATACTCAAACCAAGTTTTTGAGAAACAGACTCAGCCAGCCAAAGCATGACGCGTTCACTCAAATGGTACAAATCTGTGTTTAATAGCATATATACTCAATCGTCGATTAGAGCAAACCCGGTTGCTATGTTTCTGCTGTCTATGATTACGCTCTCTATCCAAAGCCTTATTTCACAGCTGAAGAATATTGGAAAATGATCAACCGAAAAGTAAGATCCCACGTCATATTAAACCGTCTGACCACATACGCCAGGTCACAATCATTCAATGCTTCGTTCGCAAATGTTATGCAATAAGACTCGTGAGACGTCTTCGAAAAGAGCGTGATATGAGAATGAAGGCTATGGCAGCAAAAGAAAAGCGACGAAAAGCTTTAGAGGACAAGAGACGAAAGAAGGAAATCGAGAGTCGATTGCATCCCAAAACGAACAAGGATTTTGAAATCCTTTACAATGGATTGGAGCATTGGAGAATTCAAGAAACTGATATTATTAACAATGCTGGATATTCTGAGCCGGCTAGATTGGCCGCTTTGGCCGATTTGATGGATCAGGAAGCGGTACTTATTCAAAAGATTGACCGACTCAAAATAGCTGCGAACGAAGAAAACCGAGAGAAATCTATCGTTAAGCTGTTGGAGAAGGTTAGGAAATTCTGATTTCTTTAATGCTGACTTGCCGTAGATGTCATCCCCCAAAAAGTGGCCAGTTTTAGATGGGACAGCGGCTGTTTCGGTTGATACTCCTAACACTATCAGAGCAAGAGAACTTAGAGACTTGTACCATGCCTTAAACGTAGCAATGTTAAGTGTCGATGAACGTCTCCAAATCTTGTTACACGTCAAATATACTGTCAAGGTTTGTGTACTATATTTTTATAAATAGCTGACGAATAAACACAAAAGGAATTTGATTGCGTTCTGACAAGAGAAATCGTTGAGCTCATTAATCGTGAAGGAGACTTGGTTAGTAGAGGGAGAGATGCGAAATCATTGGAGGGTATGTGTGTACCATTTTAATATAATATACCTTACTTTGTAATAGGGCTGCGTAAGAGAATCAGCAACTTGTTTTTGCAGTTTGTACAAACACCAGAGTTTAACCCAGAGGCAGCTGTTTATCAGAAGGTACATTACCTCTCACGTGTTCAACACTGATCGTATATTGTTAGTTCCCAGACGCTGGCCAATCTTGGAAACGCGACCAAGCCGTCTACTACTGCAGAGGGTGTACAAAGTATTTGCCTTCCACCGAATTCTACCTTTCAACAACAATGAAACACTTGGGCCGCTGCAAACCTTGTACTATCAAAGAGAATATTGCGAACCAGCGTAAAGATGATTCTTGTTATGGAGATCTGTTGAGATCAATGAGAAAACAGGAAGCCCAGAAACGACCATTGTTGGGTACTCCTGAAGACGCAAACTACAACGCAATCGCGTTATTGCAGGAATCCGATATGAGACATTTGATCGACGCGATTTGGAATCGTCAAAGTTGTATTAGTGCGGCCAAGAATATGGATGACTTGGTGATGACACGTTGGGACCATTCCATGGAAGTCAGTCCTTGGAACTGTATTCTTTTAACAAAAGCAGAAGCCGAAAAGCACGATAGGTCAAATCCAATGGACTTATACACAGATGACTTCATTCGCAAAATCAAGCAAAAGCATATGGCTGCAAGACGTCACTTCAGCCAGTTGCCAGCTATGGAACGTTATTTGAAGCGCCACTATAGCGAAGATCATGAAGGAAGATTGGTGATGAAATTGGTCGAGTAGACGTTCCTAACACAATTATCAAATAAACGCAATAATTTTTCTAAATAAACACGAACTACGCAGGTGTGATGATGGCAATTCGTTTGAAATGGTTGATTTGTAGCTTTCTGGTAAAGCCGGGCCTAACAGTAAACAAAATCCAAACTCACATCACATTTTATAAAACCAACAAATTCGAAATGCGAAAGCCTAGATGCTGCTAGATAAGGCAAAAACAAAACAAAACTTCTTGCCTTTGCAAGTTCCCATCCCTTATCCGACAAACACGTATCTTGGGTTTCGGGCACGTTTCTCCTCCTATGCCAGAAATCAATACACGTATAATTAAGAAACAACCACTCACAATGGACTCTTCGTTGTCTCCATAAATCAAGAATGAAGTTCCAACCATTCGTGACGCGATATAGCCTCCCGATTGTTCTTCAGCTCCAGTGAATCCATCCTGTTCCTCTGCATGAGCACTTTGTTTAACGGGGCTATCAGCTTTGGCTGGCGGTGGCGAAAACTGTCGCAACGGTGAAGGTGGTCTAGGAGGGAGTGCGTGATGGACTTTAGCTGATGTATCAACAGGACCACTATCATGCGGAGGATGGTATTCATCTTCGCGAGGTACTTCGATTGCAGGTTGTGGAGCTGTAGCAGGAGCTGGGGGTGGAGCAAAACCAGGGGGCCATCCTGGAGGAACTGCCCCCATTGCAGGTGGAGGTGCAAATCCGGGAGGCCATCCAGGTGGAACAGCTCCCATCGCAGGTGGAGCAGGGGGGAAACCAAAAGGTGCTCCAGGCAGAGGTGGGAATCCTGGAGGAGGAGGCATTCCAGGCATCCCCGGCATCCCTGGCATCGCCGGCATTCCAGGTATTCCAAACGGTGCAGGAGGGAATCCTGGAGGAAATCCTGTTGGAGGCATACCAGGAAATTGTGGAGGGGCAAATCCAGGAGGAGGTCCAGCATTCGCGGCGGCAAGTGCTTCTTTCTGAGCTTGAAACGCGGCTAGTTGTTCTTTCAGTGAATCTGGATTCGCGTCAATGTGAATTCGTTTGTTGGCTCCAGACCCTCCTTGCACTTGCTCAATGTGAGCTTGCAAATCAGCCTCTGGGATTCCTTCCATTCCAAAAATCTCAACATCAATTGATTCGCGCCCTGGGAGCGTGTTTTCAAGTCTGTGTAAACCTATGGGTAAGCTGATACAGGCGACAATGAAATTCACGTTACTTGATGAGAGTCTCTTTGTGAACTTGCATACAATGTACAGCCAATCCTCCAGCAGTATTCATTTTCTTTCCACAGTTGTTACATTTGAGATGTTTCGCCCTCTGCGATGACAAGAATTTAGTACAGGGTCCCTCCTCGCACCATGCAAACTATCATAATAGATCTCACCTGATGATCAATAAGAACTTTCTCGTCATCGAAGGATCTGTCGCAGTACCTAACGTAAAGCCAAAACCATCAGTTCTTAGAAACAATTCGCAGTCGAAACTCACCAGCACCACGGCTTCAGTTCATTTGATCTCTTCTTTTTCTATTGGAGTTGTTTGCTTTGTTAGTTCTC
Source organism: Rhizoclosmatium globosum (assembly GCA_002104985.1). Taxonomy (NCBI): domain Eukaryota; kingdom Fungi; phylum Chytridiomycota; class Chytridiomycetes; order Chytridiales; family Chytriomycetaceae; genus Rhizoclosmatium; species Rhizoclosmatium globosum. Next base: position 575,395 of record MCGO01000001.1, on the reverse strand, counting down.
TTGTTCATTAAGATTGAAATGTTGCTTTGGCTCGACTGATGTCCACGGACGTCTTTCTCCTGGACTGATGTCGCATCAACAATCAACTCCCTCTCGATAGTTACATCAGCCCTTCATTTGCTGGTTGGTGAGACGGTGTGGAGAAGGAGGAGATGTCTGCGCAGCGCTTACTTTCGCCATTTTGGAAAAGAAAACAAATACACCATCATTTCTCAATAGAACGTTGTTTATTTAGTTAGAAAGAAGTCCAATATTCATCAACGCTGTTCAAGCTCAACCAGTACCCCGCCACAATCCTATCGTTTCGAGTATATCAGTATTGCTAAACCGACATGATATCGAACAAACCTTTGGATGCAAGAACACAACTGGCTTTCCGTGAGCCCCAATCTTTGGTTCCTTATCCAAAACGCGAACACCATTCGCTTTCACATCCGCCATAGCAGTGTAAACGTTGTCGACTTCCAAGCAAATGTGATGCATTCCTCCCTCCTTGTTCTTGGCAAGGAATCCAGCGATAGGACTCTTTTCTCCGAGTGGATGCACTAATTTAAGGCTGAGTTAGTGATTGAAGCTTGCGAGCCTTGAGGTTGGGATAACGTACGTAATTCGATTTTGGTGTTTCCAAGGTTAACGAAGACGGTGGTAACTCCATGCTCTGGCAGAGCCTAATTTAAACATTTTTAGTAAATCAGATGGAAGTTTGGTAATGGGGCTGTTGGACGCACAATCTGTTCAGAGCATTTGCCCTTCAGGACATCTCGGTAGAATGCGGTTGCCTTTTCCAAGTCAGGGCAAGCAATAGCAACGTGGTTGAGAATACCAAGTTCCCAGACCTATATGTAGAACGAAGATGTCTTCAGTCAAATGGTAGGTGGTTTGAGTCATAGTTCATCCGGCACCTTAGAGTTAACAGAGGAGGGAGCGGCAACGAACGCTCTTCGCTGAACTGTTGCTGAGAGAAGTGTCCTGGATGACTGGCGAGTGAGAAGGGATCTGAGCATCTTTGGATGTGAGTTTTGAAAATGGGCCACACCCGAAGAAACCCGATGGTATTTCTCCTTCTGCGAGTCATTCATACCAACAATTGATCACAACCACATTTAATCACTCATAAGGCTCATCGAAATATAAAAGACATTCCCATTTATCACTTTCAACAAAACAACGATTCATTTATGCAAAAGCCTTTTCAATCAGCTTCTTTTGCTCAGCAGTCAGAAATGCTGGAAGTGAAACAGAATATTGTACATAGAGGTCTCCTCGTTCTGAGGGGTACATATGAGTGGGCATTCCTTGTCCCTTTACAACCTGTACGAAACCTATCAAATCCCACAAATCATTAGTATCAGGCACTTTGCAGAAACATCACTGGCTTACCAGGCTGTGTCACGCCATCCCTCGTAATAGTAACCTTCTTACCATCCAAATGGTTCACGTCAAATTTAACACCAAGCAACGCATCCTTTAACGAAATCTCCTTCACCATACGAAGATTGTTTCCTTCACGAGTGAATACAGGATGTGGTTGCGTGTTGATTACAAAGTGGATGTCGCCTGGAGTAATATCAGGATGCTCGTCTCCTTCTCCGTCAAAGACAATGTGGTGTTGGTCAGGCATTCCACGTTCGACAGTGACGGTGATTTGGTGTGATCCACGCTTTACTTTGTGGCCATGACAGGATGTGCACTTTGATTTGACGACTTTTCCTTTTCCACCACAAACGTCACAGCTACAGAGGAACGGGCTTAGTCGCTGGAATAAGATACGAAATAAAAATATACGCACTGTGTTTGCATTTGCTGCCACATTCCTGGTGCAAGTTGTTGCTTCACAATCTTGATTCCCTGTCCGTTACATGATGTACATTTCTTTACGTCGTTTGCATTCTTGGCTCCAGAACCTCGACAGATTGGACAAATAACTTGCTTGTTGACTTCGACCTGCAACACATGGTTCAGCAAACCCAAAGGACGCCCCTAGTCCAAAACCAACCTCAATCTGCTCTCCATTGAACAGCTCTTCCAAACTGACGCTCAAAACCATCGTAACTTCAGGTCCCTTACGTTCCTGGTGTCCATGGTGACCTCCTCCACCAAATCCAAACTGAGAAAAGATGTCAAATGGGTTATGGAAGTTGTTTTGGTTCTGTCCCGAAAGCCCTTCTTCTCCGTATTGGTCGTAAATACGTCGCTTCTCTTCGTCACTAAGAACTTCGTATGCTGTATCCTGTCGTTAGAATGATTGGAGCGGCGAGACGACTACTTACCATTTGCAATTTCCATAAACTTCTGCTCAACTTCCTTGTCTCCTGGGTTCTTGTCAGGGTGGTATTTCAAGGAGAGGTCTTTGTACGCCTTTTTGATCTCGCGCTTTATCACAAGGGGGGTTGTCAGTGGTTGCTGTCAACTCTGTTGTCAGTAGATACCTTTTGTGCTGACCGGCTAATGCCCAGGATTTTGTAGAAATCCTTTCCGGCAAGGACTGTCGTTGCGAGGAGGATGAATGCGAATGCGACGAGGAGCAATCGCATTTTGGAGTGTTTGAGATCAAAAAACACGTAGCAAAAAGGGATTGGGTTCGTTGAATAGAGGAACAGAGAAATTAACATACTGAATCTGTAACAAAGAATTTCTGCGTACACTACTCATTATTTTGTATTCTGTTCGTTTGTAATCAAAGTTAACTGTAATGGACGACACAAAATGGCGCCGAGGAAGCTCACACTCACGAGGCCGAGGATCCTCGCGAGGAAACTCAAGTGGCACAAACCGAGGTCGATCGGCAAACACTGGCTCTTGGCGACCGTCTAATACTGCAGATGTGACACTGAACTGGAGCAGTCAGGGCCTCCAGTCGTCAAAGTTCAGCGACTCCAAAGAACGAATCAATCCACCTCTCGAAGACCAATTCGGGAACTTGACGCTGGTGAGCAGAAATTGGGACGATGAGGCCGGGTGCGTTCTTGTTTGAAGCCTTGAGAAGTTGAGGGGGAGACTGAACAACTTAACCATAGACTTCGCAATCGATCGACACAAGAAGCTTTCTTTACTCACATTCAGGAGAAGTTGGATGCGTTCTATGATGAGGAACGAAAAGGAGGGGTGACAAGAGGGACTCGGAAACCTGGTGCATTGGATCCTATTCTATCACAACTAAGTGAGTCCATGGTATGAAATACTATGTAAATTTAACTGCGGAATAGGAAAGCTTCGAGAAGGTGTAGTCTCATTGGGCCAAATCGACACATTCGCCATCCACGTCTATGAAACATCAGTGAAAACGTGTTTGGAGGGCCGAAACTTTGCGGAACTGCTCAAGAGTTTGACTCAATTAGTCACTGTATTCTACCAAGAAGCAAGCGCGTCTGATGTCTCGATACCGAATCGTGCCGAAATGACGACTCTTCTACTCCTCTACATGATTTGCTACATTCCAACCTGCAAAAAAGAAGGAGCTCAGTTTGATTCAAGGGCAGTAATGTCTTTGTTTGCTACACTCCCGGATTCTATTCAACGGGAGGCGAAAGTTGTGAATGCACTGAGGATACAGCGAGCATTACTTGATGACTTCAATTTCCATCTTTTTCGCGTCTGTTGGAATCAATTAGAAGACTTGGAGAAGTTGATTGCCTCAGTGAGGACGTAATTCTTGTTGTAGTTGAGAACTTATATCGTATTCTAGAATATCATTCCGCATACACAACGGAGGACGATGGAAATATTGACAAAGGCATACTTTACGTTCCCCCAGGAAAAATTGAAGCTGTTTGTCGCATTTGATGAAGGGGATCTAGAACTCATGGTACTCCTGAAAGCCAAATTTGGAATGGAATACGATCAACGAGTTACAAATGGAATCGTTCATTTACGAATACCCAAAAAGAAGCAATAGAATCAATGTGTGTTGTTGAATATGCTCTCAGGTTTATTGTTGGACGCGACCATTACTGTACAAGAAAGGAGATCAAGGAGTGGTTCGATTTAAAGCACAGCTTGTGGTGCGTGTATGACGATATCAGGTATGAGGCCGCGAGAGACAGCATCCGTCTGGTTGTCTCGCCATATCATGTTTTGCAGTTTTGGCTGTAGTATAAAGCGGGTATCTAGCCATGATGTTGTTGCACCAAAGCCTTTATGGTCATCTCCTGAGCCATAAAACGTATGTGTCGTTCGTAACACGAGCATAATTAGCAGAGAACAGTATGGACAGGGCTGATGCTCGAGCACCATCGACATTAGGAGGGCGAGGAGGAAGATTGTTGGAGCAGTTGGCAGTGGAGCAAGGAGAAGGACAAGAAAGACTTTGAGGCAATCGACCATTTGAGATTGTTGTGTTCTTTTTGTTTGTTCTGTTTTGAGACTTGTTTTTAAGTAATGTTTCCACACGGACTGAGACGGCCTTCACCGTCGGTGTTTCTGCGGCCGCATTTCTCGCGAGGATTAGTCAGCAGCAGCGGCAGTGGCGGTCGATCGAATGTGGGCTTGAGCGAGAGTGAGCTTGAAGTGATCGCGGGCGTCAACGACACACAACCAAGTCCAACGCCCACGCACGGGCTTGGACTCTTCCTCGAATCTGCGGCCGAGGCTGTCGGACTTCCCCCGCCCAATGGCTTCACGCAGTCGGGCCTGACCCTCGCGGCCCTTGGCGCCTGTGCCGCCCTCGTCCGCGTTGGCGCCGGTGTGCTCTACAGCTTCCTTGAACGCCGCCTTGTCGTCAAAGTCGAAGTGTCAGGCACTGACGAGGCGTACTCGTGGATGCTCGCCTGGCTGGCTGACCAGAACTTTGTAAGACAGTCCACGCGATTTGCTGTCCATGTCACTCCTTCAACGGGTCGTTCAACTACCTCTTCATCTGCTGTCGACCAGGAATTCGCTCACTTGCCTGCATACCAGTTTTTACCTTCTCCAAATTGCACACACTGGTTTTGGTACAAGAATCGTCTCATGTGGATCACCCGCATTCGTCCAAAGCCAACTGCTGCAATGGCGAATTCGTCGGGCCCTGTTATGGGTGAACGTATTGTTGTCTCCACAATTGGACACCTTTGGCATGCTCGTAATTCCCCTCCCCCAGCCGTCACTCATCACACAAACAAACCTACCCATCCAACCCACGTGCAATCCAACGGCGCGAGAAAGGCACTGGAAGATCTTGTCGAAGAATCTCGTCGGAAATACGCGGAACGTGATCTTCAGCGAACAGTCATTTACTCGGCAGATCAATACGGAAACTGGCGGCGCACGCGTTCTCGTCCCATCCGACCACTCTCCACAATTGTTCTCGATGGATCTACTAAGCAAACTGTCCTTTGCGACGCCCTCGAATTTCTAAAGAATGAAAAGTGGTATGCAGATCGTGGTATTCCCTACCGCCGTGGATACATGTTTTACGGGTATCCTGGAACCGGAAAGACTTCTTTCGTCACTGCGCTTGCTGGTGAACTCAAACTAAATATCTATGTCATCTCGCTGGCAAACAAAGGTTTGACGGATGAGACTTTGACAGAGCTGATGGTAGACACGCCTCCACGATGCATTCTGTTATTGGAAGATATTGATGCGGCTTTTGTTTCTCGGTCCTTGACTTCAACAGTGTCCGCAACTACAAGGCCAGGAACACCCGCTGAAAATCAAAACAGTGGATCGATTGTTACCAATGTGACATTTTCGGGACTCTTGAATGCTATTGACGGTGTCGCCGCTCAAGAAGGACGCATTTTGGTTATGACTACGAACCACATTGAAAAGCTGGATCCCGTAAGTGCTCTCTTGTTTCAAATTATTGGCTCACTAACAAACTATTCTTACAGGCTCTTATCAGACCAGGTAGAGTGGACGTCAAAGTTCTCTTTGACAAAGCAACACGTGCTCAAGTCAAAGACTTGTTTGTCCAGTTTTTTATCAAGCCTCCAGTTCCTGCCACAGATGAGACCATTGTTCAATCATCTATTTTCGAAGATAATCCATCAGCTTTAGAGGATCTGGCAATGCAATTTAGTCAACGTGTCCCAGAAAAAGGTGTTAGCATGGCTGCTGTACAAGGACACTTGATGAGATATAAGAGCAGTCCAGAAGACGCTGTAAAAGAAGCTGAAGCCTTCGTACAAAGTGTACTTGGCTCACAGTTGCCACAATAAAACAAAATAATAGTAGCTGCTTTATGTATTGTTTCCTCAGAATTCTATATTCCTGTCCGTTCACAAATCTTCAAGTCCACCGCGACCAATTCTGATGCTTTGTGGTTTCGTGGTGTCCCACTTCTGCGTAAGCTCTCGCGGCAAAACAACTCCAACACGCTCCACTCTAAATTCCTCGCCAGAACCCTCCATTTCCTTCCCAACCAAAACCAAGCTACGTTCCATAAAATCAACCTGAGAAATATCCCAGAAAGACAACTTATCCGACCCCTCACAATTGACACGATAAATGATTGCAATTTCAGAACCATTATCGACACCAGTAGATACACTCGCGACGAGAGTAGTGTCCGTTCCAAGCATACTTGTCAGCTTGATCTTGCACATGTCAAGGAATGGGAACCAGCCCAATTTTCTGTACACAGCCTCCAAGTCCTTTGAATCAGTCACATCGTGCTCTGACAAGGCACTCAATGCTGTTAAACACTTTTGAAGGTCTTCCGCAGAAGCCGTCAATGGAACTCCGGACGCGTGTAGGGCCTCGCTTTCAGGAAGCCCAAGTTGCTTGGTGGCTTTGTAGACTGCAATCAAGAGTGAGAGACTAGAGTCGCGGATCTTGGGGGTTAGAAGAATCGAGTCGTTTTGTTGGTATGCTAGAAAAGACTCTGTTGCGAGCATTCCATCGTCAGTAACTGAAAGCCCTTTCGATACATTCGTCAGTGGAAGCTGTGCAAAGTCTGTCACTTTTGCTTGTTGCTCTTGTAAATCGGGTAGGAATCCAAGGAGACTCTTTCCAGAAAACCAGAGGAGAGATGCATCACCATTTTGGACAGATGCCTTCAAGAGGTTATATGTCGCACGATGATATAACCGAGTTGTAACTGCGCCAAGGTCAAGCCCTGTCGCCATATGCAAATTCAATGACTCTGCAGGAATCGCAGCCCCATATTCCAGCATTCCCAGCATTCCGTAAATTCGATCATGTAAATAAAAGCATCGCCGCTCAATCGTCATGGAGAGTAACTCAGCAACAGTCATCTTCCCCTTCGTATTCTTGATATCATTCAACGCCCGCAACTCAGTCAATTTCTTGACACATTTTGCGACTTTCCCATCCGTATCCTTCAACGCCAATCTTCTCGGATTCAAAAGCCGCGAATACGCCATCACACGATCCAAATCCAACGTCTCCCCCGACCCACAATTCACAAACTCAACCGTACCAGGCAAACAAAACTCCTGAAACGTCCACAACCTGTGAAACCACGCGTTCTCAAGCACAGCACTCATATGCTTCACAATCTCAGCCGCTTCCGTCGGCGCAAGGATCAAATCATCAAACTTGAACGACATGGTCGACAAGTGCCTGTCAGCGAGCTCAACCCTCTCCACGGATCGCGACTCCTTGAGCCATGTCATTGCGACTTCAGGCACGTCTTCGAGGAGGACGACGCAGCCGAGCGCGTTTGAGTAGTAGAACCGCATTAGGGCGACTTCGTGGTTTGTTGATGCGCCTTGGTCGATGCAGAGGACGTCGATCCAGATGTATTTCGCGGAGTGGACGTGTATGGCGGAGTAGATTAGTGTGGAGAGTTTTGTGAGGCTATTAGAGACGGGGATGGGCCAGGTTGCGCCGGGGATAAGTGGTGCTGGAAGGGGTGTTGTTTTCCCCCATACCTGGATGGGAAATATTAGTGATTGGTGGAGTAGGTTGTTGCACTTACATGGGAAATACATGAGTAATTGAGTGCTGTTTCCTTGCACCTGCTGCAAAGGTGGGCAGTCTGCACAACTTGGAAGCGCTCAACGTCAAATAAACGGACGGGTAGTAATCCGCTTCTAGAGGTGACTGGCTTTGTTGGGGACTTAAGTGGAGTTGCGGATGAAACATTGATCAAGCGGGGAGAAGAGCATGAGGGACAATCTCCTTCCGACACGCATATCGTTTGCCCACGAGGAGAGTTCAGAATGGATATCGTTTCTTGTACTCCATGTTGAAAGGTGGCAGCAGGCCAGGAATGGGGCTGTGGGTCTCAATTTATTGTTGGAAGGAATGGAAAGGTTTCATGGCAGTGATACCAAACGTACCTGTATGTTAGCATTCGAGCTTGATACTACACTTGAAGCTGATCCTCGGCTGCTGCGGTCTCGACGGAAGAGATGCCACATTTGAGATGAGACTTGTGGAGAGATTCGTCAGCAAATTGCATCCAAAACCTCCCAATTCCAAGGAGTTTTATCCGAGGTGGTAAATCAGGAATAGGGTGTTTTTACTTGATCTTTATTTTCCATCTAATTTGATTAAAATCATTCATAAAATGTGGGGGACCCGTGAATTTTTCCCAATCTGCCTTTCCAGATTAACCAACTTGGGAAACGCATCCTTCTCGATTTGAAATTTTCCCAATCTGGCGGGACGCAGTTCGTCTGGCTAAACATGGCTCTTGTCAAGGCCGAGGACGACGCCACTGCTGGTTAGCTGGCGGAGAACGCTAGTAGACTCAATAGTTCGGTAGACCCGATGTCCTGGTGCACACGGAGGACATCTCTTTCGATCTCCAGGCATATTATTACTCGCAAACCCCGGCCATAGCTCCTCTAACCCTTCAGTTACGGCCTTCTTCATTTCGAAATTCCTGTCGCGAACTCAGAAACAGCCAAAAGCGTGAAAAGCGCGAAAAGCGAAGAGAGCGTTGATGCTGGTTTAATCAATCTAATGTTGGAGAAGGAAGTAAGTTCAGAACTGAATGAGTAGTAGTAGCGAAGAATTCATGAACCAACAGGTTTCAGACTACTTGAAGAATCATCGTAGACAACAACATAGAGCGTGTAGGTGCGCAAACTGCATTGACCAAAGTATGAAGTCCAGTCCTTCGCAAATCCATCTTTATTCTATTTTCATATGAAATGCATCTTCAAGACAGCTTGTTTATTGTGATATTCCGTCTACCTTGTTGAAAAAATGACAACCCAATATTACTGCCAAAGACGATGACATTTACCCAGAAACGTCCCTGTATTGCATGGCTGTCTCCTCCGCGACACCTGAACATTTACTGAAGCTTCTGTATAATTCTTAAGCCGGTGAAACACCCATTACTTCGTTTGCTAGTATTACGGCCAGATTGGGAAAATTTCAAATCGAGAAGAATCTATTTCCCACGTTGGTTAATCTGGAAAAGTCAGATTGGGAAAAATTCACGGGTCCCATAAAATGTCTACTGCATTCATCGATTTCGACTTCACTTCCCTGACCGCCATTCAGACTGCCCACAATGCCTCGTATATCCACACTTCCAAATTGATTCAATCTCATGCAGCAACTCTCTCACTGGATGGCCCTGACACTCCGCCAGAGCTCCTCCCTGAAGTCTCAATCGAACTACTCAGGTCTCTTCACGAATCGGATCCGTCAGCGGCAGAAACACCACTGACGTTTTCGAAGCCTTCTCCACCAGTACCTTCCAGAGTCCAATTTGTATTATACGCGGACAAGTGTCCAAAGACTGTTGAGAACTTCCTTCGACTTTGCGATGGGACTAAAGGACTTGGGAAAGCGAGCAAGAAGCCATTACATTATAAAGGCGGACGAGTACATCGCATCGTGGAAGGCTATTGTGTGCAGTGGGGCGACATTGTAAAGGGCGATGGATCGTGAGTTGTTCCTACCTTCACGATCTTCATGAATAACGCAATCCAAGATCTGGAGATTCTATATATGGCGGAAAGTTTAACGACGAGCCTCAGGGGCTCAAACTTCCTATTACGCGAGGTTCTCTTGTCATGGCAAACAGTGGGAAGCACAGTAACACGTCCCAAGTGTTTATCGTTCTCAGCAGAGACGCGGAACGCATAAAAAAGAACATGCAAGGGAAACATGTTGTGTTTGGTCATGTTATTGGATTTGGGGAAGGTGATAACGTAACCAGCGAATCTGCCATCGAAGCTGCCAATGTAATGGCACTGTTTGATAATGCAAAAGAATCTACAGAAGTTCTTATCAAGGATTGTGGTGTTTATTAGGCCGAAATGTTGTTGAGGTCAATTCACTTGTGATTAAATCAATGAAGTCAAACATTTCAATCAGTTATTCCAAATATCAGCCCCGCCTTCCGCCTGACTAACGTCTTTGAAGAATACACGCAGCTTCCCTGCCTCTTCTGCCATTTCCTCATGACTTCGGGGCTTCCTTTCCGCCTCAGCATCAACACGATTCTTGAGCGCACGTCCGAGTTCCCCCTCCTTACGATTGATTTCGGGGTAAATATCATCGTTGTCAGCCCAATCGCCTTTTCGTCGTGGCATAACATGAATATGAACGTGTGGGACAGTTTGCCCTGCAGCTGGTCCGTCCTGCAATAAGACATGGTCAAATGGAGTACGTATTGTGGTGGTTCGCAAGACTGAATGCGTCATTGAAAGGAGATGATGTAGCTTTGACATTCCAACATCAAGAGGCTGATACGATTTGGATCGACACATTCAAGTATTATGGTAAACATCTCTAGTATGAGAACGGTCGACGTTCGTTTGTTGCTGCCCTCCGAATGCATACAGAACAACCTCAACTGTCAACTCACCTGAACCGTAATAGTCAAACTTTCCCCCTTGTACTCTCTCTCTACAACCTTTCCAACTCGTTGAGCTGCAATGACCAAGTCGTGCGCTTCCGCTGTTGTCAAATCAGCAAATCGAGGAACAACTCGACGAGGGATGATCAGGACATGTCCAGGGGTGACAGGCTTTAAATTGACAAGACCAAAGACGTTGCGGGTCGAGTAGAAGATCTCAGAGGCCGAGATGGGATAAGGGCCAAACTTGAATGCGGTCATCGTTTGAAAGAAATTCGCCAAGTTCAAAAGGATTGAGATTTGAAGAGTCCATATGATTATTCAAACTGATCAGTATTTGATTCAAGAGGTGATTGGGAATTACCTTCAGTGCATGCAGACAACAACGATTCCTCTAAGCAAACTGAAACAATAGCAGAGGCAGAAAATGTGATGATATGTATAGGGCTAATTCTGAAGGACGAAGTAGCCACAATGCGTAAATTGCGCCTTTATTGGATGACAGTGAGCGTTGAACCCCGCAGAATTTTTACAACACAATCCCCAAACATCTGATTGCAGCAATGGTCTTCAACATCGATACTGGAATTCTAGTCATGGCTCCAGTAGAGTCGCTCAAGTATCCAGAAGCGCACAACTTTCTGGTGGCGGTGCAACAAGAGGTGGCGACAGAAGTAGCTGTGGTGAGCTTTGCACTCTTATCTTCAGTTCGCCGGCTGACCTCCAACATGAACCTTAAATGACAGTATCCCATAAATTGTCTCATTATTGATCTCAAGAACGTTGAGTACGTTGACTTTACCGGACTTACGACGTTGTTTGCCATCAAAGACCTTCTCGCCCAACACACGGGTCTCGTGATTCCGATCCACTTTGTCAACGCCAAGTCGCAACACATGAACCGACTAGTCCAAGTTACGACACATGTTCCCGGCAGTCTGGTCGAAGTTGGAGGGCGGATAGTAGCCACAAATGTGTCTGCTCCTCGCGCGGCAAGTCCTGGCTCTCCTCTCCCTTCAGAGGATTCAGATTTCACTTCGCCAATCAGTTCTGGTCCGTCAAGTGCTCGGGAATCGATTCAAACGATTCGCAGCAACCGGTCTTCAATGCAACCTAATCAGCCACCATCCGGAACCCAATCTTCCGCTTCTCAAAAAGACTCAGACGCAACGGCACAGTCTGCACCCGCAATGTCACGAACTCGATCTTTCTTGAACAAGCGAGACTCGGTTGCGACTCTTATCGCGAAGGAAATTGAGTCAGACACAAAAGCCCACGATGTTACACGAAACAACTCAATGACACGAACCAACTCTATTGGTATGCTAATCAAGAAGATTCGCACTTCAATGAGGCTTCCTAGTAAGAACGAAATTGAAGGCCAGGAGATTCGAGCAAAGCGGCCTTCAAATGCTTCTATTCAGGCTGTTGAATCCGCATCATTAGACAACGAGTTTGATAAATACTTTCACTCAAGTTTAGAGGAGGCCGTTTTTGCTGTAACGGTCATGTATTGAATTGCCTTTCTTTTCTTTCATTTTGTTTCCAATACAACCAGTTCATTTGTTTCAATTCTTTCAATTGTACGATATGGGATCATTCCTTTCTTAATGAAGGCCCGCATTTTTTTCCCGACTTGATCATTAAAGGACTTCTGGGGTCCGGACTTTCGTGAAATTGTCAGTTTTGCGGGCCGACAAGGGAATTTGCTGACCAGAAGTATATAGCGACTAAAAGTTTATGCAAGAACCATGAGGAGACTAAATTCTGGTAGAAAATAGTCTCGTATAATTATTTACCCCTTTACCCCCACACATACCTTTTGTCTTGCGGTCCGGAATCACCTCGTTTTCTTGACAAATTCCAAGAGATTGTCATGCCGGGGTGAAAGGACTAAAAACAAAAAAAAAGAACAGGAAGTATTTCCTGCATCTAACACGCTTCTGCTTGCCGTACGTGCACGTTAACTCTTTTGATCTCATTCTCAAGTTTTTTAACTCTCAACACGGCTTCCACAGATAACCTTTAAAATCAACATGATCGGAAAGAATATCATCGCTGTCGTCGCTACTCTCGCTGTCTTTGCCCAAGTTGGTTCTGCACAAGCAACTACAACCACCTCCACAACCACTCTCACTTCAACTACTACCACTCTCACCTCAACTACCACAACCCTCACTACAACTACTACTTTTACAGCTCCAACTACAACTACTTCGACAACTCTCACTTCAACTACCACTACCCCAGGGGTTATTAACAAGTTGACCATTTCCAACGCAGATCAGGTGTCCCTAGTGACAACCGCTCTTGTGGCTGGTGTTATGACTCTCTTTTATATTTAATATTAGAGTTATAGTTGTTTTAGAATAAATTTCAGTCCTTGTCTTCCATCCTTATTTTAAGCCTGGTGAATATATTTCAAATTCAATGATTCTTATACCGTTTAGTTTGGGAAAAGAGAAAGAGGAAATGATGAGAGAAAAGCGGCACCTGAGTTTTTAAGTTAAATATTGTCCCATTCTTGACATTGGCAATACACCGTCAACTCTATTCTTCAATTCATTCCAGTACTTTGAACAAAAAATCCTCTCTTTATTTAGTTCAGAAAGAGACAGAGGGGAAAAGAAGAGCAAACAGCGGCACTTGGTTATTTTAACGGTCAATTTCACCAAACACGACATCACATGTACCAATAATGGTAACCATGTCAGGAATCATGTGTCCACGAGCCATAAAGTCGGCACCGGCCAAGTGTGGGAATCCTGGAGCTCTAATCTTGCAACGGTATGGTTTGCTAGAACCGTCAGAGACAATGTAGACACCAAATTCTCCCTTTGGTGCTTCGATCGCGGTATAAGTCTATAGGGTTGAAGAATGCGATGGGTTAGATCAGAAGAACACTGCAGAAATTATTTGAGCGGGAGTAAACAATACCTCTCCAGCTGGGACAGAGTAACCCTCAGAGTACAATTTGAAGTGGTGGATCAAAGCTTCCATAGATTCCTTCATGGAGGCTCTTGGAGGTGGGACAATCTTGTAGTCATCCACCTTAACAAGACCGTCAGGCATTTTCTCCAAACACTGTCCAATAATTCGCAAGGACTGTCTCATTTCCTCAACACGACACATGAAACGGTCGTAACAGTCACCGTTGGTTCCAACAGGAACATCAAACTCCATGTCCGCGTACGCATCGTAAGGCTGCACCTTTCTCAAGTCCCACGCAACACCGGAACCACGCAACATGACACCAGAGAAGGAATAATCCAACGCCTGCTCCGCAGTCACTTTTCCAATTCCAATCAAACGGTTCTTCCAGATACGGTTGTATGCAAGAGCTTCCTCCAACTGATCAATGGAAGCGTTGAATGGCACAGCCCACTTGTAAATGTCCTCCATCAAACCAATTGGCATGTCGAGGGTGACACCTCCTGGACGGACGTAGGCAGCGTGCATACGGGCTCCGGAGACACGCTCGTAAAACTCCATGAGACGTTCACGCTCTTCGAACATCCAGAGGAAAGGGGTGAGGGCTCCGACGTCGAGAGCGTGGGTTGTCAAGGCCATGATGTGGTTGAGGATACGAGTGATTTCGGCAAAGAGGACACGGATGTACTTTGCGCGTGGGGGGATATCAATGTTGAGGAGCTTCTCGACGGCCAAGGAGTAGGCCTTTGAGGGGAGTCGTTAGTACAAGTATTCTCATCGAGATATCTTCACGTGGAAATCGGCTAGTGAACTCGCTGTGAACTCGATGTGAACTCATAATCTCGCTAACCAGTTCGCTTCGCGAAAAGTCGTTTACCGAGGTTCACTCGTAGCCTCACTGCCCTCTCATTATGACACTACAGAATTCAATCGGCAAAAAATAGTTCGCTGCGCTCACTGCCCAACAAACTTCGTGCTGGCGACAACAGAGCTCCACTCGTGATCTTCGTAACGCAAATTCAACCTCCTACTTCATCAAAATTGCCCTCCCACAGCAAACAAACGCTCTTGTTCGATCAGATATGCACATCCACACACCTGCTCATTACACATCATGGAGACATAGTCCAATCGGTCAAAGTAAGGAAGAGCCTGAGTGTACGTCTTGTACTCAATCAACTTTTCGGTACCACGGTGAAGGAGACCAATGTGTGGGTCTGCACGAACAATAATCTCTCCTCTGAGTTCCATAATGAGACGCAGCACACCGTGGGCAGCAGGGTGCTGAGGACCAAAGTTGACAGTGTAAGTTTCGAGGGTAACTTCGTCATCGGGAGGGATTTCTGGGGGTGTATGTGGATGTGTGAGTGAGGGTGCTTGTATTGTGTTTGTTACGCACCAACGGCCTTTGTCTCGACCTGTCTGATTTGAGGTGGAACAAACCAGCGGGAAGTGACAGCGAATGTCTCTGGGTGGACGCTCTTGATTTGGGTTGAAGCTGCGTTCGAGGCGTGTTAAACCAGGCGAGTCGATCCAGGGCAGCTCTCGATCTCTCACCACTCCGCGCGCCAAACTGCGATCCAACTCTCGCCGCCAACGACGAAACACGTGGCACGCTGAACACGGGCGTTGTCGAGGCCCGCGCGAGAAGACGCACAAATGACGTGTTGCCGAGAAGCATTTTGTTTGGTTTGTGTTTCTTTGGTTGGTTCGGATGGAAAAAGGCAAAAGGAAGTAGAACAACTTCAGAACTAATACGAAGAACTATGGGCAAGGACTCAGACAAGATGTGCGTATCGTAGTGGTCTCAATAGCATCTGAATAACACTCACTCACTCACTCACTCACTCAGGTACATCACGCACTCAGAGTGGTCTACACTCGACTTTGGCCACGGCGGCTTCAAGAACAGAAAGACCGGAAAGGAGTTCAAGAAACTGCCCTTCCACTGCTGCGCCCTGTCCCTCTCGCCATTCGAAACTCCGCGTTGCACCAAGGACGGCCTCGTCTTTGACCTGATGCACATTCTGCCTTGGATCAAGAAACACGGTACCAACCCTGTCACTGGCGAACCGCTGGCCGCTTCGGACTTGATTCCTCTGCACTTTCACAAGAATGCGGATGGCGCGTACCATGATCCCATCACATTCAAGGTCTTTACAGATTCAACTCACATTGTGGCCGTTGGAACTACAGGCCATGTCTATGCATACGAAACTATTGATGAACTCAATGTAAAAACAAAGAGCTGGAAGGATTTGATGACAGATGAGCCTTTCAAACGCAAGGATTTGATTACCATCCAGGTTAGTGCTGCCAACCCACTGATTGTATAACACCTGCCCAACACTTATGATTGGCCTGCTTGAATCTCACGTCGTGTTCTGTTCAGTTTCTGATACCTTGAACTGATTCTCCAATCTAATAGGATCCACACAACATCTCAAATCGCGACATCAACGCGTTCCATTACAAAGTCAACGATCTCGCCAAACCAGAAGAAGATTCAAAAATCAATGCTAAAGGCGCAACTGCCCGAATTCTCGCCGCTATTGCCCCATCAAAACCAACAACACCTGCCAAGGACCTCCCCATAACCCCCTCATACGTCCCCAAAAAGTCTACCACTCAAAATGCAGCCCATTATTCCGACAACTCCGCAGCTGCCTCCTTTACATCCCTCGGCTCCTCAGCTGTAACGCAAAACAAAGCCGCAGTCCTCTCTGACGCTGAATACCTCACCTCAACTGTCAAAGACCACGCCTTTGCACGTATAAAGACGAACTTTGGTGTAATAGATGTCGAGCTGTTTTGCGATGTAGCTCCGAAAGCTTGTTACAACTTTGTGCAGCTTTCAAAGAATGGGTACTACAAAAACGTGCCGTTTCATCGGTCCATCAAGAACTTTATGGTTCAGACGGGGGATCCAACTGGAACGGGGAGGGGTGG
The DNA here is from genome assembly GCA_002104985.1 of Rhizoclosmatium globosum. NCBI lineage: Eukaryota > Fungi > Chytridiomycota > Chytridiomycetes > Chytridiales > Chytriomycetaceae > Rhizoclosmatium > Rhizoclosmatium globosum. Next base: position 558,804 of record MCGO01000001.1, on the reverse strand, counting down.
AAAGTCTGTGTATGGACATACATTTGGGGATGAGTTTAAAGGGTTGTCGCACAACGAACGAGGGATTCTGTCCATGGCAAATCGGGGTAAAGACACAAACTCGTCACAATTGTGAGTGTTTTTTGTTTCACAGAACGCCTTTACTCACCCTACAACTAAATAGTTTCATCACGTACAAGCAATGCAAACATTTGGACGGAAAGCACTCCATCTTTGGAAAAATAACAAAAGGATTGGAAGTGTTGGACAAGATTGAACAAGTGGAAACAGATGATGGCGATAAACCAAAGGTATGGCCATTTGATTCCCCCCGAACACCTTGATATTTACAACCTTTTGTTAGAAACCAATCACAATGGAATCGATTGAAATCCTCGTGGATCCATTCGAAAAGGCTCTCAATATCCTGAAAGGTACTGACCCGGAAACTCTCAAGAAGGCTGAAGAAGCGGCAGCCCGAAAAGCCAAAAAAGAAGCCAACGACCGTGTTTTTGCTCCAATGAGTGGCGGCAGTGAGATTGGAAAGTATTTCAAAAAGTCAGTGGACGAAGAAAGCAGTGACAAGAAGCGAGGTTTGGAAGAGGGAAGTAGTGCTGCTGGAAATGAGTATGAAAACGCAGAAAGACCAAAGAAGAAGGCTGGGTCGTCCAAGTTTGACTTTAGCTCTTGGTGAATATTTATGAAGAAAATTATGATCTGTTTTTGCAAAACTTCCAGTCATGGTGTAAATGTTGGCAATCGACAGAAATCAATTTACTGCAACCAAATATTAAAACTCTTTCGAAATCAAACACGTGGGAAACCATGATGACTCTGATTACTACTGTTCAACACGCTGTTCAAAAATGATTGGAAGAGGTCCACATTCTCGGAACAGACTGTCGGTAATCTCCAATGGTTCGTTCGGATTCGCGAGAATGAATCGAAAGCGTCTGCATAAGTACGCAATGACAAGTTTCAATTCAAGAACAGCCAAGTCTTCTCCTGGGCTGAAAACAAATAAGAAACTCAACCAACTGCAGAAGTACAAACATACCATTTTCTAACTCCATACCCGAACGGAGAGTAATTCCATCCAAACCCATAGGGTCCCTCAGGCTTTGAAAGTTTATTCAAGAATCGTGTGGGGTCAAATGTTTCGGGAGTTTCCCAAACGAGTGGATCGTGCATATTCATTCCGAGAGTGATGATGATGTCAGAGTCTTTCTTAAGTAAAACGTTGTCAATGATTACATCTTCTGTGATGTACCGGCGCACGTTTGGAGCGATCGCGTACAGACGAGTGATCTGGGATTTACATTATATAGTTAATCTAAATATTACAAAAAACTGGAATTATACCTCAAACACAGATGCTTCAAGGAGTGTTAGTTTTTTGAGACATTCACTGTCAATCGCGCCAGAGGGGCCTGCAACTTCAACAATTTGTGCACAAATTGCATCAGCAATATCTTGATTGCGTGCAAGCTCGTAAATGAGATACGCAATCGCATTACTCGTCGAATCCGTTCCGCCAGCAATAGTCTCTCGAACCATGCAGACCACAAAATTCATGCGACTTTCTTCAGGCAACGATTTGGAAGCTGCGAACAAACTTGTCGCAAAATCAAAGTCACCTTGGTGAATTTCGGGAACTTCACCCAACTCTTTTTGTTTTTGAGATACGCGCTGTTTTACGAAAAAGGCGTTCATTAAATGCATCCGAGAAAGCGAAAAGTACTTAAAATACCTCTTCGATTGCGGAGACAAACTGATCAACAGAGTCTGTATGCATTTTGTCCGCACTTGTGAGGACATGCTTGAAAACAAGTGGTGGCACTTTGTTGTAAAACGAATTCGCGTCCATAATTCCTCGAGCCATAACAAACAGGGAGTCTGGTTGAATTTCCCTTCCTTCATTGACGTCTTCAAGGAAACTGGTTGCAGAGCCACGTTTTTCAGAAAATGTAACATCCATAATGATATCCAAAGTAATTCGACGGCCTAATTCATTCACCAGAACAGGTGTGGCTGTGCCGGCGGCTTTCTCCATCAATTTGATATTCACGGCCATATACTCGTTCAGTTTCGCATTCACGCCCTTCAAGAACTTATCATTTCCAATACCTTCAGCAAATAGCTCTTGATCATTGGTTAGACTTCAAGGTGTTACCATAAGGGCACACTCACTTCGACACATCCTCCACGGACCAAGGTTTGAATTGAGGAACAATCCAAACTCTCCCAACCGAAGGCGGGATGATGCTTCCGGCCCAACTGGAATTCGGATGCGAATAGAGCTGTTACCAAGAATCGATTTGACAGCAACACTTCCCCTTGCCGCATACCATCGTTTTCCCAAGACACTCATTTGGACAATGCTGACGTCCTTGCTGACTCCTTCGAACAGAGACGGGCCGATCTGCATGAACCCATTCTTCTTAAGGAGGATATGAAGGTGTCCGAGGATTGGAATCCAGTTTGAAGCGAGTGGAGGGCCTTATCTGATTTTATGACAAGTCCGAGTCAGATGGAGTCAACGCTTACCATTCTGATATGTGCTTGGTCGTATCAAAACTGAAGCTCCTAGTGCGAGAAGAACAGTTGTGCCGATGATGAGAGCTGTGTTGTCAAAGTTGGTTGTCATTTGGATTTGTGGGGTTTATCACAGTTTATAAAGGAGAACATATCACAAATACCATCATAGCAATGATACTGCATCCATTAATTATTTATCATGATGAAATAACGGCTGACTTCTGTGGCGGTACCAAAGTTTCCAAAGAACTCTGTTGAATCGCAACAACAATGCTCCTCATCATCGCAACCATTACCGTCATTCTTCTTGCAACACTAGCCATCACGTGGCCATTTCGAAACAAAAATGGTTAGTACTTATTTCGGGCAGGACTCCCCCATTCCTTCTCCGAAGTCCAACCTCAGAGTCACCTTCTAGATCCACCCCTTGCGCCCCACTGGTTACCATTCATAGGCCACGGCCACATATTTCTCCAAGCGAAAGGCATATCGTATGCGTTTCCGTCGTTCTTTGACGGGCTACCCTCACAAGCATGGATCGTGGAAGCAAGTCTCTTTGGTCGGAGAGTCTACGTAGCACGTGGCGGACTCGCTGTAAAATCCGTCTTGGGAAACAGCTCTCTCAAGACGCGGGTCATGATTCCAGATGAGTCGTTACATCGACTTGGGAAGTATAAGCTTGGGCTTCTGGTCAATTCAGATTTGGATTCGTGGAAGGTGTTGCGAAGTAAGCATATTTGTACTATTCCTGAAATCGATTTACTAAATGCTTTGTTTGTTGAGAGTAGAGTGTTTGGTTGAGAGTATTGGTCGACCAAAGTTCTTGAAGGGACTGGTTCCAAAAATCGGAGGATATTTAGCAGAATTGACGGATTCTTTGGATCGGCTTGCTGATGCTGGTGTTCCTATCCTTGTGAATGAATTGATGGGCCTCGTTTCAATGGATATTATCTTGAATATCATATTTTCGGAGAAACGGGAAGCTGCAATAATTTATGGCGATGGAATCGCTGAAGGAAAGAAAGTGAAGCCGGATCCTGCACTTGCCATGGTTCATAAAGTCATGGATGCTGGAGGCTTTTATGGGAAAGTTCCTCCCTTCATTTACAAATACATTTTACGGGGAAAGGACAAGTTACACCGAGAGAGTGTGTTACAATGGATGCGCTATACTGAAGAGGTATATAGACTGACTTTTTATCATGAAATAATGGATTTCATTCTTTTCAGCGCGTTCGACAAAAGCAAACCGAAGTTAGCGCATCAACTAATAACGAGCATATGGACTTTGCAACAAGTTTGTTCTTGACTGCCGAGTCATTGTGTCCAGATCAAAATACTGTGTTCAAACAGGTGGTTTCGACAATCAGAGAAACAATTGGAGGCGGAACGGACACATCCAGCAATACGATGGCGTTCTTGATTTATGAGCTTGCACGAAACAAGGCTCTGGCTGACCAAATCAGTGATGAAGTCGTGCGTGCGGTGGATGCTTCAGGAATAATTGATCATGATTCTTTGTCTCGAATGCCATTCCTGGAAGCTGCAATCACGGAGGTAAATTGAGTTGGAAGCGATGCATATAATGATTTATTTAATCTGTTAAAACAAGATTGGTCGTACGTGTTCTCTCGTTGCAGGCTTAACGCGCTACCTTTCTGAAGATACGCTTGTCGATGGAATGGTCTTGAAGAAAGGCGCGCATTTGGTCATTGCGAACTCGATGAATCACAGTGATCCTGAAGTTTGGGAGAATCCTCAACTCTTTGATCCCACGCGTTTCATGAAGAAACCAGCAAAGCCGGAAGGACCTCATGGCTTTGGTTGGGCGTTTTCACCATTTGGTTACGGAGTTAGACGATGGTATATTGTTTCTGTTGTTCGAGAAAATACCTTACATTTGTCGTTTAGCCCTGGACAAGAATTGGCTTTGATAGAAATGAAGATTGTCATGGCCACTCTTTGTCGACGATACAGATTTCGACTCGCAGATCCGTTGCAATCTTTGGAAATTCATGAGAGCAGTGTTCGGGAATGCGGACCGCTTCCAATCATATTTGAAAAGCGTGAACACAATCAATAAACTGGGGGAGGGTATTCTGTCCGGATCCTCCCAACTGTATTACAAATAGAAACGTTTCCAAAAATGGCCGCGTCCCCCAACTACGCGCTGATTGGATTCTTTCTCGCGGTGCTTGCCACGAGCATCGGGTCACTGCCATTTCAGCAGCTACTGATACAGATGGTGTGTGTGAGCGAGCTGGGGCCAGGACACGAGTACTCCGAGTGTGCAGCATCGAGTGCAGTTCAGGAGACAGCGGCAACGTGGTCGCTCGTGTTCCAGCTGTGCGACCAAGTGCCAACGCTGGTGCTTCTTCTTGTTGCGGGTCCACTCGTCGACGGCCGCCTCGGACGCAAAGGCGCGATGCTCGTGTCGTCGGCGTCTGTTTTGCTGTCGTCGATCGAGTTTGTGTTTGCCGCGTTTGTTTATTTGCGCGGCGGTGGCGGGGTCGCTCGGGTCCGTTGTTTTGTTTCGCGTTGCGGCCGTTGCGGCGATTGGCGACTTGGTGCGCCCAAACGAGCGCACAAAGTACTTTATGGCCATTGATGCTGCTTTTGCACTGGCGTTGATTGTGGGGCCGGTTGCAGGTGGTGCTCTCGTGGAATACGGTGGATTCCTTTTGACTTTTGGTGTCATGACGGCAGTCAGCATGTCCCTCGTGCTCTTTGTTCTACTCAAAGTCACAGAGACTCGCGTGTTGAGAAATACTTCTGATGCGTCGAAACCTATCATTGCTCTCTTGATGTATTCAGTCTCTCAAACGTCTGTCACACTCAAGACTATACTCAAACATATCACAGCTGCATCGCTTCTCCTGATCATGACGATATTAAGCTTCCAACTGTCTGGATTCCAAGTTTTGTACCTATTTTCTCCTGCTACACGTTTTGGATGGACTGCTTTCGACTCGGGCCTCTTTGCAGTCATCATAGCTATACAAACAATCATCTGGCTCGTGATTTTAATTCCCCGCATCACAGAGTACGCAACTCGAGCCTTGCACATTCCCAAACTGACAACTGAAATTCGTATTTTACAAACTGGCCTCTTTTCAGTCTCCCTTGGCATGATTCTCTATGGTTTTTCAACCACATCTGCTCAATTTAGAGCCAGTAGTGTGGTAGCAGTGATGGGTTGTTTCGCAAACCCAACTCTTCGCTCCCTGCTCAGTGTCCTTGTCCCATCCCACCTCCAAGGAAGCTTATTCTCTGCGATTCAGATCCTCGAGTCGATTAGTATGATTGCCTCAGGAATCACATTGAATTTCTTGTATCGATACACAACTGTTGAATGGAATGCTCCTCAGGCTTGCTTTTATATTGTCGGAGGATTATTTGGACTTGCATTTCTTATCTCGCTTGCTGGAGTTTCAAAGCAAGGAGTGGATGCCATGGCCGTGAATCCTGGAAACATGATGGATGAGGAGGATGACATTGGGAGGGGGCGCTCAGAATTTGATTCAGCAACTGAGGCACCCTTATTATCTTGACCTGCATTCTGATAAAGAGCCGAGCTTAAACAGTTTATTGGTTATAGTACAGTTGTTAGGGAGCAGTGCGAGTGTTAGCAGCAGCAGCAAGAGGCGGCTGTGGGGGCATCGCGTACGGATAGACGATTCTGCGGCGGACACTTTCTTCGAGTCTGCGCGTGTAATCGTCGAGCTCAGCCGCGACGAGTTCAAAGTTTGCGACGTGGCGCTCGAGCACCGACACGTGCGATGCGTACTCGTCCAGTTGGTCGTTGCACTGCGAAAGCTCCTTTGCCGAGGATGACGACGCCGCGGATTCGGCGAGGTCGGCGAAGCGGTCCCGTGTCTGTTCAAGAACTTAAAAGTTAATTGTCGATTGAATAAAGTGCGACAAACACAAAACCAAAGTGTCAAAAAGTACCTGCGAATTCAGTGTTTCAATTAACGTAAACTCTGCGGCACTGGCGAGAAGTTCCTGAGCAGCGGCCCGCGCAAGGGCTCCAGAGGCAACTCCAGCCAGTGCCCCAGCCTCGTATCCATCGTCTTTCAGTTGAGATGCGCTCAATGGTGATGCCGTTGTGGACACACTGTCGCGAGAAACAAGTGGCTCTGCTGGTGTACTTTTGCCAAAGACGTTCATTACAGATGAATTAAACCATCAACCAAAAATAGACCATGATCACTCGATTCATCTCAACCGTCTGCCCTCTCTTACTACTCATCATACTTGCATCAACTGTATGCTCTGCAGAGTTCATCTACCGAACGACATGGTGCGATTCAGCTCACTACAATGTCATTGTTCCCAAGACAGTTGATCCAACAACAGCTATGCACGATGTAATGCAACGATATGGGCATAACTGCTGGGGTGCTGATAAAGGCAACGGAGAGTTCTGGTGCTTCTTGCCGAATACTCAAAAGTGCCCAGTGATGGTGTGTCGTGATGGAGACTTTGTGTTTCCACCAAATCCATCTGGGGAAGATTGGACTAGTCATGTGTTTGATAATATTGATGAATAAACCCCTAATTTGGAGTTTAGCAAGGTTCAAGAAGGTTTTGACTTGATGTCATTCCTCCCATCTGTCCAATTTGGGTATTCTTGACACTCTTTCAACTAAGAGTTTATCCCCTTTCTACACGAGTTGAAATATTAATACATCCTCAGATTATTGATTTAAAATGTCTTTTCAAACTGAACAAGACTCAGACTCTCACATCATCCTCCTCTTCCAACCAACAACACCTTCCTCAACCCTACAATCCATCCAACAAACAATCACAAAACACAATGGAACAATCGTAAACGGTCACATCAAAACCGAAACCCAAACCGGCTTCGAATGCACACTACCTTCACACCTCGTCTCCTCCCTCCTCTCATTCCACGACCACCCACACCTCAGATCCATCGAAACAATCAACAAAGTCCCTCTCCTAAACGGCACATCCATCAGCTTCATCTCCTCAGACTCCCTCCAAGGCCCCGTCGTAACCACAGACTCCTCCATCGGCCACTTTGACCGCACAGGAATGTTCTTATGGCCCGGATCCCGCTTCATGACACTCTTTCTCCAACGCAACCCAGAAATCGTGCTTGGAAAACGGGTCGTTGAGTTGGGTGCTGGTGGATCCGGGATCCTGGCGGCTTTAGGGACGCGGCTTGGATGTAAGAAGTGGGTTGCGACGGATTGGGGAGATGCACAGGTTTTGGAGCGGTTGAAGATGAATGTTGAGATGAATCGGTTAGGGAGTTGTGTTGGTGTTGTTGAATACAAGTGGGGAAGTGAGGGTACGGATGTTGTGGTGGCTGCTGCAACTGGTTTGGATGGTGGAATTCTTGATTTAATGGTGGCAGCTGATGTGATTTACCCGTCAATGACGCGTGAGCAGATTACCGACTTGGTAACGAGTTTCCTGGTGTTTTCGAGGGATCAAAGGATGAATGTGCGTGAGTTTTATTGCGCATATGTGAATCGTGATGGAAGTGGTAAGACTCTGAAGCGGCTATTGCTGGAAGTTGTCGCAGTTCTTGATGGTCTGTGTGTATCTGTGATTCCATTCGAGGAGGATCGGTCTGGTTGTATGCTGAGGTTTTACTTGGATGATAGGATAGCTTCAGAGGAAAAAACGGCGATGATAACAGATGTTGGTAACCTGGTAATGCCAGGTGTTTGGTCAAAAACTGAGGAAGTTGTAGAAGAATGGATTGCGCCGTATGGAAGCTCTGATGAGGACGAAGAATAAACGTGACGAGAGTATATTCACGCAAGAAAAGATCAACATTAAACTTCGACACGATGTTCGAAAATCACTTCTAGTGGTCCACATTCACGAGCGAGACTGTCCTTCACTTCCAACGGCTTCTTTGGGTCCGCAAGTCGGAACCTGTAACGTCTACAGAGGTTAGCCATAACGACCTTCATTTCAAGAAGTGCCAACTCTTGTCCTGGACTGGAATAAACGTTAGTCAATAAGGAAACCTCCAAAAAGATCCTCATTACCATTTGCGGACTCCATATCCAAATGGCGACAGATTCCATCCAAATCCATGAGGGCCTTCAGACTTTGCTGGCTTCTCAAGGAAACGAGTTGGATCAAATTCAGACGGATTCTCCCAATACGACGCATCCCAATGCGCCATTCCGATCACCAAGAACATCATTGAGTCTTTTTTAAGCAAAACTCCATCAATCAGCACATCTTCTGTGATGTGTCGTGTGGTTCCAGCCGCAAAAAGAGTATAGATACGGCTGACCTGTCATATCTTCAATAACCTGGTCTAATTATCTTTCCAATTTACCTCCAGTAGGGCAGCTTCAAGCATCGGAAGCTGGTTAAGCATTTCGTGACGAATAGGCCCATTCCAGCCAGCCACCGCAATGACTTCCTCACAGATAACGTCTGCGATTTCTTGGTGGCGTGCAAGTTCGTAGACCAGAAAAGCCATCGAATTACTTGCTGTATCAGTACCGCCTCCAATAGTCTCCTTAACAATTGCATTCACTTGTTTAAAGATCGTTTCAGGATCCTCGAAGCATGATTCGGCCGCCATAAAAGCACTTGTAGCAAAGTCCATTTCATCAGGGATTGCATTCTCCATTTCGGCCTTCTTTGCTCTTACTAACTGTCAAGAGCATCATGATTTAGCTGCTTTCAGTCAAAGCAAATATTAAGTACCTCTCTAACATAAGCATTGTATTTTTGACTGAGAGCGCGGTGTTTGGCATCTTCGTTACGAAGAACAGTTTTGAAGAGGAGTGGAGGGACTTTCCCATAAAATTCGCCTGCATCAAATACTTGATGGATTAAGGTCAACAATTCATCAGGTTCCGGTTTTTCTCCAGCGGCGCAAGCGGAAAGGTGGCTGCTGCACCTCGCTTCTCAGTAAATAGAACGTCCATAATACAGTCCATAGAAATAAGATTCATCATTTCATTGATCAAGACCGGGTTGCCTTTATCTGCGATTTCATCCAAGGATTGGACTAAAGTTGACATCAATTCATCAATCTTTGGCGCCAACCCCTTCAAGAAGCGAGGACGTCCAACACTCTCGACAAAGCACTCTAAACTATACTTAGATAAAGTTTGAACTGAACAATACGTGCGACTCACTTCTGTTCACCTTCCAAGATTCCAGATCATGGTTGAACAAGATTCCAATCCTGTTGGACTCCATTCGATCGAGCGATTCATCGGGTAACAAAATACGAGTTCTAATGGCGCTATTTCCCATAATCAACTTGACGGCTTTTGGCCCACGTGCGACGTAGACCCTTTGCCCCAACAAGCTGGCTTCAACAACGAAGACATCAGGTCCGTGTCCCTCGAACATGGAGGGTCCGAGAGCCATTGCTCCATTCTTCTTGAGGAAATGATGGGCGTGGCCAAGAACTGGTCTCCAGTTGGAGGCGATTGGAGGCTCTGATGTTATGTTTAATTGATGATGCTATCAAGCTCTGGCAGAGCTGATGAAGCCGAGGTTAGGAACTGGAGGACATTTACCATTTGCTTGATGACGAGATTGGCCAAGTATTGCAACGCCAGCGGCAAGGGCTGCGGCGGATGCCAAGAGATAGGAGATATTGCTCTCTGGCATTGGTTTTCGAATTGGTTTGAAAATTGCCCCGCAGACCGAACCTGAAGACTGATCATTGAAAGATTAATTGCTATAATAATGTATTGGTGCTCATGTATAAAAAGGCAGCCCTAATTGAATCCTGGCTCTTCTTCTGGACCAAACCGACCACTACATTTAAATGCATCAAAAGCAAATAGTATGGCTTTTATCTTGAGACGAGTTTTATTTTTATTTCAGGAGAAAATATAGGATATTAAAAAGTATGTTGAACTCAGGCCTCAACGCGATGCTCGAAAATCACTTCAAGTGGTCCACATTCACGAGCAAGACTGTCCTTCACTTCCAATGGCTTCTTTGGGTCCGCAAGTCGGAACCTGTAACGTCTACAGAGGTTAGCCATAACGACCTTCATTTCAAGAAGTGCCAACTCTTGTCCTGGACTGGAATAAACGTTAGTCAATAAGGAAACCTCCAAAAAGATCCTCATTACCATTTGCGGACTCCATATCCAAATGGCGACAGATTCCATCCAAATCCATGAGGGCCTTCAGACTTTGCTGGCTTCTCAAGGAAACGAGTTGGATCAAATTCAGACGGATTCTCCCAATACGACGCATCCCAATGCGCCATTCCGATCACCAAGAACATCATTGAGTCTTTTTTAAGCAAAACTCCATCAATCAGCACATCTTCTGTGATGTGTCGTGTGGTTCCAGCCGCAAAAAGAGTATAGATACGGCTGACCTGTCATATCTTCAATAACCTGGTCTAATTATCTTTCCAATTTACCTCCAGTAGGGCAGCTTCAAGCATCGGAAGCTGGTTAAGCATTTCGTGACGAATAGGCCCATTCCAGCCAGCCACCGCAATGACTTCCTCACAGATAACGTCTGCGATTTCTTGGTGGCGTGCAAGTTCGTAGACCAGAAAAGCCATCGAATTACTTGCTGTATCAGTACCGCCTCCAATAGTCTCCTTAACAATTGCATTCACTTGTTTAAAGATCGTTTCAGGATCCTCGAAGCATGATTCGGCCGCCATAAAAGCACTTGTAGCAAAGTCCATTTCATCAGGGATTGCATTCTCCATTTCGGCCTTCTTTGCTCTTACTAACTGTCAAGAGCATCATGATTTAGCTGCTTTCAGTCAAAGCAAATATTAAGTACCTCTCTAACATAAGCATTGTATTTTTGACTGAGAGCGCGGTGTTTGGCATCTTCGTTACGAAGAACAGTTTTGAAGAGGAGTGGAGGGACTTTCCCATAAAATTCGCCTGCATCAAATACTTGATGGATTAAGGTCAACAATTCATCAGGTTCCGGTTTTTCTCCAGCGGCGCAAGCGGAAAGGTGGCTGCTGCACCTCGCTTCTCAGTAAATAGAACGTCCATAATACAGTCCATAGAAATAAGATTCATCATTTCATTGATCAAGACCGGGTTGCCTTTATCTGCGATTTCATCCAAGGATTGGACTAAAGTTGACATCAATTCATCAATCTTTGGCGCCAACCCCTTCAAGAAGCGAGGACGTCCAACACTCTCGACAAAGCACTCTAAACTATACTTAGATAAAGTTTGAACTGAACAATACGTGCGACTCACTTCTGTTCACCTTCCAAGATTCCAGATCATGGTTGAACAAGATTCCAATCCTGTTGGACTCCATTCGATCGAGCGATTCATCGGGTAACAAAATACGAGTTCTAATGGCGCTATTTCCCATAATCAACTTGACGGCTTTTGGCCCACGTGCGACGTAGACCCTTTGCCCCAACAAGCTGGCTTCAACAACGAAGACATCAGGTCCGTGTCCCTCGAACATGGAGGGTCCGAGAGCCATTGCTCCATTCTTCTTGAGGAAATGATGGGCGTGGCCAAGAACTGGTCTCCAGTTGGAGGCGATTGGAGGCTCTGATGTTATGTTTAATTGATGATGCTATCAAGCTCTGGCAGAGCTGATGAAGCCGAGGTTAGGAACTGGAGGACATTTACCATTTGCTTGATGACGAGATTGGCCAAGTATTGCAACGCCAGCGGCAAGGGCTGCGGCGGATGCCAAGAGATAGGAGATATTGCTCTCTGGCATTGGTTTTCGAATTGGTTTGAAAATTGCCCCGCAGACCGAACCTGAAGACTGATCATTGAAAGATTAATTGCTATAATAATGTATTGGTGCTCATGTATAAAAAGGCAGCCCTAATTGAATCCTGGCTCTTCTTCTGGACCAAACCGACCACTACATTTAAATGCATCAAAAGCAAATAGTATGGCTTTTATCTTGAGACGAGTTTTATTTTTATTTCAGGAGAAAATATAGGATATTAAAAAGTATGTTGAACTCAGGCCTCAACGCGATGCTCGAAAATCACTTCAAGTGGTCCACATTCACGAGCAAGACTGTCCTTCACTTCCAATGGCTTCTTTGGGTCCGCAAGTCGGAATCTGTAACGTCTACAGAGGTTAGCCATAACGACCTTCATTTCAAGAAGTGCCAACTCTTGTCCTGGACTGGAATAAACATTAGTCAATAAGGAACAACCCAAAGAGATCCTTATTACCATTTGCGGACTCCATATCCAAATGGCGACAGATTCCATCCAAATCCATGAGGGCCTTCAGGCTTTGCTGGCTTCTCAAGGAAACGAGTTGGATCAAATTCAGAAGGATTCTCCCAATACGACGCATCCCAATGCGCCATTCCAATCACCAAGAACATCATTGAGTCTTTTTTCAATAGCACTCCATCAATAATCACGTCCTCTGTGATGTGGCGCGTTATTCCAGCCGCGAAGAGACTATAAATACGGCTGACCTGTTAAAAGCATCAGTATTATTTTTTGAATCAGGATTGCCAACATACCTCAAGTAGTGTGGCTTCAAGCATTGGCAGCTGGTTGAGCATTTCGTGGAGAATAGGCCCATTCCGGCCAGCCACCGCAATGACTTCCTCGCAAATAGCGTCTGCAATTTCTTGGTGGCGTGCAAGCTCGTAAACCAGAAAAGCCATTGTATTACTTGCTGTATCTGTGCCTCCTCCGACTGCTTCCTTTACCATGGTTGTCACTTGATTAAGAACAGTTTCGTCATCATCAAAACATGACTCTGCAGCCAAAAACGCACTGGTTGTCAAATCGATTTCATCTGTTGTTGAATTCTCCATCGCGGTTTTTCTGGCTTGGACCAACTACACAAATCTCACACATTTAGGTACATTAAGAACGTGGGAAAAAATTACCTCCTTCACGTAGGCAGTGTATTTTTCATATGTGGCACGGTGTTTGGCATCTTCATTGTGAAGAACTAATTTATAGAGGATCGGTGGAACTTTCGAGTAAAATTCAGCTGAATCAAATACTTGATGGATTAAGGTCAGCAATTCATCGGGCTCTGGCTTTTCTCCAGCGGCGCAAGCGGTGAGGTAAGTTGCTGCTGCACCACGCTTCTCGGTAAATAGGACATCAACAATGCAGTCCATAGAAATGAGGTTCATCATTTCATTTATCAACACCGGACTGCCGGAGTCAGCAATTTGATCCAAAGAATCGTACAAAGTTGTCATCAAATCATCAATCTTTGGAGCAAGTCCCTTCAAAAAGCGAGGACGTCCAACACTCTCGACAAAGCATTCTTCAATAAAAGTTAGAAACAAAGTTATTAGCTTAAAGATTTGACTTACTTCTGTTCACTTTCCAAGATTCCAGATCATGATTGAACAAGATACCAACCTTATTAGACTCCATTCGTTCAAGGGATTCATCAGGTATCTTAATACGAGTTCTGATGGCACTATTTCCCATAATCAACTTGACGGCTTTTGGCCCGCGCGCTACATAGACCCTCTGTCCCAAGAGACTTGCTTCAACGATAAAAACATCAGATCCGTGTCCCTCGAACATAGAAGGGCCAAGCTGCATTGCACCATTCTTCGCCAAGAATAGGTGAGCATGGCCGAGAACTGGTCGCCAGTTGGAGGCGATTGGAGGCTCTGTTGAAGAGTTAAATAGAGTGTTAAAGCCGAGGTTTGTAACTTGGCATTGTTACCATTCATTTGACGGCGAGATTGACCAAGTACTGCAACGCCAGCAGCAAGAGCGGCAGCGGACGCCAAGAGGTATGAGACGGTGTTCTCTGGCATTGGTTGGTTTGAGATGACAAAGTGTTTTTTTGATTGAATGACACCGCCACAATTTGAAGAAATTCCGCCAACCTTCATGTATCTCATGCAGCAACAAATGTTATAACTGCCATAGCGTTACGAACTCGGGAAGAAGGTGAAAATAGTACCTAAAAGGTAACAATCCTGTTCTGGATGGTTAAACATACAACATCATTTGAAATAGAAAAAAGGGACACTTTCTAATCAACCAATCCCCAAATAGATAAAACGAACTTTATTGGGGTAAATAGTTTCGAATGGCTGTCATACCAATTAAAACATTTTCTTCTGTTCTAATTCGTCGTGTTCCCTGCAGAGAATTATGTGAGTTGATAGGATCGACGAAAACAAGGACCACAAACTCACCTGAGACTTGAGCGTCCTTACAAAGTATGTGAACATATTTTTAATGTCGTCTTCACCAAAGTTGACGGTTTCATCTGATTCGATAGAGTACTCAATTCCCTTTGAACCACCAAACACAACCATCATGTGTTTGAACGGAGGTAAGCCCTCGGTGCCATCTTCTTTTGTTTCTTTTCCAACAATGTCTCCAATATACGGCGCACTCTCGCTGATTCCAAACGTCAAGTCATATCCACCCTCGTAACTGCTTTCGCTCAGCACTTTTCCGATACTTGAAGCCAAGCGAACGTTGTAACCCCAATAAATGCCTTGTGATTCGCGAGGGAAATTAGGGCTAATGACAGTTGCAGGAACACTTTGTGTATTGTTGTGAAAGATTTGAGCGGGGTTGTCGATTTTGACTGTCACTCGAACACCAGGTTTGATGGCTTTATCTTTGACGAAACAAGGGATTCCATTGCGGAGACCGCAGTCTACAAGTGTTCCATCAGGCCTAAAATAAAAGCATTTTAGAAAACCGAATGGCGAAATACGTTACAGCATCGTCCACATTTCTAATGCTCAACACACCCTTGTAATTCAAGGAGAGAAAGAAATTTATGCTCACCTGTCTGTCTCCAGTGTGACACCTTCCCTGAAAGGACACGGATCATCAATACGCGTGTGATGCGGGGACTCAATATTAATCATGGATGCAAACTGCAAATCTCTGTGAATAGGAAACAGAGCTTTCCGGAGGTAAGGAGGGCATTCACAGAACTGAAGAATACGAGCCAAAAAGATTGAAGCATCCAGATTCTTTTTCGCAGCTGATTCGTAGGCACCTTCTGTAGACGTCTTTGGCACAACATTTCCAGGACTTGTGGCGTCCTCGTAGATGACAACCTCGTCAATCTGCATGATCGTGAGGCAGCGAGCAATCTGGCCGGCCAAGAATGTTCTGAGTTCCGGTTTTTCGATGTTCGCGATCATTGAAGCCGAGATTGCGAGAGAGACGGTGAATTGGCGCGGAGATGCGGCGTTTTGGGGCGGGGCTTCCTTTCGCGGCTTTGGTTGGGTCGGCGGCGGGGCAGATCGCACATGGGCAGTGTCTGTGGTTCCTGTTTTGTTTCGGGGACGGCGAAAGTGCTGTCCGGTGGCGGCTCGTTTCATTGTTGATGGTTTGGTGTGGGTGGTTGTTGGTTGGTTGGTTGGTCAAAGTTGGACAAAAGAAAAGAAAGAAAAAGACGAGAACCAACACCAACCACAACCACCAAACACATCGTCGCAATGTCGCTCCAACAGTCTCCCTCAAGGCTCTACCGCCAGTTTCTACGCATCCAGCAACAGTGGCCGGCCCAGGAAGACCGCGCAAACCGGCTGTCTGTCCACATCAAATCATCAGCAAGAAGTCAGATCGAAGAAGGGCCAGCTGACCTTGAATACGCTCAGAAGGAATTGGCAGCTTTGAAGGACCTAGTCGAAGGAAACGTGCTGAAAAAGTACCCTCTGTCTCCAAACTCTCAAATATTGGCTGTCTTGCCCCCGCGCTCTGCTTATCAGTTGCTTGATCAGTCTGCACAGGCTGCTTTATCGAAGGAGAAGGTTTCAACCCTGACATTCTTCCCAACATACGTGTGGGGATCCTTGAAGAGAATGATGCGATGATCTCAGAATGGGATGGATCGTTTCTCATCTCTAATACGGCAATTCAAATAAACACGTGTGCATAAATCTTTTAATTATTTTGTATTGATTTCATATGGGAATGCACATTTCTCTCTGTGGCCTGCTTTGTAAATATGTTCAAGGTCCCCTTAACTGTGTCTGTCAGTCGTGCATTCTCCCCGTAGACCCCTCTTCTATCTCTTTTGTTCCGCGTTGAGGGATTTTCGCCCACCACGGGAAAATGGCGTTATCCTTCCATTGAAAAAAACAACTGCAAAAGGTGAGTCAGGTCGAAGTTTGCACAGAAACACACCCGTTGTCCCCTCCTTGCGCATCTCTTACTCCCTGCATATCACATATATCTAATCCACAATGGTCTTCTTTACATCAATAGCATCATACCTATTTCCAATGGAGGTGCGTTGCTTGTTTTGTTGGTGATCAAGACTTATAATGATGCGTTCCTTAGGGCGTTTACAACTTTAAGGTCGGCATGACTTGCTCTGGATGCTCTGGCGCCGTCAACAGAATCTTGTCCAAGGTTCGTTATTGGGTCGATTGGGAGTTGATGTGTTTCGGGTCGCCACCCAACCAATCACGAGGTTGATTTGAAATGAGGCTCTGGGCAGTCTATCCTTGCAATCAACTGAGATAGAAACAACTTTGTCTTAAGAATAGTGTGTTAGACCCGTTGGTGTTGGAAGGATTCACTTTGGACAGCAGTGTTATCAGTCGCCAAACCCCTTCAACCTTAATCTGGAATTCTTTCAACTAAAAGTTAACAATAGGCTGAAGGTGTCAAGAGCTTCGATATCAGCCTTGAGACTCAAAAGGTTTCCGTCGTTGCCCCAGATTTGACCCAAGACCAAGTGTTTGAGATTGTCAAGAAGGCTGGAAAGCCAGTGGAGGTTCTCTAAAATGCACGAGCTTGACTCTTTCATAATTTGAATAAAGAAGTTCTATCGGCGACATTCTCATTTATCGTTTTTGCTTTTTCGACTATCCGCCAAAACCAAAGATGCCCTCCTGTTCTGTCTGCAGCACAGACACAACCCGCAAGTGCCCAAAGTGTCTTGAAAAAGGGATTGATGGTACCTGCTATTCACATATGCCAAGGTCAACGAATGTATTGACCTGATTGCATCCAAATTAGCCTACTTTTGCGAGCCTTGTTTCAAGGCCAACTGGGCTACCCACAAATTAAGCACATTGGTGAATACTCTGTTTAACTCCTGAATGTATAATGCCGGCAACGGAAGCTAACTCTATGTCAACCCAAAGAACACAACCCATTCCCTTTCCACACCTACACTGGAAAGCTGAGACCTGTGTACCCGCTATCTCCAAAGCGTGAAGTCTTGCCAACGATTGCGAAGCCTGATTACGCTGAGACTGGTAAGGTGTACTCTAAGATCTCACCCAATGTCTGACATCTCTATTCAAGGTGATCCAATCAGTGAGCGCAAGTTGAGAAACAGCAGTCAGATTGATGTTTTGACTCCTGAAGAGATTCTTGGCGTTCGCAAGGCTTGTATTGTGAGGACTTATATTGTTGCATACTCTCCAAAACTAATCTCTATTCCAAGATTGGACGTGAGGTTCTGGAGGAAGCAAAGACGGCTGTTAAGGTTGGAGTTACTACGGATGAGATTGACAGAGTCGTTCACGAGGCTTGCATGGGTTTGTAGGACACTTCAGCACAACCCCAACCTGACAGTTTTCACAATAATAGCCAGAAACGCCTACCCATCGCCACTCAACTACTACAACTTCCCAAAGTCGTGTTGCACCTCTGTCAATGAAGTCATTTGCCACGGAATTCCAGACCGTTACGTCCTCCAAGACGGAGATATTCTCAACATTGATATTTCCGTGTTCCACGGGGGTTACCATGCGGACTTGAACGAGACTGTGTATGTTGGAAACGTGGATGCCAGTGGCCGGAAGCTTGTTGAAACTACTCGTGAGGCTTTGCAGAAGGCAATCGAGTTTGGTGAGTCCAGATTCATAAAACGTTGTAAACCTGTTTCTAAATGCGTGATGCTCTTTACAGTTAAGCCTGGAATGCTCTACCGTGACATTGGAGAAGTCATTCAAAAGATTGCCGACAGGGAAGGACTTTCTGTCGTTCGTACCTACTGTGGCCATGGAATTGGGAAATACTTCCACTGTTCCCCTTCGATTCCTCACTATGCTAAGAACAAGGCTGTCGGTGTCATGAAGCCTGGTCACATTTTCACTATTGAGCCAATGATTAGTGAGGGTACTTGGAAGGATGAGCAATGGCCGGATCGTTGGACTGCTGTTACTGCGGATGGAAAGCGAAGTGCTCAGTTTGAGGAGACTTTGTTGGTTACTGAAGATGGAGTTGAGATTTTGACACGGTTTTGATGTGTTTGGGCAGTGGGATCAAGCAATAAAGAGTCATTCTTAATCATGGTGGAATGAAAATTAAAAAATTTCGTTTCTTTTATGAGTTTCTGGTTAGACGGGAGTCAAAATAAATTGAAGATACGAAACACCAAAAAACACTGGAAAAAGAATGGCTTCAACTTAAAGCGGATATAGCGTGCAAGCAGCAAACACTAACTACCTACTGAGCTTCTATTCACAGTCGAGCGAGTTGTATTAAAATTTATGATTTTAAAGTGGCAGTGCGAGAGATCCGATGCTCCCAAAAATTGAACTGTCAATACACCGCTATGCATCAAAAATGTCTCTTGGAACCACTCAGTATGGTCCGAAGTTCTTCGGCTTCAATACGCCCGATCTTCATCTCATTGAGGATACCATCCCATGGGTTACTCCAACGCAATTCGAAGTGAACGACGCCCTTATTTCTGTCCTTCAGGCTGGATCTTCCGTCACTCGAATCTACACGTTAGCTATAGGCCCTCCAAGGGATACTGTCCACATCACCAGTTATCCGATTAACGATACTTTTAATTGGAAACCCATTCCAGGGACCAATAATCCGAAGCTATACACAAATGAGCAGCTATTTGTTGCACTGGATAATGTCCTCGCTGCGGCAGGCAACCTGGGTGTTCAGGTCATTGTTCCGCTTATTGATCAGTGGGATTGGTGAGTCCTGATTTTACATTTACTCAAGTAACAAATCATCATAACCAGGTGGGGAGGAGTTCCTGCATTTGCGTCTATTCACAGAGTCACAACTGACGAGTTCTACACAAATTCTCGCACCTATTCAAACTTTTTCGCGGTTGTGGAGTACGTCGCCAAAAGAAACAACACGGTATCAGGCATTCAGTATCGCAACGATCCTGCTATATTTGCATGGGAAACCGGAAACGAGTTGTCGATGGGTGGAGATCGCGTTCCATCTCATTGGACGACCTCGTTGGCGAAACTGCTCAAGAATGTACTCAATGTCAAGCAACTCGTTATCGATGGGTCGTATTCTCTGTACGGGTGGGATACTGATGTTCTTAATGAGCCGAGCATTGACGGATTCACTGGGCACTATTATCAGTTGCCTGCAAAGTTCTTGATTGCTTCGAGTATTTCCAACTCCGTTTCTCCTGCCGGGACCATCATCTTCTTCATCATCAGTGGATTTTGCTTGATAGCTTCGATTGCTTTCTGTATCAAGCCTTCTCTGTTTCGAATCAAATCCGATAAGAACTTGTGCGCTTTGTTAGGATCTGGAAGAAACTCACTCTATCAGGTAAAAAGGATTGCTTTGAATTTGATACTTATTAATGACGGTGTTACAGGGCAAGATTGACATCTTGCTGGTGTCCGCCAAGAAACGCGCCATTACGATTTGTTTGTTGCTTACTTTCGGCTTCATAGCATTCTTTGTATTAGCATCCGTCTTTATCTGGGTTGGTCTTTTCCGAGTCAAATACGCTGATCGATTCAATGTTGACCATGACCTCATCGTCAAGCAATACAAAAAGCTTTTCTACGTTGGTGAATTCGGGCTTTCATCCATGAGCGATTACCAAAATTTATTGGCTGCTGTCAACGCATCTCAAGCGCTCGGAGCTCTTGTATGGAGTTTACGATTCCATAGTCGAAGTGGTGGGTTTTGGAACCACGATGAAGGCGGTGGAGTTCAATCTTTCCATCTCCCTGGATTTCCTGTCAACGGAACAACTGGTGTTGGAATTTCGTCCACTGGTTTGGTGGTGATGAGGTGGCTGTTGTAGAATTGATGAAATCATATGCGGCTGGAAATGGTGCTCCAAAGAGCTCTCAGTATTATCAAAAGCCGCCCGTAGGAAACCCTGTTCTCTTTCTTCCAAAAGTTACAAAGTCAATTGTAAATGGAGAAGCTATGGCTTCGGTTGGCTTAATCTGGAGAGGAAGCACAGGCGCTCGGAGTTATACTGTGGAGCGTGCTCCAGGAAATACTGATGCTTTTGTTGTGGCATACAGTGGTGTTGTAGATGCAGTTGCGAGTGGACAAACCATTCTTGTCGATCAGGTTAAGGCCGGGGCGTATAATTACCGGGTTCGTGGAGTAAATGAATATGGTGTCGGAAATTATAGCAACGTAGTAACTGCAGTTTGATGATTGAAATAAATTAGAGTGAATGTATGAAAGAAAGTCAAAGTCAATACTATGAGTAATGTTATCAGTGGCTGTGTACTCTCGAGGTTTTATTGGTGGGATATACTCTATCAACGAATTCTAAAAGCAATAACGAACTCTAATTTCCACGCAACACATTGACAGTAATTTCCAGCTCCTTCAATCGTTTCTCCTGTGCCCTAACCAGAGCTTCCAATCGATCCACTTGATCCTCCAAGTCTCCATTTCGCTTCGTAAGTTCAAAATTCTTTTGTGCCAGCCTATCCATTTCCTCCTTCACTTGCGCTTCGGCCTCTTTGCGTTCTGACGAAAGGACATTTTTGAGTCCCGCCAGCATAACTTCGTTTTCTTCGGCCTTTTGAAGCGCTCGCTCTTTCACATCCTGCACTTCCAAGTGAGTTCGCGCCAGGATAATGTGTTCCCGATTAAGAGCTTCATACTGTTCCTCCAACTTCTTGAGCGATGTTGCAAGTCGTCGGTTCTCACCCTTAAGTGCATCAGCAGACAAGAGTTCAGGGTGCGTTTTGGCAAGTTGCAGCTCAAACTCAGCTGCGAGGCGATCCATTTTCGATTTAGAAATGTGAATCCCAGCAGCATCTTGGATCAACAAGTCGACATTGTCCACATACACGTCAAACAGTCCGTTTTTGAGGAATTCGAGTAAATCGGCGAGATCAGTGAGAGTGAGGAGATGGGATTGGTTCTTTTTTAGGAGGGCGAATGCAATTTTGAAGGTTGATTCAATGCCTTGCGCAAACAAAATATCCATGATTCGGAGAACGATAGGGAGAGGGAAGCGGTAGGCAAAGAGGGTCATGAACCATTGTGATGCATACATTGTGGATTTGACGTCATGTTCGTCGAGATGTTTAGAAATTGCGGGGAAGAGTTCTTTAAGGAGTTTGTCGAATTGGAACAAACGGAGGTGCAGGCCAACCATCGTCGGAGTGTAAAGCTCACGGAATGAGTATGATTTCATAAGCTTTTCTAAAACACAGAATGCTTCTTCGTCTGGCATCTGGTTGGTAGTTAGTTGGGTTGAAATGGTGAAGTGTAAAATCAGTACTAACATTCAGAAGCAAAGGACCAGTAATGAAAGCGATTCCTTGACAATATCCAACTTCAGGGTCGTAGACAGAGTAGGCTTTGAGTACATTGAAGAGCGATTCTTGCCCAGGTCCATTTGCATCCCGGAAATGGTCGTGGTTCGGGAAGGTACGAGCAAGGTCACGCTGAATAACCTTCTCGTGTGTGGAAGTACGCAGCAGCAGGGCCCTGTAGGTAGTTTCCATCTCGTCACTCTTTCCCTTGCACATAAACTGCCAAACCGAGCCGCGAATAGCCTCTGGAATGCCCTTCTGCAGCTTCTTCGTGAGCACCTTCGGCTGTTTGCGGGCCACGTCGTCGTAGTTGTTCATGACGCGGCCCCAGAAGTCCCAGTCAATATCGTCGCCAGTCCCAGTCCCGAGTCGTCCGCCACGCCTACAACCGCCGACGCCGCGGTCGCCGGTGCTGACGACCCCGAGCCAAGCCGCGCAAACTTTGCAAGCGCAAGCCCGCCCGCGATAAGCCCGGCTCCGAACCGCGGCGCAGAGGTTGCTGACGGCGACGTTGGCGTTGCGGGCGTCTTCTCGGCCCCGGTGGTGCCGCCGCCAGAGACTCGTGCGAGAATGAATTCAGCGTCAGAAGAGTCGTCGTCGTATGCGCTGCTTTCAACAGTCGAAGTGCCATCAGCGTGGAACACGATGCTCTGCCTTCACTCATGTGCTCAAATTGGTATCAACAAATTGGTGAAATTCATAAGAACCAAACGAAAGGATGAGAAGAGTTCTCTATTCCTCTTGGAGAATATCAAAAGTGTTTAGTGCATGTTCTACATACATCCATTCTGTTGTTCTGTCTGTTCTCTTTCTTTTTTTCCTTGAGATCAACAAACATTCCAAGATGAACCAAACTGATGAGGAACACGAAGAAGGCGAGATACACGAGCCTGTTGTCAGTCCATCAAAGAAAGTTCCTACTACTGCGTCGATGAACTCGACATTTATGGGGACATGGAAGAGCAGCAACAAGATGAACCAACTGAATCAACACTTGTGATTGACTCATCGTTGCCGGCCGACCTCTTGCTCATCCAAAGTGACATTATTGGTGTCGTTGATAGGAAGGGAGACTATGTCCCCCTGCTATAATTGTTCCTCCAGTGCCTGTTGCTGCAGAAGAGTCTTCCAGTGACGAGTCTTCTTCCTCCGACGATGACGATGGACAAGTTTCTGACTTTCAGTTTTCGGAATCTGATGGAGAAGAAGATGAAAAGAAGAATGACAAGGATCATGGAAAATCTGTATTGTGAGTGTTCAGTTGACGAAGCCAGGAGGATACATACTCAGTGCGAGTTCGCTGAGGATCATATATGGGAGTTAACTAGTGTCGAACGGACGCGTCAGGAGATTGTGAAAGATGGAGGAAGGAACAGTCTTTGCATTCCACAAGAATCAATACTGAAATTGCGTTCATATATTTAGGAAAAGGAAACCAACAAAGAATGACGACGACGATGACTTCGATGATGACACTGGCGTTGGATCTAAAGTCTTGCGATCTAAAAATGAAATCACGGAGGTATGTACGCTTTACCTATTGATACGTCGCCTTCTCATGCTAACAACCTACCAGCTCCCACCTATTGAAAAACTCGATATTCAAATCCCTGCATCTGCTCATCTCCTAGAAATCGGGACAGTGTTTGCCCTCGTCCAAGACACAATGGTCATTCAATCTGTCCCAAATCCATCCACAACTCTCGATGCCGATTCTATCCTCTGTAGTGCGGACAGAAAAGTGATTGGAAAAGTGTTTGAAACGTTCGGGCCTGTTGTGCAGCCAATGTATTCCGTCCGGTATGATCCAGCCGTGAGTGATTTGGTCATGAGCGTTGGAGACCAAGTTTACTTTGTGAAGGAGATGGCCAAGTATGTGTTTGCGGCTCAATTGAGGTTGTTGAAGGGAAGTGACGCGAGTAATCGAGATGATGAAGAAATTGCTGTTGACGTGAGTGCAGGATATTTCTTTGAATTATTATGTAGCTTTCTAATTTAAATTCTGGACAGGAAATGGAGTTCTCAGATGATGAACAAGAGGCTGAGTATAAAAGACAGTTGAAGCTGAAGAAGAAGCGGAAAGGAGAGGACGACATCACTGATCCTCAAGTTGATAACGCCGAAAGTCGACTTAACCCTCGCTCTCAGCGCGGTACTCGTGGGGGTGGACGAGGAGGGCGGAGGTCATCGTTCGATGACCATCGAGGCGGACGCGGAGGTGGGGGTTTCACAGGACGTGGAAGTTATGAAAGTTCGCGAGGTGGATACGATGGCTCTAGATCAGCCAGCAATTATTCAGCTCGAGGCAACCATAATTCGCATTCTACTTCCCAACCACCAAGGTCAACACACGCGTTACCTCCGAAACCTCATGCTCTTCCACCACGTCCTACTTCTGCTAATATACCATTATCAACTGGGCTGCACCTATGCACCTGGGAATGATGCCGCCCATGCCTCAAGGTCCTGCAAACACACAACAAATCCTCGCGTTTATGCAGCAACAACAATTACAACTCCAACAGCAACACCAGCAACAGATACTACTTGCAACTGCTGCGTTGCAACGTGGATCTGGTAGTGGATTTCCGAACGATGGTGCAGAAGGTGGGAATGCGGCTGGGGTCAATAGCCAAAATTCACATATGCCGTTTAATCCAATGATGATGAACTTTGGTATGGGAATGGGAATGGGTATGGGAATGCCACCACAAATGATGTTTAATATGATGGGAGCCCCTGGAAGCAATAACGGCAACAGTGAGAACGCATCGACATTTCCAGGCGCAGTGAATATGGGCTATGGAGGGGTGGGTTTCTATGGAGTCAACGGTGGGAATCCCAGCAACGGTAGCACATATAGTGGAGCCGGCGAGGAGAAAGAATAAAAGTTTATGATTTCTACATACATCGTTTATGTAATAGTTTTACCTTCGAGTTTCTCTGTCAAAAATGGCAGATCTCATCACCCAACTCGAGCAGCTCTCGAGTCGCCCCGATATCGCGGAGGCAGCGGTAGTCGACCTTCAAAATCAAATTGTGCGAATGCATGCGGACAGAAAGCGTGGGTCCTACCGGTAGTTTGAGCAGGCAAACTCACCCACAACACCACAGCTCTCGCAATGTCCGCTTTGTTCAACAAACAGCAAGGAATCCTTCAACTGCTAAGAACTAATAAGGATGCCTTTACATCAAAGGCAAAGTATATGATGCTCGATTTCATTGCGGAATTGGTTCGCAAGCAGTATGCTACAGCAGAGAATGCAGGAGATATTCATGCAAGTAGCTTCCTATTGCATCCTTCTTTTATATTGACTATCTGTTTAGACTACTTGTTGGTTGTTCTTCAGCAACTCGAAAGAGCTTTCAGCTGTAAAAAAGAGTGCTGTCCACGTTCTTGTGGCTTTGGTTGAAGAAAAGCTACTTGATGCAGCCACTCTGGAAGCTATGGTGAAGAGATTCATGACACACTTTGTGCAAAACCAGTCGAAACTGGTGTCGTCAGGTATGGAATTATTATAAACCAACGTTGTTTAAAACCTGACCTACAGTAAAATGCGCGATCCTTGAATTGTTTGGAGCCTGTGTGCGATACTATCCAGACTCTTTTACGATTGACAAACAGGATCCTGATCAAATCAAGAAGCGACTGTTGACGACAATCTCGTCGTGTATTAATTCAGCTAATCCTGACATGGAATTGCTGGCTGGAGCAGTGCTGGGTCTCTCTAGCTATTTACACTCTTTTGAAGCCTCTGCTGGTATGTCTCGTGACCGATTATCCGAACTGTCTGATGAACAATAACAATGAAGCTGAGTCAACCGAAATACTTTCAACAATCCGAAAAATGATCATTCCACTGGAGAATCAGACGCGTTATGCTGTTCCTCGAGGTTGGAATTTCTGTTGTTTTGTGATCGTACTTTGGTGATTCTTACACATTAATAGCTGGACTTATATTCATACGCGATCATGCCGAAAATTTCCGCAACCAACTGTGTTCTGACAGAGACACAGTGCTTTTCATCCATAGTTGCCTAAAATCAATGTGTACCCACGGAAATCGAGATTTGCAGAACGATACAGCGATGACCTCATTTTTGCAGCAGGTGCGTTTTTAGTTAGTTTGTCGAGGTTTCTCAATACTTGCAAAGGTGGCCCAAGCTCTTACGGATCGTAAACTTTCTCCATCTGAGATCGAAATATTTTGGTATTTCGTGAAAGAGTTCATCAATAACCTGAACAAACCTGAAACGGATCAATACGCGGAACTTTCACTTGCCGTCAGGGGTTTAGGATTATTTGCCACACCTTGTAAAGTCCTGCTGGCCGAGAAGGAGCTAAAGGAACTGCAGGGAATTTTAGTTCGCAAGCTGTCGTCTTTATCGTCGGGGTAAGAGCTTCGTTTATGGATGTCTCAACTTACATTCGGGTAGATCAAATGATGCAAAGTATGCGCATATTTCGGCATTTATGGATGCTTTCAAAATGATTGTGCACGAAAGCGTAAAAGTTGACACTGAGCTTCTGAATGCTATTGGTATGTATTAGTCTTCTCTGTTTTTTGGTCATTGACGATTTGTAGAGGAACTCTTGACTTCGATGCTTTTGAACTTTCCAAAAGTCAGAGAATATTATCGCAAACCCCTCGTATCAGCGTTTGTTGAACTAATGTGGGAATTGAATATTCATGGACTTCTTTGGTCATTTTGGGGTGGAATAGGTTTGTGATTACACTTTAAGTCATGTTTGTTCAGATTCAATCTATGCAGCCAAACGTCTTCTGATTATTTCATGCGTTGATAAAGAAGAAGATCGCACTGCGGGAATGGATGAGCTTGTGGCTGAATCTCGCGAACCAACTTGGAAGGATTATTTAGTATTTTGGGAGACCCTCTTCGTTGCCAAGAATGAGGCCTGGGATGAATCAAAGGTGCATGATTTTCGCTCCTTGTTATATGACGGTATGGTTACCGCCATACTTGAGCTCCCTGGAAACTTGAATCTCAGTGTGAGGGAAACCGGGCCTGATTCGGATGCCTCAACTGTTGTTCCAATATCGGCAGATGCGTCCAAATTAGTCGCCGACAATGCAGCTGATTTTGTTATTTTCGTCACATATGTTTCACTGGTTGAGTCATTGCTACCAAAGATCGAAGTTATGTTTTTTGACAAGTGGATCTATGTTGTCGGTCAGAAGTTTATTTCATATTCGACACAAAATCCACTTGTTTCAGGATTTTACAAGATATTTGGGGTCGTCTTGGCACTCTCTGATTCATTGAAGTACTTTTCTGTTCCCACTCGCAACGAGCAAGGCATGGTGCGTAAACTAAAACTGATTTCAAGCCTTTAATAATTGACAAACAGGATTACGATTCGGTTGAAGAGTCCTCAGACGTGACAAAAGCCGCGCGATCGTTGTTTTCTAAATACCTTGATGAAGTCTTGTTGAAAATGCGCCAATTTAAGGATGACCTTCTCGTGTCATGTCTGAAGATGGTTTTATATTCACCTGTGGAACTGACGACGATTGAATCACTCTGTCTTCCAATTATCGAGTCATTGAAAATGGGTCTCAGTTTTACACCACTTGCTTCCGTCGCATTGGATGCTATTGCAGTTTGGTCGAGCAAATTGGATCGCAAGACATTGGCTTCATCATACGCAAAAATTCTACCGTCATTAAACGACTACCTGTTATTGGATCTTGAAGAAACTGCAAGCACCGTATCGGGGAAAAAGGCAACATCAAAGGCACGCACAAAGCATCTTAAAACACATAAGCACAAGAATGAACAGGTGATTTTTGACCCTCTAGTTTGTCTGTGTTCTGACGACGATTCGAGCAGATGGACGAGCAAATCGTCCAGGACCTGAAAAGCATTCAAATTCGGATCTTGAAGTTACTTGGCAGCCTTGGTCAAGACAGTCGATTGATGTTGAGCAATGAAACAAGTGCATCCCTTCTGGCCTGGGACACAGAAATGAATTTGAAAGTTCAGATTCCGTTTAAAGAAGCAATTTTTGATGTCTACTTTGGTATGTTCACATTTCGGATTTCAACCGTAAGTTAATGCCACAAAGATAATATGCTGCCTCGTATCGTCGAATTGGCGGAAAATTCTCCCGATCGTAAAACTAAAGTTGCTGCGAATGAGTTGCTTCATGCTCTTGTCATTGTTATGATCGGTGGAAGTCAATCTCGGTCAGAAGGAGACGGAAGGGTGAGGCCGATTTTGAGTTTCTGCTGCTTACTTTCAAACAGACTCCATATCATAAGATCTACGTCAAACTCTTTCCTGTATTGTTACGGCTTTCTGTCGATTTGGATAAAGTTACGCGAGAACTTTTTCGACCTTTAGTTATCCAGCTTGTCCACTGGTTGACAAAAAATAGCAAGTACGAGAACCCAGAGACCATGGCTTTGTTGCAATCCTGCTTTGACGCCGTTTCAAGCTCAAATGGACCTGTACGTAAAAGATTGACTGTTAATTAAGCTGATGGTCATTTTAGCTTCGAGAATTTGGTGCTGAATGTATTGCCGAATACCTCAAGTGGTCCATCAAGCATGCATCTGAAAAAGAGCTGGAAAACAATCCGATTAATGCTAAATCGCTATTCAAACGTTTATATCTCCTTTGTCAGCATGCTAGCTCCGCCAAGCGCTTAGGTGCTTCTATTATCATCAACAGAATTTACACTATCTTTCGTGAAAGCAACGCTCTTGTGGATGTGTTTACGATGGAGATTTTGTACCACTTGCTGTTCAGCTTGAAGATTTCCGATCGTGATAATCCGGCACTGGGTAAATTCCTCGGAAATTTCGTTTTATTCTCTAACTTGAACTAGGAACACATGCACTGGTTAAAATTGCGATAGACAATATGGCCAAAATTGTTGTTGTCAAACATGAGCTTTTCTTAGCAACGACATCATCTCGGCGTTCATTCCCAGACCTTCCAAACTGTAATTTAGGGACTGTAACGCGATGGTTATTCGAACAGTCGAAACATAAGGAGTTGGAATATTCGTACAAGTGCATTGAGCTGTTTGATAAGTTTGCGTCAAGAATGACAGGTGAGTCGTAACTTCCTGTTGTTCAGATCCTGACATCGTATAGGTGTTGTTTCATGGATGAAAAACATTCAAACAAATAACGAAAGATACGTGTTCGATTTGTTCAAGCTTCCTGTGAATACAGCTGTTCTTGATGATTGTCAAAAGAGTCTGACCTGGTTGCTTTCTCTACGAACAAACCTCATTATGTACCGTTATTTGGTCGATCGTGGTGCTTTGACAGCTCAGTCTATTGTTTTGCAGTCTGACATTGTGACTTCCATTGTGACATTTTTGGATGCTGCTGCAGACGTGGAGACCCTAAACACGGCATTCAAATCATTGGATGCTTTCAATAACAATCGTGCGTTTGTTTTCCTCAAAGTTGTGGAATTCGTAAATTCAGTGTTTGGCAAAACGCTCGCTGTGGACAAGAAACATTGGAGTCCAATCTTTGAATGTGAAAATTTCTATCGAATGCTTGCCCTGACTATGTTTGCGCCAGAGAAGCTTGGTTTTGATGTTGGTTTGGATGCAACGAAAGATGAAGTCTCTAGCAGATTGGTTGAAGTCACTACACTTTTGAATCGATGCCTCGAGCAACCATTCAAAATGCGTTTGATGAACACGTTCGCAGAGTATCTTTTAAGTTCAGACTTCGACTTGAGAAAAACAAATATCTACTCCCGTCGTCAAACGACTTTGTATCTTCAAGTCACTAATGGTCTTCAATCTCTTCGAAAATGCGGCATACTTGAAGCTGTCTTAATGGCTAAATCTGTGTCTTCGCGACAATACATGGCCTTAGTCTTGCGGAGCGGAATTACAATCTCGAAGTCTTCGGATTTACTTCAAATCCAACTCGCAAGAAATATGGTCTGGGAGTGCATCTGTAATAATGAATCACAGGAAGATGCATTCAGTCTGATCCTGAATCCGCCAGTCTCTGGAACTGACGATGCAATGGTTAACCTCAAGAACCTCGCACCAACTGTCAGCCATGCCGTCTGTAGTTATCCTTCCTCGTTCATAAAAAGTATGCGAGAAGGCGTTGAAGCCAGCTTTGCCATTGTTTTGATAGATAATTTCTTAAATTGGATCGAAACTGCTGAATCTAAGTCTGAAGTGGAAATATTCGTCAAGCATGTAAGAAATAATTCTGTTTTGACGTTTACCAATAATTGAAATTGCAGGCAATCGCGGACTCAAGTTTTACGACATCCATAATTTCCTTCTATTATCGTACCGGCGAACACTCTCTAACTCGATTTTGGCGAAAGTTCTTGAAAATTTCGTCTGTTACACTGGCTATATCAGAAGAAAATGCGCTTTCACAATGCTTCTGGAGCGAGTTTTTCTTGAACTTCAACCACCGATCCTCATTGAAAGCTTTGAGTGATTTGTTTGATTTATTGCCTCTGGTTATGGTAGCAAACAAGTTTCAAAAATTGGAAGAATCACTTTCTAGTATAGTGGTGGAAAAGTTCCCTCTTGTGTCAGAACTGACTGAGGATTCAAATGAACAGTAAGCTTTGGCGTTCTATTAACAACTAATAACTTAAACTAGAATGAATGATTATCGCGTTTGTATGAACAAGTTAATTGAGGCTATGGCCAGATGTTCAAATTCTGCTATGGTGGAACGCATTTTGATGCTGCATATGTGCCGTAATCCTAGTCACCCCTTCAACGAATCTGTGATGGACTGTATCTCGGCGAAAGCATCAAGTGTTTCTTTTGAAGTTTTTGATGAACTCACAAAATATGGCTTTGAGTAAGTCTTTGTTTTATGTCTTACTTGCCGTTCCTAACCAGAGATCAGATTTTCTGTTCAGAGCAAAAACTCTCACGATCTTCGATGGAACGCCGCCAAGCTTTTACTCTTGGTCACCCTGCAGTCGTGCCAATTAGATAATCTTGTTCGATTCTTTGTTCAATATATTCGCGAAATAATGGACAACCTTGCGGCAGCAGCGCCAATAGGGGATGAATCAGCTCTTCTTCAATATTTAGTCACAAAAGCCATCTGTTTTATGTTGCTGGAAGTAGCTTATAAGGTTTGAGCAATACACTCTTACCAACTGATATTAATTCATGCTACAGCGTTTACCTCCATCCGAATTGCATTCTGCAAAAGGTCGCATCTTGCAGGCATATGTTGGACCCAGCAAATCTGGAGAAAAGGAAATCACGATTGCTCTGATTAAGTCTGGTGTTGATTTCAAGAAGAAGCCTGCTTTTGAGGAGAGGTCAATAGCTTCATATCGTTTGATTGTAAATCAAACAGCATTTAATGCTGTTGCTGCTTGTCTGCTTGCCACTCAAAATATCTCAAAGGTTGAAATATTCAACTCATACCTATTTGTTGAGAAACCTTGCCTCTGGGAAAACATTGTCGATACTTCCGTGGGTATATTGTTGCAATAGAACCTCACTAAATATAGAACACAGAGGCCGATTGAAATTGAAACAGATCTTTCAGCACCGTTGATTCGAGTTGGACTTAAAGATTTCAGTGAAAAAGTATCAATGAACAGAAAGTATCTATCAACGCAGTTTTTGGCTGACAGCTCTCTCAGTCAAATGTCATCGCTATTTGGACAAAAAGGTGATATTATTGTCATTAGACCCCACTAATACTTTCATAGATGCTCGTTCTCGTTCTCTGACACAATCGTCAATTCCTTTGTTGTCTCAAGATTTCTCGTCTCAGAACTCAGACTTTGATTCAAATCTCAGCCTAGCAGCAGCTTCTGCAGTAAATGACGCCTCTAATGCGTTGGAAATGGTTTTATACTCAATATTTTCGTATTTTTTTCTCAATTGTTTTGTCAGGATCTGTTGAACGAGAATATTTGCATGCGAGGGATATTATCAGTGATACAACGTTTATCAAAGCCTGGTGCAGATCAAGAAATGTCGCTATGGATGAAGAGTCTTCATGGAAAGATGGAAAAACCTGGTTGGCAAACATCCAGAGCATGTTTTTTGTACACTAATACAATCAGACAGATGCACACATCAACGTCCGCCTCTTTATTGCAAAAATCATAATTAATGTGCCCAACATATTTGCGCCTTTTGCAAAGTATTGGTGGAGACCAATTGCGCAGCTGGTACAGGATGCCGACTTATTCGGTTCTGGAATCAACTACTTTGTTCAAGTTTGTTTTTTTCTTTATTTTGATATTTACTAACACTTCTCAAAGGATCTCTGTTTATTGCTGATGGAATGGACAAAGAACGCTCATGCTGTTACAAAAGCTGATGACAGTGTCACCATTTTGAAAACTATGCGTTGGTTAATCCGGCACTGCAACCATGAGTCAAAGGCAACAATTCGCAACCATTTACGAATTGTTCGTACATTAATTGAAAACTGGAAAGACTTTATGATTGTTCCTTCGGTATGTTTGTTGAAGTCTTAACAAGGTCTGATGTCTTGAGCATAGGATGTTATCTTTGAACTTCTGCACGCAAAACCTGATGGAAATAACAAAGCAGAAAAGTATTTGAATCTTACAGGTGTTTATGTACTACAAGCATTGGTTGCAAACAAGGTTTCTGCATATGATGCTCGAGGATTAACTGACAGAATATTCTCGGAATCTGATCTTTTGGATTCTCTCAGTAGCCTCCTCACATTGTCAAAGTTGAAAGAAATCTACTCCCCGTTGGCAGAATGTATCGGAACAGTTCTTTTGTTCATGGAAACAACATTGCATAACTATCATGCATCGTTCTTATCAAAGGTAATTTGACCTGTAACTTTCTTTTTCTCAATTCTTGCTGTATAGATTGAAGATGTTTGCAAAAAACTTCAAGCTTCCGAACCAAAATCATTCATTGTTATCATTAACCGAATAAGTGTTCATTATCCACGTATCTTGCAAAATCAGTACAAAGTGCTTTTCAATCTCTATCCAAAGCTGGACTTGGACTTGAAGGGAAAGTCTCTGGAGGCTATTTTATCTTGGGCAGATGCCATTCCAGACTTGTTTACTGAGATTCTAGGCCTTGATTTGGAAGATATTTTTCTGAGCCAAGATGAGGAGTGTCAAACATATGTATTGGGAATACTGAGCATTCTTGCGCCCACGTTATCTCACTCTCAAACTGCCAAATTTCTTGGCCTGGCTGTTGACTTGTTCAGTATACATGGATCTGATCGAGTCAGGGCTGCGTTTTTCTCTATGATTTTCAAGTTGAAAGAATCTCCTGCCGTTGAACATGATGCTGTCTTGAAGCGTCTTGTAAAGTATTCCCTTTTGAAAGGATTATCTGATTCCGATAATGGCATTCGTTCAAGTTTGCTGGAGTATTTCAATTCCAAAGTTTTTGTGAATCAAACTGTCTTTGATCGAGCTATGGATTTAGTATGGTACAGCTTGGCTTTCCTGCTGTAGAACAAATTAATTAATTGTTTAATTAGTGATTGGTATATCCCTGAAGTGGAAGATTCCTTCTTGAAGTACAGTGTCCTGTTCCTTCTGGATGCTACAAGATTGACACCAATGTTTGATCAGAAAGTGTATGATCGTGGACTCCCTGACGCTCGTTTCAATGACAAAGATATTGTTGTTGATTTACTTTGGAAAAATAGCACCTCAATGCTTCCTCTGTTTGCAGCGACCCAAGACAAAGTAAGTCAATCAATCTTTTCTTTGTGTATCCTGAAAATATTAGGCATCATTTAGCTTTGATGAGAGGGAAGGCGGTATTCGAGCAACACAGGAAATGGTGTGGACCCCAACCCAAGGTAACGTTTCTTGGTTTTGTTGCAATTAAAAATTACTGACTTCAAGGCAGACGTTGATGCAAAAACCACAAGAATTCAGTTCTCACGACTGCAATCTGAGTTTGACTCACAAACTCAAAGTTCAACTCAACCTTTCATAGATCGGAGGTGCAATTTGGTTTTGAACTTCCTTTTGTAATCTTTTTCTCAGGACCCTTGTTCGCCGGTCTTACGCTTCAAAAGTTGACAGCACGTATTTTGCATATGGTGCTGAACGCAAGAAAAAGGAAGCGCGCAACATAGAAACATTTAAACAGGCAGCAAGTCAGAGAAGCGTGACACTGTATCGAAAGTATCGGGAGGGTGAATTGCCTGATATTGAAATTAAGCACAAAGACGTGTTAGAGCCGCTGCAATCACTGGCAAACCGTGATAATGAAATTGCCCGTCGCTTAATGACTATCATCCTCACTAAAATGACTCTGGATAACACAGTTAGTGCAATTCAAAATTAGTGTCAAAGTTTAATGCAAAATCAGATTGACCTTGAAAAATTAACTCAAGCAATTAATGGAGTATTCAAAACCTCACTTATGTCATCATCACCATTAATTGGCTCCTTGCTGGATATTATGCTTCACAATAACGGAATAATTCAAGGATCCAGCCCTTCTCTTATATCACATGTTGCTTCAGCCACTTCCAATTTCGAACTCGGAGCTCTCATAATGTAAGATATTTTAATTTTGAGTCAAAGCTAACACTTTTCAAGTGAAAAGGGCCTTGAAGATGACCTCTTTCTATCGGCTGACACCAAGAAACTAAAAACTTTCAATCGAGCTGTTCGAAAGAGTCCCGAAGCTTGGGTATCGCTTGCCCAGCTTTACAAAGAATTACAGCATATTGAAGTCTATGAAAGCATTTATGAATCGCGAGTTGCCTATTCTCTTGTGACGAAGGAGGCAATTTCAGCAGAGCTTCTGGGTGATTTTGAAACTGCGAAGAACAAGTACTTGGAGGGACTTGGATCTGAGAATCTCGATGTATCAGAGGCTGAGCTTCAGCTGTGGACAACTCAGAGGCTTGAGTGTATGAATAAGCTTGGGGAGTGGAGTCTTCTTGCAGCATCTGTTCTTCAAGACGTTGATGACAACTTGAACTCTCTATGGGAGCCTGAAAACGTTGATCCATACTTGAAATTATTTTTACGGTCTCATTTGAAATTAAGGGAAGGAAGGACGCTCGCAGATGGTATGAGGCGAATCTTTCATCAGAAGTTTTTTCCTGAGTGACCTTTACTAGACACATTTGTTCCATGGTCCCCTGCCGATGACAATCCAATTAAAAAGTTTCTGGATGAAGCAAAGAAGGACGCAAAGAAACGATCAGTTCTTGAGCTTTTGTTTTCTGATGGTGTGATATTTCTTGTTTCACGTCCACATACTAAATTTACGCAGACCTTTTGACTTCCGCTGTTATTGCAAGGGATTTAAATTTAGCGCGTTATTTTGTGGACATATCGTGGAAGCAGTTTGTGGCAGCCTATGCAGAGTTGAATACGTCTGCCCTTGTTTCTCGCATCGACCTTTTGGCATCTCTTCAACATGTATTTTATCAATTCTTTGATCAATTCTGATACTTTAATGACAGATTTATGAGTTCGACGAGTATTTGAGGATACTTAAATTACCTGGTTTGGCGTCCACTAAAGATGAACAACTGTGCTCGTTGTTTGCTGGATGGAGACATAGGTGAGGTTTAGTTGTTATGGATTTGATCTAAACAGAGACATTCTTGCAGATACCCTTCCGCTACGGATTCCATCTCTGTTTGGGACGACGTCATTAGTGGAAGAAAATTGATGATTGAGAAAGTGTCAGCAATGTTGAACAACCCTCCCGATCAAGAAAACAATGTCTACAAATTTCATCAAGTCATTGTTTCTGATGACTTACTTTATTCTCGCCGTATGGCAAAAGCTGCCGCTAAACAAGGATTATTTTCAGTCGCAGACAGATGGTTAGATACAGCTAATTCAAGGCCTGGGGAGTTTGTTCCAGAGTTTATGCAACAATATTACAAACAAACACTGTTGAAATCAGATCGCGAGCTTGGCTTTGCAAATCGATTTAAACCATTGGAAAATCTTCTAAAACACATGGATTACTATAAGGTTTTTGATCGTGATATTTTCTTTGTTGTAACTGACCAAGAGTTGTAGAAATCGATTCGCGAAACACCAAATACAGTACAGCTTAAGTTTATTACATTGGAAACTCGTACACTCTCTCGCCTCTTGTCATTGACACATTGTTTGTCTGCGAATGATTCCTTCTTCTCCGATTTAGGATCAAACAAAGGTGTCACTAAATTTGTGGGCCAACGCATTCAGTCCAAACCAGAATTAATGCAGTTCTTCTTGGACCGAGCGAAACATAACATACTTGCAATTCACGCCCTGGACGTACCTTCTTTTCGCTTCCAAAAGGGACTGATCGAGGTTGGCATGTTTGTCGACAAAACATTGCGATGTGTGGAGGCTGACGAAGTGTCCACGAAATTCATGGGACACCAACCTGAATCAGCAAAAGTAATCATTCATAGTATTTTTCGTGCGATGTCCATGGGATCTTTGAAGGCTGTCGAGTTTTTCCCCAGATTACTACAGATACTCGAAACATATCCAGAAGTTGCGAACGACTTCAGTGTGCATTCCCAAGATGTTCCAACATGGATGTATTTGCGATGGTTACCTCAATTAACGTCACTACTGGATAAAGTCACTGGCTTAACGCTCCTGCCACTGGTACAAAAAGTGCGTCTTCTTCATTATTGTCTCTTCATTATCTGACCGTCGAACAGATCTCGACGAAATACCCCAATGCTCTGCGATTTCCATTCTCTATCAGCTGTGAACAATACCAATTTGACGCGTTCAATGCTCCAAATGCTAAACTGATTGAAAGGCTTAAGTCGTCCCTTCAATCTGCAATGCATGATAAGCTAGCGGTCGAGCTTCGACGGCTTGAGGATCCGGCCCACATTTTTAAGGATCTTTGCGAACGATTTGAGAGCCTGATTAGTTCTTCTCTCCCGGCAAAGCAGGCATCAATCAAGAAGGCGTATGAAGAGTTCAAACTCATTTGTCTTGAGACAAAGAAGAATGGAGACATCGGACGGAAGTTTGCAGAGAAGCATACGGCAAAGATTGCAAATATCTGTGCTAATGGAGAGAAAATCGACAACAACAAGCTGAAAGAACTCGTTAGTTATCGCGACAAGTTGGGAAGTGAAGCCGAGTCCAAACCGGGAAAAAACCTTCTCAAGTCTTTCTCTCTTTGGTTGAGCGAATATCAAATTGGAAATTACGATGTAAGCATTTCTCTATTTTCATCAAACTAATGGATTTAAAAGCCGACGGAGTACCTTGAAGTCCCGGGCCAGTACACAGGTACAAGCGAGCCAAACATATCACAGCATGTTTTGATTTCCAACTTTGACCCAAATGTACTGGTTATGTCTTCTATGCGTCGACCGAAGAAAATTATTATGATTGGAAGTGACGAACGAGAATATCCTTGGCTTGTGAAGGTATTTACGCAAAAATAATGCACTGCATCTTACGAAAATAATTAGGGAGGAGAAGACTTACGGTTAGATCAGCGAATTGAGCAAATGTTCTCAATTATGAATGATATGCTGGTGAAAAATCCTTTTTGTTCACGAAATCGTGTCGCTGTTGCAACGTATAAGGTAAGTTTATTGACTTTAATCAAACAACACACAACAGAAATTTATGTGATTGAAAGGTTATTCCCATGAGTACTTCTTTGGGTGTTATTGAATGGGTTGACAACACCAAACCCCTCAAAGCATGTATGGCCGATAGCCCGCAGTTTGACAAAAAGATGGCAGAATCTCAAGCGGAATATTCTGCATTTGTTGTCAAGTTTGGAAAATCGGGAAGTGGCTTTGGTGGTGGTTCGTGGAGGATTCTTTTACAAAAGCTTCTCTAACACCCTCCTTTGTAGCATATGAGCCCTTTATGATGAACGCCACGCCCAGGCACGTTATCGAAAACATGCAAAGCATTTGGAACAAGAACCGCTCATCTTATCTGCGAGAGTTTTTCTTGAAATTGACCATCTCAGCAGAAGCATTCTTCCAAATTAGAGGTGAATTCGCCAACAGCTTCGCAGCCTTGAGTATTTGTTCGTATTTGCTCGGAATTGGCGACCGCCATTTGGATAATTTCTTGGTGAATCTCAAGAACGGCAAGATTGTTGGGATTGATTTTGGACATGCATTTGGTTCCGCAACAGAAGTCTTGCCAATTCCTGAATTGGTACCATTCCGCCTGACAAATCAAATTGAAAAGTTTCTGCTGCCTTTGGGAGTTCAGAATCTCATGGTTCATCCAATGACTAATACCCTCGCCGCAATCCAAGAGGAGAAGGACGGCCTAATCAACGCTCTAAATATTTTCGTCAATGAACCACTCATCGAATGGCGCAAATTTGCCAAGCTACAAATGCAAAGACAAGGTATTTGGGCGTTTGACTTCAAAAATTTTGGTTAAACTCACTTCTTATAGGTAAAGGAACGGTTGCTATATCGTCCATGTCGGATTCTTTGGCTGCTCCAGAATGGTATCCACGACAGAAGTTGGAGATTGCCAGACGCAAGTTGGATCGCGAAAATCCCATCTTCATCACAGCCGATGAACTTAAAAATGGGCACGAAAAGAAGAAGTGGTATAAAAATATGAGGGTGACACTGATGGGAGATCCTGTCATAAATATTCGCGCAAAGGCGGGTAATATATGTCAGACACCGAAAGAGCAAGTGGAATGTTTGATTGACTTGGCGATGGATCCGAACGTGCTGGGACGTGCATGGCTTGGATGGTCTCCTTTCATGTAAAGTGTTGTTGAAAATGTTATCAATAAAATCGAAATGCGTCGGCATCAAGTCCTCCGACCGCCCTGTGTTCCTTCGCATTCCTTCGCTTAATACGCTGACCTTGCCGTCTTCTTCAACTCTTATAGTTCGAGGAGATTCCTGTGGTGTTGTTAGCTACTTTCGACTACGCAAAAACTTAATTGAGGTTTGGTCTACAATTCGTAATTGGACTTCTTATCCTGTATAAGGTTGTATGGTCCATATCGCTTCAAAAAGGAATAGGGTGTTTGACCACTGCAGACGGTAACCAAATCGCAGCCACGTTCGGGACGGAAATCGCACTCATCGACCTCATTGTAAGGAAGCTGTAAAATAAAGTAAAGGTTGTCGCTAATCGTCGTTAACAGAATGGAAAAGTCTTGTGTTCATTCGATACAAGTTTGACAGCTTGTATCAAACAACTTCACTTCGATCCAAAACTCTCTGTATTCCACACTGCAAATGAAGCGGTATATGTTGGCTTAAACTCAGAAGGTAAAGAGATCGGATCGTATCAGTCTGCAGGTATATACTCTGTTGCAAAAGACTGTTCTAAACTCTTCTCCACAGACAAAATAACTGACTTCATCAATATTCCCACTTCTACAACAATTATCTATCTGACATATCGATCGCGGCAATCGCCTTTGAAAATCGCAGAATTGTGATCACATACAACTTCAACCCTGTCCATGAAATCCATGCTTTTCATCGACCCACAGCTCTCCTCTTCTCAAATATTTCTGATGTCATGAGCCTATTACTCTATGGAACAGACTCTGGCACATGGCATGCCGTAAAATTGGATCTCCAACGTGACAGCATTATCCACACAAACTTGTTTGACGTTGAAAACGAATCAGAGCTGCAATAACCGTGTTGGAAGAATTTATGAGAAACGACGACCATGGAGTAATGATTGGTCGCGATGATGGAACAGTTGAGATTTACACCTTTCCGGATTTTGAAGTGGATTCTATCCAGATTCCATCCCTGCTTCTTAAAAAGCATGTCGGAGAGCGAATTTTATCGTTCATAGGATGGGCTGATGATGTCAGTTCGGATGGGGCTTTGGACACTCTACTCGTTTCTGTATTCTCGGGACATATTTATGCTATAACTATGCTGCCACATGGTTCAACTGAGATGAACTCGAAGGAGCTGATACAAATACTTCAAAGGGCCAAAGAGGAAACAACTGTCATCGAAAACCAGAACCTTAAATCACAAAAACAACGAAAGGGTTGCCTCCAGTGCCACAGAGTAAACCAAAAGTAAGTTAAATAGAGATTTAATCAGAATTTCTTACGTCGTGTTCTGAAGAGTCGTGTAATGTCAAGACTGAAATCCAACCTGGATTATTCCTCTTTCACCCTTCAAATCGAGTCAACTGATTCCATAGGCATGATCTCCATAAATTCTGATTTCTCGCTGAATCTGAAATGTCAAGATCAGGAAAAGTTGGGAATCTTCTCATCCTTGATCGTCGTGACAAACTTCCCGCAGAGTCGGTTTCCTTTGTTTTCACTCAAAAGCAGACGCGCGCGGCTTTAAGTGTATATCCTATTGAAGGAAAAATGTTTCTGTATTGTGTACGGTCTTACTTGGAAATGGCGAATGTGTCCAAACAAGGCATACGCTGCCACCGTTTTGTCTACATCAGAGAACGCAGGACGCTGTTGATGCTGAAAGGTAATATTGAAAAGCTATAATGAGGACTAAAGTTCTAGGCTATTGTGCTCCATGACAATGGTCGCGGAAGCTTCTTCTGCAACACTTCATCATTGGATCCATCTTCTATTTCCAGACGTACCCGAAACGTACGTTTTCACTACATTTTTCGTTTCATTGATAGCTTCATTACACTCAGGATTCCGAGTTCTCCATCGCAACAGTTGATATACCATTTCCGTAACACAAAGACTCACTCATTCATACAAGTTAATCTCGAGTTAAGACGCTCTTTGAAAATCTTTCATTTCTATACTGATACGACGCAAATAGCCGCTCAACGCTTCACATTCAAACGTCAACACTTACGTCCCTGCACATAATCCACACGCAACTCACCTCTCTTGCGGCAAAATACCAAACGAAAACGACAGTCTCGACACGCTTAAACTTTCCGCACTCTATTACCGCACACTTGGGACTACTACTTCCCGTTTTGGAGCAATGGAAGAATCAGAAAAATGAACAAATGCTGTTAGAAGGTTTAAAAGCGGTTGATGACTTTGATTCAGGATTCCGAGATGTGGTTGATGATGGATGGTTGCAGTTGTTGAAGGGTGGGATTCAAGGAGAAAGTAATTTGAAGGAGGAAGAAGTGGATATGGCTCAACAAGAGTTGGAAAAGCTCTTCATTTCTTCTTACGCGTTGAAAGGCGTCAGTGTTGAGAAGAAGAGGAGTTGGTTTGTTGGAAAGGTGAAGGAAGTCATTGAAAGTGGATTATCAGTTGATGTCTTGAAAAAGGTCAGTCTTCCATCTAAAGAACTTGTTTTACGCTTAACTCCCTTCTTTAGTTATTTCATAACGATGGACTCAGTTGATAATATCAAGTGAAGAAATTCGTCGTTTTAATCTCGGGACGAAGGGAATGGGTAGAATAAACGAAATAGAAACCAAAGAGTCCCTTTACTTTGGAGATACATCATCGATCTCCTTAATCAAAGCCTGAATCTTGACTCTCGATTCCTTGGCTTCGGCAATACGCCTCTCAATAGCGCTAATCAACATCTTGACGATAGAAGCCAATGGGTCAGACACCACACGAGTAAATTCTCTGTCGTAAACATCCTGTTTAGGGAAAAGGCACGTGGCTTGTTAGACAAAGATTTACAAAGGGGACAAAATAATACCAATAATTTAGATTCAAGGGTTTTTTGCTCCTCGGTAATCTTTGAAACGAATCTGTCTTGGATGGATGACCAACGTAGGTTGGAGAAAACGAAACCTGATGAATGCAATTAGAGATGAGATGACAGTAAAAAGGAACTCACCAGCACCAGACACCAACAAAGTAGATGGAATAGAAATGGCCCATGGAACACCAAGGTAAGTGGCAAACACACCACCTGTAGCAAAGAGCAACTAGCAAAACACAAAGTTAAGAACAGAACACAATTTCTAAAAGAACAAAAACCCGCACCTGAGATCCAAAGAAGCTGCGAACAGTGTAATCAGCCTTGTTTTGGATATCCTCGACTTCTTGAGAAACATCAAACCCAGAGGAAACCAAGTTCTTCAAAACAAAAGCGTCTACTTGAACACCTCCGTTCTTAGCAGGGGCTTGCTTGTCGAGAATATCAATGATTCTAGTGATATCAGACTGAAGGTCCTTTGTCGAAGTGTACGCCGACAATGGATGAGCCTCGCCAGCAAGAGAAGCGAGTTCGGCGCGAGTACGCGCGTAGAGAGTGTACAACCCTTCATTGAGTTTTCCAATAGCGTAGGTCATCTATCCCGAGAGACGTTTTCAGTTCATACACCTAACATGCGACTGAATAGATCACTGCCACTTACACGATATTCGGCTTGCGACAAGGAGTTACCGCGAATTCTAGCCTCCAAATCCACAGCAACAGTGTCACTTCGCCATATCAGGGTACCAACTCCAACACCTCTAAAGTAATCCCGAACACTTGCCAACAAACCACCGACTTTCTCACCAACACCACTCAAATCACTCTCCACAAATCCAAGACGCAATCGCTCCTGCTCTGACACAAGTCCCTTCAACAACACTTTTTGGACACGCTTCTCAACAGCTTCCAAGAGTTCAATCGAGTTGTCGACATCTTTGAGAAGGATGAGGCGACAAGACGTGCCGAGTAACCTGTTCCAGCGTCTTGCACAGATTGACGAGCCTCAATTTTCCCCACAGTTTGAAGGATTCTAGTCTTCAAGTCCTGAACGCCTGATTTTGCCCACTCCTGAGAAAAGTTTGGAGACGAGGTGTCGCGTTGAGCAGTACGAGCCGCCTTTGTATTGATGGTGAAGACTGGGAGTTGCGGAGCTGAGGAAGAAATCTCTGCGATACGAGACGAAACGAATGATTCGATATCGGAGGCGGAGTGGGTACTGTTTCCAACTGAGTTCACGGCAATTACAACGTTTGGCTTATCGGCAAACTTGTCGAGAAAGTCAGCGTCGAGCTTTGAGGAAAGCGGAGAGGCAGATGAAGTGACGAGGATGGCGAGATCGGCTTTCGTGACGAGGTCCGAGGAGGCAGGGGTTGACGTTGAGGGAACGACGACAAATTCCGTGTTGAAGTTCTTGAGCCAGTCCAGGCCAAGTTCAATATCTGTTTGGCGACGAGATGCATTTGCGGTTTTTGAGAAGGTTGAGCCGTAGCTAACGAGGACGAGGTCAGATTCGATGGTTGTTTGAAGAGAGTGTCGGTTGGGATCACCTCACAGTCACGACATCCGCGTCCTTCAATCCATCCGCCAACGACTTCTTCTCATTGACGATTCAGAGACTTGCGGGTTCTCAAGAAGGGCATTCACAAGCTCTTCCTTTCCAACGAGGGCGTCTCCAACAACTGTATTTTGTTTAGCACGCAGGCATTTCACACGATCCACATTCCACACGTACCAGCAATGCGGAAGGTGTCGCCCGGCTTCTTAGCCTCGAGTCTGTTTCCAGTAGATTGATCGCCACGTTAGACCAGTGTTTGTTTTAAGACAGTAAAGAAACGCACCTCGACGCCCCCTCGGCCTGGCTCTGCAAAACCCGCACTCGTTCGGCAACAGAC
The DNA here is from genome assembly GCA_002104985.1 of Rhizoclosmatium globosum. Lineage (NCBI taxonomy): Eukaryota > Fungi > Chytridiomycota > Chytridiomycetes > Chytridiales > Chytriomycetaceae > Rhizoclosmatium > Rhizoclosmatium globosum. The sequence goes on along the minus strand of MCGO01000001.1, from coordinate 515,346 downwards.
GCAATCGACGTGTCCGAATGCTGGCGCCGCGAAAGCCGAGTCGCGAAGGGCGGAAGACGCCGTGCGTGAGTTAACAAAGGCATCAATCAAGTCTGAGAAGAGAAAATGGACAATCGAAAAAGTAACTACCCAAGAAACAAATGATGCATCTCATTGTCCTCATCCACGGTTTCCAAGGGTACGCTTCGGACTTGGCCTTTCTTGCAAGGCAGATTGGCTTGGAGGCAGAGCGGCGTGCCTGCCAGGACTCGGTTCACTGTCTCTTGGTGGAATGCAACCATGAAAGAACTACAGACAGTATCGTAACACAGTCGCAACGCATCGTCGATGAAATATCTGCATGGATTCAACGGCAATCCAACAACGATTCTATCCAATTGTCTCTTGTCGGGCATTCCCTTGGTGGCGTGAAAGCTCGTTGCGTTGCCAAACTCGTGGCATCAACCCACCCTTCTATCACACTTGCACATTACGTGAGTGTGGCAACACCGCATCTTGGTTCCAAATATTCAGGCCTGGTTCCGTCCCCCGCTGTGGAACTATTTGCAGGACAGATGGGAAAGGAACTTGTTCTTAATGACAACCCATCATCTCCACTACTCCTTCAAATGGCAACGGACCCATCATACACTATTCCACTCGCATCTTTTCGCTCTCGAACAGCATACGCGTGGTCACACACGATCCATCCGTGTTCTTCGAAACTGCAGCAATTCGTGCAGACAACCCATGCATCTTTGCCAACCCCACAGAAACGTTTGGCAAACCATTGTGGGGCATGTTCAATTCTATTCCCATCTTGAGCAGTAAAACGTCGACACAGCCCCGATTGGAGGATATTTCTGATCTACCTTATGCTGAACCAAGTCCTTCAAGGGATCCCAATGGACACGTGAAGAAATACTGGCAGGCTTAAATTCAATGACTTGGACACGGATTGCGATTCATCCGACTCGCCCATTTTGGCACACATTGATTGCATCGTCAAGAATGAGTATTGGAACGCGGCGTTTGGAGATTCCGTCATCCAAGATATCGTGCAACGACTCTTTACATAAATAAATGCAATACCTTGAAAAGTCCCCGAACGGAAGGCTATAAAAGCAGAACAATGGGGCCTCCTTCCTCTTTTTTTTCATTACATATCATTCGCAAGTCTGGTGTTTTCTGCAGGGCCGGTGCTATACGCCTCCAAGCAAACGACTCTTCTTACGCCCGACACGATTAAAATGAGAGCATAGGTTGTGATGGGTGCTGTTCAGTGTACCTGTCACGGTTGTTATCTCTCAAACACGTTCCTACCATCCCTTTCCTCTTTTGTACATCCCTATCTGGTTCTTGATCTCAATAGCAAGAACCACATAGGACTTCACCTCTGATATCCTACGCATCTGCCCTTTCCCCTACACTCACGAGTCACCCTAAATTTGCCGGGCAAGCTGCACCTTCATTGACTTTCACGCAGTTCGCCCCTTCTACAACTTAGGAACAATAACTGATGTGGCGGTAGCTTTGCTCTTACCCCTTCTTCTTTGAAGGAAAGGAGTGTTTCGGCGTGTCGTGATCATACATCCTCCCCTCCTCTCTTCACAATCAAACCGATTTCCAATAAAACGATTCTTTTACAAAACAAAGTTTATTTCTTCTCAAGTGCGGAACTTGATCTGGAAAGTGCCTGTTGGTGTATACGTGGTGAGTGCTCATGGAGAGAACAGAGATTGGCATACATTGTGGTGTGTTGGAGACTTCGGCAATCACAACACTCGCAACTCCCAGAGCTGAAAGTGCACCTCGTATTAAACCACAAGGGAACGCAGCATGCTATATCGACATCGTTGTTCAACAGATGAACTTCGCAACCAAAGAAAGGACTCACAGGAAACGCCAACTGCGCCGTTTCTGTTGCCGAGTTTGCAGACATTCGCGAGAACCATCGAAAGTTGTTATCCGTCAGCACATAGATTCCCTGTTATTGATGCAATGAGAAAGCCCGTTGACATCCAACAATCAACACACTCTGTGATTCGTCTTCAGGTTATCGATTTGCTTATTAAACACGGCGAGCCAAAAGTCTTTACAAATGAATTTGACGATTTCGAGGTTGTCTGCGAACCGGGGACGGTCGCGGGTTGCTCTGTTTGTTTGTGATGTGTTGTTGGTCAATGTCTCGTTTTGGGTCGTCCAATTGAAGGTGAGCGCACTTTTCGGTCAGGCCCATTCCAACGCGGTAGCCAAGCATTTCGAGTTTGAAGTAGGCGGCTTCGCGGTCTTCGTCGCCGGTTAGGCCCGTCGTTGAGAGGGTTCCTGAGGTCGACGTGCCGCTGTTGGACATTAAGGCGACTGTCTCAATTAGGAGAAGGTCCATGACGGAGTCGCACACAAAGTGCGTTGATGCGTTGGCGGCACTCGCGTCCATAGAGTGTTGAGTTCAGAGGAAGAAAGTCTGAAGAAAGTGGATGAAAGACTGTAGAACCAAAGAGTAATGAGAGGTAATGAGTGATAATTTCAGAAGAACAACGGCGAACCGATACTCTTGAATTCTATGCCATCAAAGACACGTAAGTTTATTCTAAAAGCGTCACTTAGACAAATCAACGACTTCCAATTTCTAGTTCTATTGGTTTTGTGCTTTACAACACCGTCGCTTGGGGCACTGTGTTTTCCTTTCCTCCTGGCAACCATCATTCGTGCAAGACAACAAAAGAACCACCCAGAAACGCCAAACACCCCGCGCGTGCAATTTAAATTCTGCCAGATTACAATATCTTCGGATGCAAGTGGATAAAACTCATTGAAGGTAGCGTTGATAGCAGAAGGGTTGTATCGTGTAAGCACTGTTTCGGTGGATTCGGTACCATTGATTGACGTGGTTGTGGTTTCGTTGAGATACCTGTACAAAAGTGAGTTTGAAAGTTGGTATGAAATTCAAGTGTACCAATTTCCGTTTCCATAAATTCCTCCAAATGCTCCTAGTTGCGATTCATACAACCGATCGTCCACGTAAACCATAACAATCGTACAAATGTACGATATAGCCGCGCCTTGGTATCGTACAAAGTTCAAAGTTCAGTGCAAGATGAGTACAAAGGCGCAAACTCACAAAATACGGCTAGGAACCCAGCAAGTCGCTTCGTTCTTCCGCTTCTCCTCCTCCACCATCTAACAGCTCCAACACCACTCACCATACCCCTCAAATTCTTCCACCACCGATTCATCCGATGAATTCCCTCTCCAGCTCCATCAATACCTCCATCCAACGCAGCAAGGACACTTGCCGTACCTAGTACATTAAAGACACGCGATACAGGCATCGCAACAGGACTATAAAACGCTACAAAAGCCTCGACGAATACGTACGTGTTTGTCTGGGGTGTTATCAGAGGGATCCAGGTAGGGAAGAGGCAGATTGAAAGCAAACAGATTCCTGCGTATAAACCGTGACCAGTTTGGAGGATGTACGAACAGGTTGTATCTATTCCCTGAAACAAAGGGTTCATATAGTTGAAGAAAATACAGCAATGCAGACTTACGACACATAAACGATGCAGTTGCTCATCAAACGATTGAGAGTCTTCGTCTGGGTCTCTTTCATCGCCGGCTTTCAGTTTACGCAAATGACGAAACTTTCCTCCATCTGGAAACCTTTGTTTCAGTTGCTGAGGTTTTCTCAAAAATGCTCACCGTCAACAAACACGATATCTGGATCACCAGATTCAATCACAGGTCCGACATTATTTTCAGCAGCTCTGGCGAAAAGAGTTCCCGCCATCGCGTTTCCAGTGTCCGTTGCATCCATTCGATCCTTGTTCTTACTCTTTTTACTCGATACTGCCGCACTACTCGTCAAAAGAGCTCTAATTCTGTCCTCTTCTTCCTCCTTTTCACTCAATTCCGTAGGTTCGTGGTGAATCGGCGTCTCTCCAGCATCACTATGGCGCGAAGCAACAGATGGTGCACGAGACCGAGACTGGGCTGGTTTCAGTAAATCTGTTTCAGCGACTATAACCGCTGCCCCAGTTGTAGGGAAATAATTTTGAGTTTTGTAGATTTGCTATGTGTGGAAGTAGTGTCGGCCGGAGTGGAAGCCGTGAATCTGTGTGTTTTTAGAATTAATGTTAATTGAAAAGACGATTTCAATTCATACCTTCATGATCTGGATGTTTTGGTACTGGACTTGTGGGTAGAGGGGGTAACTCAGAATTGTGTCCATGGTGTTTGGACTTGTGTCCTGGACGAACTTTCTTGAGTCCCAAATCGAGGGGAGTTGTGATTGTAATTTTTGGTGGGGCTTGGGAAGATTGATGACGATCCCGCGCTGTTGACCTTGATCTGTCTCGTCGAGTGGCAGTGAGTGATGAGGATGAAGTTCGAGTGCTTCTCGATGAGTCGGATGATGAAAGTGATGTGGATGAAGTAGTTGTAACGAATGACTGTTCAGAAGATTTGTTGGAATCTGATTGGGCTGTACCACTTGACGTGGATCCATTTGAAGTTGATTGAGAACTTGTTGATGATTCTGATAACGGCAAGCTTTCACTACTGCTTCCTCCTTTTCCACGCTACTGTCAGAGTTCACTTTAGACATGGAAGATCCCGCTCTGCTGCGCACATATTTCTCTGGAACACGAGACGTGGGTCGGGCTGGTGGTTGGCTGCGTTCACTATGAGTTCTGCTATGATCGGACGCAGTTGAAAAAGACGACGAAGATGCACTTTTCTTTGTTGAAGCTTCTGTTGTTGCACTTGTACGCAGTGATTCAATTGAAGCCTCAAGGGCTGACGGTCTGATGGATGTTTCGCGACTCCTATGGATACTTGATGCACGTGGTGTTCGTGATTCAGAGCCAGAATCTGCAGAGTCTCGGCGGGAATGCCTTGACGATTGTTCACTGCGGGACTGTGAGCCACTTGTAGATTCTGATCGAGGCACTGAAGGTCTCCGTAATTTCGGTGGTTTAGATGACGAAGGTTGCACTGATGACGCGCGAGAGGAAGATCCTTTTGTATATTATGTCATGAGATGGTGAGTTTGACAGGATGATCAAACCTGAATTTGAACGACTGCGCCTTCCATCCAAGTTTGCCGCTGAAGAATTCAAACTACTTGAAGTTGAAATACTCGCTCTATGTGCTCGTAATTCATTTTGAAGAATTTCGCGTGCAGAGAGTCGCGATGTTGCATCAGAATCCTCAGATTCTGACGCTGACGAGCGAGCCCACGAACATTTATAGCACGCGGTGGAGCATGAGGAGCAGCAAAAGGTTGGATTCCGCCTCGTCGTTGAGCCGAATTGGGTCGGGGTGGCCGGTTTGTTCCAGATGATGAGTCGGAATCCATCTGGCTCCCTTTTTAAGGAACTTAATATCGAATAAATTAATAAGGATAAATACAAACAAAGGCACGTGGGTAGGTACTTGCATTTGTCAGGTCAGAAAGTGGCACTCTGAAACTCCCTTTCATTTCCTGATTTGCACATGGACGCAAGTTGTTCGACGGGCAACGCTTCGGCACTGAAGAACCTTGTGCAACACTCAACATCGTCTTCGGGGCGGCGCTTCAGTTTCGCGGTGACTCATCTTCGGCGGCGTCGTCGACTTCGGCGGCGCCACTTCGATTCGGCCGAGTACGTCCAACGCCACTTGAACACTCGAACACCCTTTCAGAAAACTAAACCATCAAACAGAACCAGGTCCAGTCGGCTGGCCCCGATGCCTTCTTCAACGCACAAACACAGGCACAGGCCCAGCGAATGTCCAGAATCCATTCGACTTCAACCAGATGCGCAACGAGCTGTCTCTTCAACCATCCCTATTGAAGCCGGAATCCAGCAGCAGTTCCACCAAAGTCACGAATTTGATCAGTTTGGACTGTTTGATGAGGCATTTGGACGCGCAAAGGGAAAGGGTGTGTGCGATTACATCATTCTTACTCGGTCTCCACTAACATCTCAACTCTAGAGGCGATGGTTCAAATGAATCCTGTTCAATACACTCCTCCTTCAATGCAGCAGCAGCACCAACAGCCTGTCACTGCGTTTCAAAACCAGTCTCGCTTTGTTCCTCGCAATCGAAACCAGCTCTTTACTCCTCAGCCCTTCCTCGCATCTCCCAGCATCAACACTCCAATACATCAACAACATCCTTCGTCTGTCTTGCAACAGCAGTATGACGACAAGGCCTTTGATGAAGCATTTGAGGAAGCAACAGCCCATGCCAATACACCCTCCCCAATTCAAGATCAGCAAGACTGGGCTGCAGAATACGCCACATCTACGCAACAACAACCGGAAGTCAATATTGTGGGTTCTGACGCGTCTTCTCTCCTCGCACAAACTGCTGGTCACCTGGTTCAGACTGTCGATGGCGCAACCAATCCCAAATTTGCAAACTCAAAGTTTATTGAATTCATGAAGCAGATTCGGGACGGTCAGTTGGGGGTTGAAGGGAATAAGGTGTTGAATTGAAGGACGGAGTATCAACATCGTCTGCTACACGAAACCAGGCTCCTTTAAGTGTTAGTGATGATTGGGTCAATGAAGTGGCCGGTGGAATGAGAGGAAGTTCGGGCTATTATCTTGGAGATGACGACTACGTGTCTCAATACCAGTTGTCTGACGAACAGAAACAGCCTTTGTCTTGGACGAGTGACTTTTTGTCTACTTCGACGGCTAATGCCGCCGAAGCAGAGCAATTGGGAATCCAGCTCAAGAAGACGATTATGCCACGATGGAAGATGCATTCAATGATTTTATCAACAAACCGGAACTGGTTCTGCAGCAGCTCGAATGGGGCGACTAAATCCAGCTGTTATGGAATCAAAAGAAAAAGAGTGGGAGGAGCTCGAAATGTCTTGGAACAGTATCGGGCAACCTAGCAACACCATGGCCATGGATCTCAACCAACCACACTTCTCGGTCGTTTATGGAAGAACTTGAACTACAAAATAATTACGACTTTGTTCCAAGCAATCCGTACGTGAGCCAGCCATTGGAACGGCTCAAGACGTGGCGTCACACCAAAACTTGAGTGACTCGATATTATCATTGGAAGCAGCAGTTCAAATTGATCCCATGGATGCGACATCATGGAAAAATCTCGGTTTACGTCAACAAGAGAACGAGAACGAAGGAGCTGCCATCAATGCACTTCGTAAAGCCATCGAACTTGATCCTACACTTCTAGACAGCCACATTGCACTTGCTGTATCATATACCAACGAAAGCATGTTCAGTGAGGCATATAAAGCTCTTGAAGGATGGCTCGCAAACAACCCACAATATTCACACCTCCTCTCCCAACAACCTGCCACAAACTTCAACCACCACGAACACCTCACAGCAACATTCCTCGCCGCCGCTCGCCTCTCATCAGCAACCTCTTTCGACGCAGGCCCACAAATGGCTCTCGGAGTCCTCTTCAACATTTCAGGCGACCACGCAAAAGCCATGGACTGTTTCCAATCCTGCCTCGCCTCCCACCCACAAGACTACCAACTCTGGAACAAACTCGGCGCAACACTTGCAAACTCAAAAGACCCCTCCCGCGCATTGGAAGCGTATACTCGCGCCTTGCAATTGAACCCGGATTTCTTGCGCGCAAGGTATAATGTTGCTATTGCGTATTTGCAGTTGGGCAAGTATGCTGATGCTGTGAGGCATTTGGTTGCGATTCTGGAGTGTCAGGAGATGAATGTGCAGAGTGTTGTTGCGGCTGGGGATGGAGTTGGGCTGGGAAGGGGTATGAGGAACGGGTTTGGGAGATGCATTCTATGGCGTCAGGGAGTACGTGGAATACACTTTGGATGGTGATGGATCGATACTGTGAGTTTTGAAATAGTTCTGATATTCGATTCGCTGCTGACTAAATACCGTTCCTTTTGTTACAGTGAACCGGCCGGATTTGGCGAAGGCTGCGGATGAAAAGAACTTGAATGTTTTCAGAAATCTGGATTTCTTGTCAACAGGGTATGAGGAGGGGCCATATTATGCATGAGGAATGAGGAATAAATATTGTAAAGCTTTGAAGTTTGTTAGAATAAATTGAAGTAGACACTCGGACTGCAGAAATGAATTTTGTGGCGAGGGTATTTTTGGAATAGAATCTTTGGAAGACACCTCAAAACATCTCTGACATTCGTCGAAAAACAGACCTCCGACGTTTCAGTCCATCCGTTACCAAGTTCTCCCAACCTTACTTGAAACATATTAGCAAATGCCACCAAAGCGGCGCTCAACCAGACAGCGTGTTTCTGAGGAAGAGGAAGACACACCGGAAATACTAGTCAACGGCTCATCATCAACAAGCGTGCAACAGCAAGATCATCTTATTCTTCACGATGCACCACGTGAAGGCAGTCCCTCCACAGCGCAAGTGTTCCTTGACCAACAAGACGCTGGATCCGACATCCCTACCGCGCTTGAAAAGCTCAAGCTCTTTCTCGTAACCGCCCCCTCCGCATGGCAACCCGGCCAAGTAATCAAACGTCTCCGTCTTCCAACAAAAGACACGATCGCCTGTGTCCTCTGGAACAACTTGTACCATATTACCGGAACCGACATTGTCAAAGCCCTTCAGTTCCGCTTTGCAGCATTCGGGCGTCCCGTAAAGACACATTTGCACAAGAAGTTCGAAGAGGGAGTGTTTAGTGACTTGAGGAATCTGAAACCTGGTGTTGACGCGACGTTGGAAGATCCGCGGAGTCCGTTGTTGGACTTTTTGTTCAAGTCGAACTGTATTCGCACGCAAAAGAAGCAGAAGGTGTTTTATTGGTTTTCTGTGCCTCATGATCGCTTGTTTTTGGTGAGTGTAACCCTGAGAGGCTGTTTGTTTGATCTGACAAGTTTGTTTTTTTGACAGGATGCTTTGGAAAGGGATCTTAAGAGGGAGTCTCAAGGATTGGAGCCTACTACTATGCCAAATGGTGCCATGTCCGCAGATGTTACTTTGAATCTTGCGAAACAACAGTGTCTCCCTACCTTTGCTGTCGACGCGAGTAACCCCACTACGCCGAACGTATTTTCCCGACAAGGGTCAGTTAACTCTGGAATCGACCAACAACTTCACCAACAGTATCAAGATGCAACCGCACTTCAGCAGGAATACATCCAACAAGCACTCAGTGCTGCAGCTTCGGCAGCTAACTCACCATTTATTGACGCAATCAACCCTTTCCAACAACAAGCTTTCATTCCATCTGCATCTCCTCACATACAACAACATCGACTATCACCTTTGCAGATGTCTCAGCAGTTTCCTTCACAGTCTCCCTCTATCCAGCACTCAAGCCCCGAGTCCCCAAATAAAAGACAGCGGCTCGAAGTACCAAGTAGCAGCACAAGTCCCCAGCACCAGTCGATTAAGGTCACGGCCCCAATGAGTCTTTTAGAGGGTTCCCCGAATTACAAACAACGCTCAAGATCGCGTGTACAAGCAAGCCCTGGAATCGCGAACCAGGCCATGAATCCAGACAACTTTAGAAGCAAGGACGATAAGAGGCATTTTGTTTGTAATGCTCCTAATTGTGGGCAGTCGTTCAAGCGGTTTGAGCATTTGCGCCGTCGTAAGTAGTTTCGAAGTTATCCGTTTATTAGAAACACTAACATTATTTCGTATAGACTTTCGCTTGCATACTGGTGAGAAGCCATATCACTGTCAACATAATGGATGTGAACGATCATTTGCAAGAGTCGATGGCTTGTCTTCGCACTTGAAAACCCACGGCTTGAGTCCCGCGGAAATCACAGCCGCTGTAAGAAAACAGCAAGAAGCGGCAGGAGACCGTCATGACGGAAACACAACGGAAGAAGAAGGAGACGTTCCAGAACTGGTCAATGAAGGTCCAGGAGAATCACCTATGGCTCTCTTGACGCCATTGTCCATGATGGCGAACGCGCACGCTCAGCAACAGGGTATGCACATGTTCCAACAGTCTGTGATGATGCAGAACTCAATGCCTCCAAATGCGTACCAACATCATATGGAGCAGTTGTCGGCCCAGGCAGAAATGATGAACCAGCAACAGCAAGTTGGAGGGGAACAGTTTTCAACGTTTTTCAACATTGAGAGTCCGACTTCCTTGAACTTGCCGGATGCATCAGCCTTCATGCCTGATGGTGGTCAACAAAAGCCATTTTTTACATTCCAGGTTCCAACTCATCAATTCTCAGCCGACGCCACCTATTCCATGACAAATTATCCCCAAGCTCGATATGGATACGATGCATCATCGAGTCAGTGATGTCATTCGAATTCCTTGAATCTCGCCCCAAAACTTGAGCCAACTTATTACCAATTTCGTTATTTATGACGTTTTCGATTGCTTTTCTGTGGAGATCAGTGAATCATATTTTCTTTTTATCGGTTGAGTTCAGAAACAACGCAATTGTAACAAAATCTCTCCCACAATGACCTTCCAGACTCCAGCCAACCTTGTTGCACCAACCACCAACGGCACTGCCGCCCCAGCTAAGAACACCTTTGTTCTCAAGGCTGGTCTTGCCCAGAACCTCAAGGTAACGTCGTCAACACGTATTTCGAATCCAATTCCCCGACTTTTGGGGCTAACTTGTGGCAACGTTGTCAGGGAGGAGTGATCATGGACGTTATCAACGCCGAGCAGGCTCGTATTGCCGAGGAAGCGGGTGCCTGTGCCGTCATGGCCTTGGAGCGTGTTCCAGCCGACATCCGTAAAGACGGTGAGATTCACATGGTTGTTAACAACCACTTACTAACACTTCCCTATCCAGGTGGAGTTGCTCGTATGTCCGACCCAAAGATGATCAAGGAGATCCAGGCTGCCGTTTCTATTCCAGTCATGGCCAAGGTCAGAATTGGACACTTTGTTGAGGCTCAGATCTTGGAGAGCATTGAAGTCGACTACATTGACGAGTCTGAGGTCTTGACCCCAGCTGACGACACCCACCACATTGACAAACAGAAGTTTGGTGTTCCATTCGTCTGTGGATGCAAGAACTTGGGTGCGTTTTCTTTTTTCAAGGGAGTTGGGGATGGTTGGGCTATGAGATTTTCTCCAGATATCACATGGCTTGCGTTGAAGAACTTCCTGACTGACATTCATGTCTAGGTGAGGCTTTGAGACGTATCAACGAGGGAGCTGCCATGATCCGAACTAAGGGAGAGGCTGGTACCGGAGACGTCGTCAACGCTGTCAGACACGCCAGAACTTTGATGAGCGAGATCCGCAAGGTTCAGGCTATGGCTGATGAGGAGCTTTACGCTTACGCCAAGGACATCCAGGCCCCATACGCCCTTGTATGCGAGGTCAAGAAGTTGGGACGTCTCCCAGTTGTCAACTTTGCTGCTGGTACGTATTTTACTATGATAGGAATGTGGGAATGTTGGTGACTGATGCGTTTTTGGAATAGGTGGTGTCGCCACTCCAGCTGACGCTGCCCTCATGATGCAGCTCGGAATGGACGGAGTTTTCGTTGGATCTGGAATCTTCAAGTCTGGTGACCCAGCCAAGCGTGCCCGTGCCATTGTTCAGGCCGTTACCAACTACAACAACCCTAAGGTTCTTGCTGAGGTGTCAGAGGACTTGGGTGAGGCCATGGTTGGAATTAACTGCTTCGAGTTGAAGGAGGAGCAGCAGTTCGAGAAGCGTGGATGGTAATCTAGCTTGATGATTCTGGGAATTCTGTCTTTTAATCTATTTCATTGCGTTTACATAAATAAACCACTCTGCCATTTCTGTAAACTTCTGGTCTGGGGGCTGTGTTTCATATTTGTTTCTATTCGTTCTTCTGTCGGACACCGTTTCTAAAAATATGGACAAAAACACACTTGAAACAAAGAATGAGTCTTCCAAGACGGGAACAAGATGTAATTGCACTGTATTTAGCTGCGTCTTTGGCGGTTGCGTCCTTCATTGGGTTCATGGCGCTTTGTTGGTTTCTTCTCCGCTTTGAACTTCCTCGCAAGAAAGCTTTCGCGAAGCTGTTAACACCATTCAATTTATCGCTCGTAACCATAGCTATATCTCAAATCGGAATGTATATTTGTTTGGTTATCATAACTACGAAGGAGAAAGCTGCATTAAACGGGGGATTCGTCTCAGTGATGTATCAGTTATGCATATCGAATGTCGAAGTCAGTTATGTTGTCTATGCATACCAGCGATCGCATGGTGTCATTAAACGAACAATGCCGGCGTTGCACTATACTCTGAGATTCTTGATACCAATCGCACCAATATTCTTTTATGCTCAAGTCATTCCTGAAATCGTTCTAGCATACAAACAATTTGACAATTATACCGTTTATTTACTTCAGTATGTGTGTCCTGGAATTGCTGGTATTGCCGCCATCATGTTTGATACGATGTTTTTGTGGGCCTTCACACGACATCTGAGCCACGCCGAGTTGCATGAGCCAGAATTCATTGTGATTCAGCGATATGGCACAGCCACATGTATTTTGTTATACTTTTCCATGGCACTGTTTGCAATCTCAGTCACTGTTCCAGCACTGTCAGAATACCAAACGCTACTGATCGTAATTTGTAATGCATACTTATTTGCAGTATTTATTGTTCTTGTTGGGATGAAAGTAGCCCTATATTCGCTGTCGGAAAGAGAGCAGGCTTTGAGTATAGAACACCTGAAGAAATCCATAGCAAGCTCTGGAAAAGCCATGAGTACAAATTAATGATTCTTCAACGACTGAAATAATACCTCTTTATCGATTTACCTTCTTTTTGTTTTTCACCATAATGTTGGTTGGCCACGAAATGAATCCCACCACCACAGCAGCCGTCGCTGAGAGTCTCAACGCAGTGTTGGCAGCAACAGACAATGCATCAAGAGCCAATGCAGAGAGTATGCTTGTTGCCTTGTCGCAACAGCAAGGTGAGGCTCTCCATTTGTCCGAAACCGCCCTGTTCCTGACACGATGCCACACGAAGGATATCCCGAGTGTTTGGCGGATATTGCCATGAATCAAAATGCCCCTGTTCATTTGCGTCAGTCCGCAGGAGTCAACTTGAAGAACTACATTGACAAGCACTGGTCATCTCGAGAGTTGGGCTTTGTCGGCCCCGAGCCATCCGTACAAGTAAGTTAATTGATGGCTTTTGGGAAATAAGAGGTACGCTTACCTGCATTACTCTCCAGGCGAAGGCGTTTGTAAAGGCAGCCGTTCTTGCTGGACTCTCTGATTCACAGAGCCGAATTCGCGTGTTGATGGTAATCCTCCACATTAATCAGGATGTTGAGTTCTAATATAATTCTCAGGCTGCAACTGCTACGAAAATAGTCAATATTGAAGATCTTGAATCGTGGCCTGAGTTATTCACATCACTCATGAGCAACTTGAAGTCAGGATCCCCTGACCAGATTCATGGAGCTTTGCGTGTTATTAGCAGTTTCGTGGACGATATATCCGAGACCCAATTCTCGCAAATTGCTCCCGTTCTTCTTCCACAAGTCTTCGAGATCTTTGCCAACAAAGTACAACGTCAAGTTTCTTTCCATAATAATACTCACATCTTCCAATTTAGGGCTTTAATCCCCGCGTTCGCTCCAGAGCCATCTCTGTGTTTAGAAAGTTTCTTGAGACTCTCCACAATGTTGAGCGACTGAATCCAACTGTCGTAAAGCAATACTTGGAACCGCAGCTTCTGGCATGGATGCAACTGATTCAGCAAATTTTGGCTCCAATGGATATGTCCAACGAGCAAATCATTTTCAAGACAGAAATATTCTATGTACGTGTCATTTTTGAACAACTAATGGCGCTGATATAATATCGCTGATGGCAGACCCTGGAATATCTTGTCACAAAGTTCCCGGCTGCCATGAAACCATACTTCTCTGAATCGTTCCAGCTTGTTTGGAGAACTGCTACAGCTTTGTACCCTATCTTCAAAGCTACCATTATTACAACCACTGATGGTGTCGATGCTGTCGAAGAAGTCGATACGGACGGTGATGTCATGGGAATCAACTCTCTACTCTTCAACGTCTTTGCTATTCTTGGAGTTGGTGCTGAAAGTAAGCATATGGACGGAGTGTTTGCGGGCGAAGGCGGCAGTGCCAGTGCATTCATAAAAGAGTTGGTGGAAGTTGGGGTGTCATACGCTCAAATAAGTGACGGACAGGTTTGTAGTCCATTCCAATATTGTTGATTCATTTTTCCATTATCTAGATCGAGTCTTGGGAGTCTGACTTGAACACTTTCATTCAAGAGGAAGAAGAAACTGCTCCTTCTTTTACAATGCGTTACGCAGTGACTATGCTGTTTGATCAGTTGACTGCCAGACACTCTGCACGATTCATTCAAAGTTTATTGGGTGCAGTTATGGTTTTGTTTGCGAATGCAAAGAAGGCGAGAGAACAGGGCGATGCCAACTGGTGGAGAATTTTGGAATCTTGCATCTATTGTATGTGTACATCACAAGAAGCCATCATCGAAGCTGTGAAATCTGGAAAAGTGTCGTTTGACTTTGATGGGTTCTTTGGACATGTTATTCAGGATTGTATTAAGTGTGCAGGTTTGTACAGTTCCCTTCACTTGCCGAATCCTCATCATTTTGTTAGCTTGCCCTATTCTGCAAAGCCGTGCTCTTGTATTCACAAGCATATTTTCTGCGTTTATTCCCACAGAGCAAATGCCACAATATATCAATGCTATGGCAACGTCTTTGACTTCTAACTTTGCACTTCCATGCCGCATTGGCGCGGTTCGCTCTCTAATGAAGTACGTTGAAAGATAATTTAATATACGTTTTAATATTTTCTTTCAAGGCTGGCAGCAAAACCAGAAATGGTGCCTCACTTCTCACAATCTATTGGTTCAATTTTGGAAAACGTTTGCGCCATGATTCCATCTGCAACTGAAGATCTTCTTCTGCTCCTTCTTGAAAGTTTGCTTCCATTGGTCAAGATTGATGAAGTCCTTGTGACCAAATTTGAGGCGAACTTGATCCCGTTACTAGTCTCAGTTTGGACCCGAGATCCTGACGGTTAGTGTACACAATGAAGTAAAATCTCACTAAAAAATGCAAAAGATAATCTCGTCAATGTGTGTGTCATGAATGTATTCACGGTCTTGTCGAAGAACAAGCTCATGTTTGAAGCCCTTCAAAACAGGCTGTTACCCCCCTTGTGTACATCTATTTCTGACGCAAGCTTAATGGCTAACCAACCTGGTGTCTATGGGGTAAACAGTGGTTTGTCTTGTTGTGAAGTACTGATTTCTGTTTTCAGAGTGCTTTGATGCTTCTTGGTGTATTAATTCGTGGTTCAAGTGCGCCATTGCCAGCGCCATACATGACCACTGTCTTTCCTCCATTAATTCAAGCGATGTTGCACTCAGAAGACAACTCTATACTACAGGTTTGATTAGGTTCTGTCAAATATTCGTTTTTTATTAAACTTACGAATAGGAAGGACAAGATTGTCTCCAATCCATCATACTTAAAGATATGTCCGCTGTTGTTCAATGGACCGACGGCACAAAGAACGGTCTTGGCTATGTCCTTGATGTGATCGCTCGTCTGTTAAACCCCCAAAGCGACCAATCGTCTTGCTTATTCCTCGGAAGTCTTGTTACGTCTGTTATTCAAAAAGGAGGAGAAAGTGTCACTCCTATCCTGCCAAATCTGCTCACAGCTATTGTTCATCGTCTTTCAACAGCGACGTACACTCAACTAATTGAAACGTTACTTCTCGTTTTTGCAAACTTGATCCTCCAACACGGAAGTCCGACAATTATCACGTTCTTGAGTGGAATGACGACCCCAGAGGGTAATAATGGCCTCGAGCTCTTTTTGAGAATGTGGAGTGAAAATTACTTTGAATGCATGGGATTCTACAATGTCAAACTAAATGCTGCCGCTTTGACTCGGTTGATGATGGAGAGTGGTAATGATGAACGAGTTCAAAGGGTTTTGGTGAAAGGACACTTGAAGCCGACGAGTGTGATTGTTACGCGATCCCGATCCAAGAATGGTAATATTAGGCATGCATTTGGAGAATTCTAATAGTTATTCATGCAGCTCCTGATCAGTATGAGATGATTCCATTCCCAGCGAAGGCTATTATGCTGATTCTTGCAGACTATCAACAAAATCGCGAGTCTGCTATGAAAGGAGATAAAGGAGGTGTCGATGAGCTTACCGGCGACACAATCGACACCGAAGAAGATAGTGGTGATTGGGATGACCTTGAAGAACAAGGTTTTGACGATTTTGGATTCGGAAATGGGGGTGAGTGAGTATTACAATGAAATATTGACTAATTTTTACTTCAGACTGGGCCGATAACAATGATGAAGCCGAAGAAACCACAGACCCTGAATTGATTAACAAGGAAGTGTATGATTTGAATATGACGGAGTACTTGGGAACGTTTGTGAAACACTATGCCTCCAACAGCCGTGATACGTTCAACGTTATTGCAAATCAAATGTTGGATAACGGCGAGAAAAAGATCCTAGCTAGCATTATGGCCTAATCAGAAGGGGATATTGTATGTTTTGGGGAAAGGCACTGTTACGAATATAATACATAATTATATGGTCTGAAACAATATATTTATCAGTTCAGTTGATCAAGTGTAGTCTACATTGATCTTCACGTAGTCGTAAGTTAAGTCGCAAGTGTACATTTGCGCTTTTTCTTTCCCAAGACCCAGGTTTACTCTAATGACGATATCTTCTCCTGCCAAAATTCTCTTTGCCTTCTCTTTGTCGGCCTTTTCAAACACTTCGAAAGGCGCACCGTCTTTGAACAAATGCACCACTTCGTGTGTTCCACTCTGACGCGTTTCCATACGAAGGTTCACCTTAGTGGGCTCAATATCAACACCAGAGTATCCCACAGCACAAACGATTCTTCCCCAGTTTGCGTCCTGTCCAAACATGGCCGTCTTCACGAGAGGAGATTTGGCAATCGATGTAGCTACTGCTTTCGCCTCCTCGAAAGTACGAGCATTCTCCACCTGAATATCCAAAAACTTTGTTGCCCCTTCTCCATCACGAACAACTAGTCCAGCCAACTCCGCAGCAAAATCAGTCAAGTTTGTTTGAAAGTCTTTGAACTCTTGAGAAGCAACAGAGTCGATTAATTTAGTGTTTGCAGCGCCATTGGCAAAGACAATCAAGGAATCATTCGTAGATGTGTCCCCATCGACGGTGATAGCATTGAACGAGCGCTCTACAGCGTGCGAGAGGGAAGCTTTGAGGCACACAGTTGTGATTGATGCATCTGTAAAGATTCCTCCAAGCATTGTGGCCATATTTGGGTGAATCATTCCAGCGCCCTTTGCCCAACCAGCCATTCTGTAAGATTTTCCGTCTCTCCCAATAAATTCTCTGGATCGAAGCTTTGGGAATGTATCGGTTGTCATAATACCAGTAGCAACATTGACCCAGGCGGTATGGTCATCTTTCAAAGTCTTTGAGAGACTGTCGACACCCTTCAGGATCTTATCCATTTTCAAAGGAACACCGATAACACCAGTGGACAGCATAATGGTGCTTGGGTTAGCATTGGAGAAGCCAAGGGCCTTGTCCATCGCAGCAATGGCCGTGCGGGTGTCCCTGAGCCCGACATCGCCCGTGCAGGCATTCGCGCATCCTGTCCAAGTTTTCAAGTCAGAAATCAGATGAATTCGGCGCTGGAACGCGACACCAACGCACCGGCATTGACAAGAACGGCCCTGCATTTTTCGTCGTTCGCCAGGATTTCGCGCGCAACAATAACAGGCGCCGCAGCAAATGCGTTCTTTGTAAAGACGGCGGCGACGGCGGCCGGAGGGTCCGAGACAACGAGCGCCATGTCTTTGGTGGTGGTGGTGTTTAGCTTATCAGTGCTCAGAGATAAGCGACGTACCAAGAGCTGTTGCGTTCTTCTTCAGCCCAACATTCGTAGATGCCACTTTGAAGCCTAGTGGGTAGGTGCCCGTGGCGGGGATCTGCTTTGGGTGTGCTGCAATGAGCGTCGTGAAGAGCCGCTTTTGCATTTGACGTTTAAAAGAAAAAAAAAAAGAAGCTATAAATGACACTGAACTTTATTACATGAAATTTACATTACAATGTGAATGCAGGAAATCGGGACATTGGAGGGAGGAGCACGGGTTGATTTGCCCACCCAAGCGGTGGCGGCAGCACGTGGCCCAGTGGCTCACCTCCTGTGCATGGGCAGCATTGACTTGTAGAAACTTGCTTGGCTACTAAATGACGATCGAGATACTCAGAAGGGCAGGGAGATGGGATGAAAGAGTCCGATGACTTTGGGGCTTGTAACATCCTGAGTTGAGATGGTCGTTGCAACACTAGATCTCCGGGCCTTGGACTACTGCGAAGATTATAATGCTGGTATACTTGATGCGGTTTGAAATAGGAGATGACGCGGAACGTGGAGGTTCCGGTAGACACCACGATGGATCTTTTGGCCAGACCATTTGGTATGAGCATCGTATTAGGCCGTAACTTGGTTTTAAACATTGAACACTCTTCTGGAGGAGCTGGTTCTCTTAAGGCACGGTGTGGATCCAGTCCGATGTGCCTCACTTGTCTATAAAGCTGAAACCTGCCACAGCTACGAGCTGGCGACCAGTCGAGACCATCCTAATACCAATATTAGCATAATATTAAGTACAGATATATGGTTCACTCACATTCAAATGCATCTTTCGCGAGGAAGATACTCCTGATTCCTTGACTACAAACACTACCCCACTCTCCACATGGGAGACGGGAATTGACTGCGAAATAGGATACAATCCAGCGACAGCAGCTTCCGCCATGACTTGAGCATCCGATGCGTCCCGCACAAACAGCGGAGGATGCCTAAGGTGGCGAATTTCGTCCATTCTTTCGCTCTTCCGAATTCCCCCGAACCCAAGAGTCTCCGTCGTCCCAAAAGCATTAGGCAGCATTACAAAAACAGCTTACAAAGCTCAGAAATGTCTCAACTAGTGTGATGCAGTGGAGAGCCTGTCACAAATTTTTCGATTTAAGGCACACGTTGAGAGTTGCCTCTCTGACGTCATCTCTGTCAACCATCATCAACCGATAAAATTGAACGACAATATCTTCCACTGAAAATGTTTCGTATCCAGCTCCATTTCTCTTCTCTTACTCAATTCCAACCTTGAGATTCAATTTGTGATGGAGAGCCGACTAAAAATTTTTCGATTTGGAGGATTCGAAAAGCCTGAAACAAGACTTTCAGCGACTACAGTGCGCTAACCGCAACAGAATGAACAAGAAGGAATGTACGTTGCTCAACTTGTCAGAGCTGCTGGTACCAAGGAGGTATTTTGCATCAAACGAGCGTAAATTGGCTTTGTCATATTTGAAACACACCAGTCATCTGATCAGGATGGATAACGTCAGATTTTTTGGGAAAGCCAAGAGAATCGTATAAGAGCTGCGTCAGAATGTGTATTCCCCCGAAACAAGTATTCCATCAGTCAAAAAGATGAAAGTGACAACTGTTCTCGCTACTGCCGCTCTCGTAATGGGAGTCAGTGCCCAATCCAATGGATCCCCTCTTGCTCCTGTTCCAAACAACCTGCTCTGGCCAAGACCCCAGAAATTCACAAGTGGAACTTCGGACCACACATTCAGCCCTGTTGGTGTCGACATTACTATCGTTGCCGTCAATGGAAACCAAGGCGCGCTTGAGAGAGTGAGTTTGATCTTGTTTGTTTGGATTACGTGGCCGAGGTTTTGATCATATAATCTCAGGCCGCCGACCGTTTCAGAGCCAATGTCCTCTCTGTTGGATGCGACGCTCAATCCAACACTGGTGACATTTCTCAGGTTACTGTGACCGTTACTGGAACGGACCCTAAGGATCTTGCTCAAGCTGACGAGTCCTACACTCTCAACACTTCTGCTTCGGGAGTCACCATCACTGCGAACCACACTGTTGGAGCTCTTCGTGGTCTCGAGACTCTTGCTCAATTGGTCAAGCCAGTTCAGAAGCTCCCTTTCCACGTCAAGACTGATGCCGCTGGTTGTGCTACTGCTGCCGCCGCTGGATTTAAAGCTGGTTTCGTTATTCCAGTACGTGATGTTATATAATTGATTTATACTGACTTTGATTTAGGCCGGCCCTTGGTCCATCACCGACAAGCCATCCTACAGTTGGAGAGGAATTTCTTTGGACACCTCCCGTAACTACATCCCAGTGTCTTCAATCCTACGTACTCTTGATGGTATGTCAGCCACCAAGCTCAACGTTTTGCACTGGCACATTGTCGACGCGACATCGTTCCCAGTTGTCTCCAAGACCTACCCAGACTTGTCCAACGCTGCATACAGCAAGCTCTCTATCTACTCGTACGCTGATGTCCAGAACGTAATTGCTTACGCTGCCGACCGTGGTATCCGTGTTGTTCCAGAGTTTGATACTCCAGCCCACACCAACGCGCTCAGCTTCTCCAAAGCCCTTGCTCCTTACATTCTCTGTCCTAACGGAGGTGCCGGTGGAACTACTTCCTTCTGGCCAACTTGCCCAGAACCACCTTGTGGAAACGTCAACATTGCCGACCCAAATGCCGCTCCCGCCATCAGCGCCCTTGTCAAGGAGTACGCCGCATTGTTCACGGACTCCGTCTTCCACATGGGCGGAGATGAAATTGAAAACTTCTGTTTGAACCAGTCCCCACAATTCACTGACATTGTGTTTGGAAAGGGTGCTGCTGTTCCTGCGACCGGTACTCCAGCTTGGCAGAAGGGACTTGCGTCTTCTTACCAAAAGTATGCAGACGCTGTACGTCCAGCCGGGAAGACGGCCATGTACTGGGAAGATATTGTCATCAACGACGGAGTTACTGTGCCAGCTGGTTCTATTATCCAGATTTGGAACTCTTGGGATAACGCTGCTCAAAAGAACTCTTTGCAAAAGGTTCTTGACTTGAACTCCAAGGGTGCTGGATACAAGATTGTTGACACCAACAACGACTACTACTACCTCGACGGTGGTTCTGGTGCCTGGTTGACGGACCGTGGGTTTGGTCCAGGTGGTGATTCTTGGAAGGAGGACTACTGGACAAAGTACAAGACTTGGGAGCGCGTTTACACTCACGACCCACGCAAGTCTCGTCAAGAAAACACTACTGACACTGATGGAACTGGTTTGGCTGGTCCATTGGTTGGTGACCTTTCTGCCATTATTGGAGCCGAGGCTGCTATTTGGGGAGAAAGAATTTCCGACTCCAACTTGGATGTCAAGCTCTGGCCACGTGCTGCTGCAGTTGCTGAGGCTTTGTGGTCCGCAGACGCTTTCCCAGACCCAACTGCCAAGGACTTCTTCGAAGCTCTTCCACGTCTTGAGGTGTTTAGAGACCGTTTGATTGCTCGTGGATTTGGTGCTGAGACTTTCCAGCCAGCTTGGTGCCGCTCTAACCAGTGTGGTGCTGCTTTCTCTGGGTACCCTGCTGGTCTTGCGTATGGAAACCAGAAGCCAGAGTTCTGGTAAAACATCCTTTTAAAATTTGACTTTTCCTTCTTTTCTCGTTTACTTTTTGAGGAAAAACAAAAATACAGTATGTAAGACTTATGCAACAATTTCCCAAATCTGCCCAGACTAGCTTGTTGATGACGTAATTTGGAACATAACCACCTGATGATATAACATCAAAGATACCCAACAGAAAAGAAAATGTAACAATACATTAGATAACAGAATTGTGAAACATTACTTCCAATTTAGGCTCGCGACTTTGGACTAACACCACATCCAAAACAGCCATCCAAGCCTTCACCGCCAACTATCCCAAAACGCATGAGCAGAGTGGGATTCGAACCCACGCCTCCGGAGAGACCACGGCCTTAACGAACGTTTCAAAATACTGTAGTGGCTATTATGTTATGCATTGTGCTCTTTAAACTATTCCCCACCTTTTTTGTATGCAATATGAACGAGAAAACGTTTACATGCACTGTCTCTGTGGATTTTTTGGCCTGGGAGAACCACATTGAAATTCAAAAAATAGTTCAAGATATAGAGCCTTCCTTATTTTCACCAACTCGCCTAGAAATGCTTGATTATGACACTCTTACTTTCAGGGAATGTTTTGAAGGTTGGTTTCTTTTCCACCTTGATTGCGTCCGAAAAAGTGTGTACAGAAAGCAGCACAGTACCTACTGTCACTCAGTGATCCAGTGCGCATTCGTGACAAGACCCCTTTCCACACTCCTTCAGATACATGCTCAGTGCACTACCACCGGGCGGCCTGAGTGCAGCAGTAAGTGACCAGTGTCCGTACTTTTGACAGCCACCACCACCAACAACCGAACCAACCAATCACAGCTCGCCACCGCCGAAACGCCGTCGTCCGTCGCTGAATTCGTGTGCGCGGCGCTGACGGCCAACTTCCCGACGATTGCGGCATCGAAAGTGGGTTTGGTGCGCGAAACGATCGAGGCCGAGCAACTGAATGCGCGCGTGTTTGCCGCGCTCGACAAGGCCGACATCGCCGATCTCTTTCCCGCCGCCTCGTTTGCGGAACGGAAGATTCTCGGTGCCGCCGTCCAACACTTCAAAGACGGGAACCACTGGAAACGCGACAGAGACGACCCCGACAATGACTCTCCGAAAAAGAAACGCAGGATGGATTCCGAGGACGTTGGCGATCGTGATCGACCTGTGCCAACGATCTTATCAAGTTCTGGAAACAATGAGTCAGTACCTCCCCAGCCGCAACCATCAGATATTGCTGGAAGCATCAACGGAAAAGGCGTCTCAACGGAGAGTAGGTCTTTGAAGCACTTAAGAATTGTTGTTAATCAGTTACCAGTTCACTTACCACAAAGTAACACACGAGAGTTCACTCCCATTCCAAGTGACGCAAGTGAACCACGCACTACTTTTCATACCCCTACTGCCTCAAGAGAACCTTCGACCACCACTACTCAGCCTCTTAGTCCCCTGGTTGCCAAACTTACTCTCGCATCGAATGTTCAATCTCTTATTCTTGAAGGAACTTCGGTAACTGATGACGATTCCGTAACAAAGCAAGTACCGCATACTACTGCAGTGGAATTGACAGTCTTGGCTTCTAGTTCGGCGACAGCTATTCAACGAGATTCTACACCAGAGAAACAAGTCATCCGGTCGAACAATGAAGACAACACTCCGTCAAGACGTTCTTTGATTGGCGCACTTGTCGCAGCTGCAAAGGCGGCATCTGGTAAAGTTCAATTATTTCAAGATCAAACTTCTTACTTTTTTCGTTGTAACAGAAGAAGACTCTAATGCTAGCGAAACTGAAGATGGTGACAATTCGGCGGACCAATCAGACGATAGGACCCCTGATGATATTTCGTCGTCAGCTATGGGTTCAACGATGCCTTCCTCGACTCGTCCATCTTATTCCCCTGATGAGCCCTCTTCGTCAGAAGAAAATGCAAACACGTCATCTAGAAGCGGTTCACGAGCATCAAGCACTGTTATGGAGTCGGGAACGTCCAGTGAGTGCGATAATGTCTGATGGTAATTTCTTATGAAACAACACAGATAATGACGTAGAAAGTGATTCAAACACAAATAACGTCGAGAAAGAGAGTAATTCTCATGAGATTAATACTAATGAGGGGGATTATGATCCGATTGATCAATCGGACAGTGGGGAGTCCGAGAACGAATCAGATTCTGAAGAAGCTCCAACAACGAACGAATACTTTTTCGGAATTTGTGGACCAACAGGCGCTGGCAAAAGTACTGTGTTGAATGCGTTGCTGAATGGTTGCAATATTCTACCAACGTCCTCAAGTTGAGTATATTACCATACTCTCATGATTCATAATCTAAACTTTAACATAACAGTGCATGCTTGTACTGCTGTCGTTGTCGAAATTCGATACAAAAAGCCGCCTTCACTTGCGAAAATCGAGACAACGGATAAAGATGATGGTGAAAACGAGGACGATGAAGACGATGATAATGAATTGGATGAGATCCTAGCTTTTGATCCAAACATTGACACCATCAAGGATGACGAGGAAGAGGAAGACAACTGTCTTTACACGGCTACTATTGAGTTTGTAACATCCAACGAATGGAGCGATATGCTCAAAAATGCAGCCACCTGTAATAAGGAGAAGGCTGATCGTGCTGCCAAACTGCAAGCCACACTCAGCAACGACGGGGACGACAGTGATCCTGAACAACGTGCTGCTGCTCTTGAAGCCTTCTTTGATGGTGATGGTGCCGAGAATGAAGCAACGCGAGCTCTTGCCTCTGTGAAAGCGGTTCTTGGCGGATCCCCTGCCCACACAACGTTTGAGGAGTATGAACAAGAATCAAAGAATCTCAAGTATCAAGCTACTCTGTCGCATCTTTCAAAAACGATTCGCTTTAGTGCGAATAAGCCTGCCATCATCTCGCGACGAATTGCGAGGTTTCTTGCAACCACGACCAGAAAATCTAGCGCCGTTCAAACTTCGAGTTCCATTTGGCCTCTTGTAAAGCGGGCTTGTGTTTATGGACCTTGGGGTTTGTTGTCAGGAGGACTAGTTCTTGTTGATTTACCAGGTTTGTATTGTAACCTTCGCCAAAGTTTGTATTTAAACTGCATAGGTCTCGGAGATGAAAATTCCGCCAGAAACCAAGTTGTGTCCCACTATATTTCCAACTGCAACGCGCTCCTTGCTGTGGCTCCTATCACTCGTGCTCAGGACAACAAGGTTACTAAAGACCTGCTACTTTCAGACCTTGTTCGTGAAAATATTAAGAACGGTAACCTGAGCTACGTTGGGTTTGTTGCCACCCACAGCGATTCTGTGGATCCGCGAGAAATTGTAGATGAATTGGAAGGCGATTTTGTCAAGTTTTGGAAAGTAGGGTGTGAAATGGTAAATACGCCTGTTCCTCTCTTCGTTCGGGAATCAGATGGACACGATGATAACGGAACAACCAAAGTTTATGCAAAGAAGGCACTTGAAACGTTGGAGGACTATAAAAAAAAAGTTGGAATGATGCAGAAGAATGGGATACCCGTTGATGAAGCGATTGAAAACAACATTGCTCGAATTTCGAGAATGTTGCGACACTCTTGTGTGACAGCGAGAAATGGATTTGTGGCGGATGGTCTCCGTAGGCAGTATACGCAAGATATGGCAGATATTTTGGCACAAGCGAATGCGTTGGATCTACATTATGGCGTCACGCAGTTGCAGGTTTTCTGTGTTAGCTCCATCAGCTATGATATGATTATGCGTGAAGGTGGTGGAAGCGCGAGTATCAGTCCAACATTTTTGAACGTGGAAGCAACAGGTATTCCTGCCTTGTTGGATGTATTATGGGATTATGCAGAAGTGGATGACAGTGTTCAGGTTGAGGCGAAACAGGAAATGTTGAAGGCGTTTGCTTCCAAGAAAAAGAGGGGAACCACATCGTATGAACACGACGATGACGATGAGGAAAACGATGAGGAGTTGATGGAGGAGGGCGAAGGCGGTAACAATGACTTGGCGGCTACTTCTGAGGCTCAGGAAAAGTTGAATGATTTCTTGACGCAAATTATGCAAGATGATCGTGCTGATGACGGAGAAGATATTGCTCCGGAAGCGCTTCGCCAGCGAATGGAACGAGAGGCGAAGGAAATTGAGGAGCTTCGGCAATCGAGGGTGGAATCTTCAACGCAATCACTTCAAGAAAGAACCGTTTACTTGAACAAAGTCATCAAGACAAACAATGTTGCTGCTGCGACGCTGTCGAAGTTTATTGATTCTATCTCATGTGTTCAAGGACAGAAGACTGTGGCAAGTGATAGACGAATTCAAATTTGGAAAAGTCAAGTACAAGAACTTGTTGACTCAAACACGAGCACTGCTACGGCAACTGGTTCAAATGGCAACGCTGGGGCCGCGATGATTGCTGTTCTTGGAGATTCGGGCTCAGGGTATGTCTTACTTCCACTTCAATTTACACGCTGACACGATTTATAGAAAAAGCTCCTTGCTTAACGCACTCCTGGTACCCAAATCCGATGGGATTCTCCCCGTTTCTGGTGCACGAGCATGTACTGCAGCTCCTATAGAAATTGCATATCATGCAAGCAGAGAATTCGAAGCCAAAGTTGAATTTCTCAAGAAGGACGAATGGTATCCGGAATTGGAGCTCTTACTTGGTGATTTGGCTGACGAGAACGGAAACCTCAAGAAAAACATGATGCGTCCCAGCTCTGAAAATGGGAGAATTGCGTATGACAAGGTTATGTCAGTGTATGGCCGAATCGCCACGTTTGATGAGTTGACACGAAAGGGTGGATTGATGGAAGGCAGGTTAGGGTCTGTCGTTACACTACGAGCTTCAACAGAGGAAGGGATACGATCGCGATTGGAAGCATTTGTGTCATCAAAAACTTCTAGGAGCGATGTGATTCTTGAAAGTGAAGTCGGACGTCTCTGGCCTATTGTTAAGTACGCTGTACTCTCAGGGCCGTTCCCGTTGTTGGCAGATTCAGGTGGTCGTTTGCTGGATTTACCTGGATTACAAGATGCAAATGCTGCCAGAAATGCTGTCGTTGAGGCGTTTCTCACGAAATGTACTGGATTCTTGATTGCTGCACCAATCAAACGGTAAGTTGAAGCATGCCTATTAATATCTTGTTGAGTGTAATTTTTAGTGCTGTCGATAACAAGACTGCCAAGGACCTCCTGGGTCGTCAATTTAGACGCCAGTTATTCATTGGTAGGTAACTTCCTTTGATTCATACTTACTAAACATAAATGGCAGACGGAAGAATGGGATCCATCGCATTTGCTGCAACTCAGACTGATGACCTCGAATGCTTCAAAGTTCTATCCGAACTTGGTCTTGAAGGTGTCTCGGCTTATTCAGGCTTCTCGAAAGAGGTTATTTCCGATACCATCAAAACACAACGGCCAATCATCAAGGAAATCAACAAGAAAATTTCGGCTGCCGCCAAAAAGCATGCCTCTTACGAGCGGAAACTGAAGTCCGTCAGAAAGAAGATCAACAAGATTGAAGAAGACTCGGACGGTGCAGACCGTACACCTCTTCGCAAACTTATTCCTCTATCCACCAGACTGTCAAAAAATATAACAGAGGTCAACAAGGCTCTCAGTAAACTATCACAAGAAGTTAAACAACGTGAACATATTATCAATCAGTACTGTGCATTGGCAAGAAACGAATTTGCCCGCATACAGCTTCGTCAAGACTTCACTGATGGAATCAGAGAAATCATAGAATCGAGTTTAACTTCAGCGGATATCGAAATTCCACTTCTCCCAGTTTTTACTGTTTCAAGTCGAGACTACAAGGTTCTATGCAGAAATCGTACACAGGATGCCGCAGCTTTCTATACCACAGATCAAACCGGTGTTCCTCAACTCTTCAACTTTTGCCGACAGAATTTGCTTGTGTCGAGAATCAATGCAGAGGCGGATAGGACCGATCGCATTGATTTGCTCCTTTCTTCAGTCATTCAATACCTTACTCTTCCAAAGCGTGCTACTCCTTCTCAGCAACTCAAATTGAGTCGAAGTATTATCACTTTGAATACGGATGTTGGCAGTAATCTGTCAGTTGCGGTTGAGAAAACCAAAGTTAGGCTTCAATCGGTACTTCTTGACGGTCCCTTGAAAGAAACTCTTGCCGTTGGTGATGAAAAAGCAAGACACTCTGCTCGTAAAAATCTCAGCAATATCGAAAATAAGGCCCCGTTCAGCGAGCAAAAACAGTTTTTGGCCTATTTATCAATAAACTGTTTATTTTCTGAAATGCCTATTTATCAATAAATTCGCTTTCCCTGTTTATTGATAAATAGCTCAGAGCTGTTTATTGATAAATTCCGGCCATAAATAGCCATAAACAACCATAAATTTTAAGAAACTGAATAAATTGGTATGAACATAGTGGTTATGAGGAAAATACAGTTTATTGTCTTCTGTCTCGAAGCACTCTCTGGTAATCAACCCACATAGCGTTTGCAATACTGTCTCGCCAGGTTTCTGCCTCTCCCTGCTCATCCTCATCCACATCCTCTTCCCCAAATGCCTCTGTTTGCTCCACAATCGCTTCATCCACAAAAGAATCCTTGCCAAAGCTGCGAATTATGTTGAAAAGAATAGGAAGGGCAATAGCAAGGTCCCGTTGTGTGCTAAACGAATAAGGGCGCATTGACTTCAGGATTGGGAACCGCTTTGCCATGCAGCCAAATATCCGCTCAATAACATTCCGAAGAGATGCGTGCCTAAGGTTGAAGAGCTCCTGGGAATTTTGGGGTCTTGTTTTGATTAGTTGTGATTGAAGTTACATCATTACTCACCGGCGATCACGTGCTTGAGCGAACTCTTTCAAATGATAGCGTACCCCCCGATAAGGCACCAAGACTGACTTGGAGAGGGAATAACCAGCATCACCCAAGTAGAACCGACCAGACGGAATGTCAAACCCTTTACGCTGAGCATCATCGAACACCCGCCCGTCATGTGCCGATCCCTCCCAACCAGCGAATACAAACAAAAACAACATGCTGAAACAACAGACTCCCAACACGTTTTGTGATAGTGTTCCCTTCCGGCTGCGAAATGGAGCACTTTCCGCTTCTGCAACAAATGCATTCACGTGGGTCCCATCCATTGCTCCCAAACATCCTTTGAAATGTTTGTACTTGTTGCTTAGAAGAACGGCAGGTTCAGGCGAGTCAGCTGTTGGCAGAGTCATAAATCGTGGTTGAAGATGCAACAACGCTGCCAAGACACCGTGAAAAGAGCGAGAAATAGTAGCCGGAGCTCGTTGGAAACGCTCTTGTGTTGGACGATTCGAGTTGTTACCCCCGACAATGAAGAGGAAAATCGCAACCTGCTCAGACGGCTTCAATTGACGAGAACGAGGTAACTTGCCAGTTTGAGCCAACAATAACACAAGAGAGCTATTGCTTCAATCAGTAAAGGGCAAGAATATGAATCACTCACTCAAAGGTGGCAACATCCATGCGAAGGCTGTCATGCATCCGTGACTTGTGTCCCTTACGCAGCTCTTCAATCCACATTGCACCTGTCAGTATTGAGGTGTGTCTGCGAGTTTTGCAGAATCTTGATTTCCAACGCTGCAGAAGTAGCTTTGTTTGGGTGATAGTGGACGCAAGGATGGTCTTGGCAAGTGCACGTCGTCGCTCCCGAGCATGCATGTTTCGAAGAATTTTGAAGACACTGAAATGAAAATGTGCAGCTGGAGATGGAATTTTCGTACAAGCCCATCTCTTTAGTGATTGCAAACAATACATTGCTCTGTACTGTACAAGAAACTGCGCAATGTTAGAAGGCGGGGTTTTCAATAACAGCATGAGGTTTGACATTGTGTCTGTGTGGCTGTATGAGAAAATTTTCAGGCCGCTTTCCTTCTTGTCTTCATCTGTGCTGAAGTTTTCTCCAATGGCTCCAAGACAGAAGAAGGCAGTCCCCAACGAGAATGAAGTGGCGGCAGCAGCATCACCATCTACCGCTCCTGTGACTCTGCCAATAGCAAGCACTACTCCAGGTGTTCCGTTGCCATCTGTTCTGGCTCCCAACATAACTCCTGTTCTTGTCGCTACCACAACCACTCCTACCAACTCAACAGAAAGCGCAAAGTGGAGTCCAGAGCGAACAACATTTGCCCTCAACCGAATGCTCCTACAGGCTGTGGATGGGAAACGTGCCGGGACTGGCTTTAAACCTGAGGCGTGGACTTCAGTCACCAATGATTTGAACTCCACCTTCTCTATGAATCTATCAGTTCTTCAAGTCAAGAACAAGTTTAACACGTTAAAGAGTACACTTTCCATGACTGTAAAGTTGGAAGGACTGAGTGGATGGGGTTGGAACGAGGCTATTTGTGCTCCGACCGCAAACGTAGACGTAGTTTCGGCATTTTGCGATGTATGTGATTGGTTGCATTATATTCTGTAGCTAACATTCATTCTTTCAGTCCTTGAAATCTTCAGCAGAGAAGAGCCTCGTGCGCAGTCTGATTGTCAAAGGATGTCCAAACTTCAACTTGCTGAATGACCTCTATGGGAAGAACCTAGCCTCTGGTCGATTTGCTGCGTCCTCTATTCAGTCTGCAGATGAGAATGGCACCACTGACAACGAGGACAGTGGTATGCCTGCGCTTCCTCCTCCTACCACCCTTGCCACCTATGAATCCTCTTCCACTGCCACTTCTGGATCTACATCTAGATCTTCATCTTGGTCGACTCCTGACTCTTCAAACTCGTCTGTGGTTATGTCTCCCTTGCAGTTGAATTCCTCTACAAACTCTGCCGCTGTTTTGCCGCTCCACAAGCGACTTAGCGCCGAAACTCAGAATGGCGAGCGACCAAAACGAGCGCATTATGACAAGGCGGACCAGTTTGCTGAAATTGAGCGCGGCCTTGAAAACGCTATGGCCCTGTACAACCGTGACTCACCACCGCCCACTACTGCTACCAAAGATCGTTTCTCAGCCATTCCTGAAGTCCATCAGCTGTCACTTCGTGTTTCTCAGCACTTGGGATCGCTTCTTACGAGGTTGAATGGAAAATATAGCGGTATGGAGTGTAACTGGCTGAGCCCGCGTTTGCTATTCCGGTACTGCCAAGTCTTTGACAAAGCACCTGTCCACGCAGCAATGTTTTTTGGTCTTCCGAACGATCAAGCTGCAGTTGAGTACTTGCATGATTTGTATGATGCGGAGTTGGCAGGCTAGTTGGAAAATCTGTTGTTTTCTTTATGAATACCCAATAAACTGCTGTCAGTAGATCCGAAAAAGTTGTTGGTGTTTGTTGTTTATGGTTGAAGGGGGAAAAAATAGGTCCAAAAGCTGGTCCAGAGCTACTTATGGAATTTATGGAATTTATGGCTATTTATGGATTGTGATAAACTGTTTATGGAATTTGTGAAAAAAACGATTTATTGATAAATAGTTTATTTGACATAAACAGCTTTTTCAGTTTATTTCTAATAAACAGTTTATTGATAAATAGCCAGTCCATAAATTTTGATAAATTCACATAAATCACCACCAAACAAATAGCAATTTTTTCTCACTGAACGGGGCCTAAGTTCCATTGGGCAACATATCGCGCTTGCATCAGACGCAGTGGCGAGTACACTTCCCCAACAGCAGGATATTTGAATGTCAATGATTCTCTTGCGGCTCCTATGATGGAAACTAGTTTAATCACTTGGCGAGATATTTTTGGAACTGGCGTGGCCAAGATTTTAAAGCGCCTTGTAGGGGATTGTTCCAAAATAGCCGATAATGTTATCGAAAAAATTGGAGTTCAAGTTGAAGAAAACGGATTATCACTCTCGGCTGACCTTGTTCAAGGAGTGAGACGAGGCTTTGAATTGCAACTCACGGATATGTTAAAAGTAGTTGAACGCGACATTGATTTGACTCAACGACAATCGTGGAAACTTGTTTCTCGCTCGATTCGTCAATCGTTGACTGTGGGGTATACGTTGGGAGGTGCGGAACGCGGAACTGGATGTGTGGCGAGGTTGAAGGCGATTATGCAGCGTGAAGTTGAACAAAAGAGGATGACTATGTTCCGCACAAGTTTGACAGTGATGAAGAGTGCACTTGTTTCTATGTTGACCAAGTTTGCAGCCGACGTCAAAGTGATGGTCTCGCGCTATGCAGCAGAGTTGTTGCGTTCTGTAGAGATTGTCTGGGATTCAGATTGTGACTTGACGACCGAGGAATGTGGAAAACTAGTTGAAGCCATCACAGAATTGAAAAACTTCATTCAAAATACTTCTACGGTATAACTGCCTAGTTCTCATGTAATAACTAACCTTGAAACTTGTATAGGGTTCGTTTGCATTGAAAGCTGCCATCAAGAATATTGACTTTGATCAAGTCGGAAGTAACTTCAGTGTCTTGCCCAAAATCGATGATCTCGTTCTGACAGCGAATCGCACAGATATCACTACGTTTTTAATTGATTCCGCTGTAATCAAAAACGTGTTGAGACAACCAGACCATGCGCATTCGAAAGTCAAAGCTGAGCCTGGATATGTCAAGCCTGAACCATTGTGGATGTAATTCTTTGTCTTCTTCAATGCCGTATTCATTATCTCTGAAATAAACTTAATCCAAATGGCTAACATCAGAGCACTGGAGAAAGACTCCATCACTCCTTCTAATACCCTCCTGTTTACCAACTTACATCATACTGCTTTTGAGTCCCGAGGGGCCGAGTTGAGGTGAGGAGAGTGTTGGTAGCTGTCCATTGATCATTGATGGTTTCAAAGACATATTGTGGAGCAATACGCTCTTACTGTCCGCTTTATACCCATCACTTCCTTCTTTCGCTTTCTTGGTGAGCTTTCTTTCGTCTCTGAGACACAAGAAGGTATTGATGTAAATCAAAGTCGTTTTCGAATCGATCGAAGACGCGGCTCGAGTGAAGGAAGCCCTTCATAATGTCACTTTTATGGGAAACAAGACTTTAAAAGTGTATTATGGTGAAGTGAGTGAGTCTTGAAAGAGGAGGCTGCTCTTACCCTCGCGTTTGCTCAGCATACAGACAATAACCACCTCATGAACCCAGACGCAGGCCAGAATTTACTGCGAGTACCACCATTAGAGAAGAACTTCTTGCTTTCTCCACCTGGTTCACCACCTGTGGGTTGGATCCAGCCAGCTGAATCTGGTCCAGCTGCGGGAGGCCATCATCAGGCAATGTTGGACGCTTTATCAAAGTTAACCGACGAAGATTTCTCATTGGATGGTGGTGATAGCGGTAGCATGGATCATGATCACAGTGATGATGACAATCGCATGGATAGCATGGATTCCATTGATTCTTCCCAAGATTCCGATGAAAGTAGCAGCAAGAGAAACTCCGAAAGTTATTCATTTGAGGGATCGTATAAGAGTCGAAAACACGTGGAGGAGAGGGGATATAGAGCGAATACCAAGACAAAACATGTACTAACATTTGGCCCTCCTCCTCGTGAAAAATCTGATTATGATGATGGCGGAATGGAATGGGAAGTAACGTTGCCGATCGTTGTTGTGGAAGATCACGACGGAGCAAGTGAAGAAGGGGAAAGTCGTGATGGATCAAGCTCGTCGTTGCAAAGGGGTCTGTCAGCATTTAGCATGAGCGTGAACGACGGCGAGGCCTCAGGAAGTATGGATTCATTTGATTCAGACCACAGTTGGGAGGAGCCAAGAAGGACCGGATCGAGGACGCCACTTCCTCGAACTTCCATGCCTAAGACTTCCATGCCTCCTCTCGGATTTCGTTAATTAATTGCATATTTTATTTATAAACTTTGGCAAAATGGATTCGTTTCGCACATTGTTGAACCAAGCCTCCCAAAAGGCAGCTCCTCTTGCCTCACAGCTCGGCGAACGTGCCCAAGATCTTGCCAAACAGGCGCAGAATTATGCACAACCGGCGATATCCCAAGTTCAGGAGAAGGTTGGGCAAATGAATATTGGAGGGCAACGACGAAAGAGTGTCCCCAACGCTCTTTCTCCAACAATGTCGGCATCTCAATTGAATCAAGCACCTGCAACAGTGAGCCAGCCAGGTGCGTTTGAAGATGGCCGTATGATAGCATGGAATCGCCAATAATTTGAATTGCGACACACAGAGGGGACTTTCCTTCCTGGCACATCAATACAGATCAACAACTATACCGTAACTGTTGACTGTTTTTTAGCAGAAGGTTAGAATTCGGTTCTATTGGTTTTGTTTGCTCATCTGAATAATGACAGGTGGTTTCGCCCATGTATATCTCGTTTCAGGCCAAAATGGCCAGCAAGCGGTTCTAAAGCGGACTCTGTGCCCAGATGAATCAGTCTTAGAGATGATGCGCGGTGAAATTGGGTTTATGGTACGTCCATTTTCCAATTCGACATCAACACATTCAATATGCGAGTAGAAACTCCTGTCTGGTCATGCGAATATTGTAACAATCTATGATGCCTTTCTGAATAAGCTTGGAACTGGTTATGAAGTCTACATTCTGATGGAGTATTGCTCGGGTTTGTTATCTTTCTGGTGAATTCAACGCTGACTGTGGCTATCAGGGGGAACGCTGATTGATTATATGAATACTCGTCTTGAAGTTCGCTTGACTGAGCCCGAAATTCTCGAAATATTTCGAGACATTCTGGCAGCAGTTTATCACATGCATTATGGCACTCCACAATCTCCTGTTCTCCATCGTGATATAAAAATTGAAAACGTTTTAATCAGTTCAGACGGCCGTTTCAAACTATGCGACTTCGGAAGTTCAACCACAAAGAGGGTTCGGCGTGGGGTTTCATTACCAACATCCGAGATTCGTAAAATGGAAGACGAGATGGAGAAAGTCACTACTCTTCAATATCGCGCCCCTGAGCTGTGCGACTTATATATGAGACTGGGAGTTTCTGAAAAGATTGATGTTTGGGCACTTGGCGTCTTACTTTACAAACTTTGCTATTTCGTCACGCCCTTTGAAAATTCTGGAAAGTTGGCCATTCTAAACGCTCGATATGATATTCCAACTCACCCGCAGTATTCCGCAGATATGACCAACTTAATTTGTGAGTTATAAGCGCGATATTTTAACAATAACTGAGTCAATCTCTTTCAGCTTTCGTCCTTGAGGCAGACCCAACGAATAGGCCAAATGTTTATGAAGTTTATTCGAAAGTCTGTCACCTCATGAAGGTTCCATGCCACTTAGTTGCAGTACGTATATTACAAATTGAATGAAGCCAGCCAACACTTATATTTGCACAAAGCCAACCGTCGACCTAGAATTCCAACTCCCTCCACCACAGCCCGCAGTGCCTCAGCAAACGCCACAAATACAACAAATTCCAACGCAACAATATACCCCGTCGACAACTATTTCTCCAATGCGTCGTGGAAGGCCAGGAAAGTCGTCAAACCCAACAAGTGCTACAGCGTCCCAAGCTGAGCTCAACACGACGGCATCTACTTCTACACCAGCGTTCCAAAACGACCCTTGGGCTATTCCATCCACAAATTCTGTGAAGCCTATTCCACCTCCTTCAAAACCGTTGGTTTTAAGCTCAACAAGAGTTTCAAACAGTGCAGTTATTGATGCTGCCTTTTCCATCGCTGGAACCACTTCCGCTTCGACGCAAGCTATTCTGAATTCTTCCACGGCCCGTAACTTCAATGACGAAATCGAAAATGATTATGAAGTTGATGATGATGATGATGGTGGCTTTGGTGGACTTACTGGTAAAAACTCTGGCGCTGATAAATATGCCACATACTTGAAGGGAGGATTGAATGGAGCAGATAGTGATGAAGAAGTTGATGTTTCCGCCGTTTTTGGGTCTAGAAAAGGCTTCGAGGGTGTGAAACTCTTCAAAAACTCCTTGTTTGGTACCAGTGGGACTCGTCTGGAGAGTGATAAAGAGGACTCGGGGACTGCGGCTGGATTCACGAACTTGGATGACGATGATTCCGTTCCATCTCAGACGACGCCTGCTGGCGGTGCTTTTTGGGCTACCGAGGAAGCATTTAGTGCTGTGGAGAGACCCGGATCATCAGCTTCTACGAAGCGAAAACCTCCTCCGCCCGTTCCAGAAAAGCCCTCGTTTGGAGCGACAGATGGGATTTCTTCTAATTCCAAGTTTGGCTCATTTTGGGTAAATGAAGCCGAGCCTTCAAGATCTGCAGCAGAGGGATGGGCCACCGAAGCTGCTTTTGAGAATAGCTTGAAGAAATCAGAGGATCAACCAGTTGCTCAAGGATGGGCCGATCCTGCAGCGTTTGAAATTGCAGCTTCCGCATTTGCCACAAATACCAGGAGTAATTCTCAAGCCTTTGGATCTTCGTTAGCAGCAAATCCTCTTATAATAGCGGATAAACAAGGGGACGTGGCTGCCTCGGCATTAAAAAAACCACCACCTCCACCACCTGTTCGAAAGTCTTCCGATGCACGTTTATCCGCCACCGCTCAATCTCAAAGTGGTTTAACATCTGTCCCCTCACCTGTTACTCCCAGTAATATCCCACCTCCCAAACCCGCCCGCCGCAAACCAGCTGCTGATGCTACAAATTAAATCATTAAAAATTATAACATACATTTAAGTATTTAATTTTTGCTGTGCGAAGTCTTGCTCATTGTCTTTGCGATTGGGAAGTACATCAGCACTCCAATCAGAAGTCAACCCAATCAAATTAGCTCATATGCCAAAAAATGAACATAAGTTCGCTGTCGTTCTCTACTTTCATACATGTATCCATCCAAAAATGAAGTTGGCTTCCATTTTCGCAGCGTCAGCCATTGTCTTGAGCGTCAATGCACAAATTGCCCCAGTTCCAAAGAACCTTCTTTGGCCAAGGCCTCAGCAATTCACCAGTGGAAACATTGACAAGTCTTTCAGTCCCGTCACAGTGAATATTGTATTTGTGAATGGAGACCAAGTACTACTCCAAAAGGTGAACAGTCCCAGCCTCTCTCTATTTACGCGTTTTAAATTTTCGAGTTAGGCTGCTGATCGTTTCAGAAAGAATACCCTCGCTGTTGGATGTGAAGCTGCTCAGTTCAGCAACTGTACTTCAAATGCCAATGCTGACATTTCCACTGTGACTGTAACTGTTACTGGTGCCGACCCGAAGGATCTCGCTTTGGTGGACGAATCTTACACTCTTAACACTTCTGCTACGGGAGTCACCATCACAGCCAACCACACTGTTGGAGCTCTTCGTGGTCTTGAAACCCTGGCTCAGTTGGTCAAGCCAGTTCAAAAGGTGCCTTTCCATATCAAAACCGATACTGAGGGCTGTGCGACGGCTGCTGCCGCTGGATACCAAGCTGGATTCGTTATTCCAGTAAGGTCTTATTAATTTTCATTTCAAAGTCTAACCATATTCTGCTTTAGTCTGGCCCATGGTCTATTACTGACAAGCCATCCTATAGTTGGAGAGGAATTTCTTTGGACACTTCCCGTAACTACATTCCAGTTCCATCTATTCTCCGAACCCTGGATGGAATGTCTGCTGCCAAGCTCAACGTTTTCCACTGGCACATTATTGACGCAACCTCCTTCCCAGTCGTCTCGACAACTTACCCAGATTTGATCACTTCTGCCTACAGCAAACTATCCATCTACACCTACGACGACGTGAAAAAGGTGATTGCATACGCAGCTGACCGCGGTATTCGCGTAATTCCCGAATTCGACACCCCAGCACACGCAAACGCGTACTCTTTCTCCAAGTCCCTCGCTCCTTACGTTCTCTGTGTCAACGGAGGTGCAGGTGGAACCACCTCCTTCTGGCCAACTTGTCCAGAACCACCCTGTGGAAACGTCAACATTGCTGACCCAGGTGCAGCACCCGCATTCAGCGCTCTCGTCAAAGAATATGCCGCGTTGTTCCCAGACTCGGTCTTCCACATGGGAGGAGACGAAATCGAGAGGTTCTGTTTGGGCACAACCAAGGAATACATGAACATTGCACACCCAGGTGTCGCCGCAGCGAACTGGAATTCTGTCTTCAACGCGACTTCGAATACCCCCTCTGACGCGTTTGAGAAACAATTGACTGCGATTTATCAAAAGTATGCAGACGCTGTACGTCCAGCCGGGAAGACGGCCATGTACTGGGAAGATATTGTGCTCTCTGAACATGTTACAGTTCCACCGGGTTCTATTATCCAAATCTGGAACTCGTGGGATAACAAGGAGCAAAAGAACTCGATGCAAAGAGTTCTTGATTTGAATACGAAGAATAAGACTGGGTACAAGATTGTTGACACTAATAATGACTACTACTACCTCGACGGTGGTTCTGGTGCCTGGTTGACGGACCGTGGGTTTGGTCCAGGTGGTGATTCTTGGAAGGAGAACTACTGGACTAAGTACAAGACTTGGCAGCGTATCTATACCCATGATCCACGTAAATCTCGTCAAGAAAATACTACTGATACTGATGGCACGGGTTTGGCTGGTCCATTGGTTGGTGATCTTTCTGCCATTATTGGAGCCGAGGCTGCCATTTGGGGAGAGAGAATTGGAGATTCAAACTTGGATGTTAAGCTTTGGCCACGTGCCGCTGCTGTTGCTGAAGCGTTGTGGTCTGCTGATGTATTCCCTGACCCAACCAACAAGGACTTTTTCGAGGCTCTTCCCCGTCTTGAAGTATTCCGGGATCGTTTAGTTGCTCGTGGATTTGGAGCAGAGACTTTCCAACCAACTTGGTGCCGCAACAATCAGTGTGGTGTAGCATTTTCTGGATACCCAGCCTCTTTGGCATACGGTAACTCAAAACCTTCGCCTTCTTGGTAATTCTGTTTGTTACCCACTTTCGAAGATTGCAATAAAACAGCAGTTATGATATTCTTTGATTTGTTTTGTTCATCTGACATCTGCCTCTATCCCAACTTCACCCAAATGAACCACTACGAAGCATTATGCCTCAGTTCAGAGGCCACTACAGACGACATCAAGCGACAATACCAGAAGCTAGTACTGCAGGTAATCTTCGTTGTTGTTGAGTCTTGTGGTGATACTGGTGTTTCAGCTGCATCCAGACAAGGCAGGCAACTCTTTCAACAGTAATCTTCAGCATTCCAGCTCAATAAGCAAAGAAATGCATCTTCAGCTGGTTTTGAAAGCTTGGGAAGTACTACGGGACCCTGAGACAAAGTTGGCATATGATCGTCAGCTCAAAGAAAGCGGTGAGAGACACAGAGAACTGAACAATCCAAGTACTGAATAAGATATGAATGTATAGGGTCACGAGAAGGTGGCCAGAAAGGAGTTATGAATGCAACCGTTGATTTGGATGATATGGACTATGACGAAGGTGAGGATAGGTCTCTGGCGTTTCAGACCAAATGCAGTTAACTGAAATCTTAATTCTCAGGGAATGCATGCTTTACCAGCAACTGTCGATGTGGTGGAGAATACCGGATATCAGAGGCGGAGCTGGAAGCAGGAGTCGAGATTGTAGCTTGCAGCACATGTTCTCTATGTATCAAAGTAGCATATGCAATAGCAGTTGATGAGCAGTAATATTGTAAAGTGAATAGAAAAAAGTAAATAAAAGATGGGGCCAGCAGGACGGTTGAAGGTTAGCGCCAATCCCCCTTCAACCAACAAACGACGAACCAACCACCTAAACCACACCTCCTCCTTCAGAATGAGCAGTTTGCATGTCCGATAATCTACGGATCGATCGCGGTCCCGATCAACCCGGCCCGGGACCCGCCCGCCGCGGACCCGTCGCACACGCATCGGTGGACCGTGTTCGTGCGCAGCGCCACCGGAGACGATGCGAATCTGGCGCGTGTCGTCAAGCGCGTGGCCTTCAAGTTGCACGAGAGTTTTGTGCCGCAGCAACGAGGTTCTCTGCTTTCGTTGTTGTGTTGGTTGGTTAACTAACTCACTGTTTACTGCACATTGACATCAGTCATCGAGGCCCCGCCCTTCGAAGTCACAGAAACTGGTTGGGGCGAATTCGAAATCGCAATCAGAATCTCGTTCGTCGATTCGCAGGAGAAGCCGCTGCAGTTGTTCCACCAGTTACAGCTCTATCCAAAGGAAGACGTTGGAAACCCAGACGGCGAACTTAAAACTATCGTGTCGGAACACTATGATGAGATTGTGCGTCTTTATCTCTCTCACTCCATGTCTGCCTCTGACAATACATCAAACCTTTCAAACAGATCATAAATGAACCATTCGAAGAGTTTATCGACCATTTGAGGACATTCAAAGCTAATGCAACATCAAAGAAGAGCATCTCTGCTACATTTAGTACGTATTCTATTCATGCTTCGCCTCATGCTCATCCAACGTCCACATAGCCCCTCAACTGGAAGCTGAAGAAATCAAAAAGCTCTATGACACAAACGAACGAGTAATGCTGGATCTCGAAAAGTGGAAACTTAAACTGGCCCGAGTTGAAACGGAAAAACGGAAACTGGAAGCTGAAGTTCGTGCATTAGAGAACGACGGAGTTTCGTAACCTCTTTTCATCACTCTGTAACTTGTTTATTCTCAAATATAAGTCTAGTTTGTAAATTGAGTGGCATTCGCGATATGTTAGGGATAAGAAATGATAAGTCCAATTGAACACTAGTTAAGCCCAGATGGCAAGGATAGCCATAGCAGCAGCGCCGAGATACATGGCCAAGAAGCAAGCAGCCTTGAACTTTGGAGAGAACCCATGGAAGTGACCACTGTGGCTAACCTCCGAACTCATCAACTCAGTGTAAGTGGAATAGAACAAGATTCCAGCAGAGAGAGACGCAAAAATTCCCTGAACAACGATGTAAGCGCCATCGTTCTCATTGAACACGTTTCTGATGGCAATACCAATCACGATTCCAAGCGGGGTAGTAAGTG
This sequence comes from Rhizoclosmatium globosum, assembly GCA_002104985.1. NCBI lineage: Eukaryota > Fungi > Chytridiomycota > Chytridiomycetes > Chytridiales > Chytriomycetaceae > Rhizoclosmatium > Rhizoclosmatium globosum. The sequence continues at coordinate 475,034 of MCGO01000001.1, read as the reverse complement.
GATATGCAAGGCACAAAAGTCTCTTTGACATCAGAGACAACTTCAACTGTGAAATCAAAACCCCCAATGCCATTCCTTCAAACATTTGGTGGAACGCAATAGCAATTAAGAGAGTCGAGTACACGTCGTCGCCACAGACTCCGAGCGTGATTCCTATAATGATAGAGTGGAAAATGATACCAGCTTCGAGCACGATGGTTCCAAATTCGTTGTTTCGTTGAATTCCACCATCTTCTTGAATGACTTGAACAGTCTCAACATGCTGTTTCTCGCCGTCGACTTTCTTTTGTCCTGCCATGAAAGCAGCCGAATTTCCAGAAACAACAACCCGTTCAAGGTCAGTGCACTCACAATCATCTTGACCGTTCTGAGTTGCAGCAACGGCGGCAGCAGTGGCAGCAGTGGCAGCAGTGGCAGCAGCAGTTCTCTTGTTCTTGGAATCAATCGCCGTGATTTCAATAAACTGGACCAAAAAGGCAGCAAGCATTGCAAACAAGCCGACGTACCCCGAACTGAACTTTTGCCAACCCGCAGGAATACATGGGTTCCCAAACGCTCCATAGGCTTCTGGCAGCAAATGCATCCAAGCGGTAGCACAAATGATTCCAATACCAAACATTTTGAAGATCTGTTTAAATAAGGTTAATTCAGAAGGTACTATTTGCAACAGCAATAAAACTACTAACCTGCAAAACAGAAGCATAAAAGGGAAGTTTGGCATGCGAACCCAAAGCCAAAGTCCCAAAGATACCCAACGCAGAAATTGCAAACAGGATGAAGATTCCACCAATATGGAACCCAAGATTATAAGCCGGCATCTCTTCCGCTGCACAAAGTTCCACCATTTCTTCTTCATGGTCGTGGTCGTCTTCGCCGTGGCTGTGGGAATGGCCTGATTTGTTTTGTGGAAGGTTAGGTTGGATGAATAAAGGTGAAGAAGACAAGGACGAACCATGGGATCCGTGAGCGGTAGCAGAGGCAACGGCCATTCCAAAGAAAATAAGGGATCTCAAAGCGGCGTTGGAGGAGAGTGAGACGGACATGGTCTGGCGGCGGCGGGGGGTTTGTGCTGGAACTGGAGTGACGACCTCTTCACAGGTTGGATCATCGCAACACTCGACTGTAGCGTCGTAACAGTCATAGTGGCAGCAACAGCAGTCGTCCTCGAATTCGGTAACAGTAGAAGGGCGCATTGCGAGGGTTTGTTGTGGTTGATGGTGGTTTTGGTTTATTCGGGAGACAGGCTGGTTCTTATACCTTTTGATTCTAAGCCCCATGAAAATTTCATTCGTTTGCGAAATTACCATCACCAATTCTTCTTTGAAAGGTTCAAATGACAGGATTCGACCTTTATTCAGATAAGGATATTTGCATTATTGGGAGTTACGCCCAAACCGCAAGTAACGCCATCATTCCAGCACCAAGATACACTATGTTTAACAGTTAACTTCTTCGAACCTATATGTGATATTTCACTTACTCGCAAAGAAACACGCAGTCTTGAATCGTGGGCTGAATCCATGGAAATGCCCGCTATGATTGATTTCCGCACTCATCAACTCTGTATACGTGTTGTAAAACAGAATCCCTGCTGACAAACTGTTGAAAATCCCTTGAGCCACAATCAATCCTCCGTCATTCTCATTATAAAAGCTACGAATATAGATTCCAACAAGGATTCCAATTGGAGTTGTGAGGGGGTAAACGAGACACATGAGTCTCTTTGCAGATTCTGATATGGAAAGGTTTCCAATCAGGACACCGAGTGCGAGACCTTCAAACATTTGATGGAAACATGCGGCACAGAGAAGAGACATGAAGGCGTCGTCTGGAGTGACTCCAAGAGTGATTCCGATTACGACTGAGTGGAAAATGATTCCTGCTTCGAGAATCATCTGTTATTTTTCATTCCAATTAGACTTGAGGTAGTTAGTCGAGGTTGAATGTAGAGCTTACAATTCCGAGTTCGCTGTCTCGTTGATGGGTGTATTCGCCAACATTCTTGTTTCTTTGAGTTACCACATGAATTCCAGGATCAGAAGAAGAGGATCCAGCCCTGTTCGCCATTGTATTGTAATTCAAATCAGATGCAGCCGTCTCTTGAACAGCCCGCAACAATGCCGTCCTCTCGTTACTCAAAAACGCCGCCGAATTTCCTGAAACAACAACACGATCCAAATCCGTACAATCACAATCACTCTGAGTCCCCACCCCCGCACCTCCCATCACACCCTCCTGAGTCACACTTGAAGTCTCATCATCCAAATCAACGTCCTCCTCGTCATTGTCTTCATGCTGCGACTTGTAGTCCACAGCAGCAAGCTCAATATATTGTACGAGGAATGCAGCAATCATTCCAAAGAGACCAACGTATCCGACTCCAAAGCCTTTCCATGCTTCTGGAAGACACGGGTTCGTGAAACTCTCGAAAGCGTCGGGGAGGAGATGGAACCATGCTGTAGATGCAATGATTCCGATTCCAAACATTTTGGCCATCTTTGTTGAGGTTTGTAATATTGAAAATTAGGGGTTGAGGTTATAGGACGGTCTGAAAATTCGTACCTGAAGGACACTTGCGAAAAAGGGGACATGAGCGTGGACTCCGAGAGCAAGGGTTGTAAAGATTCCCGTCCCGGCAATGAGCATGACGATAAAGACACCGCCGAGGTGTAGTTGCAGGTCGTATCCATGTATTTTCTGTTCGGGTGCGCAGCCCGATGGCTCAGAGTAATTTGATGGTTGATGAATCGAATGAATGTGTGGATCTGTTTGAAGGGAGAGAGGTAGAGAAAGGGGTTCAAGTTCAGTAGACGAAACAGTACAATAAAGATGACGCACGCACCACCACCAACAGGAAGCGCCGCCACCGAAGACACGCACAAACCCAAAAACAAAAGCGTCTTCAAAGCGGCGACGGGAAGAACCGGCGCCAACGACGAGCGGCGCGGGCTTTTGCGGCTTCGAAGTGGCTCAACTTTGAACAACGGCGACGAGGGCGACGAGACTTTGACGGCACACGCTGAGTCATCGCAGCACTCGAAACAGTCGCAGCAACAGTAACAACAGTTACAACAACTCGGTGGCTCAGTTGGACAAACGAAGGAAGAAGGTGCGACCATCGGCTGCTTTTCGATTGAAGTTTCTGGTTGCCAATTTTGGGGCACGCTTCACCTTTATTCATGTACTTTTCACATAAATCTAATACTATGTATATCACAAAAGAAGAACATTAGCAAAGGTGGTTAAGCTGAGGTTAAGCCAAAACAACACACTTACGACTGTACGTTGTCATCGACACTCCTGCCCTTGCCAAAGCAGATGGACGTTAATTCGGAGTGTAAAGTGGGTTTTCACTGCAAGCAGTGAGGTAAAAGCGAACAAAGGAGCATTCAACCCTTTCTATCACCAACGCTGCAGTACTTGGGGCGGCCTATTCAAAGTTGTCAATTTATCAATCAGCCTTGCAAAGATCGTCTCACATTCATTTTGTGACGCTGGGTGAAAGATTGCGGGTGGTTGCTTGAAACAAATGGGAGGACCTTTAGTGAAGAAGTGACTTTGGTGACAACTGGAGGAAGGCAGCTGCAATAGCTGGCCCTTCCTCACCTCCAATTTGGAGGATTTGATTCTGGAGAATATGCATTTAGCCGTATTTATCCTACTTTGATCTTGAACCAGAATAAACACGTGAGTTTCGCTCTGCCCCTTCCTTTCCATCTCTATGTGTATTTTTGTGGATTAATGACTGAATAATTTAAATGCGAAAGAAAAAATAATTTCTTCATTTTGGAACAACACTGTAAACCAAATAATAGGCAAAATGATAATCTTGGGATCAACCACACTCAGGCCCAAATTCCAATAATCGCCATTGCAGACGCTCCCAAATACATGGACAAAAAGCAAGCCGCCTTGAATCCTGCAGTAAAACGGTTGAATGGTCCACTGTGGGACACTTCAGCACTCATCAATTCAGTGTAGGTGTTGTAGAAGAGGATTCCGGCAGAAAGCGAGTTGAAAATTCCTTCAGCAAGAATAAGACCGCCGTCGTTCTCGTTGTAGAAGCTTCTGATAGCGATTCCGATTCCAATTCCGATTGGGGTGGTCAAGGGGTATGCGAGGCACAGGAGTCTCTTGGTCCAAATGGACAACTGGAGGTTTCCAATGAGGACTCCCAAAGCCATTCCTTCAAACATCTACAGTAATGATATATATAAGATAACGTTTTCAAGGACATATTCAAACACAAACCTGATGGAAGCAAACGGAGATCAAGAGAGAAGTAAACACATCGTCGCCAGTAACACCCAACGTGATACCAATAATCAAGGAGTGAAAAATAATACCCGCTTCAAGCAAAATAGTACCCAATTCAGAATCACGTTCAACGCCAGTGTGATCGTGATTGTCGTTCTTTCCACTATGAGCACTAGGAATCGCTTGTTCAAGCGTCATCTCATCTTTACTTGGATGTTCCAAGAAAGCAGACGAATTTCCAGTCACAACAGTATGTTCCAAGTCTGGATTTTCTCTGGCAAGCTTCTTTCTCTTGAAATCGACAGCCAACAATTCAATCAACTGAACAGCAAACGCGGAAAACATTCCAAAGACTCCAACGAAATTGGAACCATAGCTTTGCCAGCTTGATGGAAGGCAAGGACTGCTGAACTTGGAGAATGCGTCGGGGAGTAAATGGATCCATGCAGTGGAACAGATGATACCGATTCCAAACATTTTAAAGATCTGGTATGAATGTGTCGGATTAGCATACCTCTTGGATCAAAGATCGTGGGGGGGAGGAAAGGAGACAGTACCTGCAAGACTTTGGCAAAGAAGGGAGTTTTTGTGCGAACGCCCAGAGCAAGCGTACCAAAGATACCGAGGCCAGAAACCAACAAGACGATAAAGATGCCGCCTATATGGAAGGGTTCATTGTATGCAGATGCCTCGGCCTGAGCACACGCATCAGCAGTTGAGTTTCCAGTCACCAAGTTGTCGTCTGAAGCACCTGTAGTGGTGGTCAGTGATGAGCCCAAGTTGGAGTGAGAGTGGTAGGAAGAGTGAGAGTGAGAGTTGGCGACAGGTTCTTCCATCAACAACATCATCATCGCAATAAAGTTGAAAGTGATGCTCACCCGCAGCCACAGCCGAAACAGACGAAACAGCGACGCCAAAGAAAAGCAGCGCCTGAAGAACAGAGTTCGCAGAACCAGATCCGGTCCCTGTTTTGGTGCGGCGCAACGGCGGCTCGACTTGGACGTGGTCTTGGTCTTGGACTTCGCACATTGGATCGTCGCAGCACTCGAGAACGGGCTCGCAGCAGTCGCTCTCGTAGCAGCAGTAGCAGCATTCGTCGGTAAATTCAAGGGCGTCAGAGGTCGGTTGCATCTTGCTTTTCGGTGGTGAGTTTATTTCAAAAAGCGTGCTTGCTTTTTATCACCTCTCTGAAATCTCCATTCTCGTGTGCGAAATTATCCCATATCTCATTTGCCAAATTAAATGGAATTTCATGGATGGATTGATGAGAAATGCCAAGAGAGTGGGTTTAAACCAGATTAACAGTTTATTTGGTGGAATGTTCAAAGTCCAATCGAGTTTGCATACATATGTGATTGAAATCAAGGAGCTGTTGCTGCATTTTTCACAGCTTCATCCCATAACAGCTGGAACCTCTTGGGTCCCTTTCCAACCAACAACGAACCCATCGGGACCGATGGATACATCTCCTCAAACGTCTTCACCTCTGTATTAGAAACTCGCTTCATAATATGGCGAGGTTCGAGCTTATGTGGATCGTCCAGCCCCATTGCACCCACAAGCTCCATTGCAACGTGAAGAGATGTGTTGTGGAACCGATACACTCTTTTAGACTTTTCAATTACATCGAGACCTTGCATTAGATTTGGATCACTGGTTGTGATGCCAGTTGGGCACTTGTTGCTGTTACATTTTAGAGCCTGAATGCATCCGAGTGAGAAAAGAAAGGCACGGGCAGAATTGCACACGTCAGCTATGCAAAAGAACCATCGTAAGTCTTGGGGATTCCACAATCTATCGCAACAAACCAACCTCCAAGAGCCCAAGCTCGAACCATTGAAAACGCACTAAGAATCTTTCCACTGACAATAATCTTAATGTCTTCTCTAATTCCGGCACCTCGAAGAAGTCCATTCACAAGAATAAGTCCCTCCATCATTGGCATTCCAACACTGTTTGAAAATTCGACAGGAGCAGCTCCAGTTCCACCTTCTCCTCCATCAATAGTAATAAAATCTGGCTTGATTCCAGTTGATTGCATAGCGTGAATAAGTGCCGTCAACTCGTCAACTCTTCCAACACAGAGTTTAATTCCAACAGGCTTGCCCCCAGACAACTCACGTAGCTTCACGATAAACGAAAGCAGACCTTGAGGCGTCGGAGGGTATGCTCGATGAGCCGGAGGACTTGCACAATCCTCACCCATCGGAACATTTCTCATTTGCGAGATTTCAGATGTAATCTTGTCCGCAGGCAACAAACCGCCATGTCCAGGTTTAGCACCCTGTGACATTTTCAACTCAATCATCTTGACTTGTGGCAACTTAGCCTTCTCAGCAAACATGACGGGATCAAACTTCCCCTCCAAAGTCCTACATCCAAAGTAACCCGTCCCGATATTCCACACAAGGTCACCCCCTTCTTGTATATGGTAAGGACTCAACCCTCCTTCTCCAGTGTTATGGTAAAAGTGTCCCATCTTTGCTCCCTTGTTCAACGCTTGTACAGCACGTGAGCTCAACGCACCATAACTCATTCCACTGATATTCAATAAACTCGCGCTATACTTTTGTAAGCAATCCTTCCCTCCAATCACAGTCCGTTCCTTCTCATGGGGAACAACCGTTGGGAAGAAAGAATGGTTACACCATTCATACCCAACACTCTCTACATTCAATCGCGTCCCGAACGGCATGGAATGGTTCATGTGTGGTTTTGATCGGCGGTACGCCATGCTACGTTCCTCTTTTGTGTATGGGACGCCTTCAAGTGGGCCTTCAACAATGTACTGATGGAATTCGGGGCCGACTCCTTCGAGGAGGTATCGAAAGTTTCCGAGGACGGGGTAATTCCTGCGTACTGCGTGACGCACTTGTCTCATGTCTGTGATTCCGACATACCAGTACCCAGCGACAGCCGATGAGATAAGGTATGGCACGACGCTTGTGAATCCAGAGAAGAAGAAGGACGAGGCTGCGATGGCAGAGAGTGCGTACCCTGTTCTGTCTGAATTGATAATCGGTTGAGTTGATTAATAAAGCAGCGACAAAGGGGCCTTACAGAATGGCTTTTGTCCCCAATGCTCAATAAACTCGGGAAAGTTTGTGCGTCCGAGTTTTCCAGCGACGGAGAGAAAGAGCTTCATGTTCTCTCGACGGGATTCGCTTAGTGAGAGGTGTCTGACTGGCATAACTACTGCGGCTCTGTGGCAGGCCAAACTGTATGTACTAGGAGTTCTTCCAAATGAATTTGAAGTTATGGAAGATGTAGCGACGATGCCTCGTCGTGCTGGACCTGACCCAAAACGAATCATTTTTGATTATGTCAACAACTTTATTCGACTTATTCGACTTTCTTATACCCACAAAGCAACGATTGCCATAGCAGCGGCTCCCAAATACATTGCCACAAACGACGCAACTTTGAGCACGGAGCTGAGTCCCAAGAAATGGGGACTATGACTGACTTCCTCACTCATTAATTCCGTGTACGCGTTAAAGAATAGAATCCCAGCGGAAAGAGAGTCAAGAATACCCTGCATCACAATCAAACTACTCGAATTCGCGTTGTATGAATGTCGCACACTGATTCCAATCACAATCCCAATTGGTGTCGTCAACGGATACAATAACGACAACAGCTTCTTTGTACGATTCGTGATGTTTCCAAGTCTTCCAATCAAAACACCAAGCGCCATTCCTTCAAACATTTGGTGGAAACAAATCGCACCAAGAAGAGTTGAAAACTGGTCGTCTGGAGTTACTCCGAGAGTGACGCCGATAATCAACGAGTGGAACAAGATACCAATCTCAAGGATAATAGTTGCCAGTTCTTTTGAGTTTGTGTTGTGCGAGTGTGTGTCGGTAATGTGAGTTGTTGGAGCTGGGGAAGACTTTCCAGCGTGGCCAGCGGGAATCACATTCAATACTTTCAGCGTTGAGGTTGATTCGTATTGAATCACGTCGATATGATGGTTTGGAGACGGAATAGGAGCGATTACGTTCACTGAATCCTGTTTAGAGCTATTCTCATCTGAAGTACGATCCTGTGAGGGTCGATGCGAAAGCTCAATACAATCAGAGTCATGACTGTGCTTCTTTTCGCGTTTTCGTTTAACTCCTTCTCCCGTGACTTCAACGAGTTGTACTAGAAAAGCAGCGATGAGGCCAAAGAGGCCCACAAAGTTGGGGCCGTATGATTGCCAGTTGGAAGGAAGACAAGGTGATCCGAATTGTGAGAAAGCGTCGGGCAGCAAGTGAATCCACGCTGTTCCTGCGATAACGCCGATTCCAAACATTTTGAAAAGCTAGAGAAAGGTCAGATCGGGATCCAAGTAGTCTCGAATACATACTAGTAAGGCATTTGCGATAAGATTCTCGTACTTTTTCAGCTTATCACGGTTGACTGAGAGAAGCAGTGTTCCGAAAATACCAAAGCCTGATGTGGCAAGAACGATAAAGAGACCAGCGATATGGAATTTGAGGTCATAAGAAGGAATATCATCTGCAATACAAAGGTTTGCGCTGGAAGAAGTAGATTCAGGTGTTGCTTCTCCTGTTTGCAGATGTTACTCTGTCGTTGAGTCTTTAGTGTCAACAACACAAACCTGCAGCCTGTGCACTAACAGCTGAGACAAGCGCAAGAAACGCTGCAACTCGAAACAGCGGTGAGGTGGAAAGCTGAGAGTGTAACTTTGGTGAAGGAAGAACAGGTTCGCATGGCTCGGAGCAGGAAAGATAAGCTTCGTCACAGCAATCTGGGCAGCAACAAGAACAAGAACAGCAACAGCAGTCAGAGGCGCCGGCGTTTGTGAAACGACCCATTTGATTTGAAGAAAAGATAGTTGAATAAAAGTTAACTTCTGATCGACATTCTAATTTCCCTTTCTACCGTTTCAACATCAGCGTTGTGATGCGCAAGGACTGTTTGCACTGGGAGTGAAGTTCAATTTTAAATCCGTCAGTCTATGCACACCTGTGGCGACATATAGCGAATAATGAAAACAAACAGAATAGTCAAGTATCAAGAGTTATCTATTCCTTCAAATGATAGGACTATAAAGTAGTAAATGAGAAAGAAGAGAGAATTGAATCAAATCCGAAAAAAAAACAAAAACCAAACCAAACCACCTTCAGCAAACCACAGCAAACCAAATGGGAAAGCTCTGCCAACTTGTGATGGGTCCAGCGGGATCCGGAAAGAGCACATTCTGCGCAACCATCATGACACACTGCCAATCTGTTGGGCGGTCAGTGCATTTGGTCAACCTGGACCCAGCTGCCGAGCACTTTGAGTACAAGCCATCCATCGACATCAGAGACCTTATTACACTCGAAGATGTCGTCGAAGAGCTTCAGTACGGCCCGAACGGTGGTCTCGTCTATTGCTTGGAGTGAGTTTGTTTACTGGTCCATATCGTAGCCAATTACTTACAGACACAACCAGGTACCTTGTGAATAATATTGACTGGCTCGAAGACCAAATCTCGTCCTTCGAAGATGACTATCTCATCATTGACTGTCCCGGCCAAATCGAGTTGTACACCCACTTCCCTATTATGAAAAACATTGTCTCGACACTGTCCAGAATGGGATACCGGACGTGTGGTGTATACCTTCTTGACTCGCAATTTGTGCAGGATGTTAGCAAATACTTTTCGGGTGTGATGAGTGCGATGAGTGCAATGATTCAGTTGGAAATCCCGCATATCAATGTCATGAGTAAAATGGATTTGTTGGGTGATCGCGCGAATTCGTATGAGCTCGAGAGGTTGGTTTTATTGACGTAATTCGTTCAGGGAACTAAATATTCTCGTATAGATACTTTGACCCAGACCCAGCCCTCCTCATGGAAGATGCTAACAAAGACACGAGTCCGAAATTACATGCCTTGAACCGAGCACTCGTTCAGCTCATTGAAGAATTCAACATGGTCTCTTTCATTCCCCTCAACATTCACGACGAGGACTCTGTTACAACCGTCCTCTCTCATATCGACAATGCGATTCAGTATGGCGAAGATGTTGAGCCAAAAGAGCCTAAGGATATGGAAGACGGTGAAGAAGACGATGATGTGATTGATTACTAAAAGCAAGAATAAATCGGCACAACTCGCTTTATATTCCATCTTTCTTTCAATTGATATTAATTATGGACTAGACTCTTGGGAATTTGTGCCGCGTTCTGTCACCCCTCTTCCAACAAAGGAAACTTACCGACAGTACATTCATGAACAATTCAATGCATTATTGGCAACATGAAGACCTCCTTTGACTTTGGAACAGAAAAAAATCGAGGAAGTATGATTACTCTGCTGTAGAAAATCAGGGTTTTGAGTGAGGACTTGCCCGAAGTTCCTAGAAGCTGTGCCTCCAGTTCATTGCAGCCAATAAGGAATGAGGGACAAGGTACAACCAACTCAAAATGCGTGCCCGAAATTTCGTTTCACTCTTGATATTATTTATCAAGCTGTTAACTTGGACCAATGTCAATAAATCCTGAGCGAGCAATTATACGTTAAGTATCTCCTCACTAATCACTGCATACGTCGTGAGAGCTTGAGCTGAGGCCTGAGCTGAGGCACTTGAAGGCACGCGGACAATTTAATCAACCAAAGTTCAAAAAAGCTCGTGCCCAACATAATCACCAACGAAAAATTTATAGGCTTGCAATAAGCATATAAGGACGAGGTCTCTTCCCCCGTCTTGTTGTCATCAGTATTACAATATGGCTCCACTTCCTCTTCCAGTCAACTCCTACACATGGATGTTTGCCCTTACTGTGGCATTCTCCTTCCTAGATGCCTACGCTATTGGTAACGTGTCCTTCTTGTAGACCACTTTATCCTAACTGTCCGTATACTACAGGTGCCAACGACGTCGCCAACTCCTTCGCTACCTCGGTCGGTTCCCGTTCCCTCAAATTGTGGCAAGCTTGCTGCATAGCCATTTTCACTGAGTTCCTCGGAGCTATCCTTCTCGGAGCCTCCACTACCGGAACCATCAAAGACGGTATCATTTCTCTTGGTCAGTTCGACAAACGTCAGGATCTTTTGATGTCTGGATTCATGTGTGCTTTGATTGGTTCCTCATCTTGGGTGATGATTGCCACTCGTTTCGGTTGGCCAGTTTCTACCACCCACTCTATTGTTGGTGCACTTATTGGTGTCGGTGTATCCGCGTTCGGTACGGACGCTGTTAACTGGGGTTGGGAGAACAAGGGTGTGACTCAAATCGTCGCGTCTTGGTTAATTTCCCCAGCTGTTGCCGGTATCCTCGCCATGATCATTTACGGACTCACTCGTCAGTTTGTCTTGAAGGCCAAGAACCCACTCCGCGCCGGTATCTACGCGATTCCAGTCTACTTTACCCTCACCACCTTCATTGTCTCTTTCTACGTTGCCTCCAAGAACGGAAAGTCGACCCTTAAGATCACTGCTGCCTCTTTCGGAGCTCCAGTTGTTTTCTCTGGTGATGTCGCTCTTTGCATGACCATTGTTGGTGCCGTCTCTGGATTTGTCTTGCTCTTTACTACTTTCTTCGCGATTCCATACTTCCTCCGTAAGCTCGAGAAGGAAGAGGACCTCAAGTGGTACCACTTGTTCTACATCTTTGCCGTTCCAACCCAGCCAAAGAGCGAGAACCTTGAACGCCAGCTTGCCCTTCAATTCACCCCACACCTTGTTGAGGATGGTCACAAAGAGGAGCCTGCCATCGTCCACACTGAGAAAATTACTGTCGTCGAAGAAGCTACTGACTCCATTGGACTTGTTGCCACTGTCAAGAACGGTTTCAGAGGTACTTACGAGCTCGCTAAGAAGGGTCTCTTCATGGATGTCGCTTCAGTTCAATCCCAAAGTGCCAAAGATGCTCACGCTCATGCTACTTTGTACGACAACAAGGTTGAGTTCCTCTTCTCTTTCCTCCAAGTTATGACAGCCTCGTTTGCTTCTTTCGGACATGGTTCCAACGATGTTGCTAACGCCATTGGACCACTCGCTGCAGTTTACGACTTGTGGTCTACTGGTAAAGTTGCCAAGAATGCTAATGTCCAGACGTGGATGTTGGCTATGGGAGGTTTCGCAATTGACTGCGGTTTGGCTTTGTATGGTTGGAGAATTATGATCAACTTGGGTAACAACTTGACTTACCACTCTCCATCGCGTGGATTCGCCATGGAACTTGGAGCTGCTTTGGCTGTTATCACCGCTTCTTTCTTGGCTCTCCCAGTTTCTACTACCCAGTGTATTGTCGGTGCTACTGTCGGAGTCGGTTTGATGAACGGCAGTGCCAAGTCTGTGAACTGGAAGATGGTTTCTTGGACTTTGTTCTCTTGGTTATTGACTCTTCCAATTGCCGGTGTCTCTGCCGGCTGCTTGTTTGCACTGGTTACACGTGGACCATCTTTCAACCAGGCTCCAGTTGCGCCAAAGTAAAGCTTCTTTGTGCGGCCAAGAAATATTTCGTAAATAAACGTTATTTAGATAATATGTCAATCGTTTTACTTTTTATTCCATAAAAGGTAATTCCCCAGTCAGAATAGAAATGTGCCTTTTTAAAGTACAGTTCCACTCAATCACAGTGGTACTAGCTCCTGCAATTTGAAACTCAAGTCAGAACACCGACGCAGCCTAACTATTAGAAGTTGACAGGGATATTGATTTAACTTCTATAGGCTCTTGGCAGGTAAACTTCGTTTCCAATGGTGATGCATGGTTTGAAACTATTTGATCCTTTGATGGCTGATGAATCGAACTCTCTTTGTTTTTGTCGGCGTCAGAGTTCAGGTCTTCTCGAACATCAAACCCAAAAACTAGTTTCCAAACCACACCACCACCACTTCCCTCCAATGAAACCAATGCGCATCGTGCTCTTCCAACTGGTGCTCCTCGCGGCAACCCTGTTTCTCTCTGCGACCGTATCCGCCGACTTCAGCGGGATTGTGAGTCCGGCGCTGCTCCGGTCGTGGCAAGTTCCGGCAGCAGACGCAAAGCCGAATGTCTACTCGTCGGCCGCAACCGCAATCTCAAACACAAACACAAACACAAACGCCGACGCTGTCCGATTCGCAAACCTGAAAGACGTGGTGCCCGTCGCCACGAACAACACAAATCCACTCTCAACTCTCACTTCGCCTCTTGACGACGGAATATCAAGACTGACGGCGTACACGGCTGTATACGCGGCAGTGCTTATCGCTTCTGGGCTCGCTCTCGTCTTTTTCGGTCACAAACTGTTCAAGCCGCTGCTCTTCCTGGCCGGATTCTACTTTTTCAGCGTCCTGACCTTTGTTGTGCTCCAGAACATTGAATTTAGCTCAAAGTCTCAAATTGGTGGATCAAACAGGGACTTGGTGTATTTCTGTGTGTGTCTCCTCTTCGGACTTATTGGTGGCGGACTTACCTTGGCGCTTTGGAAAGTTGGTTTCTTTGCAATCGGAGCAGGGCTGGGATACGTTCTCTCGCTGCTGTTTTTGACTGTGCTTAAGGATGTGATCACGTCATCCACGGCGCGTATCATCACCATTGTTGTGTTCTGTCTTGTGTTTGGAGTTTTGGTATTCTTCTTGGAGATGCCAATTTTGATTACTGCCACATCGTTTGGGGGTGCCTATGCCACGTTTGTTGGTCTTGACGTGTTTGCTCAAACTGGGTTCGTGGATATTTCAAGAATCATTTCCACAGGAAAAAATGTACAAGTTGACTTTGGATCTAAGTGGGCGTACATGTTTGCTGGTTGCGTATTGCTTGCGATCATTGGTTTGTGTGTTCAAGTGCACCAGTTGAGACAAGCAAAGTGGAAGCACACTGGTTTGATGCACAGAGACTTTGCAAGGGCTGGACACATGTCCAAGGTGCCTGCACCACATACTGCATACAACCGAGTCTGAAATTGTTATACCTCCATTCCTTTTTATGTTATGTAGTAGTTCAATGAAGCATATTTGGTTTCAGCAAACTCCTAGTCTTGAATCAATGAACAATCTCAGAATAATTTATTGGTCGACCGTTTCAAACACAACTTTCAAGTAGCAGCGACGATAACGAAAAAAAGAAAGGACAGAAGAGATACGCTCGGAATAAAGAGTATGAAAACAAAATTAAAGCCGCCTGTTTGCCCTTGGAGTCAATTCACCCTCCTCCTTCACTCCACTTGCAGCACGAACCATTTCACCAATGCTAGATGATCGAGCATTACCGCTCACAGAATGCACAGTGAATGGAGACACAGGACTGCTTCCCAACGAGGTCTTGTTCGATACTCCCTTGGAAGGTGTCACCGTGTTCTTTGGAGAAGTCTTTGCACTTGGAATCCTCAATTTTGTTGTGCTCTTTGGCATAGACGATACAGTAGGCATTCCCGATCCTCCAGGAAGCTCCAAAACCTGAAACAGTGAATTAGGGCGACACTGTATACTTCTCTACGATAAATACCTTATTGGGTACAAACGCGTTTCCATGTTCTTCCAACAATTTCTTGACACGCTCGCCTGCATCAGGACCGTACGCGGCGAGTGGGCCATGGGTAGCCATTCTTCTTGGTGTCAGGTACTCCTTTTTGACTTCCACTGACGCACTTTCAGCTGCAGGAGCAACAGACAGTGGAGAGTTTGTCAAATCAACAGGCATAAATCTCAACGAACGACGTGCATTCGTAACAACAGAGTCAACTCCCAGTTCTAAGAATTAACAAAAATCAGCTGAGAGAATCTCATAAAATATGCAACATACCCTCTTTCTCGCGCTTATTTGCACGACGAGGTGTTAAAACAACCACGCTACCGTCCGTAGATCCGCTAGGCCCAATCTTGACTTCTCCTTTGACACTACTGAATCCAACACGGACTTCCCTTCCATCCCGAATCTTGCGCTCGCTCTTGACTGGAGTTCCAGACTCCTCACTGATGGAAACGCGACTCATGAGCATGGCGAGGTCGTCAGGGGTACGATGCAATTTGTGAGGGTGTGGAGTTCCTTGCTTACTCGCCTTGGCAGGTTGAACAGCTCCCTCCTCATCAAACCCACTTTCCTCGACATTTACATTCTCTTCAACATGATTATTTTCCACGTTCATCTCCATATGGTCAACATCTGCCTCAACACCAGGCTTCTCAACAACAAAAGCACCACAAATTGCATCCATATCCTCCTTCTCACCCTCATCACACTTCATCAATACATGATCCAAATACTTTGACCGCGGCGGCGTCACCTCCATACTCGCTTCCACCTCCTCCTTATCCCCCAAAACTTTCCCAGCAACAGTACTCCCCGTAAACACAACTTCATCGTCATTCTCCTCGTTCTCAAAGACAGGTGTTTCCATCGCCGCGTCAAGGTCAACGTCTTCGACTGTGTCTGTTGGGTCCCGGTATTCCAAAAACGCGGGGGTTGGGGGCCGGATGAATGTGGGTGTCATGGGTGTTGAGGAGCCGGTGTCGGTTGGGATTGTTTGGTCAATGTACGGGGTTTTTGGTGTCATTCCTGGCGTGACTCTCATGGATTCGGAGGCGGGGGTTGAGGTTGTGCTTTGGATGTGGTGAGGGACGTGATGGGCGTTTGGGGATTTGGTAACTGTGTTTGGGTGTTGAGTAATGTGAATGTTGGGTGGGAGTTTTCACCTTCATTCATCATGCGTTCAAACATTACCATGGCGCGAGAGAGGAATTGTTTTTCGTGTATGGTTGTTGCACGGATTTTAGCTTCATCGAATACTTTATACATTTCAGTTTTGAGGTCCCATTCTTCATGGGTTTCTTCAAGACTGGAGTGAGGTTGATGAGTCTCTGTATGCTTTGCTGCGGGAGTGTGAAATGTTGATGGTTTTGACAGGTTGGTTGAGGGACTTGAATACAAGAGTTAGATGTGTGAATGATAGAAGAGTTAGATGCGTACACCCATGACTTTTTGTTTGGCTTTTGTGTAGTTGACAGATTGGCAGGAGTTGTTGGAGGGACTTGGACTTCAACGAGCGGTTCTGAACGAATGATTGACGGCACAAAGTCGATAACAGCCTTCTTTGGCGCTGTAACTACAAAAGCGGCCTCTTTTGCGCGTGCTTGTTTCTCTCTGAACCAACGCGTTCAGTGAATATGGTGTGAAGAAAGCATTGGATTGATTCTCACCTGAGTCTTTGGGCTTCCTTCTGTCGTTTAAAGTTTTCGAGTCGCTGTTTGATTGATACTTGGTCTTCATCTTGAATGGAGACGGTTGTGCCTGGCGTTCGGTTTTCCTTTGCGATGGTGTTGGGCATTTTGACTTGCTTTGCCTTTCGGACGAATCAAAACTTCTGCCTTGCTTATTCTTGACGCATATTAACACCTAAACTGTTGCAATTGCATTTTCTCGCCTGAAAACGAAGGATACAAAAGGAAGTACTAACGTCAATACAAAATTTAAACTTTAAACTTTAGATGGACGAATTTGGTTTTTTACTAACATTATTTCTGAAGAACCGAAGTTCATGCCGTTCACGGTTGCGAATCGTATAAAGTTTCGAACTTTACAGTTAGAGTTGAAATTTGTTGATACTTCGACTTAAGCTGATACTTCGTTTTAAGCAACTCGTTGTGGATTTCGACACGTCAATATTCCAACTCAAGCATAAGCTGTGATAAGAGTGCCCTAGCAGAAGGAGTTAGCCAAGGTTCCACTTGGAAACAAAAAAGGTTCTCTGAATCCGAATCCGAGTGCAGTCAGTCGTTGAGATCCATGTCCCGACCGCCCACGCCGTCCTTCTCGCTGCCGGCGTACCTGACCGCCGTAGCCAGTGCGGGACCGCCACCAGCGCCTCTGAGCGTGCCGGTGTCCAAGGCGCCGTCGACGCCAGGCCCAGTTCCACCACAGGCACCGCCGACATCGCCGCAGTCGTCAGCGGCCTACGCGGGGCTCCTCGACTCGTACGCCGCCTCGCCGCCAAAGCAGGTGCTGCGTGTTCCCGTGTCGCCGGCCTCGAACGAGCGGCCGTCGTCTGTGTTGGGCCAAGTCGCTCAAACCCACACCCAACACCACCTCCAAGGACTCCAAGGTGGCCGCCTTCGCAGAGTCGAGTCCGTCTTCTCGTCCTTCTCGCGCCCGTACAACTCAGGCAGTCAGGCGGCCGTCAGCGAGGCAAATGGTCGTGTCCTGACGGGCTCAGACGTGTCCCTGGAGGAGTCTATCGGAGAAGACTCGGACTCGCGCGAACTCACAGACTTTGAAACTGTCGATGCAATGTTGCCGCCTTCAACTGACGTGCTGCCAGCCCAGCGATACGTTGTGCCAACTCAGCCCCAAGTTGCCCCCCTGGCTCAACAGTCTCTTCAACGACGACCCTCCCTGCCAAATAAAATGAACTGGAGTATTCCTCCTTCAACTACCCTTGACCGTCGAACAAATTACACCAGCAACAATGACGATTCTTCTGACGACGAGGCTCCGCTTGGACTTGTTGCAGCCCAGTACCACCAAAACAGAGACATGAATCAGCAATTTGTTGGGTCTCTTGGCCGTAATTCTGCCTTCATTGACCGCCTTCAACAGCAGCAACAGCAGTCCCTTCTTCAACAACCTCCATCAAACCAAACCCAACTCCCTCAACCAGACCAACCCTCTCTATCCAACCTCCTTACTTCGCTCGCAACAAATAGTAGAGTCTTGGACCACTTGGAAAATGCAACCGATGGAGACCTCGAAAACTTGGAAGGAATTGTCGGCCAAATTGACCTTCTCATCAAATCCCGCAAAGACGCATCAACGTTAATCAAAGAAACAGCATCTATTCCATCTCGTACAAATACTCCCTTCAACACCAACTCAGGCCACAATTCGAGCCACAATACAACAGTTCAACCTCAGAGGTTTGCTAATTCTACACCGAAATTGAAGTTGGAGGAGCTATTGAAAAAGAAGGAGACGTTTTCAGACAGCGAGGAAGACGATGTTCCTTTGGCGCAGATTCAATCGAAAGTTGTTAATGGCGAGGATTCTTCAATGGGCCCACGGTCCATGACGCGTCAAATGACAACTGGGAAGAATGTTAGTGTTATTTATTATTCATCCACCGTGATTCTCAAACGTTTTCCTATAGATCCCACCTGGCTCGTCGAGACACCCTGGCATGACGCCAAAACAATCTTCGTCAGAATTTCAACAGCAAGCGACTCTGTCTTCTTCTGCTCCTACCAGAAATAATTTCATGTCTCCGAAACCAGTTCCAGCAGTTATACAGCCACCTCCCCCAACAAAGCCTGAAACCAAGAAAATCACCACCCGCATTTACATTGACTCTCTCGCGACTTACAAAACAGTCATCTTAACTTCAGCCCTTTCCACAGACGTAGTTGTAAACGAACTACTTTACCTCCTCACATCAGCTCCGTCCTCTACATTCGTTGACGACGGTTCTTACACCCTTTTTGAAGTCTGTGCCGATTTCGGTATTGAACGTGCCTTGCGAGACTGGGAAATCGTGACCGAAGTGATGGAAGCTTGGGATCCAACAACCCAGGACTGTGTATTAATGTTAAAACCGTACGCGTTCCGAAACACTCTTGTACCGCGATGTGTGATTGGGAAATGGCCACGAGTTGAGGGACGGTTTGATGTGGAGATTAAAATGGGGAAATGGAAGCGGAGGTGGGTTTATTTGAGAGAGGATGTTGTTTATTACAAGGATCGTGAATTTGATGTGAGTGATTTTTGGTTTTTAGTTTAAGGTATCTGCATTGCTTACTTTTGAGGTTTAGAGGGAGACTGTGCTTTGCAGACTCAATAACTTTGATGTATACACGCTCACAACGCCGCGAAAGAAAGCGACAACAAATTATTGTTTCGCGCTGCGGAGTACAGCGAGTGTCACCATGTTTGAAAAGACGGAGGAATATATCCACTTTTTCTGTGTCGAGAATAAGGATCAGTTGGCTGATTGGGTACTGGGAATTCGTCTCGCCAAGGTAGGATATTATATTTTTGTGATGTTGAAGTGTACTGAACGGTTTAACATTAGAATGAAGCAATGTTTGCAGAATATCCAGATCTGTTTACAGCATATGAAAATGTGCCAGCCCGAAATCAGCCTCCACTCAAGGCTCCGATCATAAGTGCTGCGACGGCACAAGTATCGACAGCACCTGCGAATGGCGCGACGCTCTTGGACCCAGTTGACCTTGGTCAAGTCACAAACACTACAGCCGTACCTCCCAGTATGTCTCTTCTCGGTCGAAATCTTTCACTCGCAGCAAAAAAGAAAGATGCAACCCAACAACAGCAAACGCATAGCCAGCAAGTTCCCTCGAAACCACTGCTCTCATTCAACCAAATCACAAACTACCAAACACCTATAACTACGGACAATAACAGCCAACAGCAATCACAAGCCGCTATAGACGATACAACTCCACTTCTCGTTGTTCGTCAAAAATCAAAGGGCGTCGCACGAACTCCAACCACGAATCCTAAACTCGTATCAACACCTGTCATTCCATCAACCCCATTCCCAAACCCCGCCTTTGACGCAGACGCACAAATCATGGAGGCTTGCGATATGCCGCTCTCGACAATCCCAACAACCATCGATACATACGATGACACTTATGTGACCCGAATGCAACAATACCTCGACCGAGCTTGGGAACTTGAGCAATCACAAACCCTCTCATTCATTGCCGAAGCTGGCGGAGAAGTACCATCCGCCACGAGCGCTTCAGTCCCAACACTCTCTCGTGGGAAATCAAAACGCGGAAACGCAGCAGGCGGCAGCGGAACGTTAGGTCGAGCAGCAGGCAAACCTCTGATTGACGTGAGTGATTCCAAGAATTGCGGAACGTGTGGGTGCAGTGAATTTAAAGCTGTGTTTAACTCATCTGGGTTTGGAACGACAAAAGATGGGAAGAAGATTTGTGGGAATTGTAGGCATGCGCACAAGTAATTTATGTGAAACTGTGTTTCTCTTTTTTTGGGGAGGAAGGACACTTTCTTTTTTTTCTTGCAATGCATTGTGGATGTTTATTTATGTATCATATTGGACGTATTATGAAATGATTTATGTAACTTTTGACGTATATCTTTAAAGCGAATGTTTTAACAGGAATCTCAGGCCAGATATACAACAGGACAGATATATAACTTTAACTGTAGTATGAAAGCTCTGTGACCCAATGAAAAGCAGGGTGTTGTTATGTCGGTTGTGCAACAGCATGCTCCAAGACACCAGTGAAGACACCCCGATGCACAAGCCCACATATTTCTGCACTCACAAGGCATAGCTCTTAGGTAGTGAAGGGGTTATGAAGCCAATGACTGGGAAAAGAAAAGCATCGATAATTGTTCTACTTCTGGCTTCGTAAAGCAGATTTGCTGACGAGGACGGATAGCACAAGCCTGTGGAAAGAGTAAAATTTGATTCCTCCACGATACAGAATTTTTATCACCAAAAATGAGAGCTACCACAGCTGCTGTTGCCACCGCCCTCGCATTCCTTGTGTCGGGTGTTGCCGCCGAGATCCCAACCGCCACTGCTGTGACTGTATCCTTCCCAACAACTCAACCAGGTAAGAACAGGATTCTACACTCATTCAAATGATTCGAAACTGATCAAAAGATCGAAACAGCACTTCCTGCTTCAACTCCTAGTGCAGTGCTCGAGAAGAGCCCATACGCTGCCAAAGTCTTTGATGACGTTGCTGTCGCTTTCGATTTGGATGGCGATCAAGTCATTTCCAGCTTGGTGAATGGTTCCATTAGCGTTGGGAGTGGACTTTCTGTTGGAGTCCAAGGACCTGAGCTTCCTGGTGCCGATTCTATTGGTGTTGCCCTTCTTATTGAATACAACGAGCCAATTTATGTGAGTGGGCTTTTGACATCCTTCGTCACACTGACATTGTACAATGAAAGGCGTACGATGGTATTTATGACTTCAAGGTCTACAATTACTCTTTCATCGATGGCGACAGCGTATTGGCGTACAACAACGTAACTGGTACTGCCCCAGTTGGAGTCTTCTTCAAGGTTCTTAGCTTGCCTGATATCTGGTTCGACATTTCCGCCACCTACGATGAACCAAATGGTACCGGAAACCTCCACATCTCCCTGCTTCAAAGTGGTGTCGTAGCGCCATTTGCCACTTTTGATCTGGCAATCAACTTCCCAAGCCCAACAAAGAGAGACATTCTCTACTGGCCTTTCACTCTTCGCGTTGCTGTTGCCGATCAAGCAACCCCTGTTGTTCCGACCACCACCGTTGAGGCAACTACTTTGAGCTCTACCATCAGTGAGGCTGCAACTACTACCACCACTTCTACCGCTTATCTTGCCCAAGTCACTGGAGTCACAACTACCACTGAAGTTCCAACCAGTATCGCTTCTGCTGCCCTTGGAAGCCCGTCCATCAGTTTGTACCCATTCAAATTTAAGGACCAAAAAGAATTCTTCAGCAAGTTGGCAGTTGGTCCAGGAAGCAACAAGACTGATTACGAGGGTTCCACCTTGGTTGTGAACGAAGTCCGTCTTAGCTACGGCGCCTCTGATACTACTTTCAACGCTTCTGCTTTGATTCCAGGCGATTTCACCAACCAAGCTATAATCAGTATCCAACCTTACGGCCTCCAGAACATTGTTCCTGGTGCTCCATCCAAATTCGTCGTGTATGATACCAAGGCGATTGATGCTACCACGATTTACTACGCCAACTCCAGTTTTGGCAGCCCAGGATTTACTGTTTCATTCGGTGTTGCCAAGACTATCCCAAGCTTTTGGTATGGAGTCAGTGCCATTGGTGAAGGCCCCGTCTTTACAATCCATGTAGACATTTTCACTGGTCACCAGGCTATTGCGTCCTTTGACGTGTCTCCATTATATATTTCAGAAGCTCGTAAGAGAGCTAATCCATCTGTTTTCGTCAACATCTTCTCGGGTTCTGCCAGATTCAACCCTGTGAATGTTGAGACTACCACTGTTGCTACTACAGTTGTTAGCACTGTTTCGACTGTTTCTACTGCTCGTTCTACAAGTGCTTCTGCCTCTGCTTCAAAAAGTGTTGACACTACTGCTGCTGCTACTGTCTCCGCGACTCCACTTGCTCCTGCCCCAACCACTGCTGCTGCGGCTTACGTTCCGCCACCAGCTTACGGAGCTGCACAGACTGTCTACAAGCCAGCCAATCTTTACTCTGCTGCTGGCAAGGTTGCTTCCAGCCTTGTTGTTGCCTTTGGCGCCTTTGTTCTTTTGGCTTAAAATAGATTGTGTTTAGAGATTATAAAAGTATGATATATCCGCAATTCGAATTACATAACCCACTTTCCAATAATAATTACATTCGAAGGCAGGAAAAAATACTTTTTAAACTCATAAATCCACTTCCTCGACAACTTCCTTTGACCCATCATCGTTGCAGGATGACGCAAGGCGAACATATTCAGTCATTCTGTATTATTTTACCTCGGTATGTGTGCTTGAAAATATGTCTCGAATTCCTTGTTTAGCTGAAGGAAAATGTGCTGGGAGATAGCCACACATGTG
The DNA here is from genome assembly GCA_002104985.1 of Rhizoclosmatium globosum. Taxonomy (NCBI): domain Eukaryota; kingdom Fungi; phylum Chytridiomycota; class Chytridiomycetes; order Chytridiales; family Chytriomycetaceae; genus Rhizoclosmatium; species Rhizoclosmatium globosum. Next base: position 452,285 of record MCGO01000001.1, on the reverse strand, counting down.
GCTAACGCTTACACGCTCAACGCGAATTTAGAGACACAAATGTTAGACGCACTTTTTGAGTACAAATACTGCTTCGCGTTGAATTGAAAACGTCTCCCTAAAACCAAACACAACCTAAAAACAAACCTTACTACAATGTCCTACAACCAGTCTTCCCAATCATCTGTCATCTCTGTTTCTGACATGACTCCAGAAGCCTCGATTGCAGCCGAGAAAATGACTGCCACCCAAAAAAGCAAGTATCTTCAGTTCAAGAACAACCAAAAACGAACAGAGGAGCTATTCCTGCAGCAGCTCCTGTCAAATGATCAAGATAATGACAAGAATGACTCTGACGAGCATTTCAGATACTTTTGAGTAGCTTGGCCGTCTCAAACACAACCACGTATGCATTCAATAGCACACTAAATAAACATTATCCCAAAATTGTGGAATCTATGTAGACTCTTTTCAAGAAAAACCAGTTCCACCAAGCCACCCAAAATGCCGATAAGATTTCAAGGCACCGTCCTCCTTCTCCTCTTTGCACACAGCGCCAATGCGTTCCTGTGTGCATGTTCTTGCAATAACATCGATATCGGTACTATATCTGCAACCAATTGCGACAGTGGCTGCTCCACCTTGGCAAACTCAATTCCAACTTCGTGTCCAGTGGGATCAGACATATCTTCTCTCAACCTTACATATATCATAACGGGCGGTGTCATTGGCTTTATTGTCCTCGTTGCTGCCTGCTTCTTCGTGCCTTGGGTAATTCGTAGGCGCCAAAGTCGGAAAGTCCATGTGCAAGGAACGTTATCAGTGCGAAGGATGGAAATCCGTGTACAAGCGCCTATGGAATACACCCAAATAACAAGTTTTGATCGGGAACCTGAAGATTTGCTCAGTGGAGGAGGTTCAAGCAGAGATGGGTTTCTGCAAAGCATGCAAGTTTAGCCTACTCATTTATTTGTACATACATTTAACAATATCTACTTATTATTGTAACTAAAGACTATGTTTGTAATGCTTCATTTACGGATGGGTGCCAATATGACATGATCCCATACTCCTCGCATCTCTCCACGATGGAAATAGTCAAATGGCGTTCGACCTGCCAGGCCGCCACAAGTGCATTCACTCTCATCGCACTGCCAACCGTCTGCAATTGTTGTTCGTGGATCACATTCAAAGTTCTGCTGCGAATTTGAAATATATGGCGACACCGAATAATGCCCAACACCCCTTCGCGATGTCGGTGACAACCGTGCTGGAATTGGAGACGTGCTTACTCGAATTCGGTCCATCAATTCGCGAAACTCTGTCATTTCTGATGGAACAGGCAGGGAATCAACGTGATCTGGCACAAAATAGCTAATGACTCTAAATTTGGCTCCATTTGATCCTGTGAGAGATATTGTTCGTTTTGCGAGTCCGTTGGGTACTAGCTTCGTGTTGGGTCGCGTGGATGTAGCTTGATATGGATTCGGTCGCTCAGGAACAGTGTTTGAAAGGCTTTGTGAAGTTGGAACCACTTGGCGATATAATAGATAAGAGCCAGAGACTTTCGATGAAGACCATTGTTTTGAGTCCTGTTATTGACATGGTTTGAGTGCTCGGCAAATGAGTTTTAGAGAGATCACTCACCCTCCATCGGACCCGCATCGTTTGTGAAGCATTTTCAGGGAATACAATAACAGAGCCGCTTCGAACTTTCGGTGCTGAGCAGCCGGCAGGAAGGTCCGCAATTGGTTGTATGATACCAGCAATCACTGCTTCACAGAGAAGTTGAGCGTCAATCTTATCCCGACAGAAGCCAAAGTACGATTCCATGTACTCCGCGGGACTGTTTGGTGGAGATGAAGTTTGCACTGTTATTGGTGGGAGAGGGCTGGAAGGGTATAGTCGGATTGATGGTGTACTAGTTATTGAATAGGCGGGACCCGATGAAGCGTTCGACACAGCGACAGCAGCAGAAATAAGGTGGTCCATCTTTCCAAGAGTTGTTTTTGCTTGGATCTGTCGGACAATGAGAGGGCTATTTGTTCACCAAAATCGTGGCTGGGCGATGCCAAGTCTGTGTGTTCTTACGAGCAGCCTCACTTTCAGAACCAATCTTAATTGACTGAGGCCTCTATTTTACGAAATAATCAACAGAGGCATACACTCAAACGAAATTCAAATGACTTGAGTTTGGCCGGACTATTAGTTAGTCAGCGCTGACTCAAAGGATAAATATGTGTACAATTTTAATTAGCAGCTTTTAAAGTGAAATCTTTGAAGTAACCATCTCTGTAGCTTCTGTGTTGAGTTTATGGCACGCCACGCCAAGTTCCAGGAAACTTCTTCAGGTTCGACCATATACTAACTAAAAACGCCCAGTATCTCACCCAGTATCTTGGAAATGGGAAGAGAATAACAGTCAGCACATTGGAGGCATTGAAAAGGTGGCTGTTTCCTGAATTGTGGCGCTGTAGTTTCTGCTGTTGTCGGACTCACTGTCCATATCGAATCGAACTAACGTAAAAGCATCGCACTACATAAACTGTCGATTTTATAGAATAAATTTCCAATTGGAAATGTATCCGTTAGATTACGCCATGCATTGGTACATCATACTATCAAATACAACGTAATGATTTCTCAAACTTAACTATTTCCCATACATCTGCCTTTGCATTATTGGAGATTATTGGAAAAGATTAACACATCTCTGGATTTCAGTTTCAACACAAATCTTGCACAAATCTCTCTCAACACAGCCGAAACCACTTCTCGCATCAGCCAACTCCCACCATGCAATGGATTTGTAACTGCAAGTGCAATAACGTTCCATTCGGTTCCATCTCCAATGTGGCAGATTGCTCAATCGCATGCCATGACTTGTTGCTTACCACTGGTTCCACTGTGTGCCCAGCGAATGCAACGGTCACATACACAGAGTTCAGCATCATGGCTGTACTGATAGGAGGTGTTGTTGGAAGCTTGGTTCTCCTCGGGGGATGTCTCGGACTGGTAATCTGGATGAGGAGGAAGAGGGTACGAAAAGTAGGGTTGTTGGAGATACGGAGCGAACCAGCAATGAGAATGAGCGAACGAAATAGAATAGAGGAAACGGATGGAACTTCTTTCTTGAATGCTGCTTGAGTCACTGAGGGTTTAATACTTTATTAAGCCCATGTAAATAGTGAATACGATAGTTTAATTTCAATTTGTTCTACTCTATAAATTAAGGTTCTTGATCCAGGAAATAACGCAATCATATTACGGATCGCTGCAAAGAATGTCATTGTGCTGGCCTCCCAACTTTGTAACTTCGTATTCCAGCGTCCACTTTTCCTGCTCCGCACTTGAAAGAGAAGTTCGGAATGAACACAAAATTATCAGACCATTCTGACTTTAGGTCGACAAGCTCATCTTCCTGGGAATGGCAATCGACGAACAATTCCCATGAATGTTACTATTCTACTCGTTGATAATTTTCCAAATAAATGACGTATACAAAAGTCTAGAGGAAGTGGAATGATTTTCTCATCAAAGTTCAGCCGCAAAACACACGAATGGACCTTTTGAATGATCGACTCGACAGCAAGGTTCCTGCTCCCTCCGTCACAAAGGGACGCCGTCGAAGGATCGTCTTAATTGGAGTGCTAGTTGTTGCCTTGATCATCATCTCGGCCTTGCTAGGATACTTTATCCCAAAGAACAACAGCTCATCAAGTCCAAGCAATGTCACTATCTCAACAAGTCCAACTACTCCCACAAACACTTCCACACCATCTATAACACGCAACTCTGCTAAGAAACTCTTTGGATACTGGGGCCAGAGTGCCGTTGGTGAGATTGCTTTGCCGCTTTAAAGTACGAATCGGAGTTGACACCTGTCACATAGGGAACTACGTTGGTCCACTGGGACTTGGAACGCGACCTATTCCTGCAAGTGAACAGCAAAAAGGATTGGCGTATTATTGTGATTTGGGGTATTATGATGTCATGAACCTGGCCTTCCTGTACAAGTTTGGGGGTGGAGATGTACACTGGGGACTTGATCATTCATCGTTGGGTCGATATGAAGTAGATGCAGCTGGTGGCATTAGCGCAAATTTCGAAGGAACCCCCATCAGTGTAGGTTTCTGTTTTGGTTTCCTCAAACCCTGAATTGAACTGACGTAACGTGACCTACAGACGGACGCGTTCCTCCAAGTTGGAAAAGATATTCAATATTGTCAATCTAATGGGATCAAGGTGGTTCTCTCAATTGGTGGAGACATGCATTCCCCATACAACTTGATTCCAGGAGATGGGGCCAGACTCGCCAATATAATCTACAACTCCTTTCTTCAAGGAAATTCATCGGCTCGTCCCTACGGTAGCGCTATACTTGATGGCGTTGAACTGGACATCGAGAAAACAGGTCCATCTTTCACATCGGAACAAGTCATTCTTCTCCAAACCCTTAAACAGCTGTCTCCAAAGAGTATCTTCTCTGCCGTGCCTCAGTGCTTTTTGAATGGAGTCGGTATGGATTACAACACGGGACCAGTAATCAAGTCAAATCCTGAATTATTTGATTACGTCATTATCCAGTACTACAACAACCCAACCTGCTCGTATCCGTTTGGCTTTAATTATCCTGAATGGACCAATATCTTCAAGGGAAGCTTGGTGATTGGACTTGCCGGTGACGACACAAGTGCTATTACAGGAGGATTCCTGAATCCAGGACAACTACAAGCAGTGTTGGATCAAGTCTACAAAGATCCACAATTTTATGGAATATCAGTTTATGATGTTTCCAGCTCCAACCCGTCTCCATCATTACCGTCAACATATTCTCAGACCCTTCGTAAGGCATTGAATGGTGAGCGTGTCGGCAGTGGTTACCCACCGCAGGGAAACTTTACAACTGAGCATCAATGGGCGGCTCGTTGTGCGGGAACGTGGGGCTACGCAAATGAAACTTGTAGCTTGGATTCTTGTAAGGACAACTGGAGTTGCGCCGACCCAACCAAGATGTGTTTCATGTTCTTACAACAATGCTGATTTAATTTAATTTAAAAATAAACGGAGTAAGATACAGTGACTAATCAAAAACTCTCCTCCAAATGAGTGAAGTCGAAGTTAAGGAGACCGTCGACCACGACAAACGCCGCCGCAATCGCAACATCATCATCGGCGTGGCAGTCGTTGTTTTGATTGTTGCCGCTGCGTTGGTTGCCTACTTCGTGACCCAGAACAACAGCGGCAGTGGATCCTCCTCAACTTCAAACAATGCCACTGCCACTGCCAACCCTACTGCTGGAGTTTCAGCTTCGCCTTTGCCATTGTCAAACAAGAAGCTCTTTGGCTACTGGGGACAAAGCGCTATCGGTGAGCACCCAAATTGAAATCAATCAAAGCAAGACCCTAACCCCTACCCTTGCAGGAAACGGTGTTGGCCTTAATGGCACAGGAACTCGTCTAATTCCAAACAGCGATCAGCAGAAGCCACTTGCATACTACTGTGATCTGGGATACTACCAGACTATGAATATCGCTTTCTTGTATGCTTTTGGAGGCGGCGATTCTCACTGGGGTCTTGATTTATCATCGCTTGGACGATATGAAGTGGATGCGAATGGTGTGGTCACAACGAGTTGGGAGCAAATCCCCATCAGTGTAAGTCTTGTCACTCTGATGGTTTAAGTTAATCAATATTAACCATTATGTCTTAGCCGGATGTATTTTTGAAAGTCGGAGACGATATCAAGCATTGCCAGGCCAAAGGAATCAAGGTCGTGCTTTCCCTTGGTGGAGATATGCATTCTCCATATCAATTCATTGCTGGTGATGGCGCAAGACTCGCCAACGTCTTATACAATGCTTTTTTGGATGGAAAATCAGCAACTCGTCCTTTTGGAACCGCCGTACTTGATGGAATTGAATTGGATGTTGAAAAGACGGATTCAGCATACACTCAAGAACAAATCATTTTCTTGCAAACTCTCAAGCAATTATCTCCAAAAATCATTCTCTCCGCGGTTCCTCAGTGCTATTTGAACGGAGGTTTGGGTATGGACATTAACACTGGTCCTGTTATCAAGGCTGTTCCTGAATTGCTCGATTACGTTATTATCCAGTACTATAACAACCCATCGTGCAGTTATCCCTTCGGATTCAATTTCAACCGTTGGAAGGCACTTTACAGCGGACCTCTTGTTGTCGGCCTGGCTGGAGACGTCACCTCTGCGATTACAGGCGGTTTCTTACCTCCTCCAATGCTTCAAGCCGTTGTGGACGAGTTTAAGAACGACCCTCAGTTTTACGGAATCTCTGTCTACGATGTCTCTAGCTCCAACCCATCGCCATCATTGAACACGAATTATTCCTTGACTTTGCGTAAGGCTTTGAATGGGGATAAGGTTGGCAGCGGATATGGACCGCAAGGTAACTTTACGACTATGTGGGATTGGGATGCTCGGTGCGGCCCTACCTGGAATTACGCAAATGAGACTTGTGGACTTGTGTCATGCAAGAATGTTTGGTCTTGTGCGGATCCAAAAATGATGTGTTTCAGTTTCCTCAGTTCCTGTTGATTTTCCTCTTCCTCATTATTTGAATAGAATCATGAATGCCTTGTTCTATGACTGCGGAATCGTTTATGTTCTTTCTGGCTAATAAGCCGTTAACAAGGCAATCAATCAATATTAGTATGTCAATCAGAAGATTCATTTCATTTCTTTCACGGAAATGGAACGATTTGAGGTGAAAGACCCCCAACAAACCGATGACCACAAGCGCCGTCGTAACCGCAACATCCTCATCGCCGTTGCCGTGGTAATCTTGATCGTTGCTGCTGCATTGGTCGGATACTTTGTGACCAAGAACAAGAACGACTCGTCCTCATCATCCCCTTCGTCCGCCGGAAATGCAACTACCACTGCATCCGCTGGATCCTCGCCATCCAACCTTCCAAACTCATCCAAGAAGCTCTTTGGATACTGGGGTCAAAACGCTATCGGTATGTCTAGACACATTATAAGGGGGAAAGAGTTAGATTGTGTCTAATCACAAACTCACTTAAGGCAACGGAGTCGGCCCATTGGGGCTCGGAACTCGTACTATTCCAAACAGCGATGCTCAGAAGTCTCTCAAGTACTACTGTGACTTGGGCTACTATCAAACCATGAACCTTGCCTTCTTCTACAAGTTTGGAAGTGGTAATGCCTGGGGTCTTGATCTTGCGAGTTTGGGGCGTTATGAGGTGGATGAGAATGGCGGTATCAGTGCTAACTTGGATGGAACTCCTATTAGTGTAAGTTTTGTGTTTTGGGAGATGGAAGTGATTTTGGCTGACAAGATAATCCGAAACAGACCGATGGCTTCTTGAAGGTTGGAGAGGATATCAAATACTGCCAGTCGAAGGGAATCAAGGTTGTCCTTTCCATTGGGGGAGATATGCATTCTCCATACACTCTTGTTGCCAACGACGGTTTGCGCGTTGCCAACATCTTGCACAACTCTTTCTTGGGCGGTTCCTCACCGGCTCGTCCTTTCGGAAATGTGACTTTGGATGGGATCGAGTCAGACATTGAGAAGCCAGTTGACAACAACGAGCAATTGATCTTGTTGCAGACACTCAAGCAACTGAATCCCAAGCTCATTATTGCTGCCGTTCCACAATGTTTCTTGAATGGAGTCGATATGGATTTCAACACTGGACCATTGATCAAGTCCAACCCAGAATTGTTCGACTACGTGATTATTCAGTACTACAACAACCCAACGTGCTCCTATCCTTTCGGTTTCAATTTCCCACAATGGACCAATATTTTCAAGGGCAATTTGGTGATTGGATTGGCTGGGGACGATACAAGTGCGATTACAGGTGGTTTCTTGAACCCCGGACAGTTGCAGGCTGTGTTGGACGAGGTTTACAATGACCCACAGTTCTATGGAATTTCTGTGTACGATGTTTCCAGCTCCAACCCATCCCCGTCTCTTCCATCAAACTACTCCCAGATTCTCCGCAGGGCGTTGAACGGCGAGAAAGTTGGTAGTGGGTACCCTCCACAAGGTCCATTTACTACTGAGCACCAATGGGCCGCTCGTTGTGCTGGTACTTGGGGTTATGCAAACGAAACTTGTGGACTTCCATCTTGCAAGGATAGCTGGAGTTGCGCAGATCCAAACCAAATGTGTTTCATGTTCTTGCAGCAGTGCTGAAGAGATAATGTGGTCGAGTAGAATCTCATGTTTCCCTTTTATCCGTTTTCTTCTGTTTCTCTTCTGGTTATTGTTCGTTTTTTTCTCATAAATTTGGCTGCATGCGGCCTTGCGTGGACCTCTTATCATTTCGTTGACCCGTTTTAACTAATAAGTGGAGCAAGACAACAAATAAAGATGGAAATGGAGATGGGTTGGCTGAATAAAGAAAAGGAAGAAAACGATGGCCCTTCCCTGCACCGACTCCGGCTGTTGCACTGGCTGCGACTGCGACTGCCTCTGCCTCGTTTCCTGCGCCGATGCAAACTGCAGCGACCCACGAGCTGGCTGCTGCGACGATCCCTTCTGCCCCGACATGGTCATCCCACCGCAAACGCAAAAGCCGCGGCGCCGTCGTTCGCAACAGTCGGCGCAGATCCAAGCCGCGGCTGCTGCTTTCAAGCCGCTTCTGTTCTTGGCATTCGCCGTGGCTGCCGTCGGTGCCCAGTCAACTGGTATGTTTTTTGTGTCGAGGGCACGCCTTTATTGCACCATTTGAAACACTGAAACTCAACTTAATTCGCAGATGGACCCAACAACACTACAGAACCTTCGACGACTCTCGCATGTGTAGCTGAAGATCTGCCATCTTACAATCTGCCCTTTCATATTGGAGGGATCTTCATCCTCCTCGCTGTATCCGCAGTAGGAATCTTTGGCACCCTCGCTTTGGGCTCGCGAGCGTCCAGTCCAGCATTCGCAACGACTCTCCAGATCTTCAAAATGTTTGGCATTGGTGTCATTTGTGCCACTGCCTGGATCCACTTGCTGCCTGATGCATTCAGCCAGTTTAATAACCTGTGTCTCCCATCTGCTTGGCAAAAATATGGAAGTAACTTTGTTGGTGTGTTTGGGATGACTGCTGCTTTCGCCGTTCAACTGATTGAGCTGTCGGCGGTTGAATTCAAAAAGAAGAAGGAAGCCAGATCTTCACAACTCTCTGCATTCTCGTCTGAGCAGAATTGCACAGTATCTGGACATGATCAAACCGGTGTACAGGATTTGGTTGTCAGAGAGGAGACTCCTTTTTTGATCTCAGATTCAACGGAACAAGTATCTATCAAGATGAGCGAGGATATCAAAACAAACGAGTTCACAATCCAAGATGCGATCCCATCAGCCCACAGTGGAACTTCAGCTCCTCCAAGCGAATGCACCCAAGGGATTATTGAACGTGACTCAGAACTCGGAATCCTCCTTCTCGAAACCGGAATCATTTTCCACTCAATGGTTATTGGAATCACTCTCGGAGTTACTGCAGACGACTCGTTCTCCTCTCTCCTTGCCGCCGTCGCATTCCACCAAATGTTTGAAGGAATGGCGCTCGGTTGTCTCATCACTTCTCTCCGCACAACCACCTTCAAAAAGCTTCTTATGTGTCTTGCGTATCCATTGACGACTCCAGTTGGTATCGCGATTGGAATTGGGCTTAGAGAGGTGTACAACACGAATGATGGAGGGTTGATTCTTACTCGCGGTATTTTTAACTCCTTGTCGGCTGGAATTCTGTTTTATAACACGTATACGGAATTGATGAGCGCTGAAGTTTCTCATTCTGCTCAGTTTGGTGCGTTTTCTGGTGGTTTTAAGGCTGCTTGTTTCGGAGCCATGTATCTGGGTGCTGCTGCGATGGCTGTTGTTGCAAACTGGGCTTAAAATGGTCCTTTTTTGAATTATTATTTTGTTTGTTGTGTGTTACAATATTCTTTCAATAACTGATCTCTCAGAGTTCATCGTTTTGACAATTCCACTCTCAAATGAATGCCACTACTGAACATACCGATGCATCAACATTTTATTCTTTCCGTCCTCAGGTGCTCTACGCATCGAATATGTTGAGGACAAGTACACCGAGATGGAACAGAATGTTTGAATCTTTTGGAGGAGGGGAACTGCAACATGATCGCAACTCCGACCTCAGAGAATACAACTCAATCGACGTCTTGTTGATGAGGCTTTCCAAAGAATTGTTTATAGTCAAAGCCAACAACATGGAACGAGTGATTGGAACAGAATGTTTAAAGCTTCGGAGGAAAGGGAATCAATTGACTAACATGTCGATTAAAGTTGTACTGAAGGTGATTTACAATTCATTACATTCGAGCGGACTTGGTCTCATAACACTTATGGGCTCCTATTCTCATTAAATTTATATTGAATGCGATTCATTTATCTATATGTTGTAAAGATGAGCTGTGATTGAATGCCGCCAACTTGTCTTGGCAAGGCAGCGCCTCATCATCACCGCCACTCCTTTAGGCAGAAAGTGATCTTAAAGCTTCAGCATGGCCTCGTCGCATTGATACTCGCATAAGCATTCTGGTCAATCCAAGTGAGTATTGGGTTTGGATCTCTCGAGCCCCAAAAGTTGCCAAAAACGAGTTTCCTTCACAGCCGCCTGTTTTTTCCGGCACTTGTTTCTCGCTCAAAAACACACCTCCATCGGGCTCTCTTTGATCCTCGACCGTTTACCTTGATCCAATTGAGTACCCGCTTCAACATGACCCACTCAGCACAAGTATTGGACGGGAAGGCCGTAGCCGAGTGCGTTTGTGCATGATTTAATTGAGTGGCAGGCAGGCTGGCTGACGCGATGGCTTTGGTTTGACAGATCCATCCGCCTTCGTCTTCATCAGGAGATTGCCGACTTGTCCGCGGCGACGAACGGGCACTTCCAGCCACATCTCGTTATAATCCAGGTGTGTTCCGTTGATTCGTTGTTTGAGTTGGTGGCTGATGGCGTCGGAACAGGTCGGCGATCGCGAGGACTCGTCCGTCTATGTCCGCATGAAGCAGCAGGCGGCCCAGAAGGTGCGTGTCGCTTGGCCTCTTTTGGGGCCGTTTAACTCACTCTTGTCGTGCTTGTCTTAGGCCGGAATCAAGTTTAGCTTGAAGAAGCTTCCTGCGATGTCTCTCAGACTGAAGTGAGATGTTGCAATAGGTGTTGATTGGACTGTCTTTGACACATTTGTCTAGTTGCTTGGCCTGATTGACTCATTGAACGCCGATCCATCCCTTCACGGAATCCTCGTCCAACTCCCATTGCCTCCTGGTTTCGATGAACGTCTGGTTACCGAATCCATCGACCACAGAAAAGATGTGGACGGGTGTGTTGACGTTTTCGCTTTTGCTGTGCCGTTGGCTCAACCAAACTCAATACAGATTCCACTCTATGAATATGGGAGAACTTGTGAAGCGAGATGCTGAGCCTTTATTTGTTCCTTGCACTCCAAAGGGTGTCATGGAGTTGTTGAAAGTCTCTGGTTCGTTGTGGTTGACTCATTGACTCTAACTCACACTAAAATAAGGTGTTGATCTTGCTGGAAAGAATGCTGTTGTTATTGGTCGCTCCAACATTGTCGGATCCCCTGTTGCATCCCTCCTCACAGCCGCCGACGCTACCGTCACCATTTGTCACTCAAAAACCAAAAACTTGGAGCAAATCGTAAAGACTGCTGATGTGCTCGTTGCCGCAGTTGGAAGACCGGAATTGGTCAAGGGATCATGGTTGAAGCCTGGATGTGTTGTCATTGACGTCGGAACCAACGCGGTCCCTGATGCGACCAAGAAAGCTGGAGTTCGTTGGGTTGGAGACGTTGATTACCAGGGATCTTTGCCTGTCGCCTCTGCTATTACTCCAGTTCCTGGAGGTGTTGGTCCAATGACCGTTGCCATGTTGTTGGAGAACACTGTTATCAGTGCAAAGAGATTCTTGAAGGGATTCAAGGTTCCAACTGAAGTCTTGAAGTTGAAGCTCTTGAACCCAGTTCCAAGCGATATCGACATTGCCATGGCCCAACGTCCAAAGCCAATCAAGCGAATTGCCGCTGAATTGGGTCTTTTCCCAAGCGAATTTGAGGAGTATGGATCTACCAAGGCCAAGATTAGCTTGTCTGTTTTGGACCGATTGAAGCACAGAAAGGATGGAAAGTACATTGTTGTGACTGGAATCACCCCAACTCCACTTGGTGAAGGAAAATCCACCACACTATCGGTCTTTGCCAGGCTCTCGGTGCCCACCTTCACAAAACTGTCTTTGCCTGTGTTCGTCAGCCATCTCAGGGACCAACCTTTGGTATCAAGGGTGGAGCTGCTGGAGGTGGTTACTCCCAAGTCATCCCAATGGACGAGTTCAACCTCCACTTGACTGGAGATATCCACGCGATTACAGCCGCCAACAACCTTTTGGCGGCTGCGATTGACGCGAGAATCTTCCACGAAGCTACTCAAACTGACACCGCTTTGTTCGATCGTCTCTGTCCAAAGAAGAAGGGAGTCAGAAGCTTCAGTGCTGTTATGAAGGGACGTTTGGAGCGATTGGGTATCAGCCAGGAAAAGTGGAATGACCCTGAGTTGTTGACTCCAGAGGAACGCTCTGCTTTCGCTAGATTGGATATCGATGTTGACACTATTACATGGCAGCGTGTTGTTGACACCAACGACCGTTTCTTGCGTAAGGTGAATGTTGGTATGGGACCACAGGAGCAGGGAAAGACCAGAGAGACTGGATTCGATATTGCCGTTGCTAGTGAATGTATGGCGTTCTCGCGTTAACTACTGATTTGGCTGACATGAGAGAGAGGTGAGTCTTGGCTTTTTTCTGAGATTGTTTCGTTAATACTCTATGCAGGCTCGGAAAGATGGTGGTTGCTTCCAGCAAATCTGGAAACCCTATCACTGCTGACGACATTGGTTGTGGTGGAGCTCTCGCCGTTCTCATGAAGGATGCCATCAAGCCAAACTTGATGCAAACAATTGAGGGTACCCCAGTCCTTGTCCACGCTGGTCCATTCGCCAACATTGCACACGGAAACTCCTCTATTCTTGCTGACCGTATTGCCTTGAAGCTTGCGGGTACTGACCCAGCCCTCACTGGTGCCGATGCCTTGCCAGCTGGTTACGTTGTCACTGAAGCTGGTTTCGGAGCTGATATTGGAATGGAGAAGTTCTTTGACATCAAGTGCCGATACTCTGGTTTGGTGCCTGACGCTGTCGTTCTGGTTTCTACTGTGAGATCACTCAAGATGCACGGTGGTGGTCCAGAGGTTATTGCAGGAAAGCCACTCTCTGAGGTGTACCAAACCGAGAACTTGGAGCTCCTGCAAGAGGGTTGCAAGAACATGATGAAGCACATTGTGAACGCGCGCAAGTTTGGAGTACCAGTTCTTGTTGCTGTTAACCGTTTCAGCTCCGACTCTCAAGCAGAGTTGGAATTGGTGAAGCAGATGGCCTTGAAGGCCGGAGCTTCTGATGCCGTGATTTGTGACCACTGGGCTCAGGGTGGTTTGGGAGCCATTGACCTCGCCAACGCTGTCGTCAAAGTCACCAACGAGACCAAGGACGACGAATTCAAGTTCCTCTACGACTTGGATCTTCCAATCGAAAAGAAGATTGAAATCATCGCCAAGAAATGTACGGTGCTGATGGAATCGAGTTGAGTGAGTTGGCCAAGAACAAGATTGAAGTGTACACTCGTCAAGGGTTTGGAAAGCTTCCAATCTGTATGGCCAAGACCCACTTGTCCCTTTCACACAACCCAAAATTGAAGGGTGTCCCAACTGGATTCACTGTTCCAGTACGTGATATTCGTGCATCTGTTGGAGCAGGATTCCTTTACCCACTGCTGGGAGAAATGCAGACCATGCCAGGATTGTCCACTCGCCCTGGATTCTACGATATCGATGTCGACACTGAGACTGGTCGTGTCCTTGGTTTTCTAAACTAAATAAATGGCTGTTCTTTGATTCGATAGCTTTATTGGAGGTTGGAGAACGGAATTGTGTATGGTCCCCGTAAATCGCAATATGAACATGACGTGGTATTTAACGACCGTACTATAATAACGAATTAGCATTTCCACTTGAACGTGTTGGGTATCCTCGCGAACCTTTTGGAACTCCCACTCTCTGTTATCCAGGGGACAAACTTGACGTGACTTTAACCAACGAGAAATGCAATGGAAATGGAAAGCGTGCTAATCAAGAAACAGAGTTGAATGGTGAGTCGTTGCAATGAATGATAATAGTTACACTGTTGAGAACGACGTTAGTTTCCACTTTTTGATTGAATAACAGCCAATCGACTTACTTGCAAACTCCCCAGGCTACTGTACATTCTTCTGAGGTTGCAGACGCTTGGTTTGCCTGGCATTCGATACCTGTGAAAACCCACATCAGCTGAATGCGCTTTCGTGACTCAAGTATCCAAATACGAACAGAGATCCATAATGTGGTTTCTGCAAATAGCACAGTTGTCGACAACGATATCTGTGAGGAGGCGTGAGTCTTGGTTAACGAAGGCACACAATTCAACGCACCCCATGCCCACAGAGCCACGGCATTCCACTGATTGGTTTGAATTCAATAGGATATATTCACATGATTATGAGTGTATGAGAGTTGAAGTAGGAGGTGGATGCGCATATTTTGGTTAGTTGTGAACGCAGCTTCGTCAACGCCTCACCTTCTTGACTTCAAATCGCTTCTTTCCACTCAAGTCCCCGTACTTTCCCTTTGATGATGAGGTGATGCGGCTGGAGCGGGAGCCTCGCCCATTACTACATCGTTGTCGGCCATCTTCGAAACAGAGTTTTGAGGATGCTGTTCCACACACACAACACACAAACATCATACAGCCTTCATTCATCTCAAGAAAAAACAAACTTAAAATAATGAGAATTAATGCTCGTGCTTGTCCTTAGCCAACTCATTCAAGTTCTTGGTAACCTCCATTGGCGATCCAAACAACACCAGCTTGTTGATGACAGAGGTATCACACGTCTCCAAATTCTGTCCAACAAACAGCGTCACGCTCTGAACGCTCTGGTATTTCACGAAACGAAGCTGAACAGTCGCGGTCAAGTTCTCTCCATCTGGCTGATACAATGGAGTCAAATCAATCACTTCAATAGGCTCAATGGAATCCGCTTCGTCAAAAGACAAAGTTGTTGGACGGTTGATGAACGTTTTGATGGTCTTTGGAGCTTTGTCCTTTGGTCCAGTGATTTTGAAGGAATGCAACTTGACGACTTGGTTGAAGGGAACTACCAAAATCAACTGCTCGTCAACGTCGCTTTCCAAGTACTGTTTCGTGTCCTTCCCGAAAATGCTCCCGACAGTGTGGTCGTCGGACTGATTCAAGCATTCGATTTGTTTCATGTCAATGAATTCGGTGAGTGTTCCCTGTGAATATTGTCAGTGACGTAATGAAGGGAGATGATAATTTACATGAGGACCAGCAACTGAGCCACTTGCGGAAGGATCTTGAGGTCCCTGATGCTGGTCGACGAGGGTCTGCAGAATATCAAATCAGACTTGACTGTCATCAATAGGCCACGCACCTGAAGCTGTCTAGGGTCAGCTCCCTTCATATTCGCAACCAATGCACCGCCTTTGTAAAAGTGGAACGTAGGCACAGAAGAAATCTGGTTCTTTCCTGCGGTTTCCTGTTGTTTCGAGGTTAAAACGCGGCAGAGGAAACAATTTGTGACGCCCACCTTGAGGACATCGATGTCCACTGTAACGAATGTAACATGTCTGTACTTTGAAGCTAATTCAGCGTAAAATGGCTTGATGGCTTTGCACTGTCAACGAGAGTCAGAAGGATGTTACAGCAAACGCAGCTTCTCACAGGTCCACACCACGAGGCAGTGAAATCAACGACGACCTAATTAGTAGGAATAAACTGTTATTATGTAGTTCTAGGACTTCAAACGGAGTTTCAAGTCGTTGTGCTGACATCCAGTTCATCGCCAGCGATTTCAAAAGGCCCAACTCAACATTAATTTACTCACGAGTTTCGTTGGGCCAGCATTAGCGAGAGTCTCATCGAACTGAGCGTCCGTGAGCATGTTCTTGACGAAGGCCATTTTAAAGCAGTTTTGTTCTTTCCTTCAAGAGAACAAAACGGAAAGTTAATATTATGAAAATCGCTTTATTATCGTCGCTTCCACAACGATATCATTTGCTTTCCAAGCTTGTCTCTGTCCATGCCACTCGTTGGCAGCTCGCTCACTTCCAAATCACGCTGTAGCACGCGTTCAAACGATTCTCCCAGCAACTCCAAGTACAATTCGATAGATAGAGCGTATGGAGGTCCATTTTCATCGGGTTCGCGCAGGGGAAACATGTAGCATATCAAATACCCATCCTTTTTCGTGAGCTCAGCCATTTTCGCTCCCCATTGCTTTCTGAGGGATGGATGGATCGCACAGAGAAACCTGATTCGATTCAGATTAGAGAGAAGCGCGAATTCGGTCGAGAATCTCACGTGTGGTCAAAGACAACATTGAACGGTGCAGATGTGTACTCAAAGAAGTCAGCCAGGATGACCTCGGCTCTGTCAGTGGACAAGTTTGCTCTCGCAAGCTCTTTCTTGGCTTCAGTTACACCCTAATTGTAGATTTCAATGAGCGGGTATGTCAACGCAGAAAGGTTTGTAAGTCACTAACGGTTTCGCTGATATCCACCCAATCGCTTTGACTCCAGGTTTCGCAGCAAAGGCAACGACATCATAGCCGCGGCCGACGCCAGGAATTAACACGGTGAAAGCTTCCTGCTGGCTTGGAAACAGATCTGACTGGTGGGACCGAAGAAGCGAAAGCAAGGCTGGAGTAGGTCCTCCTAGATCCCATCCCGTCCTGTTGTTGGTCCACGCAGCTTCCCAGAAGTCAGCTTTGATGTTGCTGTTGTCCGTCATGAAAATCAAATACTTTTTGCGATTATTCAGCTTGAGTTTGTTCGCCAGACAAAATCAATTGACAAAAATAGGCTGTGAGTTTGAGAGGACTTTATTATGAAGTCGAAAGTGTTGTTACTTGAGCAAATTCTTGTATTCTAGTAATAGAAGGGAAGTATAACACTGGAGGGTTTCGGGTCTATTCACGTTTTCCATCAACTTCCTCGCATTCTTGCTAATTTGTTCAGCTTTCTTTCATTTTCTAGTAACCACTGTAGACGTTCCTCCAAATTCGAGAAATCCAAACTGACTGGAATGTAATGAACCCAGGGAATGAGCTGCCAGTTGAAAAGTCGGTAAAGATTCCAGCATATAAGACCACTGAATTTGTTTGCAGGTATTGCTGTAATCGGGCTGGCCAAGCTACAAATCCAGTCAGTCAACGTCATTCCAACTTGAAAAATAACTGGCAACTCACTGTTTCCATCAACCACAAGCAAGTATTTATACTTAAGTATTTCGTTAAATGAAACTGTTGGTTTCATTCCATAGGTTTGGTTCAATGCAGTGCTTGTTTCGGCGTCATGCTGCGTGTAGGAATTAAAGCCAATATCCACAAGCGAGCTTCCTTTTCGATGTTGATTTTATACTTCAACACCCAATCCATCAATTGCGTTCGGTGATACTTTCTCCACGGAGTTCCAGTGCGATAAGAACCTCCTGTTGATAAACCACGCCAAAATAAGACAGGTTTTTTCTCGTTCCACGAAATTATGTCATTTGGTGGATTGGTTGCAATGCGAATATGGTTATTCATAGGTAAGAGGATGTCTTCAAAGCAGTCTGTTTTCACTTGAGAAAACAAAGGAGCCATCAGGTTTCGGCTTGGATGCGTGTCTGGATGCATCAAGTATCCGTGATGTTGCCTCAAGGTTCTGTTTCCTGAGATGACACTGCTGTTGTTTTGGATTGTGTCAAACCGCTTTCGGAAACAGGAGGATTCTTGGAAGACATGGTCAATGTCCGATAAAAAGTAACGTTTGAGTCTTTGTCATCTGTCAAAATGAGTTGAGGCTCGTCACACTTATTAATGATGAATCGCCAACTCTCATAGGAGGGAAACAAATGAGCTATTGGGTTGAGGATAGTTGTGAATTGACCACGAAACCATCCATATTTGAACCAAATAGACTAAACGATAAATTTAGTTAATCAAAGCTTAAAGGAAGTGTGTGCGACAAACCGGTCCAGCCCAAAGTCGGTCCAATTCATCCAGAAGTTTGGAGTCGATTCCACCCGCTTTAAACCACGGGTCCAAATCTTTGTATATCTGCTTATACGCACTTGTATCTGTTTCACAGTTGTGACGGAGAGCAAAGTCAACCCATCCGTCAAATCCGTTTGGGGGTTCGCGTCCGTTCCAGGCTTCACGGTAGCGGTTCGCGTGAAGCTCCTTCTGAACTGAATTTTCCAAGTGTGTCACCGCCAGGAATAGCATATTCAGAGAAAGCAGAATGAAACCAAAGGTGAAGCCGAGTCGTCCAGCATCAGATTTACGCATTTTGTTTTTTGAATTATGTTGAATTGAATCTGTGAGGTTGAATTTGACAGGTGGTCCAGGTTTGTTTTGACAAAGTTGTTGCTGTCGGCCCGACGATTTCAATCCCCGAAGAAGTTTTGCAGATTGGAGCCAACAAACTCCGCTGGTGTCGCTCAAGACACGTTTGCCTTCAACTAATCATACCCACAGTGGCTTTCACATTCTCGACTGGCAAAAGTTACAGGATTTAAGACTTTATTATTCATCGTTTTTTGTTTCTGGTTGATTCTTTTGTGGCCACTGTACATAGGGTTGGAAGTACTGCTGTTGTATGGGATTCATTGAACTTCCAAATGCTTGTGGGTAAGCCATATATGGTATTTGTGACATTCCAGGATTGCCAAAGTGTATCATATGGTACGGGAATGTCGTTGGTGCAGTGAGTGACGGTTGTTGTAGATTGATCGGTAGTTGTTGAATTGCTGGGGTGGAAGAAATGTGACTGATGGCTCCGCCTCCCGTTTCCGCTTGAGTGGTGCAGCTGACTGAGTTGATGGAATTGCTGTCGATGAGGATGTCATCGTAGATGTAGGCTTTGGTGGCAATGGAATCGGTTTTGGAGGCAAGCCGTGAACTTTTGGCACGGACGTCTTGGATACTGATACAACTTGTTGAACAATTGGACGCGTCACATCACTTTCCTTCTTCAATCCAACACCAACGCAGGCTACCTCTGCTGCACAGCTTTTTGCTTCCCACTTGTGTCGATACGCTTTTCGACTGTCCCAAGTACCGAATTTCTCAATAGCAACTCGACAAGTGAAACGACTCGGATTCAGTTCTGTGTAGGTGACGGAAAGAGAAACTTTGTTTCTTTGGCAGAAATTATTGAGGAGAGACATATCATTGGTTGAGGTTGCGATTTTCTGTGGGATCTGAGACCTCGCTGGTTGCATGACTGGATTGGCAGAAATAGGAAGAGGGATCGAGAGCGCTTCGCATGCTTGCTGTTGCGTTTCATAAATTAGTGTTATATTCGTTAGAATACACGAAGTCTATAACTTCTGCAGATCAATCATTCACCTTAGCAGCATACTCCTTGGCTATGTTCTTTTTTCCAATAACGACATTGGAATCACCCCAAAACTCCGTTTTTGCCACCTTGACACAAGCAGAGTAACCAAGACCAGCATCTAACTCCTTAAATGTGTACTCTGGTTCCTCTTTCCCGGTTGCTCTACAAAAGTTTGCAAGTGCGGACGTGTATGTTCCGGGTATTGGTTTGTGTGAACTGATGGCAAGTCAGATGTGAAACCGAGACGAATAATAGGGGCTGATGCCGACGCCAATGTCGAGGAATGGGTTGATGTTGCAGCTGCACTGGTGTGGTATCGTTGAAGAAATGACATCGCAAGACGAGATGCGTCGTTTCTGGAATCAATAAGAGGAGTGAAACTTGTGGACAGGGGAGTCGTTTTGAATGTGAGCCCAGTTATAGATATTTCTGTTGATAGAGCATCCATTGTAAAATCGGAGGAGTATTTTGACATTGGTGCTGCGAAGTTGACGCGAATAGGATCGTTTGGAGAGAAGGATTTCATATGTGAGACAAGGAGAGGCCAATATTGCTGACGCATAGAAGACAGATTGATAGGAGGGTTATAAATAAGCTGCGGAGGTAATGAAGAAACAAGGGAAGAGAAAGCAGGAGGATTAAGGGAGACGAGTGGTTCCGTTCCTGAAGCTAACGCCTCAAGAAGGGAAGAAATCGTGCAAGCATAAGATGTATCTGAAGGAGAGAATATTCCAGAGGATATGAACATATTTGCAGTATGTGTTGCAATGTGATTGGAGGTATTCAAGGCCTTGACGAAGACCTCTGAGAGAATCATAGCCGTCTGATCCAGTCTAAAACACCATCTTAATCAGAATACTTCCATGTTGTCAAACACGAACCGTGCAACCAACTGAATCGCCTGTCGCCACGCAACCTGCACCGCCGTTGCCTCGCCACTTTTCAGCGCCGCCTTCAACACAACCGCCGCAACGTTTTCGGCCAACAACGGCGCATCTCCAACGACAACGTCGCCGCTTTGCTTCAACTCGGGCGAGAACTTGATGCTTTCCGTTCGCAGTCGCGCCGATTCCACTGCCTCGTTTGCACCGTAGACGACGATGCACACGTTGTTTGGTATTACACAACCGCGGAGACTCCGGAGAAGCTGCGGAGTTGGGACATGGACTTGGAGCATATCGTTCGCAAGAAAGAAAAAGAGTCTCCAAACACAAACGATGGACTCGAAAGAAAAGAGGCCCGTGCGCGACATCTTAACCGAGATTGTGATGCGGGTTGGGCGTTCGTATTACAAGGAGCACTTTATCATTATCCTGGACTTGTTGGCTCTGAAAGGGTGTGTTTGCCTTGTTGTTATTGGCATCATCCAACTTACACTCTGTCCAAATCTAGCGCAATCAAAGAAGAAGACATGGCCCAATCCCTTCGTCTATCACCTGGTGACACTCGTAAACTGTGCAAAAAACTCGAATATGATAAGCTCGTCAAGTCAAAGTCAACAGTCATAGAAGTACGACACTACAAGCACACAAAAAAGACTACAAAGACGTATTATTACATTGATTACAAGTCCTTACTCAATGTGGTGCGCTACAAAATGTACAAGATTCAGGAAGTTATTCGTAAAGAGATTGACGAGGTAAGCTAGAAATGTGATCCGAACGCATTCCGATACAGCAAGATAGTCTAAGATGTATTGATGCACTCCCTTTGACTGTTTGCCCACAACCTCACCATAACGATTGATTCTAACTCCGCAAACTACTCAAACTACAGCACAACAACAATCTCGCGTATCAGTGTTCAAAATGCAGCTCAAAATTCGATCCATTCCAAGCAATGTCTCTTCCTCGTACCGCCGATGGTATGTTTGTCTGTGAATACTGTCCAGACATTATCCTGGAACAAGAAAAAGGAACTGACTTTGAAAACGATCTCTCAACCCGATTTAATATGGAACGTGGACCTATCCTCAAACTTATTCAACTGGCTGATCAAGAAGCCATTCCTGAATTCGTGCCCCCGAGCGAGAAGGATTTGGTTACAACGAACGTAAGGAGCACTGTGGGAGATATGTTGCTTCCAAATCAAGTCGTTCTGGAGTTGGATGGATTCGACGATGCGGCAAAAGAGGAATTTGTGGAGGATGCAACTCCATCAGGAATGTACGACGATGAAGGATTTCCAATTGATGATAAGAATGCACTTGTGGAAGACTACTACAAGTCGCTATTGAAGGCGGGAGATACGAAACCTATTTCTGACGTACCACCTCAACCTACTGGATACTCGTTCAGTATGGGAGGCCCAAGTTACACATCATATGGTGGGAACGTTGCTATTTCGAGTGGGGTCATAGGTAACGGAAATGATTTGAAACGTGGGTTGGAGGATTCAAATGGTGGAGACATCAAACGACCAAAAGCTATTCCCACCTCTAGTTTGGCAGCACCGCCACCTCCAGCCGCGGATGTTGATGATGATTTGGAAGACGAAGAGTTCTTTGATCTTTGATTACTATTAAACGTTCTATCGTGACTGCATCCACATTTATTGATTTTACATCCAATATCGACTCTTAAAGAAAGGCACGAGATCTGGGTGGTCAACAGGTTTCTTGTTCACACCTGCGTAAACAGCCATCAACAACTTTGATTCTCCGGCTCCATCCAGCGCCTCGACATATTTCGCGAGTGCTGGCATCCCATTCACTCAACCTTCAGCAATCAAACATTCTTTCAACAGAGGCTCCTTGTATCGTTTTTCTTTCATGTAACATCGTCCCAGCTCTGAAAACAAGTACAAATCGTCTTGATTTGGATTGTCATTTTTCAGTTCTGGGAACGGAAAAGTCGCATATAAATCTGCTGCGGTTCTGATAGAGATTTTACGTTCAAGAAGTGATCCCAGCTCTATGTACGCGTCATGACCATTTGACTTGATTTTTATGGCATTTTTGTAGTGTGTTGTGAGAGCGTCTAGGAGTGAAGGGAGTTCAGCGTCCTTCGCGTTCGCCTCCTCCATAAAGCTATACTTTTTAGCTATAGCTCTTGCTAGTCCGATGTGGGTATCAAACGTTGAATTGGAGGATATTACGGAACCGTTGCTGGTAGTTGGTGCAGGGGCTAAAGCAGGTTTTGAGCTTTTGGGGGATGCATTTTTGTCAGCCAGCTTTCCTGTCGACCCTTTCTTGGCGGTAGCTGAGGGAGCACCTGGCTTTGATGAAGTTGGCCGCGATGATGACTTTTCTACTGCATCTTTCCCTTGCGTTTTCGGGGCAAGACCTTTCGCTCCTGCAGCTGGTTTTGCTGGAGCAGGTTTTGCAGCTGGCGCTGCGGGCTTTGCAACTGATTTCGCTGCGGGCGCTGCTTTTACTGGAGCCGCACCCTTTTTTCCAGCCGCTGCCCCTTTGATTGGACCTGCGGGTTTCACTTCTTTTGGCTTCGAATTTACAGCCCAAAATTCCATTTCCTTCTTCAACTCGGCGAACCAATCTTGAGCTTGAACTTTCTTTAGGGTCGTCGATGCTGCTGCGTCATCTAACCCGACACCACTTTCAAGCACCACAGCGGCTTCAAAACTTTCAATTGATTCTTGCAGTTTCTGAGAACTTTTCGAAAACGCTGGGTTTCCATCTATTTGGTCTAATTGAGCTTTTCCGAGCTGAGACAATGCTGAAGGGTTCTGAGGCAGACGGTATACGATACTTTGGGATATTTGTTCAACTTTTGTGAGTATGGAGGAAGAGGGTTGAGAATGTGTCTTTGATGAAGTGATTGCGATTGTTGTTGATAGGACAGTTTCTTGGTTGATGGAATCCACTAATTGCTCTGGAGATGCTTGTGGAATGAGTGGAAGTAAGAATAACAAATGCCTTCGAGCTTCACAGATAAACAACGAAGCCGTTTGAAATGCCGCAGATTTTGATGGGATTGTTGACAATGTTTGGGTGAGGAGAGACGTGAGTTGGTGAATTGGGAAAACTGCTTTTGCTGTAGTTGCATTCAATAGATATGATTTTGATAGAGCAATATGGGCTGCTGGAAGATGAGTGTTCGATGGTGCCAAAACAGATTCGCAAAGCATAGATTGTGGAATTTGAATCGCTTGATTGCTAGCAATCGACTTGAAAGACATCCAAGAAGAAGTATGAGATTCTAAGATGGCATCTTCGAGTAATGCTAAAGTGTGAGGAACAAGGCTCAGGTTTGGTGTTTTCTGCGACATAATCGCAACAGCCTAACGAACCAATCAACAATCAGCGACTATCTAAACAAACGTACCAGTAAAAATTGAGCATTCGGAAATATGGGACGATTCGAAATGGCATGCTCCAAATGTAACTGAGCTTTCTCAAAGTTTCCAAGTTGTAAATGAACTCGACCTAAATGATAATTCGCTTCACTACTATTTGGATTTATACCAACCGCGTGTTCATATTTTTCCAACGCATTCGAAATACCACCCACACCTCGAGCTTGCTGATTTCCACCAGACCCTAAAAAATCCGAAGTCCCATTGGCAGCGTTTACCTGCTGCACCTTCCACTGATGTAACCCTTGTACTTCAGCTGCTTGGTCCGATAATCCAGCTGCAGTTAGTCTGTGGAACTCTTCTTCCATCGCTTTGATTTTTGAAGCGTTTGAAGCGTTTTTTGCGATTCCAAGGCTCATCAATAAGCCGTCGACTTCATCGCTCATAAAACTTGCACTTGCAGCAGCGTTGTCATTCACTTTGGACTTTTCCTTGACTTCAACGGGAGGAAACGTGTTCTTGCAACACCATAACTCTTCTTGAACAAGACCAAGTTGAATATGTAGAGTTTCATCGAGAGAACCGCCTTTCAGTTTCTTGGTTTCAGAGTTGAGTGCAATTGCTGTCGCGTACAGTTTTGACATTTGATCCAAGTGGAAGGTGTTTGGCTGTTTCGGGTTCATTCCCGAAGTACGGATGCTTGTTGCCCAAGTTTCTGCCAACGACACGAGATATTCTTTATGATGTATTTCTGTAGCTTGCTTCACACAAGCTTCGATAGATGCAGGACAACCTTTCTTGTCAATAAGCGCAGTCTCCCAGCCGCTCGATTCAGGCAAGTCACTTTTGTTCAGTGCCTCTCGCTTTGTTAAACATAATAGCTGTCGTGAACTTGCTTGTTCGCTGCTGAAACTTTCTTTTGACATACTTCGCATTGATATGTACACGTCGTGTCTTTATGAACTTCCCCTTCAAATGCCTTTCCAATATTAGACGTTTTAGAGCCTTGGCAATTTTTGCATTGCAGAGGAGATGGAGCAGATCGGCATTGAAGTACGTGCGTTGGTATTTGATATGCTTCAATTGAAGTAGAGCTGCAGCCAAATATACTGAAGGGACACGAATATTTGATGGATGCCAGTCGTTTTTCCACCATTGTGTTTGATTTGGATGATAGAGGTTGAGAGCACAGTGGACAAACGTAATTTGATGATTCTCGTTTACCGAAAAGTTCAAGGCACGGAAGACATAAGTTATGAGAGCATTTGGATCCTTCTGGCTTTTGCCGTGGAAGAACTAAAATAGATAGGCACATTGAGCAGAGATCATCTCTTTCGAGTTTGGAATCTTTCGAAACAGGCAATCTTGTCCCAGACATTGTTTTTTGAATCGCGATGTCATATTGTTGTTTGGTCGTGCCATCAGCAGACGTCACAGTGAATGTTATATCCGTTTCACCCAGATCCAAAGCCACTTCTCCGTTCTCTTTACAGCCTTCAGTGGCTACTTTGGACGTGGAGTTTATTGGAACCGCATTGATAGTCACAATTGTTATATGAGGCGATACTTTCAGCACATACTTTGTTTCCAATCGATGAAAATCGGGCGTTAGAGCCCCTGCTGAGACCTTTAATTCTTTGAGAGTTGCGTCATTTGCTGAAGGCCGAAATATGTGAATAACTGTATTTGAAAATGAGCCATCAGCGGCGTCGCACTTGATTATGATATCACTGGTTCCTTCGGGAACGGCAACGGCTTTGGGTACGATGAGTTAATATAATTTAAGTTGGTTCGAAATACTTACTTCCATTTGCTCCAGCTTTTTGGACTTGCGCGAAAGCATCACCTTCATTTGGTGTTGCACTGATTTGAAGCCCATCCACATCTGACCCCACAGAAAGTGAATATTCTTTGATTTTGCGACTAAAAGGCGGAACCAAGATGAACACTTCGTTTTTCTTGCTCGTGACTTTTAGAAGTTTGAGTGTTGAGTCGTCCATTTGTCTCAAAAAAGAAACAAACGAGCAACACAATGGATTGTCTCATGGTTTTTCAGGTGGTTAAACAATCAAAATATGAAAACATTTATTTATCTTTTACTAACCTAGAAATACGTATTCGGGGTGTTTTGCCATACAGAAAGCACGTTTCTCAGCGTAATATCGAAACGCTTGATATTCATATTCACGCACCCCAAAGTGTGCAACTCCCATTTCATTCACCGCTTTATCGAATGCATTCATATCACTGTTGACCGCAGCGAGCGGCTTCCATCGAGGATCTAAATATCCAGAATCCAATGAAATTGCGCGGCAATCTGGTTCTTTACGATGACAATAAGACCTCTGATTTGGAAGGCCGTTGAGGCAGTTGACTCCAAAGTTGACTCTAAGTCCTTTAGCTGAAATCGCTTGAATTAGTGCAGGCGGAACGGCTCCTGTGAGTTGATTCCCTGAT
Source organism: Rhizoclosmatium globosum (assembly GCA_002104985.1). Classification (NCBI taxonomy): domain Eukaryota; kingdom Fungi; phylum Chytridiomycota; class Chytridiomycetes; order Chytridiales; family Chytriomycetaceae; genus Rhizoclosmatium; species Rhizoclosmatium globosum. The sequence goes on along the minus strand of MCGO01000001.1, from coordinate 426,060 downwards.
ATTAAGCTAAAGCTTTCATTAGCGAATGGAATGAATGAGCTTGACCTCACATAGATTGAAGATTCGGTAATTGTGCTAATTGAACAGGTATAGCTCCCGTCAGCATATTTCCGGTGAGATCCCTTCGAGTCGAATGTTAAACCAGCTTAATACCACAGAACTTACACAGATTGAAGACTCTTTAGCTTTCCGATCTCGGTAGGAATTCCTCCAGAGATTTGATTCGAAGCCAAATTCCTGTACATAAAATCAGTCAACCTAATATATCAGAAGACTCAGACATACACAATTTGTAAACTCGGAAGCAAGGCAATTTGTGTGGGAATATTTCCTGTCAGTTGATTCCCCGAAAGGTCACTAAAAAAAAGGTTGGTACACAAAATGTCGGTTGTGAACATTTTTCTCCTTACAGAATCTGTAACGCGCTGAATTTATCAATCGTACTTGGGATTTCCTGTGAGAGGCCCATTTTCGGGAATACAACATCGCGTACTCGAAAAGCCTCGAACTTGACGTACCGAAGACTGGCATAAAATGTTAATTATATGCAAGAGGAAATCACCACCTATTACTCGTCCCGGCGAGCACGACGGATGTTGTTTTTCAGGCTGTAGATTGGATAATTGCCGTCGGGTGTTATGGATGAACAATCGAATGAATAGTTGACTGACGGAAATGCCTCTTTCAGATAAACACATTCTGTATGTATCAAGGCGGTAAATGAAGTAGTTGTGGTTGACGTCGTAGTTGATGTTGAGCTTGTTCTTGAAGAGGATGTTGAGGTTGAAGTTGAGGTAGTTTTTATTGTTGTCGAACTCGAAGTGAGAGAGGCGGATGTTGATGAAGTTAAAGTTGAAGCGGTGGTGGTGGTGGTGGTGGTGGTGGTGGTGGTGGTTGAAGTTGAAGTTGACGTTCGCGATGTGGAAGTTGATGAAGTTGAAGTTGAAGTTGAAGTTGACGTTCGCGATGTGGAAGTTGATGAAGTTGAAGTTGAAGTTGAAGTTGACGTTCGCGATGTGGAAGTTGATGAAGTTGAAGATGTGCTAGTTGTAGTAGTTGTTGTGCTTGTTGTCAGTGTGGTTGTTGTTGATGTCGTAGAAGTTGAAGTAGTTGTTGTATAAGTGGTCGACGTAGACGTTGTTGTGGTCAACGTCGTTGACGTCGAAGTAGTTGTTGAAGTAGTTGACGTAAGGGATGTTGAAGTTGTTGTGGTGAGAGTAGTAGTTGTCTTAGTGGTAGATGACGTGGTTGTCGTGAAAGTAGTCGTTGTCAAAGTAGTTGATGTTGAAGTGGTTGATGAGGAAGTGGTTGTAGTGGGAGTTGTGGTTGTCAAAGTACTTGTGGTACTTGTGGTTGAAGTCGAAGACGTCGTGGAAGTTGTCAGTGTTGTTGTTGAGGTTGAAGTGGTTCTAAAAGCTAAGGGCTGGGGAACAACGATCATAGAATTGGCGTTGGTTTGAGCGGTTCCAATGCTACTCTTCAAATAGCAGATCCCTTGCTTCAAAATTCCAACAATGCAGCTATTTTCGTTTGCGCACGAATTTCGGCATGTTGTTCCTGTTGTGTCTGTGTCAGCAATATTGCTCAAGTCACCACCTTCAAGCCATTCAAGAACCCACTTCCACCGGGAAGGTTAACAGTGCAATGCGTATTGTAGCCTCCGAAACTCATTGCGTTTTTGAGACAGCAGCTGTTGGGATTTACGCCATCAACCACCCATACAGTCGCGACACACCCTGTATAGGCGTCGCATATAGAGTTACAGGTAGTCAGTGTTTGTATTTGAATCCCTAGAACGGTTTGTCCAACTTGTCGACAAAAATATCTTGTCCCAAGAGTCAAAGTTAGGGATTGAGATATAGTTGGCCGCTAATCCCAGCTGGAACAACGCAAAAAGCACCAAAGTCGGAAAGATTCGCATGGACGAAGGTTTCTTGTTAACTGCTTGATAGGTGGGACGATACAGATTGTCGACACTTTCAGAAATGTAAATCCGACAAATAAATCAACTCTCTTCACGTAGGAATCAAATAGGTTCCCCGTGCAGTAGGCACTGTTTCAAGTGTCGATGAGGCACGTTTTTGAGTCAGTCAATTTTCCTTCCCTTTTCCTTTTTTCTTCCAACAAACGTCAAATGGTCGACTACACTGCTTTGATCAAGTCTATCGCCTCTGGTGACAAGGCTGCCGCTGACAGCTTGGCCACTGCTGTCAAGGGAGCTGGCTCAGCCGTTCTTGTCTCATCCAAGATCCTTGATGGACTCAAGGCCGCTGCCGAGGACAAGAAGAGCCAGCCCGCGCGTGAGGCTGCCTTCGCTGCCTACACTGCCATCGCCAAGGCCCTGACCGGCGCGGCTTTGAAGTCGGAGCCAACCTTGCTCAGAGCCCTTCCTGTCGTTCTCGTCGAGCAGGGTACGTTGTTCAAATGATCCTTATTCAGCCCGCATTCTACTGCCAGCTATCTCAATTCGTCAAATGCATGCACAATAGTTATTCAATAAGGAAAAGTCGTTTGTTTCGAATTAGCATGCATGAGGAAGCTGGAAAGACTGATTGATTAGGGCAATGGTCGTTTTTTTCTTCACTCTGAAGGACAACCATCGGAAATTTTTTTCACTATTCGTTGCTCTTTCTGTTCTTTCTGGACATATTCTGATCCTTCTTTGCAGGAGACAAGGCTGCCCCTGTTAAGTCTGCTGCCGATGAGGCTGGAAAGGCTTTGATGCCTACGTCAACTCCCTCGTAAGGACAACATGACCGTTGCTCAGCCATACCTTTGCAAGCAATTGCCAGTTATCCTTAACGCCTGTGGTGACAAGAAGGTTGCGAAGGAGCTCAAGAACCAATGTTCTGACGCTGCCAAGAACATTTGCAAGAACTTGTCCTTGAACGGTCTCCGTGACATTGTTACCACCTTGATCAACGCCCAGGACTCCTTCCAGTCCAAGACTGGTACCCGTGCCGCCGCTCTCTCTGCCATCGCCTCTTTCTCTGAGTCTGCTCCAGAGCAGCTTGGTTTCGCCTTGACTCAGATTGTCCCAGAAATCTCTAAGTCCGTTGTCGACACTGACCCAACCATCTCTGAGCTCGGTGAGGCTGCTTTGACTGCTGCCTGTGATGTTATCGGAAACCGTGATTTGGAGCACATGACTGGTCCAATTGTCCGCTCTGTTACTCACCCAGACGAAGTCAAGGACATCATGCACAAGCTCGCCGGAGTTACCTTCGTCTCCTCTGTTGAGTCCCCAGCTCTTGCCATGGTTACCCCACTTTTGGTCCGTGGTCTTGCTTCTGGTGTCACCAGTTGAGTATACTTGCCACAAAATGTGCGGACTTCATTACTAACAACGAAATTTAGCCACCATGCGTCAGTCTGCTGTCATTATCGACAACATGGCCAAGCTCGTCAACAACCCATTGGATGCCGCTCCATTCATGAACCTTTTGATCCCAGGTCTTGAGAAGGCCACCCAAACCCTCTCCAACCCAGAGGCCCGTGGTGTTGCCGAGAAGACCCTTGCTGCCATGAACAAGCTTAACGCTATCATTGAGAAGGAGAAGGCTCGTGCCAAGGAGATTGACTTGGACAACGTTGTTGCCGCCATCAAGGCCAAGGTCCCAGCTGAGACTGACGACGGTACCTTCATCCACCACGTCGGACAAGTTGCTTGCTCTTTGATGTCCCTCCGTAAGTTCGAGGCTGCTGACTGGAAGGAAGTTGAGAAGTTCATTGCTGTTTTGGACGCTGCCAAGGCTGCTTCTATCACCGACGCCCTCCGCACTGAGTGTGAGGCCATGGTTAAGCCATTGCCATCCAACGATGACGAGGGTGACGATGACGGTGAGGAGTTGTGTAACTGTACCTTCACCTTGGCCTACGGTACCAAGATTTTGCTCCACAACACCAACATGAGGTACGTCGAATTTGTCTCATATGTTCTGATTGACTAAATGCCATCAAATTAGATTGAAGCGTGGTGCTAAGTACGGTCTTTTGGGTGGTAACGACTCTGGAAAGACCACTCTCATGAGATCCATTGCCAACGGTGCCGTCGAGGGTTTCCCAGACCCATCTGTTGTCCGTACCGTCTTCGTCGAGGCTGATATTCTCGGAGAGCTCTCCCACTTGTCCTGTGTTGACTACGTCTTGGAGGACCCACGTCTTAAGAACGCCAAGCGTGAGGAAGTTATTGCCGTCCTCAACTCCGTCGGTTTCGTTGAGACCGGAAAGGCCAACCCAAACAACGCTGTGTCTACCCTTTCTGGAGGTTGGAGAATGAAGCTTGCTCTTGCCAGAGCCATGTTGCAAAAGGCCGATATCTTGTTGCTTGATGAGCCAACCAACCACTTGGATGTGTTGAACGTGCAATGGGTTATGAACTACATCAACTCCTCACCAACGTCACTGCCATCATGGTGTCCCACGACTCTCGTTTCTTGAACACTGTCTGTACCAACATCATGCAGATTGACCGTCTCAAGTTGCACCAATACCGTGGTAACTTGAACTCTTTCATTGAGCGTAACCCAGAGGCCCAATCCTACTTCTCCTTGAAGAAGACCAAGCTCTCTTTCAAGTTCCCAGAGCCAGGACCAATTGAGGGTATCAAGTCTCGTTCCAAGGCCCTCATGAAGATGGTCGGATGTGACTTCACCTACCCAGGTAACACCAAGCCAACTCTCTTCAACATCACCATTCAGGTCTCCATGGCCTCCCGTGTCGGATGTGTCGGTGAGAACGGTGCTGGAAAGTCTACCATGATCAAGGTTTTGACTGGAGAAGTCGTTCCACAAACCGGAGATGTCTGGAAGCACCCTAACGCCCGTATCGCCTACGTCGCCCAACACGCTTTCCACCACATTGAAGCTCACTTGGACAAGACCCCTAACGAGTACATTCGTTGGCGTTACGCTGATGGATCTGACAAGGAATCCCTTGTCAAGGTTTCCATGCAGCTCACTGACGAGGAGAAGAAGCTCCAGATCACCCCAGCCCAGATCTCATGGAAGGGACCAGACGGAAAGCTCGTCCAGGCCAAGAAGATCATTGGATCCATCACTGGTCAGCGTCGTCAGGTCAAGAACGACTTCGAGTACGAAGTCATCTTCCAGGGAGAGACTCGTTCCGCTGAAGGTATCTACATTGACGGAAAGCAGCTCACCAAGCTCGGATGGGAGAAGGAGGTTAAGACCATCGACACCCGTATCGCTCAGGCTGCCGGTCAATACGTCCGTACCTTGTCCTCTGCCATGGTCGAGGCTCACTTGGGAGATGTCGGTCTTGAGCCAGAGTTCGCTACTCACTACCGTATGAGTGCCCTCTCTGGAGGACAGAAGGTCAAGGTCGTCATGGCCGCTGCCCTCTGGAACCAGCCACACATTCTCATTCTTGACGAGCCAACCAACTACTTGGACCGTGAAGCTTTGGGAGCTCTTGCCAACGCCATTGAAGGATTCGGTGGAGGTGTCGTTATCATTTCCCACAACTCTGAGTTCGTTTCCCAGATCTGTAAGGAAGAGTGGTTGATGGACGCCGGTCACTTGACCACCAAGGGAGAGTCCGGATGGATGGACCGTGTTGAGGACAACATGAAGGAGCAGGAGGCTATCTCTGTTATGGAGGATGCTTTCGGTAACAAGTCTGCTGTCAAGACAAAGAAGAAGTTGTCCAAGCGTGAGGAGAAGGTTATGATCAAGAACGTACAGGCCAAGATTGCTGCCGACATTGACCTTGATGAGGAGGAGTACGAGTTTGCCACCGAGCACAACCTTTTCTAAGTGCGATCATTGGGGTTTAATTATTTCTGTCACATTTTTGGAACGTTGTAATCAGTTCAGTTCACTTTGTATTCTCTTGAAGTTCTAATAAACTGGAATTTGCTGTTACTTCTCTCTTTTTCTACTGTTTCATTTCTCCACAAAACCAACCAACAACACAATGTCTCGACATCGAGCGGTCCGTAACATGAATCTCGATGACGAGATGGATGATGGAGACGATTATTACGACGATGATGATTACGATGAGGAAGAAGAGGAGGAAGAGGAAGAAGGTAAGTGATGGCACTGAGGACCCATCTTAACTTTGGGACGCTCCAGCGGCTCCTCAGGTTGCATACACGGCACCTTCAAAAGCGAATATTGGCGCGAATGCACAACGGGCACCTCCATCTCTTGTTAATGTGTCGTTGATAGGTGAGGACTGACAACTGTCAAAGTGACTCACAACAATTGCAGCTATCAGAAATGTCATGAACGTAGTTGGTCCTGGCTTTTCCTCAGAGTCTGTAAAGCAAGCTTTCTCAATACGGAGGCAGTGAAGAGCGAGCCATCAACCATTTGTTGGACAGCGGGAACACAAATCGTAAGTAATACTATCCCACTTCCTTCCTTCCCCTATTCGAGGAAATTGAGGCCCAAATACACTGGATCCTGCGATGTTTTCAAGATTATCTCTCGAGTTCTCTGAATTGGCCTCCACATTAGCATCCACACTTGATGAAGGGTCAGATATGATCGTTGATACGGACATTATACCTGCGTACAATGTTAAGATTCCTGCTTCGTTGAGCTCGTTGGGTGTGAATCCAACGGGTTTGAGAAATTCTGCATTGCAATCGACTGGAACTGCTCCAACACTGTCATCATTATCGAAACTGGGAAGCTTGAATACAGCAAGACTTTGAAAAGTGGTAGCGCGATACCGTCGTTGTCCGGATTATCTCAATCGAAAGGGTTGTCGAATTTATCGTCGATGGGAGGAGTTGGCAAGGCTGGTCCATCTGTTACTCCGTCTTTGACATCCTTAAGCGGCGGATTGAAGAATTCTCCGTCACTGTTGAAGACTTCAGAAGTGAACAAACAGTCGGGATTATCCAGTTTTGGAAATACGGCCGTTAAACCTGGTGCAAATGTTATCAATGAGGCTCTCTCTGCGATGTCTCTTGTGGGATCTGCATCAATCACATCGGCGAGGCCAGCGTTGCTTGTTCAAAAATCGGGAGCACCTACTTTATCAAGCTTCTCAACAAAGCCAAGTACACTTTCATCAACACCTTCATCAATCTCCAAAGCCATTCCTGTCGTAAATTCTACGTCAGGGAGCAAGTCGTCTAAATCTTTCTCGACGAAGGCTGCGTCATACGATGATTCCTTCAGCCCAATCCTCGCTAAACCGTCTGAATTCGCTTCATTTTGGGCCTCAAACCTCACCTCCTCTTCTTTCGACTCGAGTGTGCGAACTATGCTTAATAATCCTGTATTTTCTGCTCTGTTAGAACCTTCAGCCAGTGCTGGAACACGATTTGATTTCTCCACTCCAAGTCCTGATGACATAGTCTTTGCTGCTCGTACAGGTATGTCTAGTTATACTTACTAGGTATTTTTTTAATGCAATCAATTAGCAAAAATGGGAGGTACGGCAAAACAGCCTGTGGCGCCAACAAAAACGCCTTCAGCACCAACAAAATCTTCGGGAGTAACACAAGGAATTAAGTCATTGTCGATTGGTACAACTGCTGTTAAATCAGGAGCAACTCCACGAGCTGCGTCACCAGCTCGTACGAGTTCCCCATCAAGATCAGGTTCGCCCACCAGAACAGCGTCGAGTATATCAATTGGTGGTGGAAAACTTCCAAGCTCTGTTCCAGTTGCTGCGCCTCCACCTGTTTCGAAAGGAAAGAAGATTAACGTTTTGGAAGAGTATGCCAAGAGGAACTCTGAAAAATCCTCCATCAATCTGGTTGTTATTGGGCATGTTGATGCGGGAAAATCTACCTTGATGGGGCATCTGTTGTATCTTCTTGGGGAAGTGAACGAGAGAACGATGAAGAAGTATGAACGCGATGCTGAAAAGATGAAAAAGGGCTCATTCTGCTTTGCATGGGTGTTGGATGAGACTGAAGAAGAAAGATCACGGTAAGGTTCTTTTTTGCGCATGGGGTCAGCTAACCCTTTGTAAGTGGTGTTACTATTGACGTTGGAATGTCGTTTTTCCAGACAAAATCTCATCGATTCACCATTCTTGACGCCCCTGGGCATCGTGACTTTATCCCAAACATGATTTCAGGTGCTTCCCAGGCTGATGTAGCTCTTCTCGTGATTGACAGTGGAACGGGTGAATTTGAAGTTGGTTTTGAGTTGGGAGGACAGACTCGAGAACATGCACTGTTGGTTAGAAGTTTAGGAGTATCTCAGCTGGTCGTTGCAGTCAATAAGCTTGATATGGTGGGTGTTCAATCTCGTTGTACAAGCGTGCCTTACTGACGCTTTGTTAGATGGACTGGGCAGAGCATCGATTTTTGGAGATCAAAGAAAAGCTTACACTGTTCTTGTTGGGTGCAGGATTCAAGAAAGATAAGATTTTCTTTGTTCCAGTCAGTGGATTTACCGGAGAAAACATGGTGGAACGGAAGAGTGATGTGCTTGGATCGTGGTACTCTGGTCCAACATTGCAAGAGAGTCTTGGTAAAATATATGGGTTTCAGTGATCATTAACTAACTTGTACGTAGATGCACTGCAACCCCCGGTCAGAGCCCTTGAAAAAGCTTTCCGACTTCCCATCGTTGATTACTTCAAGGGAGGTGTCATTGCAGGTGGAGGCGGCTCTCTCTCAGTCAGTGGACGAATTGAAGCAGGAACTCTTCAAATTGGAGATACTGTAACCGTTATGCCCCTTGGAGAACACGGAGTGGTAAAATCTATTGAATCGAACAATGACCCCATCAAGTGGGCTGTGGCTGGAGACAACATCGTCATCACCTTAAACGGAATTGACGTGCAGCAATTCACATTGGAAATGTTCTTTGCTCTCCTCAAGCTTTGGTTCCAGTTGCAGATGTATTCCGCGTCAAGATTGTTACATTCGACATTGCAATTCCATTGACTCTGGGTATTCCGATCGTTGTTCACCATCAAAGTGCCTCTACGTCAGGAATCATCTCAAAACTTATTTCTATTCTTGACAAATCAACTGGAGAGGTTTCGAAAAAGAATCCAAGGTTTGTATCAATTCTTCAACTAATAGTAGATAACGTTTAGTGTAGGGCGCTTCCTAAGAATGTGACGGCTGTAGTTGATATTAAAGTAGAGCGACCAATCTGTGTGGAGCTTGCCAAAGATTCTCGCGAGTTGGGAAGAATCATGATTCGCTCTGGATCAACGGTAGTCGCTGCTGGAATTGTAACAGAGATTGTGAACCGTGTGAAATGAAATAAATCACTCGTTTTTTATTGACTGCCACTGCCATCATTTAATCATCAACACATTGGCATCCTGGGTATGGTATTTTCGTGCTTGTTCTGTTCCCATTGCTGCACCTTGGTCCAAGAGTTGATGGATCGGAGCAATGAAAAAGAATCATATAAGATCTTTGATTACCATGTTAGATTTTACAAGAAACTTGACACAATCTTACCGTTCCAATGTATGACCAAACGCAGGATTATCAGGGGTGGATTCCATTGACCAGTAGTACTTTTCATCATGTAATGGATGACCTACAGGAACCTCCAACATCGACTTGAAGTACGCGTACACCTTCCTTCGAACCGCTTGGACTCTTTTACGCGAAACAATAAATTGTCCTTTCCACGAAGACATGAATTCGAGTTCATCATTCAATAAGAACCGATCTTGCGCCATCGTCAGAATGAACGGAATCATTTTGAATTCGCCTCCTTCGCCATTCACAAATGGCTTCCTGAGAACAACGCTGAGGTCCATATAGCCTGTTGATTCGGGCCTGAAATGTTGGATTCGGTTTTGAACGATTGCGTGAAAGTGGGGTTCTGTTCCGTTTGTCCACCATACGGGCTCAGCTAATTATTCGTTATTGCGATATGTGCGGCACAGATGGTAGATTTACCTTGCATGAAGAGTGTATGGTCTGCAAGGTTGTTGTACTCGCTCACGATGTGATGCATATAAGTATGTCCTTCCCGTCCAACATTCGGTAACAATGCAACAACAGTTGCTCCAGTGGTTCGCTGTAAAGCAACCCGATCCACTTTCTCCGACTTTGTGTAAACGAACAGATTGATGTTCAAGTCTTTGAACTTCGGATGCAGCCGTATCTTGTCAATTGCAATCGTAAGATTATGAATATCTTCTTCATAGTGGCTGACGACAATGTCAAAGGTCCTGTTGGTTTGGCTGGAAGTCTAGTTGGGTGCACACCAACGACAGTGGGGGTTTGGGTCAACAGGTTTGTCACTGACAAGTACAATAGTCCGAAGATAATTGCTAGAAGCAGATTGCGGAGGGTCCGAGGGAGTCCGAAGGAGCCTGATATCATTGGCATCAGTTCCAATTTTGGCACAATTACAATCTCCAAACAAATATAACAATTTATTCGTTATTGTCGAGACATTGGCAACCTGGATACGGCGGAACGACTTTCTCATTCTCCTTTTCATCCCCATTAGAACAAAGGGTTATCCGTTTTGCATTCCAACAATCAAACAAAACACTCCATGCCCTCTCCAATGTGTGACCAAACACTGGATCATCTGGACTGGATTCCCACCCACGAAATTGTTGGTCTTTGTGAATAAAATCATCTTCAGGAGCCTAGGTTTGTGTCGCGTTAATTGCAATACAAATAAACAAATGCAACCCAACCTCCAACAATCGCTTCAAATACACATAAAGTTTCTTTGGAGACTGCTGAATACGTTTTCGTGATACAGTAAACTGTCCATTATAACTAGCCATAACACTCTTAACCGGGACATGAGGGAACTCAAACGCGACCATTGAGAATAGATATTTGAGAAGCGGAAAATATCCATCCTTGTCTCCTGCAAACGGGCGAAGAAAGACGAAGCCAAGATCCATGAAACCGGTTTTATCAGAAAAGTATTGGATCGGTTGGAAACAACAGAACTGAGTTGGGATTCAGCGTTGAATTTATGCCAATATGACGGTTCGGCTGCAAAGCATCCCTGTAAGTAAACAAATTGAGCGTGAATTGAATCTATACCTTGCATAAAGAGCGTGTGGTCCGCGAGGTCATTAAAATAGGTTTCAATATGATGCAAATACGTGTGACCCTCTCGACCAACATTGGGCAAAAGAATGACCCTGTAAGCTTCCGTATTTCTTTTAGAGCCAGGCGGTCGGTATCGTTTGATTTTGTGTAGACAAAGGTCCTAATAACACGATCCTTGAACTGCGAATGCCTCCGGATTTTATCAATTGACGTCGTTAGATTGTGGATATTCTCTTCATAGTGGCTGATCACAATATCGAACGTTTTGGTATCTGCCGATGAGACGATTTGTTTGACAGGTTTGTTATACCACTGTGAATGCAGGAGCAGAAGCAAAAGTATTATCGTTATGCACGCATAACGCGCCTTCAGAAATGGCACACCGATCTGCTGTAACTTGGCTTGTAGCAGCTTCATAGCTGACACCTATGTATTTCGTCTAAAATGGGAATAAAATGGTAGTACAGGAAAGATTCCACTTTTATTCATCTAAGCATTGACATCCAGGAGCCTCCGCCGTTCGACAGAGCCTATCCATTTCCGTTTTCCAGCAATCAAAAAGTATTCCATATGACCTCTCGATTGTGTGTCCGAAAATAGGGTCTGATGGAATACTCTTCATTCCATGCCGAAATTCATGATCCGGTTCATTATGAATGGGATGTCCTTCTGGTGCATCGAGCATATCAACTAAATACTGATATACACTGCGCCGAGTCTTGTGGATACTTCCTCGACTCACAATAAACTGACCCTTCCATGATGTTTGAATTCGGTTACGTGATGGAAAGTACCCGCGAGCAAGGACGAATATATCGCGTAAGTGTGGAAAGTCGCCACCTGGTCGTAATGTCCGTTACGTCGTTGTGTTAAACACAAGAAACCCACCTTCTCCACCACCAAAATTCCGCCCGAATGATTGTGCAAAGGGCATGTAGCCCGTCTCTTTTCTGAAATATTTGAGACGATTGAATGTGTGCTCGTGCATGGACTTATTCCCTTTCCGACCAGTAACCCAGAATTCAGGGTCCGCTGAAGCAGGATCATTATGTAACCGATATTGTGAAGCAATATTATACCTTGCATAAATAGGGTATGGTCTCCCAAATCACTATCGTAGTATTTAACGATATGAGTGAAATAAGAATGTCCTTCTCGTCCATGATTTGGAAGTCGAACCACGACGTCTGCATGAGTCGTGTTTTGGATGTATTCGAGAGTATTTTTGGGCTCTTCGAGTAAATGAATAACCTTGTCTTCAATCCAGCAACTCTCTCATCACGTCGAAAGAGGTCGATACACAAGTTCAGACGCTCCAAACTCTCTTCATAATATGCAATGACGATATCCATAGTTTGCTGACGAGGTATTATAGCTGAGTCCGGTTTTTGCGGCTGTTGTTTCTTTGAGATGACACTGGCGGACGAAATCCAAATGGTCATGACTGCAGTTGCAATAACGAGTGCATAGAGCAATACTACGCGGCATTTTGGCTGATGCGATTGAGGCTGTGAGAACCCAGATGATTGAACAGTGTTTCCCATTTTAATCCTGATAATGTAATCCTGGGCGGAATTCCCGTCGGACAGTCGTTTCAGGAAAGACCCGCCACATAGAATAAAGAGAATGCAAGAGAATAACATCGTCAGAGTTCAAATGAATAGTACAAACTATTACACATTGGAAGAAAGCAGAACACCAATGCCAACCACAAAACAACTTCCACCAAATGGCGGCCCTTCCCCCAAAGTCAAAGACTGACACCGATCTTCCACCCGAATACACAATCGAAGCCACAACCGAGGCTCTTCCGCCGCCAATCTCAAACGACGACGCCCGAATCGCCGCATTTGCCGACCTTGTTTCACGACACGAAATATCGCGATTGATGGCGATGAAGCTGCGGCGCTTGGAGGTGACTCACCCGCACTCGCTCGCATCCTTCGATGACTCACTTCTCTTAACATAACAGGCGTACGATATCGCTGTCATCGCCGACGACTCTGGATCAATGAACACACCCTCAACACAAGGCCAAACAGACCCATTTGCTCCAACAAAAACCAGATGGGACGAACTCAAATCAACACTCGCTATTGTCACAGATATTGCAGCTACATTGGACCCGGATGGAGTCGACTTGTACTTTTTGAATAGGCCACCCGTTAGAAATATCATGGGACCATGTGCTGCTCTCGATGCTGCATTTGCTCAGAAACCAGCGGGATATACACCCATTACTCGTGTATTGCGACAAGTGATTCGGGAAAAGTGGAACCGTGAAGGAAAAAAGTTACTCATATTGATTGCGACGGACGGACAACCAACAACTGATTCAGGCGAGCTTGATAAGAATGGATTGAAGCAGCTCTTGATGAACGAAAGAGGCGGGAAGGGAGAGATTCCTGTGGCTTTCTTGGCCTGTACGGACGATGATTCTGAGGTTGATTATCTGAATGAATGGGATACACGAGTGCTGGATTTGGATGTCATTGATGACTATTTGACGGAAAAGAAACAAATTTTGAGAGTGCAGGGGAACGGGTTCCCATTCTCGCGTGGAGACTGGGTGTGTAAGATGCTCTTGGGTGTGATTGATAAGGAGGTTGATGGGTTAGATGAACGCAGAGTTGGGAGTGAAACTGTTGGCCGGGGTAGTACTTCAAAGGGCAACGATGGTGGTGACAACTTGAAGAAGGACTGTATAATTCAGTAATTTTACGACTATATTCAGACATCAAGCTCATGATTCATTTTCGGCGCTATTACATAAAGAATATTTTCATAAGTATAATTCTGATGAGACGGATTTGGCAGTTTTGATTACAGCCCCCAAACGATTCAACAAATGAGCGCACTCCCCGAAAAGACCATTGACGTCCCACCATCCTACACGACTGAAGCAACTCCGCCAACATCAAACGAAGACGCCAGGCTCGCTGCGTTTGCTGACTTAGTTGCACGGCATGAAATCTCGCGGTTGATGGCAATGAAATTACGGAGGCTGGAGGTAAAGCGCCTCCTTCATAGTCACTCTCACCTTATACTCAATCAAATACTTTCATTATGATCCAGGCATACGATATCGCTGTAATCGCCGACGACTCCGGCTCAATGAACACACCCTCAACACAAGGCCAAACAGACCCCTTCGCCCGCTCCAAAACCCGCTGGGACGAGCTCAAATCAACACTCGCCATCGTAACCGACATTGCAGCCACATTGGACGAAGACGGAATCGATGTCTATTTTCTCAACAGACCGCCTGTTCGAAACGTTACAGGAATGAACGCAGCCCTTGAATCTGCTTTTGCACAGAAACCAGCGGGGTACACTCCAATCACCCGTGTCCTCCGTCAAGTGATTCGCGAGAAATGGACACGCGAGGGAAAGAAGCTGTTGATTTTGATTGCGACGGATGGACAACCTACAACTGATTCAGGGGAGCTTGATAAACATGGACTGAAGCATCTGTTGATGCATGAGAGAGGTGGGAAGGGAGAGATTCCGATTGCATTCTTGGTGTGTACGGATGATGACTCTGAGGTTGATTATTTGAATGAGTGGGATACTAGTATTCAGGATTTGGATGTTATTGATGATTATATTACGGAGAAGAAGCAGATTTTGAGGGTGCAGGGTAATGGATTCCCGTTTTCGCGTGGTGACTGGGTTTGCAAGATGCTGTTGGGTGTGATTGATGCCGAGATTGACGGATTGGATGAACGGAGGGTTGGGAGCGCGAACGTTGGAAGAGGTGAGACCGCAAGAACTAACACAAGTAGTGGGGGGAAGAAAGACTGTGTGATTCAGTAATACCTACAGAGTTCACTTCAGGCAGGAATACTTTCAATAAATCGTTCAGCAAGTACATAATTATGAAGTTCTTTCGTTGATATGAGTTTGATTGAACCCACCAAAAAGATTCAACAACTAATGACAACCCCTGAGAAAACCATTGACGTTCCTCCTGCATACACAATCGTAGCCCCTCCTCCGGCGGGAAATGAAGACACTAGACTTGCTAAGTTCGCCGACCTTGTCTCCCGCCACGAAATATCGAAGTTGATGGCCATGAAGTTGCGTCGATTGGAAGTAAGGATCAGGAGGCGCAACCTTGATACCCTCGATAACCTATATAATGACACTTTCTAAACATAATAGGCGTACGATATCGCTGTGATCGCTGACGACTCTGGATCCATGAACACACCCTCAACACAGGGCATGACAGATCCATTCGCACGAACCCAAACCCGATGGGACGAACTCAAATCAACACTCACGATCGTAACTGATATTGCTGCGACACTAGACTCAGATGGAATCGACATTTACTTTCTGAACCGGCCCCCAATTAGAAATGTCATGGGACCGTGTGCAGCCTTGGACGCTGCGTTTGCACAGAGGCCGGCAGGATATACACCCATTACTCGTGTATTGCGACAAGTGATTCGGGAAAAGTGGAACCGCGAGGGAAAGAAGCTCTTGATTTTGATTGCGACGGATGGACAACCTACAACTGATTCAGGGGAGCTTGATAAACATGGACTGAAGCATCTGTTGATGCATGAGAGAGGTGGGAAGGGGGAGATTCCGATTGCATTCTTGGCGTGTACGGATGATGACTCTGAGGTTGATTATTTGAATGAGTGGGATACTAGTATTCAGGATTTGGATGTTATTGATGATTATATTACGGAGAAGAAGCAGATTTTGAGGGTGCAGGGTAATGGATTCCCATTCTCGCGTGGTGACTGGGTCTGCAAGATGCTGTTGGGTGTGATTGATTCCGAGATTGATGGATTGGATGAGCGGAGGGTTGGGAGCGCGAACGTTGGAAGAGGTGAGACCGCAAGAACTAACACAAGTAGTGGGGGAAGAAAGACTGTGTGATTCAGTAATACCTACAGAGTTCACTTCAGGCAGGAATACTTTCAATAAATCGTTCAGCAAGTACATAATTATGAAGTTCTTTCGTTGACATGAGTTTGATTGAACCCACCAAAAAGATTCAACAACTAATGACAACCCCTGAGAAAATCATTGACGTTCCTCCTGCATACACAATCGAAGCCCCTCCTCCAGTGGCAAATGAAGACACTAGACTTGCTAAGTTCGCTGACCTTGTCTCCCGCCACGAAATATCGAAGTTGATGGCTATGAAGTTGCGTCGATTGGAAGTAAGGATCAGGAGGCGCAACTCGATACCCTCGATAACCTAAATAATGACACTATCTAAACATAACAGGCGTACGATATTGCTGTGATCGCTGACGACTCTGGATCCATGAACACACCCTCAACACAGGGCATGACAGATCCATTCGCTCGAACCCAAACCCGATGGGACGAACTCAAATCAACCCTCACGATCGTAACTGATATCGCCGCAACACTCGACTCAGATGGAATCGACATTTACTTTCTGAACCGACCCCCAATTAGAAATGTGATGGGTCCGTGTGCAGCCTTGGACGCTGCGTTTGCACAGAGGCCGGCAGGATATACACCTATTACTCGTGTATTGCGACAAGTGATTCGGGAAAAGTGGAACCGCGAGGGAAAGAAGTTGTTGATTTTGATTGCGACCGATGGACAACCTACAACTGATTCAGGGGAGCTTGATAAACATGGGTTGAAGCATCTTTTGATGCATGAGAGAGGAGGACGCGGTGAAGTGCCCGTTGGGTTTTTGGTATGCACTGATGATGATTCTGAAATCGAGTATTTGAATGAGTGGGATACTAGTATTCCGGATTTGGACGTAATTGACGATTATATTACTGAGAAGAAGCAGATTTTGAGAATTCAAGGGAATGGGTTTCCGTTCTCGCGTGGAGATTGGGTGTGCAAGATGTTGTTGGGAGTAATTGATGCTGAGATTGACGCTTTGGACGAACGCAGAATTGGTGGTACGAATAGTGACGGTTTTGGGCGATCTGGTACAACTCGAACGACTGGAAGTATTGGCAAGAAAGATTGTGTGATTCAGTAAAGAAACTAATCGTGACGTGGTTACTTTCTAAAACGTTAAAAAGGAAAACTAATAAGAGTGATGACCAAAACCACCGCATCGTCACTCTTTGAGTTCCCTCCCACATACGCAAGCAACATTGCTGAGGATGCCCGCCTCGCGGCCTTTGCAGCACTCGTTGGGCGTTACAAGATCAGCCGTATGATGGCAAAGAAGCTCCGGCGGCTCGAGGTACCCTAAAATGCATTAAAATAGTTAAAGATTTGCTCACGTGCTTAACAAGGGATATGACATTGTTGTGATCGCCGACGACTCGGGAGTCGGGTTCGATGAACACGCGCATCATAGCAAGCCACGATACCGTCGATACGACGCTTGGCCCGGCACCAACGCGCTGGGACGAGTTAAAAGCGACAGTGTCGATGGTTGCGGACATTGCGGCGACATTGGACTCGGACGGCATCGACGTGTTCTTCCTCAATCGAGTCCCGGCGCGAAACATCACCGGCCCGTCCGCCGCCCTCGACGCCGCATTCGCTGAAAGACCGTACGGCCACACGCCAATCACACGTGTCCTGAGAGAGGTGCTTGCCGAGAAGTTCTACTGCGTGAACCTGCCTGATCGAAAGAAACTATTGATCCTCATCGCCACTGATGGACAACCTACAACCGATGCTGGCGACCTCGATCATCAAGCGTTGAAACATCTGTTGACGTATGAGCGTGGTGGACCCGGACAAGTACCTGTTGCTTTCTTGGTTTGTACGGATGACGAGAAGGAAATCGCGTACCTGAATGAATGGGATAACTCTATTCGCGATTTGGATGTCAGTGATGACTACCATACGGAACGACAGCAGATTATTGGTATTCAAGGGAATGGGTTTCCGTTCTCTCGAGGCGATTGGATTTGCAAGATGTTGCTTGGAGCCGTTGACCCTGAAATCGATGCGTTGGATGAAACTCCCCTGAAATTGACACCAAACCGTACAATGACTGGCGCCCCACAAAAAAGTTTGAAGCGACAAGACTCTTGTATTACCCAGTAATTCAATGAAGACTCCGATATTCAATTCTTTAACGACTAAGATAGACTCTCATCTAATTAATTTTTCCTACTTACAACGCAGCTGTGACAGGGCATGCAGCGTATCACATATTGCCCAATAGTTTTCTAATCGATGAGGCTTTTCCTTTCACTTTCCACCTGCTTTATTGCACTTTTGTAAACCAAAGAATGGGGTGGATCATAATATGTTTCTGGGGGTCAAATCCATTCTTCAGCCTCCAAACTTCCACGAATTCAAATGACCAAACCACCCACTGCACCGCCACTCTCTGAGCTGCCTCCCGCATACACGAGCAATGTTGCTGAAGATGCTCGACTGGCGGCCTTTGCATCGCTTGTTGGGCGGCACGAGATTAGCCACTTGATGGCAAAGAAGCTGCGGCGGTTGGAGGTATTGGCTTAGTTAGTGCCATTGAATGATTTAATAACCGCATCCATTAAGGCGTACGATATCGTTGTGATCGCGGATGACTCCGGCTCGATGAACACGCCCGTGACAGCCAATCTCGCCTCCGCCTTTGCCCCGGCTCCGACGCGCTGGGACGAACTCAAAGCCACTGTTTCAACAGTCACGGACATTGCCGCAACGCTGGATTCAGACGGCATCGACGTCTTCTTTCTCAATCGAGAACCTGTCAGAAACGTCACTGGTCCCTCGGCTGCCCTGGACGCCGCTTTCGCTCCAAGGCCAGGCGGGTACACGCCAATTACTCGTGTTCTGCGAGAAGTGCTTGCAGAAAAGTGGCTGAGTGTCAACCAGGCAGATCGCAAGAAGCTCTTGATTCTTATTGCCACGGATGGACAGCCAACAACAGATTCAGGCCAACTCGATCATCAGGCGCTGAAACATGTTCTAATGTATGAACGCGGAGGGCCTGGACAAGTACCTGTTGCTTTCTTGGTGTGCACCGACGACGACGACGAAATCGAATACTTGAATGAATGGGACAATTCTATTCGTGATTTAGATGTCATTGATGACTACCACACGGAACGAAAGCAGATTCTTGGTATCCAAGGGAAAGGATTTCCGTTTTCACGGGGTGATTGGGTCTGTAAAATGCTACTGGGGGCCATTGATCCTGAAATTGATGCATTGGATGAAACTCCTGTGCATTTGATGAGAGAAGGAGTAAAGCGCGCGAGTACCACACAGAGCAGTTTGAGGAGGCAAGACTCGTGTGAGATTCAATAAATCCGATTAAGTTCTTAGACTGTCTTGTGAGGAATCAATGTGAAACTCAACCACACCGTTGATTTCTAATCCTCCTCTTCTTGAAACATGATATCAGAGATTTTCAGGATATACAAAAAAGCCTGCTTGAAAAAAAAAAGCCAGAACGGCTGCTTCGAAATCGTGATCCGCATAACAACCGAACGGCAGATCCCTCACTCCCACAACCTCATTTGATTACAGAAACCGAAAATGAGCAATACTTCCACCGACGAACCGTTTTGCCCAAAGCGAAGGCAGGATACCTCATACTTCGCACGATGGACATTCAGTTATATGAACCCAGTGATCAAGCGAGGATTCAAGAAGTGAGTTTGAGTGTGTCGATGTTTGTCGTTGGTGTATTTCCTGGTGATCCTAACTGTGCTCCGATCGCATCATTAGCACGCTGGACCCTAAAGACTTTCTGCCCCTCGAGTAAGTTCATCTCTCAAATACTGACTTCAATGACTTACATTTTACGTTGAAAGAGATGGCGACAATGCCGAAGCCCTCTCCGCCGCCCTCCTGACAGCCTGGAAACAGGAACAACTCAACAACCCAACAAACCCATCCCTCATGAAAGTAACCTTCAAAGTCTTTCTCCCCCAAATCATTCTCTTTGGTTCTCTTTCCTTGTTGAGATGTTTGTCAAGATTGGAGAGGTTGTTGTGATGGGTCTGATTCTCGAATGGTTCCAAAACCCTGACAGCGTTTCAAGGGACGGGTTCTTGTATGCATTCGGACTCGCAATATTGGGGATTGCGCATTCATTGTTGCACCAGTTGGAGTTTTTCTATTCAATGAGGTGTGGAATGCACTTGAGGATTGCGTATATTGCAGCCATTTATAAAAAGTGCTTGACGTTGAGTACTTCGCATACGTCTTCAACGGGTCTGATTGTGAATCTCGTGTCGAATGATGTTCAGCGGTTTGAGGATGCTGCTCCGTTTGCGCATTTCATTTGGTTGGGACCTTTGGAGGTCGTGTTGATGCTGTACTTTATGTATCAGCAGATTAGTTGGGCTGCGTTTGCTGCCGTTGGAAGCTTGTTGTGCTTGATTCCACTTCAGGGATGGTTCGCGAAAATGTTTGCTCAGCTAAGAAAGAAGACAGTTTTGTTGCGAGATGAACGTATCAAGTCCATCAGTGATTCTTTGGCAGGAATGTTGGTTGTCAAATTGTAAGTCTAAAAAAATTCTATTCCAATTTTTGATTACTAATGGTTTTATGTTTAATTAGGTATGCATGGGAAGATGCATTCGAGCGTAGCATCAACAAGATTCGTGATGACGAGCTTCACAATATCCGCAAAGCCTCATACCTTCGTGCCGTAAACGAAGCATTCTTTTTCTGCTCTGGTGCCTTGATTGAGATCTTCGCTTTTATTACCTTCTGGCTCATGGGCGGAGTCTTTACTCCAGCTAGAATCTTTACATGTATAGCGTACATGTCTTCCATCAAACTCAGTATGACCAATTTCTTCCCCAAGGCGTTGCAGTTCTTGTCTGAGTCGCGTGTTTCTCTGGATAGAATTCAAGACTTTTTGGCGTTGCCAGATATTCAGTCTCATCGTGACTCGGAAGCTGCTAAAGCCGTGTTGGCTGAAGCCGGCGATGATGTCGATATTGTCATCAAGAACGGGTCATTTGGTTGGGGTGCTGAAACACCAAGCCAAAATGATGCTAACCAAACCGTGGTGGCTCCAGAATTTATTCCTGCCGACGCTGTACCTTTAAAGGATCTTGCACCTGCTACAACTTCTCGCACTGCAATTCTAGAGGACATCAACCTCTCTCTTAAGAAAGGGTCCATCACTGCAGTGGTTGGAGCTGTCGGAAGCGGAAAGTCAAGTCTCTTGAACGCAATCCTTGGTGAGATGAATGCATACGCCGGTACTCAAGTCGCCGTCCGCCCACCAAAGATCGCATTCTGCACACAACAACCGTACATTCTCTCAGGAACCGTTCGCGATAACGTCACTTTCGGACTCCCATACGATGCCGCCCAATTCAAAAAAGTAATTGAAGTCTGTGCCATGGACCGAGATCTCGAGATATTCGGGAACGGGGAGTTGACTGTGATTGGTGAGCGTGGAGTCACATTATCTGGAGGCCAGCGAGCCCGTTTGGCACTCGCTCGTGCAGTCTATTCGAATGCCGATGTTTTCTTGATGGACGATCCACTCTCAGCTGTAGACACGAAAGTAGGACGACATTTGTTTGAAGAATGTATCAACGGATATTTGAAGGACAAGACTCGAGTTCTTGTGACGCATCAGCTACAGTTTGCGAGACTTTGTGATGACGTTGTTATTTTGGAGGGAGGGAAAGTGGCTGCAAAGGGAAATTATTTGGACGTTATTGAAGCAAAGGGAAGTGTCTTTGCGGCTGCAATGAAGGAAATGGAGGTAGCCGGTGGGGATGACAACGATGGAGAGGGAGTGGATGATTTGGTAGAAAAAGAAACCAAGGAGGTTGTCATTGTGGAGGACGCAACTGTTGGACCAAAGGCAACAACCAAAGATGTCATTGCTGCAGGTGCAGCTCCTTTGATTCAAAAGGAAGAAGTCCAGAAAGGTTCAGTTTCCCTCAGTGTTTATTGGAACTTTTTCCGTGCCGGAGCATCTGCTTTGATGTTTGTACTATTGTTGGCTTTCTTGGTTGTCGGGCAGAGTTCGTTGATTCTCACGGATTACTTCCTCTCCAAGTGGTCTCTGAAGTCACCCGAAGATCAACGTAACACTGAAAATGTTGGAATCTTCTTGGCGCTTGCAATTGGAACCTTGATCGTCTCTATCGTTCGTGCCGAGTTATTCTTTTACTTCTGTTTGAACGCAACTGAGAAGCTCTTCCGTAAAATGCTCCATTCTGTTTACCGTAGTCCAATGTCATTCTTCCAGCAAAATCCTCATGGTCGCTTGATGAATCGTTTCAGTAAAGATGTCAACCTTGCCGATGAAATGCTGCCGCTCACTTTCTTTGATTTCACACAGTGCTCCTTCATTGTAAGTCAAACTATCTTACTTGATTTCTCTAACCGTCAAGTAGATTGCAGGAACATTTATCATCGCAATCTGTATTGTTCCATACGTCTTGATCATCATTCCAGTTATTGGTTTTGTCTTTGTTTACCTCCAGAAATACTACTTGCGAACCTCCCGACAAGTCAAGAGACATGAAGCAACAACACGAAGTCCTATTTACACAACAGTCCCTTCTACTCTCGAAGGTCTCTCAACTATTCGTGCGTTTTCGTGCGAAACACGCTTCGTGCAGGAGTTCGTTAACATCCAAAACGAAAATACCCGCATGTATTTCAGTTTCATTTCGAGCTCACGTTGGTTGGGACTTCGCCTTGATTTGATGTCAGCAGTCTTTTTGGCTATCATCAGTTTTGCAAGTGTGGGATTGAAAGGACCAGCAGGGAACACGATTGGATTGAATAGTGGAACTGTTGGTTTGCTGTTGACGTACTCTTTGCAGTTAGTTGGAACTTTGCAGTGGGCTGTCCGACAAAGTGCTGAAGTCGAGAACTTGATGATCAGTGTTGAGCGTGTTTTGGAATACTCAAACTTGGAATCGGAGGCTCCACCGAAAACTGATGTTGTCCCACCTGAGAATTGGCCAACGTCTGGAGAGTTGGAAATCACAAACATGTCAATGTCTTACCCAACTGTTCCTGGAAAGAAGGTTTTAAGCGACATCAGTGTCAAGATCCCTGGTGGAATGAAGATCGGAGTTGTTGGAAGGTAAAAGTCGAGTTAAGTTGTGATAATTTCACTAACCGTGTTACAGAACTGGTGCAGGTAAAAGTTCGTTGTTGCAAGTCTTGTTTCGACTTGTGGAACCAACTCCAGCCGATTCGATTGTACTTGACAATATTTCCACATCAAAGCTGGGACTCTTTGACCTTCGTTCTCGAATAAGTATTATCCCTCAGGTTTGCTACGTGTTTTAGTCAAATACCTCTTAACCAAGTTCAATCCAGGAACCCTTCTGCTTCAAGGGTACATTGCGTTACAACCTTGATCCCTTTGGCGTTTATCAAGATGCTCAACTTTGGAGCGCTCTTGAGAGTGTCGAGCTCAAGGGGTCTGTTGAGCAAATGGCGGACGGCTTGGAGAGTCCTGTGGCCGAAAATGGAAGCAATTGGAGTGTTGGAGAAAGACAACTGATTTGCCTCGCCCGTGCCATCTTAAGGAACTCTCGATTGATTGTTCTTGACGAAGCCACTAGTGCTGTGGATATGAGAACGGATGCGCTTGTTCAATCAGCCATTCGTTCCTCCTCCGGTTTATTTGCCTCATCCACTGTATTGTGTATTGCTCATCGGTGAGTTTCAATGAAGTTGTCCGAAAAACACTAACAAAGAATTCCAGTTTGCAAACAATCATTGACTTTGATCGAGTTCTTGTTTTGGATTACGGAAAAGTTGTTGAATATGGCACACCACACGAACTTCTTCAAAAGAATGCTGAAAAGGACGAAGACGCGTGGTTTGCGAGAATGGTGGCTCAGATGGGTGAAGATGCCCAGAAACAGCTTCGTGTGGCTGCTTTGGAAAAGTGGAATGAGACTCGCCACACTTGATTTTTTCGTTGATTTATTTTGACATTTTCTGAACAGTAAACGTTCAAATGAATTATCATCTTGCTATGGCTGCGCCAGCCGCAGATGAAGTATCTGCTAAGGAACCCAAATACATAAGTAGATATGCGCCAGCTTGGGAAGTAGATCCTTCAACACGTCGCGCTGTGTTACTCGACGATGAGAGGATACAGAAGGAAAGCGACCAAGAAACCAATTATCATTATGACCCATTAAGTCCGTACCACGAGCGAGGCTTTTGGGTAAAACAGATCAATATTGAGATTCCTCCTCCATCGACAGTGCACTTCAATCTGAAGCTGTCAAAGTGGATCCAGACATTACACCCATACCGAAATCTGCCATGACCTACGAATCATTGAATCCAAATTTAAACAAACACTGGAAATCTGGTTATGTACTACTTCGTCGCGACCAAATGAATCGAAACGTTAAGGGCAAATAAGATCCCAAACCAACTTCAATACTAGATTGGTTGAAAGAATCTATGTCAGTGATAAACTTGACTCAATCATGGCCCTCTCTTCTTTATGACTTCAGATCACTTTCAGAAGTTGCCAACTCTCAAACCAAGAACTTCTCGCGAATTCAAAGCCTCATGCATGGGACTTACGTTTGAAGAAGCAAATAACAGGGCGCTAAACGGAAGGAGTCTTCTCTCACACGAATTATTGGAAAAAATGGTAGTCTTTCAAGAGAGACTCTAAGAATAACGCTGCGAACAGTCCTAAATCCAATTCACTTGATGCTACTAGCACTCTGTATTGTTCTACAGTATACAACGAAAACGTTGTGTATCATTTCCTGTTAATTATGACACTCTCCATTTCTGTTAGACTGTTTCTTGAACTTCGAAGTGTCCAGAAATCGCACCTTCTCATGAAACTCACAACAGCTCACTTTAAAGTACTACGCCGTGAAAACGAGACTTGCTCTCATCCATTTGAAGTCCTTGTCACTGCAGAAGAAGTCGTGTTAGGAGATTTGATTCTTTTCAAGGCTGGTGATTTGATTCCTGCCGATGTTCGTTTATTGGAAGCCAAGAACCTCTTTGTAAAGTAGGTGCTTCATTCCTTGATTAACGATGGATCTGATATAATTGTTTAGAGAACCGAAATTAAATGGCGAGCGAAGTACGACATCAAAAGCTTCCACTTCAAATATTGCCGGACCCAGTTGTGTTGAGGTATCAAATGTAGTACTATCTGGTACATCAATTCTGTCCGGTTCAGGGATTGGCATTGTAGTTCGAACCAACCGAGATTCATTCCACAAGCAACTGATGGAGTCTTATTTTGGCACTGAATTAGGTTCGAAGGAGGATCAAAGCTCGTTGGAGAGTTGGATGAATAACGATATACGCCGGATAGTATGGTGGATACTGGGTGCCGTTACAATTGGTATAATCGGGAACTATATCGCTCGATACTTTAGAAGCGATTCATTTCTTGACCACGTTTGAAAATGTGTGTGACTGTAGTGTTGGGGTTGATTCCAGATATGTTGCCAACTGTACTCTCTGCGGCAGGATCAAGAGGCGCTTATGAACTCATGCGAAAGAGCCGCGTCATTGTCAAGTCAGTAAATTCAGTATGGAAAATGGGATCCATGAATATCTTGTGTTGTGATAAGTCAGGCACATTGACGCAGGATAAGGCTATAGTTACGCAATATGTAGAGTTCAGTGGCCTTCCATCATTAGCAGTCCTCCAGTGTGCGTACTTGAATGCTAAACTTCATGGAGGCGTTCAAAATGCAATTGATAAAGCCATAATTCAAAAAGCACAGTCTTTAACTGGATTAAGTGACCAAAATCTTGAACGAAACTTCCATTTGCTGGACTGCATTCCGTTTGAGTATTCTCGACGGAGAATCTCTGTCATATTACGCAAAATGGACGATTTTGAAATTAAAGGTAATCCAGCATTTGAGAGGATGTCCTTTGGAGATGTTGTGTTGCTGACGAAAGGGGCTTTGAAGGAACTGTTGTCATGTTGCTCATGTATCCAAATTGATTCGAATACTATCGAACCAATGTCAGATTACTATTATGCATGCATTATGAGAATGTCAGTTGGAATAACATGTGATGGAATGCGATTCGTTGGTGTAGCGTACAAAAGGTTTTCATATACTGATATGCGAACACGTTTGAGCCTCATCACGAAAGCGGTATGACGTTTCTCGGATTCGTTAACTTTTTCGACCCTCCCAGATCATCCGTGAAAGACACACTTGCATTGATTGATGATCTGAATGTCGACTTTAAAATCCTCACTGGAGATTCACTTGGCTCCACCATTAAATTATGCTCCATGATTGGGATCCCAGAACCGTTTCATTTCCTTCGAGGTGAACATATTGATCACATGCCCGATTCAGTTTTGAGAAATGTTGCTGCTTCAACAAAAATATTTACGGAGTTGACACCGATACAAAAACTGAGAATTATACGTGCATTAAAAGGAGGAAATAATTGTGTTGGATTTATGGGCGATGGAATCAATGATGGTTTGTACTAAAATCTAAAATCTTATTTTAATCTCCACAATAGCTTTGGCTATGCAAGCTGCAGATCTCGGAATCGCTGTCGAGAATGGCGCCACCTTAATTAAAGAAATTGCAGATGTTCTACTTTTGGATAAAACCTTGAACTTCTTGCCACAAGGAATAGTCACAGGGCGGATAGCTTCTCAAAACATCATAAATTACATACGAGCCTGTGTGACATGCAACATAGGTACTTTGAAGATGGTTTATCAGTAGTTTTAACCAAAAAATAGGTCATGCCATTGCCGTCGCCATTCAAGGAGTGTGCATACCAACCCTTCTGCCTCTTGGGACTATTCACGTGTTTTCAATCAAAGTGTTGATAGATTTATCGCGGCTATCGATATCATGGGATCGTGCAGATGATGCAGTTATTTTGCATCCTATTCTGTGGGACTATGAACAATCGAAATTTATTCTTGCTTTTGCTATTATGGTCTCGATAGCAGAAATACTGTATTGCTATGGTATTTTCTGTTATTTCAAGATATTTAGGAAGAATGATGTGCCGAGGTTCAGGACGTTCTTCTTCCTGGGCACCCTTATCGTGCAAACATTGGTATGGATTTTATTTTACTGAACTTGATCTTTGTGCTGACTAAACATGGTGTAGTCTGTTCATATGCTTCGATCCGACCGAACTATCATGCAGTTATGGTCGCGTAGCTTTTTTATCCTGGCTGGTACGACCATTGTGGTTCTAGGAATCGGTTTTAGTCTTCCATACTTTGACTTCATGCTCTTGCTAAAGGCTGAAGATGGGATCTACGGAGCACTTGCGATTCTCGCGACCTCATTTTGGGTAATGACATGGCTGTACAAAAAGTTCTACATTTTCCTGTTTGGAAGCATATTCCAATAAATTCATTGTGTTTAATACGTATGTGACGATATCAATTGAACATAATATTGTCAAAACCGCCTTTCCAGCAACATTTTGACGTACACTTCAGCAGATGCCACAATACACGTGACAACGATCAGGAAGATAACAATGCGAGTCATCATGGCTGCAAATTAGGGTTAATTATTGGCGTCTTGTACCTTGAAAGAACTTACTCATTTGACTTCCGTGCAAGTGATCTGAAAGCATATCCAATAGATCAGAAATTACTCCAGTACGCGAATTGAGAAGCTTAACACGTTGCGAAATCTCCAAATAGCCTTACGGATGAGAAGGAATTTAGGCATTAGACAACAAGGATTCCGAGTAATTACCTCGAATGGCGTTGTATAATCCTTGGAGCTCATCTTCGCTCCAAAAGATCTCTGGGGTATCAAGTACGTTTGAAACCAAATTGACGTCCATTCGTAAACGGAACAAGCGACCAACGACTCTCATGACATCATCACGCGTGAGTTTCACTTCTCCATGTTTCGCCATCATTTTTGGCAATGCCATGTATTCCGCAATTTCCTGCTCCATGATGTTTTCAAAGCGAGCGAGTTTCACAGATTGCGACATTCCATGAGAAATCGTCAATTAATCATTGGATTTCCAGATTTCAGTGTAATCATATCATTGAAAATCCTAGGTTGATTGGGCGCGAAAAGTCGTACTGAAAGTGAAAGTCTTCCACCTCAGCGTCACTCAAACTTCGTGGACTCGTTGCGAACGGTTTCAGGATGGATAGGTAGAGGTTCTCCTCTTCCACGGTAAAGTTCCAGAGGACAATGACTCCAAAGTCAAAGAGAAAAACTTCGTTTCGACCCATCCATTTGTAGTCTTTTTCGACACCGAGGGTATTGCTTTGAACTGGGTTGGTATTGGATTGATAATTTCCAGCGATTTGGGGTGGGTTGTTGAGAGCACTAAGTCGAGCCCCACTGCCATGAGTTGATCCACCATGTCGACGACGGAGGCTTCCTACAGCGTCATTCACTTCCGCTGTTTCAACCGATGAAGCGAGAGCGATTTCTTCTTCAGCAATCACGTCCTCGCTTTCTGTGGTGGGAACAATGGGGGAAGTCAAATGGGGATCCGTGAGATGCGTGTCGGGGAAGTTTGCGTATAATCCTGGCATATTTGCATGAATAGGAGTGGTAGGTGGCGCTGAGGTTTGTGAATGACGAGGGCTAAGAAGAATATGAGGTCACTTTCAGTTCTGTAAGAGAAGAAACGTAAGCAACATACTGAATTTCAGCTTCTTGTTTAACAGTTTCTGTAGGTTCGATGCACTGAGAGTGCTTGAGCTTGCTGGCGGAACTAATCGAGAATAGGTCAACAAACTCTCTATGGCGAGAACTAAATAAACCAACCCAACAATCGTGCAGTATGTCGCTGAATCAATGCCGCATACCCAGCCGCACCGCCCGCAACTCTGTGTTCATACGAAATGTAAAGACATTCATCATAAACACGTCCCACAACACCGTGTTTCGTTTTCAAGAACGCAGCAATCGCCTTAATATCATATGCATCAGCAGCACAGTAAGCCGTGACTCTCGGCAGCAAATTACGAGACTCCTTTGAAATCCATTCAGCCTCAGTTCTTGGGCCTGATGGATTCGATTTATGAGAAGACACGGGTTTCTCCGCAGGTTGAGCCGGCGGATATTCCGGAACACTTGAGCTGAGTTCAGGATGCGAGGAGGGATCGAGGCCGGGCGACTGGACGTCCATGTTCGATGCCGAGGGTGGTTTCGCGATTGAGATTGGCTGTGATGGCGCAAAGGGCTGAAGCGGCGGCGAGGCGGGCGGGAACACGACGAGCTGGTTTGGTTTGGTTGGTTTAGTTGGTTGTAGATCGGTATTAGGTGGACGTGGTAGATGGGACCAACCTTTGAAGCTGTCTTTGTCGTTCGCTGCGGAACAACGGGCACTGCAGCAACTGGATTGGCGGCACTGCTCGAGCTGTGCGTTCGACGCGCGGAAATCGGTGGTGGCGACTTGAAGTTGTCCATCGTGATTCGGGTTGGTTGGTTTTGGTAGAGTTGGAAAATAACAAAAGTACTCTCTTTTCCTTGTCTTCTATCTTTATTGTATTAATTATTACGAATTTATCAAGATTGCCTCAACTCTTTCTTTTCTCTCGAAAAATCATGTCTATTTACCATCCGTTATGGCGTCAGCCCGTGCCTTTCGCCAAAAGAACTCGCCTTCTTCGTTGTCAGTATGATCAACAAATATTTTCGGCTAACACTCAACTGTTCAGACTTTGCACAAACATGTAACTGCTTGTAGCACTAGCAATTTGCAACCACCATCCATCCGATATTAAAGCAACAACTACGATTGTATGAGCCAGTGAAACAAATACAGTCCTAAGCACTATATATTGATTGTCAATTTACATTAGCTATTGTTTGTTGAATGGTATTACAGTTTTCGCGGCATAGAACTTGATACAACTTGTTAGGTTCTGTCTCGGCCTTCTGTAACGTTAAAACCACTCTCAAAGTAATGACTGTACACAATATATCGCAAAGATATCCGATATTAATACACCCGTTCCACTCGTAAGGTCATCCAATATAAGACAAAGGTTTAAGCCTTCATTCCACAATCCTTGAGCCAGCGAAAGATCATACGCCGCCCATG
Organism: Rhizoclosmatium globosum; assembly: GCA_002104985.1. Lineage (NCBI taxonomy): Eukaryota > Fungi > Chytridiomycota > Chytridiomycetes > Chytridiales > Chytriomycetaceae > Rhizoclosmatium > Rhizoclosmatium globosum. The sequence goes on along the minus strand of MCGO01000001.1, from coordinate 396,110 downwards.
CCAACCTATTAATCATAAATGCCGAAGAGACAAGAGAAACCATCTCGCGTGGCGACATACGCGAGACGTCTTGAACAGAAGAAACGCGTCAAACGTACAAAAGAATAGATTCCATGCAAAAGTTAGAAACACTGACACTTGATTGCATTTATCTTGACCAACAAAGAGAATCCATGAACCAGCCCATACGAGAAGCACAGAGAATACATTCCCAGCAAGCATCAGAACCAAAACTGTCATACAGCCTGTTCTACTCTTGATATTTGTGTATGTGGATATGAGCCCTCTAGCATTTACTTCAAGAACCATTCCCATGATCAAGAGTTGGATACTGTTTGAGATAGTGGAGGGGACAAAGACTTGTGTGCCATTGTTGATGAGTGGGGTGTCCATTGTTTTGTTCATGATTGGGATTTTGGAGAGAATGACAACATGATTGGCTACTTGCTCGCAATTCTTTGGTTTGAAAAGTTTGGTTGGCGTTCGATGGGACCCGAAAGCTCCGCTGTTTCCGCCGCAGTTTCAATCAGCGCCACCGGAGTTGAACCCTTCGCCGAGCCGCCAATCGAACAAAAGCTTCTCGCCCGCGCCGTTGCTGCGAAGGCTGTTGGCGCCGCTGTTCAAGCCGCAACCGAGGCCCAGATCGCCGAACGTGAGTGTCGCCGCACGCGCATTCGCCGCCGCTTAGTCACTCGATTAAACTCTGTTTGATTCACAGATTGGCGCGTGACCTCTGCGGATCACAAGGCAAGGGAAGCCGCGGCAAAGACATGGGCTCAGTACTTCACCACTCGCTCACTGCTCTACTCGGACGCTGTGCTGGTACCTTAATTGATCTTTCATACAAACTGTCTGATTCTCGGTGCAGCCCGTCTTTCCTCGCGCTTACCATGCCCTCATCAACATTCCAACCCTATTTGACACCCTGATGGACCTTGAACGCACCTACTCTTTGGCGGTACATGCGAACTTGGAAGAAACGAAGGAGCTGAGGAAGCAGCTTGTGTATTCACTGGATGTGGGTGCTTGAACTGGATATTGACGACACTCAACACTCGTATCCCAGCATTCACGAAGGACGAGTATGAATTCAGATTCTTCTTCACATGAGGAACAAAGTCGACTTGGGATTCAAACCATCACACTCAACGACTTTCTGCAGTTGAAGCTCGCGAGGAGCTTATGATATTCGATGCAACACGAGAAAGTCTATTAGCAGAGTTACGAGATGGTCAGAAGGCAGAGTATCGGGACTTTGTATTAAAGTAAGTTAAAGAAACCAGAAACAGCAGGAACTGAGTGCTTTACCTTATCTTAGGTTCACAACGAACTCCTGATTCTTGCCGACCAAATTCCGTTAGAAACAGAAAACGCGCCGGTGAAAACGCAAGTTAAAAATACAGATGCGATTGCTGCATCTCTGGCAAAGCTGGTGGATGAGGGAGATCGTGTGCTGGAGGGAGCCGTCAGTAAGCTCAAAAGGACTCCGTCTCATAGTATGATGCGAGTAGGAAGCTTGGAGGGGCTTTTAAGCGCCAATAATAGTGGAACAAATACTCCACCAATTCAAGAGAGAGGAGAGCCGGAAACTTCAACACCTAACACCACGGACGTGAGTGATAATTGCGAACTCGTCGCGGCTTATTTATTTGTTTATTAGCCTGAATTGGTCATATTGATCTCTGAGGTCAAAGAAATGGGATTTTCTGATGACCAAGCGAAAGCAGCACTTACTTTGGCAAAGCGAAACCTTCAGCAAGCGATTGTACTTCTCTTAGAAAACCCAGAGGTGGTCGAGAGACAAATTCGGGACACTGCTACACGAAATATGTTATTCAAAACCAATGTACCACCAAACAAACCCGCAAGAGCGCAAAAGGCTGCAACAGGACAACGCTCTATCTCAAGCGGATCTGCAAACGAATTGAATCGTTCCAATTCAACAGGTGCACTCAAACGCTCAAATTCAAACTCATCGTTACCATGGAACACAACACCTCGACTTCCCGCAAATTCTCCTTTAGCAAATCAAAAAGCTGGAATCACTGCATCGTCAGATGAAGTTAATGCTCCACAATCGGCTGCCTCAATATTTGCAGTCAACAAATCTTTCTCTCCTTTCGCATTCATTCAACAGCAACAAGCCAAAATCTCGGCTGATTTTGCATCAATAACTGCAGCCGCAACTGGTGCTCCTCCCCCATCATCCTCATCCGGAACTGCAACACCAACGGCACAATTCAACAACCTCCAGAAAGGATTTACGAATTTCCTCGGAAAAGCTATGGAAGCGCTTCATATTGACTCTATTCCCTCTGCTTTTGAAGCTCAAAAGCGAGATCAAAGTGAAGCTAGTATACTGCAAGAAGTTTCGGAATCGTTTACAGCTTACTTTGGGACACAGGTCCGTACAATGTACAGTTTTCGTGTGTCGATTGTTCCATTGCTTGTCGACGCTGTATTTCCAGCTGGTTTGGAAATGGAGCAAAAGGCATTGCGGGCTCAGACTGCAGCAGGGTTGTACAGTAATAACTTGAGTGGTTGTATCTTGCTTGTCAAGGCATCTCAACTGGAAGGATATGGACGAGGGAGAACTGCAAATCGTGATATTATGATGCGTTGCCGACAGGCAACAGAATTCCATTTTGACGACGTTGAAATTCAAATCAAGAAGGCTATGGATGCGCGTGAGGGTGCCGGTGTTGTGCAAGAGGGTGATTTCTTTGTCACGAAGCATTCGAATATTCCTCAAGTTCATGTTTTGTTTCATTTGATTGTTGGTGAAGATGGTTTGTGGTGTTTGACGTTTGAATGGTAGAAACTCATGGTTTTCTCTGTTTAGATTCAGTCAAGGAACTCACATCGCAATCACCAGTAATGACGGGATATCGCAACATTCTCAAAATAGCACACTTGCATGACGTTAACCTTCTGATTGTGCCCATGCTATTTTTTCCAGATTCCGTATCATCTAAAAACAAATCTGCACGGGAAAGCAAGTCAAGCACAACTACCTCCAGTCGCCCAAACAGTGCCAACACATCCCCATCCCGGTCCTCCACAGAATCACCAGGCTTCCTCGAAAACTCTGCTGCTGTCCAAAAACGCGTTGAAACTGTTCTGAAGAGTACGAAAGGGCTAATTATTGAGCAAACTCGTTCGGCAAAGCATAGTGGAGATAGTAGTGGAGTTGACAAACGGAGTCGTAGTATTCAGTTTGTCATCCCGTTAAATGGAGTGAATGGTGGCGCTGTAGAGAAAGGCAGAGAGCTGGTGCTAAGTGAAAGTGTCGATGAAAGCTTCCAAGGGATTTGTGCGAAAGTTGCTGAAGTTTTCAGGACTTCATGATGCAAATCTAGTCCGTTACTGAAGGGGTCTCACACCAGGAGCTTGAGCAATAAATATATAAATAAACATTATATTAATTCAATATGATATAGTATGTTGTCTGGATGGGCTGTGCTAGGATACTACATCATCAGCCTCAACTTCAACGGCAGCCGACCTTTTCTTGAACCAGAAGAATTCTATTCCGAAAAATGTTTTGTTAGGTACAAACATATTATGATGTATTTGTACCTAAATTCAGCAGTTGCGCATTAATATAGGCTTGACTTCCTGCACTATACATACTCAGATTCGGATTATTTTGGTTCACGGCCCAAAGAACAAATGCTGTTGACGATAAACTGCACACTGACCGTATGACTAGATATGGTCGAGTTAGAGTTGAAAGTTTGAAGGGAGATTTTGTCTCAAAAACAAACCATTTTCTAAAATCAACACCTTGGCCAGCTTCGAAAGGTCAGACTTCAAGTAAAAATGACCGATTAAGATCGTTGAAGCCGTTGATAAAATATCAGCTGCGATATCACCCATGGCATATCTGCAAAGTGACGTCAGCCAAGGGTTCAACCTGAAAGCAAAAGCAACTCAACAAATTAAACGACCCGGGTACGGCAATCCACGCACAATAGCAGTTTTGGTTGTCCCAAAATCCGTACGAGAGATACAAATCCCTTCCGGCAGTGGCCATTCGAAATAGTATGATGAAGACAGAGACTCCCAGAAACAGCCGATTCTTGGAGGATAACAGCCACGTCTTGTATAAAAGAAACATATCTAAAAAGAGAAAGCCATACGATTAGTCATGCGCTGAACCAAATGAATGTTTCTCAAACCAAATGTGATCATGAAGAGATGGAACACCAAGTTGTCCAAAAGGTTGGCGACGTAGCATGTATGTGCATCAGTGAAGTTTGACCATGTGAACCCAAAGATGTAGAGGATGCAGAGGAATTGCCGGCGAAAATGGTGTTAAGGACGAGTTGTGATCCAGAGTCTTGAAATCGCTCGACTGCTAGTGATATCCCTCGCATACTGTTCTCGAGGGCTAGAGCCATCATCATGGAGGAGAAGGTGAGCGCCATTGAGTAGTCTCGGTCGATGGTTCCTGTCGGAGTTGTGCACGTTTCGCCCTCCATCATTTCATTTCTAATTTTCCAAGCTTTTTTAATCAGTTCATATGTACTTCTGATTTCTTTATTGTCTTATTCACTGACTGCAGGGGTGCTATGATGTGCCACGCAAACGTACTTGTCGTTTCCATCCTCCAACTTGGTCAGCTTATCTGCCTTGACTTTATCCCGGCAACAATTCTTGCACGATTCAAACACACATTTCGAGGATCCATAGTTGAGACACTTTGGCTGTGCACACACGGGGTTCTTGCCATTCGCCTTCCGGGCTAGAAAATGATGGGAATGAGAACAACGCCAAGAGTCATTAATATAATACGGTACGTACCTTTTTTACTTGCAATCGCTTCCTCGTTTTCAAGCTTGGCAATCTTGGCTTGACGTTTCGCTTCTTTTCTTTGAACTCGTGCAGCCGCGATTTCATCCAACTGCTCTGCACTCTTTTCTTCCGTCATAGGGGTTGGTGCAGCTCCAGTTTCACTTGGAAGTTCAGGTCGGAAATGAGGTTGGCAGATCCAGTTTGGAAGGATTCTGAGTCCTCGTTCATCGAGTTCCCAATTTGGAGGCGGCACGTACTTTGTTGCGTTGTTTGTTGCAGCCTTTTGGGAAATGGGTGAATTCAAGTTATCAGAAGTTTCTTATCAAATTTACCATGATTCTTCGTTTGAACTCCTTTGTGATTTGCCAAAACTCGTCCCAAGTATGCTTTGCAGCAAGTTCTGTCCTGAGATCCGTGTATTCTGTCAGGCTTTCGGAGGGGTTTTAAAACTCGAGTTATGTCACTGGATAGATTTACCATGGTGCAAAGATTTTGAACAAGTGGGCTCGCATTGGCCCAACATCTGCACTGTTTGGATACTCCTTGCAGATTTCAAGGTACTCTTCTGCCATTCTCCAACATGGTGGGAGTTCACCAGTAAATATGGCAGGGTTATACCTATAATTGAAGGTGAGACGAGTAACTACAATGGACAGCCCTACTAACAAGTTGCCTTCAGCAGTCATAACTCCTTCCACTCCAGTAAACTTCATACACGCTTCTACATCTTCATAGTAACAAATATTCCCATTCGCGAAAACTGGAATGCTCAACGCTTCTTTAACGCGACGAATCTGTTCCCAATCTGCAAGTCCTGTTTTGTGACCCTTCATTTCACGAGTACGACCATGGACGGTGAGCAGTTGGCAACCAGCGTTTTGGAGGCGAAGAGCATATTCGATCGTTTGGTTCACGTCTTCGAAGATTCGAATTTTGCATGTCACTGGAATAGCCAAATTTTCGTCAAGAGTTTTGACTGGAGATATGAACGTTAGAATGGTTCGAATGTTCGCAAGTGTTGGTGAGGATGATGACAGTGAGTATTCCAGCATCGTCCAGTCTCATTCCCCAGTCGCCACTTAATTCGTCCGGAACACAATGAATTCTTCCAACAACGTTTTGAAGATTGCAGTGCATACATACCCATTGAACACACTAAATCCCATTCTTCCATCAAGAAACTTCCATAATGTCCACGCTTTGCAATTCCTTGTGGACATCCAAGATTAATATCAACAGCATCACATTGATCTTCCACAAGTTTTGCGGCCTTCAATAGTGTTACTGGGTCGTTGGCACAGAACTGTACTATCAGAGGACGGTCGTTTGGGCCAGTTGTGAATTGTTCTGGAACATTGGGGTGTAGCAAAGATGAGAGTTGTATCGACGAGAGAGGAGGCGCCAGGCATATTCGGAGTGGTCAACCATTGGAGCGACAATGTTCTTTGGAGATCCAAGAATCTTGTGATAGAACTCGAAGCCTTTCAGTTTCCGCTCTGAGGGATTGGATTCGTGTGTTGTCATGGTGGAAGAGTTTGGTTCCAAAAACAGATGAAAGAAAAAAAGAAAGAAGAGGTTCTTAAATATATATAACAGGAAGAGACAGCACAATGTTTTCAGTTATAGCGTCTATTTTCGTAATTAATTTATCATTTTTATTTAAGTTTCTTTCATCTCTTTTCTTCTTTCCTCTTCTTTCTTCTTTCTTCTGCTTTTCTCTTTTCCAACAAACAAAGAAGGATGATGAACACCACCATCCGATTGAGTCGCCGGGCATTCAGCACCACAACAACCGCATGCTCCAAGGTCGGAAAGCAGACTCTGCGTGTGCCAATTGGTGTCGAAATCACTCAAACACCGTACACGATCGAAAGCCCTCCGCCACCATCGCACCGGTCGGCCTCGGTTGAGCTGGCTGTGAAGGGTCCTCTGGGAGCCCTTTCAATGCCGCTGCTTCCGTTTGTTCAGGTTGCTGTTCAGGGCGAGGCTGCGAAGCGCACTCTGAGTGTGACTGTCGCAGAGCCAGAAGAGCGGAAGCAGAAGGCGATGTGGGGCACTACGCGGCGGCTTGTTGAAGGACTTGTCGAGGGTGTGACAGAGGGATTCGTGGTGCCGATCAGACTCGTTGGTGTGGGATACAGGGCGGCTGTCGAGAACGGACAGGTCTCTCTCAAACTCGGTCACTCGCATCCTGTCGTTGAACCAATTCCAGAGGGTGTTACTGTGGCTGTACCTGCACCGCAGCGATTGGTGTTGAGTGGAATTGACAAGCAGAAAGTTACTCAGTTTGCTGCAAACATCAGGAAACACAGACCCCCTGAGCCATACAACCAAAAAGGAGTATTCGTGGGAGATGAGACAATCAGAAAGAAGGAGGGAAAGAAGCGTTAATTGGCATAATGCATGAGGGCACTGATGATGATTGGAATAAATATTATGATCCATGAAAGATTACAACGCGTGCTGTATTATTTCGGAGAAAATTAGCATCGATAGATTTGGAGTGAACAAGTTTGTTGGTTTTGAAGTGGTCAAAAACAAACCCAAACACGCAGTCACGAACACACCTACAGCCCAAGTCGCTGCCACGTCGCCCCTCTTGCCACAGTCTTCATTCGATACTCGTACTCCATAACCGAGTGTCCTTGTGAGTATCTCTTTGGCTGAACGCACAGCCCACTGACACTCCACCCAGTTCCAACTGCGACCGACAGCGACCGACACGCACAACGAATGAGCGCTCCTTCGCCGTCTCCGCACTCAGCCACGCCACCGAATGAGGCCTCCGAAGCCACCTCCGAACAAGTGCAAATCAACACCGAACCAGTCCTTCAACCAGAACAATCCACGGTCCCTGCATCGTCCGCGGCTGCTCCTGACTCAACAACGTTAAATCGAAGAGAGCAGACCGTGAATGAGGCGCCTGATACCGATGCCGTGGCCTCAACCGCCACGACAAACCTGCCTCAAAACGCAACAAACCCTATTCCCTCTTTTAACCCGTTCGTTGCGTCTTCGTCAATATCCACAGATACTCAGTCTTCAACGATACCCGCACTGAGCTCATTACCAGCCATACCAATAGTTCCCAGCGCCACCTTTACCTTCTCTCGATTGGAAGGCCCTATACCAAAGAGCAAAGATGCCTCTCCACTCATTGCTCCATCAACTTTAGCACCTGTGTCGCTGTCGACTCCTTCAACAGCATCCCTGCCCCCCGTTCAAGTCTCTTCGATAACTACACCATCCCAGCCACCCCAAGATCCCCCAAATTCAGACTCAGCACCAAAACTGAAATCAAATTCATCATCTCGTCCACATTCAGCGTCTTCATCACGGAAACACAGTGTCAGTACACCCACGTCTCAGATATCAAACCACGACCAAGACCAAGACGCAGACACTGAACAGAAATCAACAACCTCCTCCACTTCATCATCTCGGCATCCGAAACTCCACAAAAAGGGCCCGCCGAGGAGGCCTTCCTCTGAACTCTTATCTTCTGACCTTGGTTTCGGACCCATGACATCCACTCTCCACCGACGCCCCTCCCTTCCATCTGTCGATACTCACAAAACTCCGGCCCCTAAAAAACCTTCTCCACCTACTACCAGTGCCAACAAATCAAAGGAACGACCAGCTATTTCGGATGAAGACGACATCGAAAGCATTTTCCGAAGCGTTCCACTTCCGAGTAGTGACCGTGAAGATGAAGACTATGTCGAAGGTGGTGTTGGGGCGAGTGGCAAGTCTTCGGCTTCCCGGAAAACAAGTACGGGTACCAGTTCAAATATGAGTTCAAGCGCTAGTGCTGGTAAAAAGTCTCGCAGCGGCAGTAACGAGAAGAAAGAAACAGCATTAAAAGCGGAGGAATCTTCGGCCGTGAAAAGTGAATGGAGGGAACAGGCTGAACGCAAGGAAGAAATCAAAATCACGAATCGGATGGACGATGGAACTGGTGATGACGTTGCCAGTGAAAGTGACGTACCAATGGATGAGGAAATGAGAGACGTGGAGGAGGAACGAAGGAGCGAACAGACATCACAAGTTTCTGTCAAGGTTGAAAAGGTTGTTGAAAAGGTGGAAAAGAAGGAGAAGCCTGTTTCAGCACCAGTCAAATCTTCTTCGAAAGAAACATCAAGGAATGATACCATACGGAATAGTGGAGGAGACAGGGGCGGAAGTGGGAAAAAATCCGGCAAATCGGCCAAGTCTTCAGCAAACGTAAGTGCCTGTCACCAAATAGTTTACGAAAAACTAACATTTTTTAGAATCGCGGCGATGTTATTATGATTGCAAACAAGGCCATACCATGTAAGCTGTGTGACAATTGGTTTGTCGAAACTAAACATTTTTTTCTCCTACAATTAGACTCCTCCATCAACAATACTGATCGATCTGGCCGAACGATATTATTTAAAGTCAGCGGTAATGGAGATGTCAATGCTGTTACGGCACTCATTCGCGCTGGTGCCGACGTGAATGTGAGTTTCCTAATATCTATCTCTCCTACTCACTCCCCGAAACAGGCAAAGGACAACGCGGGCTGGTCACCGTTGCACGAAGCTTCCCTCGAAGGCCAACTCGCAACTGCAACCCTTCTTATTCAATATGGAGCTGATGTGAATGCACTTGGGTTTGAGAACCAAACCCCTCTTCATGATGCTGTCGGCTCTACCCATTACGACGTCGTTGAATTATTACTCTCTCATGGTGCCTCCTTGACTGCTGTCAACAAAGATGGAAACACACCACTCGATGAGGCAGGGGAAGATGAAACAATGGTGCAGCTACTTCAACTATGGAAGCGTATGACGGCAAAAGTAGTCGAAGTCGATGAACACGGTGTGACGCTTTTGCATCAATATGCTGGTAAAGGGGATGTAAAAGGAGTAAAGCGGTGTCTCAAGTATGGCGCTGAAGTTGATTTCGCCGATAATGCTGGATGGACACCGTTACATGAAGCGTGTTGTAAAGGGTTCCATGATGTTGTTGAAGAGTTGTGTCGTTACGGAGCTGATGTAAATGTTAAGAGCTTAGAAGCCGCAAATGGTGTTGGAGGCGTGACCCCTTTAATGGATGCGGCTAGCGTCGGAAGTCTCGATTCTGTTCGAGTTTTACTGGAGTATGGCGCAGATACGTCGTTGATAGATTCAACTGGAAAACGGGCGACAGATTATGCGAAAGAAGGAGAAGAGAGCAATGGCTTGCTTGAACTTCTTAAGAGGGAACGAGACAGCTGGAAGCCTTTCCGAAAACCTGATTTCATCAAGACAAAACCTGGCTGTGCGGGTGGTATGATGGCGCATATCCGAGATCAAGCAAGTGCTATGCTAGCTAAAAGTGAGGGCAGTATCGCTTCAGTGTCTACCAAGGATCCAAAGTTTGTTCTCTAATTTTTGAAATATTGTACTGACAAATTCTCTATTCTAGATTCAAAGTTGCACGGAAGAACTCTGTCAGCAGCGACACATCTCATTCCACAAACTTTACTGGCTCTCTGAATGCAAAAGGTATCTCTGTCAGTGCATCTACTGCGGCAGCTGTTGGTCTCGGCGGCCCGAACGCCTTCAGTTGGGGTGGCTTAGACCCTCGTGAACGAGAAGGCCCATTTGTTAGTTCTCGAGAGGAACGAAAATTCAACGCATTATTGAAAACGCTTGGTGGTGGTGGCAATGGGAGTGGTGGTGAGGGTAGTCCCGCTGCTGTTGCCCCTGTTGCCCAGCGTGCGAAATCTGGACCAAAGCCAAAAAAAAAGGAGGACTCTATTGATGATAGAAAGGGAGGAGGAAAGAAATTGCCACGAATCGATAGTGAAGATGAACGGGACAACAAGAAACGTATACACAAGTCAAGCAACAAAGATGCCAGTGATGAATCTGATGATAACGGGGGTGGCAAATCCAAACGTCCCAAACATGCTGAAAGTGACAATGACGAGTCAGGAGAGAGCGGAAGTGAGGCCGATGTCCAGCATGGAACAAAACGTGGACCTTCAAACGACTCTGACCAGGACGAAGAAGATATCATCAAATCGAAAAAGAAGAAGCTCGAGAAGGAGTCCAAAGGCAAAAAAATGGAATCCAGTGGGAAACCACAAATCAAGGATAAACTGGCCAGTGCTATTTTTGACGAAGAGGATGTCGTTGCTGCTTCCAAAAAAGAGGCACCTGTGAGACCTCCTTTACCGAGTGTATCCCAACCGGCAGCGCCTGTCTCGAAGAAGGATCGATTTGGTGTTAGACCTCCAGCGCCACTTCCTGTTAAAACTGATGTATGGAATATTTTTGTTATTAACAGGTTTTAATTATTTTACATAGACCCGTCCTCTTGTTGGAAGTACACTAAAGAAAGCACAACCTGTTACCCCTGCTGCTCCAACTGCATCTGCTGGAACTGGTACCTCAACGGCTACAGGCACAACGTCAGCAACTAACTCTGTTAGCCCTCTCAAAAAGAAGATAAAGAAGCGCAACATGTTTGGAATTTCGGGATATAAGAAAGCCGGTGACGAGCTAGACCAGCCTCTTAAATCAGATGATCCTATGAATGTGGATGGAATCGATTCAACAGCATCGTCAGCGATGGACCTCTTCTCGTCCGTCGATGCTGCGAAAGCAACCGCCACTCTTAAGCACAGACTCTTGAAGTCTCTCCCTCTCTATAAAATCAACCTACCTCCTCAACAGCCTTCTGCCGCAGCCCTTTTGATTCCGAAAAAGGCTTTCCGAACAGCCGCGAATCTCTCTTCAGCACCAATTGCATATTTCACAGACCTTCAAATCGCGCTGTATCTCGGAAAACAAAGCGGAAGACAAGTATTGGAACTGTTCCCATCCTTGTCAACTCGTGTTGCAACCTTATCGCAGAAGCAGGCTCTCACGTTGAGTCCTGTCTCGGAATCTTGCTTCAACTCTATAATGGAATCGCGGCGTCGCAGCACTGGCATAGAAGACGCGTCTGTTCCTCGATGGATTCAGTGGACTGATAGAGGAGATGGGAAGAAGGGACTCCGCTTCGAAGAATTGGATGTTCAGTTCCTGAAAGCTGACGAAGTGTTGAAGGAACTTCGAGGATGGAAGGGAGAAAAGAAGTTGGAAAACCTGTTTGATGACAGCAGGAATGGTAGTGATGAAGCCGTTGGTGATGAGTTTGTGGAGAACTTGGACGTTGAAGAACTTGATTTGGATAAGTTTGTCGATCTGACCAGAAACGCTGGATCTGTTGTGGCTGGCAGTGGGAATGTGGAAAATAAGGGAATTGATGTTGCACTTGGACTCGCGGCTATTGCCAGTATCAAGAAACCAACAGGTTTAGAACCAAGCAAAGCGCTGAATCTCAAATTCAAAAATTTGGGTGTTGTTGCTTCTGCTGCTGTAAAGGTCTCCAAGTGAAAGAGACGGGATGTTGTGTGAAATCATAATGGTGTTGTTTTTGGTATAGCTGTATTCGCGGTATCCTTTCTTTAAACGCTGTATATTATAAACTTTGATGCTGCTTTATCTTTCTTGATCAAAGGTAATAGAACTGCAATGAATCAATCACCATACCCGCCCTTCCTCGACACGCAAAAATTGAACCTGGCAACGATATAGACTCGAGGAATTCACTCGATTTGGTGCCAAAGTCCACTGTCCTCTTTTTCCCATCTGGTTTGTTGACAATCTTGAACTCAACATACGAAACTATTCTCCCACCCAGATCCTGACCATCAGCATTCAACACTTTTGCAGATTCGATTATTTCACCAGGCGACAGAGTGATTTCAAATCCAGCGCCATATTGAAGGTTTTCTGCATCACCTCGGGGTCCCGGCGACCACTCTTCTCCGTTATCAAGAATGTAAAAAAACTGAATTGTCATTGCGTGTGTGTTCCTTTTTGACGTCGGAGATCAGCGCCGAGTTTACACGTTGAGTGTGCTTACCAAAACAATCCAAAGGCTCCAGTGATTCGGTTGATGCTGACAATGGTTCTTCCACCTGGTAGGCTAGCCAGATCATCAAAGGGAGTTCCACCGTTACCCGAGGGTGCATGAACTGTGCGAAGGACTTGGAAATCGTGGATGCCTTGCATTGGGCGGGATTGAATTTGGGAGTTTTTGAAACTTTCCGCCAACCTGACAGGTCGCTGCAGTCCTACACATCCGATCGGAGCTTCAAATCCTCTGCATACTTAGTCTGTGCACCCATATATTTGTAAAATTGTGCTCATATTGAAATGGAATAGATTTGACAAAACTGTTTGATCCAAAATGAAGTGGATTCAACACACCATAATCGCGTGTCTGTTCGTAATACACGCGTCTGCAGCCGCTACTACTACTACAAAGCCTGTCATTCTTGTCACCAAGTAAGCCCACACGTGAATGAGTTCACTTGGTCTGACGCATTCTCAACAACGAAGGATTCCTGCCAAGAATGCAAAGGGCCAAACCATCACAAGTCCAGTACCCAATATTATTGAGCAAAACGGCGTCCCCATCGCAATCGCTTTCCCTGACGAACCACATCCACTTGTGAAGCCATCGGCAATAAACAGCCCAACGGCCATAAACATTGCTGCTGCTACAACTTCTTTATATGTTGGAGAGAGTTTGCCGCGTCCATCTGATACTTCTGACGGTGGCGATGGACTTGAGGCCAAGAATTCTTCAAACTCTACCACTGCCACAGAATCCGATTCGGAAGAAACTGACGCGGCGGCCATGACTTATGATGCCATGATTAAAGCACATGGATCGCTGATGTTTCTCGCGTGGGGGGTATTCGCACCGTCTGGAATTGTCTGTGCTAGATACTACAAATTTACCGAGCACGGCGCGAAGCGGTGGTTTCCCCTACATATGTTCTTTTTTGTTTCTTGTTTTGTATGTACGGTAGCTTCATTCGTTATTGTCTACAAAGCGACTGGAGAGGATCATTTTGACTACTCACAAAATGGACTTCATGTTGTAAGCTGCAAAGACCACTTTTAATCAAAGCGTTTTATCTCACGCGCATTTTTAAGGTTCTTGGTCTCGCGGTTGTCGTTTTAGTATTCAAACAATTAGCATCTGGATTTATCATCAACAAATTGTTTAATCCATCTAGAACGGCGGTTCCTTGGTGGGACCAATGTAAGAGCTTTCTTCAAAGTATATCTACCTAAAAGCGTATTTTCAGTGCATCACTGGATTGGCCGTTTGGGACTTGTTGGCGCGTTGGTCAACATCCCACTTGGACTGTCACTGCATGGCACTGTAGCCCCAATCTGGATTCTATACCAACTTTGGTTGATGCTCATTGTCGCTATATTCGCGTTTCTTGAAGGAAGACGGCGATACCTCCCTAACGTTCACCGTGGAGAATACACACCTGCCCCTGGAAGTGGATCAACCGAAGTTCAAGCCATGGAAAGAGGTGTCAGCGATGTGACGTTGTTGGAAGGCGTGGATCGAGGGGTCGCTACAGAAAAGAAGGATGCTCGGCCAGAGAGTGACAACACGAACATATTCACTGTTCAAAGTGCGATTGTACCGGAACCCAATCGAGAACTTATGCAGGAAATCGAAGCTGAACAAATTGAAATGGATATCGTCAAGCTGGCGAACAACAATCAGAAGACAAATGCCTCGTTTCCCCGCAAATTAACGGGAGTGTTTCAAGGCTACGAAGAACTCTTGATCGATCCAAAGGAAAGACAGTCATGGAGTGGTTTTCCCACAGCTGGAGTTGCTGAAGGAGCTGAAGGGGAGAATGCTCCGTTTGCTGCAGAGACCAGAAACTCCTTGAACATAGAACTGGCTTTGGATGTAGACCACAAAAAAATTGACGCGGTTGATTTGATTGTTCAACCGTCTGTCAAGACTGCTGATGATATTGCAAATGCTGTCAGTGGTTCCGATGCGGTGAAAGGCATTCTGGAGGAAGTAGTTGTGCCAGAGGCTCGTGAAATTGATGATTCTGACGGGCTTGGCTCCATTATTGACCAGTACGGCTCTCAAAGTGTCCGAGCATCTGTGGCCTACGTCTCTGAGAGTAATGATTGTGAGCGACAAACACCAGACAAGTGATCAACATTTCATATTTACTTAAACTCCTTATTTTACGTATATTGTTCAAATAAAGATTTCAGAGCCTGGAGGCATGTGTACCTTGACTTCCATTCCTTCCATTTCCTTTGTCACTTTCAGTTGACAACTCAATCGCGAGCAGTCTTTACGACCAATGGCATACTCCAGCATATCTTCTTCCCCTTCTGTAGCTTTGGGCAATTTTGCAAAGTGTTCCTTGCCAACAATCACATGACATGTCGCGCATTCCATTTCACCTCCACAAACGGCATCGATAGTTGGAATTTTATGGTCTCGTGCAATGTGCATCAAGTTTTCTCCAACTTTGGCTCTGATTGGTCTCGTTTCTGAGCCGAGCTGGAAGTAAAAGTCGACTTCATTGTCTCGTTTTGGTGGAAGACTTCCGCCAGTAGGCGCTTTGTCATTTTCGGATGGGAAATAGGGCTGCTCTGGATCAGCTGGATTGAATTCCGTCAGTTCCGCGTCGACTTCAATTCTCTGCCCATTTGCCAAGACGTAGGTGACTTTGATGGTTTCTCCTGTTCCAAGACCTTTGCCCTCCACGGTTTTAGATCCACATCCACTCTTTTCAAGCTGGTCAGCATCCTTCTTCGCAAGTGCCATTCGCTTTGTGGTGTTAGCATCGAGTCCAACACGGCCACGCCAGTGATCCCAAAGAACAGTGTTTGATTCAATAGCAGAGAGAACATGTTTGGCAGAGAAAGATGGTGTTTGCGCAAGGTTTCCGTAAAAGTCACCACGTGGATAGGAAATCAAGTTGGCAGCGAAATCATGACCGCCGATATGGGACGTAGGAAGAATCGAGTACTGTTAGACAGATAGATTAAATAAGGATAGAGCGAATATTCTCTGCCTGTTTAACATACCTTCTTGCTTGAATCTTTAGCTGCTTCTGCCAAGCCTTCCATCAATCGAGTTCCGCGCTCTCCACATCGTGTATCAACTTGATCATGTGCGCATACTAGCAACACACCATCTTCCTGTAGCTTCTCAACCTTAAGTTCCTTCTCATTCAAAGGAACCTTGTCAAAAACGCCCAATCGAGACTCCACAAGGTACCGAACAACCAAATCAAAGGACTGCTTATCCAATCCAACTTTTCTAAATCGTAGCATTTCAGGGAAGACTAATATGTCCCGTTCTGTCTCAGATGGACTTGATACAGGATCCCATTTGGATGAATGAGATGCAGAGATTTTGAGGTTGGCCAGAATTGATGTAGCAGCAGTAAGAGAAGACAGGTATGGATCCGTTTTCATCAAGTCGCTTGGCCATTGAGCGGCTGGAGTGGGTCCAAGGACTACAAGGTGTTGGAGGAACGGAAGCTCCTTTGCAGTGATTTGTTTGACATCAGGAGCAGCAGCTGTTGTACCACAGCACGATGATCCGAGCCGCTTTTGAAGGTGGATGCGAACGGAGAAGGCGAGAGATCGCAATCCCGATGACAACATTGTTTTTTGATTTGTTTTGGAATCGAAAAAACGAAGAAGAAATAGAGACATGAATAAAGTAATAAATATTATAATGTGAGAGTATTTCTTCCAACACTGTTTGGCGTTCCATGCTGACACAACGTGAGGGAAAACATTGACATGAATCACTTCTCCATGGATTCATCAACTGTCTTAATAACATTGATCTGATGCCCTGACTTACTTCCAATTTTTTTCAAACTTCTTAATGAAGCCGAAGCGCGGCCGTTCGCATTCACCATATACTTGGATCCATCAGCAAGCTCTCCAGTACTCATAGCAACATCCACCCCTCCGGCATGCAATTCAGCGTGAATGAACTGCTCCTCAGGAGTCTGAACCATATGATGCCGACGGAAAAAGATAAACTCAGAAAATTGAAGCATGATTTTCCCCAAACAAACAAACAGTGTTTCTCGAAACGTGACAGTGGCAAACATTTGAGTCATGGCAGTGATACAGCATCCAATCAAAAAGAGTGCACTGAAGATTCCAACGTAGAATCCAGCATCGAACGGACGCTTGACGTGAGGCATGAATATCTTCAGTTTGATATATGCGAGCGCGGTTCCAACGTAAGCAAACATTCCGTAAAGAAGCGAACCATTCAATAGCGCAAGGAGAACTACACCAGATGCCTCTGCGAAAAGTATTGTTAAGATGCCTCACTGTGATTATCCACTCACCATATTGTAAGATAAGCTATTTTGACGCGATTTTAGATAATAATTCGCCAAAAGTTATTATATACTCACAGCAACTAACATGAAAAACGATAACGTCATAATCACAGCCCCAATCGGAACTTTGGTTTTCTGCCAAGTGATTGAAAGCTTCTTGTTGTAGTATCCAATGTGTGAAAGACCGTAAACTTGGCGCGAGCACGCATATGAATAACAGGCAATTCTTAATGTGGTGTCAGAAACACATTTTCTTGAAAAGAGATTGAAACTCACGCAAGGATCAAGTTTGGCAAAAATAGGCAACAGTACAGTGCATTATATGCAACAGAATTATCAGCGATTCCATATGATCCTTGAAAGACCTTAACTAGTGGGTCCAACGCAGATGTGAATGTTGGGTCGCCAACTGTTTACCACCGTTAGTGAATACTCTGGACACAAAATTAAGCATTACTTCCGGGTGACAACATAGGGACAATAATCATAGTAAATACTGTTAAATTAGATTAGCGAGGTGCGAGACGGAGTATGAAAGTCTTACAAACAAGCGACCACATGGTGATTTGCGCCTTCAATGCGATTCTTGGGCTATTTTTGATGAAACCAACGGATTCTTCGCAACAAAGCGGTGCGGCCTATATGTTTTAATGAGCTTGAAGATGAACAGCAAGGACAGTTTAATACCTCAATTCCAAGAAACGTCCACATCAGAGTTGGTATACATTGAAAAATCCCAACAGAACCAAACGGAAACATGTAAGTATACAAATCAGTTTTATCGTTTCCTGTGATTGGGTCTGTGTAATTAAAAGCTTCGCCAGTGATGGGGTTCGTGAATCCTTTCGCAGCAAAGAGCGCATTGTTCCAAGGGTCAAGCGTTTTGAGAGACGGTAGGATTAAGATGATCATTGCAGAAATATTGATGGTCAAGGTGATTCCAATTAATCCCATAAGCCATTTTGTTCCTGCAAAATGACACGCTGCAACCAAACCAACAGTCAGGAGCCAGAAAAGAGGAGCAAAGTTGAAGTCGACGCTGAAGGCCTTAGAATTGAAGTATTAAAAAATCAAAACTGGAAATTGAGAGGTTGTAATTACATTGGCGAGGACAAGTCCCGATTGCCAAACTGCTTGAGCACCAAACAAAGTGTATTCCCAGGCTTCGCAGGTTCCAATTAGGTAACCAACGTATGGACCAAATGCACTGCGGGCATACGTTGCCATCCCCCGCTGAATGGCAACATGGTCATCATTTCAGCTAAAATGGTGACCAAGCAGGTGTACTGTTAATGTAGTGTAAGATGGTCGTGTTCGTCTTTCAACTTTACTCACCGCAATACCAGCAATTAGAGCGGAAATAAAGACAGGCCCATAACCCCAGCCCAAAGCCGAGTTCCACGCGTTTGAGCAGCCTATATTTAATTTGGACATGTGATTATGTAGATCATGCGAATGTGACAATTCTCCTCAGTTTTCAACGAAGGTTGTGCACATTACCTAAACACAGGATCAAACCTAGAAAGTACGCGTACATGGACCATTCAGGAACACTTTCGGGTTCCAACCCACGTTCTTCCAAATACTCTTGCGTGACTTCCTCGTATTTACACGTATCTTCTCCGACGGCATGCTCGATCGCACTAAACAGTTTATTGTGCGCGAGTGAACTCATCTTGGAGCCTCCAAGAATGTTTCTACTTCCGAGGTGCATCCCAGATTTCTTGTTTGGATTGTTTGGATTGAGGCCAAGATCACTAGGTTGTCTGACACTGTTTAATATCACGGAATATTGCTTTCTGGAGGGTAGAGGAGTCAGAGTGTCAGTCTCTAAATCGAAATAATTTGAATCAATGAGCTTTTGAAGATAACAGTCAACTTACGCTCAATACCCCCGTATGTTTCTGCCTCGATAGTGGGTTCCGCGGTCACTTTGATATCTATGCCCGAGCAGTGATACGACATTTGATCCAAGACACGCACAGTTGTTGTAGTTGAAGAGAATTGTCAGTTTGAAGATCCAGTCCCGTTGGATAAATATTCCAACCACGCCCAAGAGCGCAAGAGAGGGATAGCATCGAATCAAGATATGAGCTTGTCCAGAGAAAGTTACATTAATCTTGTGGAAATTTGACTCAGTCAAAAGAAGGTAAAAAAGAAGGCACCAAATCCAATGTTCCGCAAGCCAGTGCACATCAAGAATTCGACGAATCTGCGGTCATCTGATCTTCGAAAGCTGAAGGCGGAAGTAGGCGAGTTGTTTGGGGCGACACCCGAGACCTCAACGTGTTGTTTCCATTTGGGGTCAGTTGTCTTTGGTGATTCGTTGACAGTAGTGCACTGTTTAAACGTGGGTGCGCAACAAACAGCTTCCCGTCACGAAAGCCACGCTAGGCCAAGTCGAAGGCACGCTGTATTCAGTGAATGGCAGTCCGATGTTTGTGCGGGTTGAATGCGAGGGCCAGTCGGTTCTCGTGCCGTCGCTGTACGCAGTGTTCGCAGTGACCTCGCTCGTTCCGTCTGTGATTACGCATTCGAGTGTTGTTCCTCGACTCGTTGGCGGCGCTGATCTGATGCGACCCGGTGTGTTTGGCCTTGTCGATGCCGCCACTTCCACTTCGACAAAGAACACGAAACAAACGACGCCGTTCGAAAAAGGCGCCGTCGTCCAAGTCGTCGCAAAAGACGCCGCATCGCCCCGCATTCTGCCCGTCGCCGTCGGTGTTTCCCGCGTCGACTCGGCCGCACTCGAAAAAAGATCCGCCGAAAAGGGCGTTGCCGTCCAGTTGGTTACCGCGCTCGACGACCACTTGTTCCTTCTCGGCGACGGCGTGGTGCCCTCAACGGCGGGTCTTACTTCCGTGGAAGATGTGGAAGCATCGGTCGAGGATGTGGATATCGACGCGTCTATCATTCAACGCATCGACGACCTGGAACTCGATGATTTCGTCGTTGTATCGCCTACTTCAACCTCAACCGACGATTTCGATATGATGGCATCTGTCACGGAAAACATTGACAACATCTCTCTCTCGCAAATCGGCGAGAATGACGCAGAATCACTCGTCAAACCTCTTGGTCCATCATCTACAGAAATTGACTCTCTACTGCATCTTTCTCTTCTGAAAGCTATCAAGTTTTCACTCCCATCTGATTCCAAATCCTATCCTCTTGCTGCCACTACTCTATATCTCACATATGCTTCCTCTCCTACCCCCGAGGCTGATATGAAACAGAGTTCGTACAAGAAGTTGGCGAAATTCTTGAAGGCAATGGAAAAGCGTGGTCTTGTGAAATCTAAGGAAAGGCAGCAGGTAAGAATACATTCGAACTCGAAATTTAGAGTGGAGTCATTAAAATGGCGAGTTGAAACGCGTCGAATTTCAATTACAAACGTTAAGAACGCGACGAAACTGTAATCGAAAAAACCTAACCAACCAAAAATTAGGGCGGAGAACTGGTCGTAACAGCAATCTACCCGAACCATCCTGAAGTGACAGGATTAGAAATTGACGAGAAATCTTTCAAGCGTGAACTGAAGAAGACGCTATCGGTGCGGGAAGGGGATCAAGAGAACCTGTTAGACTCCTTATCATCTTCTACAAATACCGTCAAACAAAAGGAACCCACGGGAATTCAAATAACAGAACTCTTTAAGTCAAACGCAGCATTTGCGAAAATGTGGGCAGAAATCGGAATTGAGTATGTCAAATCCTATCCAAATCGTATAAACCCAATTCTAAAGTAACCACCTTACAGCAAAGACACAACATTCACCCGCGCCTCCCTAAAATCCGCCACTGAAACCTACATCACATCCCAAAACCTCATCAACCCAACAAACCAACGTCTCATCAAAATCGACGCCCACCTCGCCGATACAATCCTCTCCAAAGATGAACACGCAACAGTCACACACCTCCCCGTGACGCAATCTTTACGCGAATCACTGAAAAAATGACGCCGTGGTATACCCTCACAACACCCGGAAACGATCCCATCACGAAAAAGGGCGCTTTGAAGCCACTCCAACTTGTCATTGAAAAACGCGCGGGTCGGAAACTTGTCACGAGAGTTCTTGGATGCGAATCTTTCTGATTGATCCGGAAGTTTTGGCTGCGGAGTTACGCGTTCCTTGTGCAGCGAGTACGAGTTGTAGTGTGTTGGGAGGGGTGGGTTAGTGGGAAGCCGGTTGTCACGGAGGTGATGGTTCAAGGGGATAAAGTCAGTGAGGTTTGTGGATGGTTGAGGGATCATTATGGGTTTGTGTTTACGGGTGGGGCGAGTGGTTCTGGGAAGGGGAAGGGTTTGTTGGGTGTAAAAGGAGGTGGGCAGTGTAAGTGGGTAGAGGTGGTTGATAAAAGTTGAGTTTGTGGGAAATAGGGATGATTGATGAATGGAGTGAAATATTGATGATACGAATATTTATTGTAACGAGACTCACGCCTTGCACTTTAACATATGGTCTCTGACGCCAGCTGGTCCATCAAAACTACGACTTTTCGACATTTCTTGAAGCGCTTGTGCCGCAGATTTTTGGATCACACTGCTACAACTCATATCCGGCGTACTTTTCTCCTTTTCACGATAATAAATCAGCAGCCACTTCATCCATAGTTGAAGAAAGTTGTACAGTAAAGGAGCCATTAGCGTGGCTATATTCATGGGTGCCGTGTTTGATGGATTGTTGAATCTCAGAATGGTTCCTACTAGCCAAAAACACAAACCAAGCAAGAAACACCGCCAACTTAGAAATAAGGGCAGCTTCCGAACCAATGCTGGATCAGTTCCAATACTTTTGAGGATCCGCAGATAATGCAGATAGCAAAACAACACAAATATATCGAATACCAACAAAAGAATTCCGGATGCTTCGAATACGGCGTTGTTTATGGTAGAAAGCTTATTTTGTGTTTCGGGATCATATTCACCCAAGTACAAAGCGAAAGCGAGAGAGTTTTGAATAAGCTGAAGCAGAACCGCAAAACATAACGCCGGACGACTGATTTTCAGCAAAGATTTCGAGAGAATGGCTTTAAATATAGGTAAACCGCGATTCCAAGAGTAAACAATATAAGCGATTAATGACAATGATCCGAAAACATACTCGAAACAAAGTAGTGAACACTTGTGATTGGATTTGTGGCCGTTACAACGCAAAGAAACATGACAATAAAGAGAAAGTCAAAGAGTAAGAGACAGAGGAAGGATACGTTGATGATTTACAACACGTTTCCATTGAAATTCCACTCGATTGTCAAGGAACACAACCACCCCAAAGAGCACGGCTTGCAGCGTCAAAATCGATATTGCGACGGGGAAAACGGTCAAGTTTGGAACCACGTCCGAGCCACTTAGTGCACCTGACTCCATGTTGACTGTATCTCCCATTGTGTCTTTGAACAAAATTTTGTGAGATGATGATGGTTTAGAAGTTAACTCACTCAGAGTATTTTAAGCACGAAAATTGGAATAATTTCTGCTCACTGGACTACGAAATGTATGCTTTTCAAGCCACATATTATTTTCGGTCTTTTCTTGTCGGCATGAGCGACTCAGTCCTTGCACCATTTTGCTCCTACGTAGTGTGAGTATGAAAAGCGAGTGTTGTTTATTTCTTTGTGACTGCGTCAGACACTAGGGTAACTTCTCTTATGCCAGATGTATCTGTGGTTTGAGGTAATGAATGTACGCCGGTCACTTCCTTAAGTTCTTGTGCTGTAGGCTTTTGTATTTTGACTGTATAACCCCTTTTTGAAGCACGAGTCTCATTCTCACGATTATAAAACAGCAACAACTTCATCCATAGCTGAAGAAAGTTGTACAATAGAGGGGCGAACAGCGTTGCTATATTCATAGGTGCCGTACTTGAAGGATCATCAAACCCCAGCAGGTTTCCTACCACCCAAAAGATAACAACTACAGAAGAAACGCCACCAAATCGAGAGAGAAGAGTAAGTTTTTGAGCTAGGTCTAGGTCTGTTCCGAGCTTTTCGAGGCTTCGCAGATAATAAAGGTAGCAAGCCAAAACAACCACATCAAATACCAACATAAGAATGCCAGATGCCTCAAAGAAGACATTAAGGATAATAGAAAGCTTCATTTTTGTCTCGATGTTGTCGTCACCACCTAAGTACACAACAAGAACAAGAGCAACTTGAACAAGTTGAAGTAAAGCCATAAGAGATATCGATTGACGAAAGATACTCAAAAAAAGGCTTGAAAGAGTGGCCTTAAATATCGGATATCCACGATTCCAGCAGTAGAACATAAAAGCGATTGACGACAAAGACCCAAAAACATAGCTCGAAACAAAAAGGCGAGCACTAGTTACGGGATCGGTAACAATGACAACACAAAAGTACAGGTTCACAAAGAGAAAGTCGAATAGTATGAGACAGGCAAGTGACACGTTGATTGGATTTAGAATACGGTTCCAATCCAATGTAGCCCGATTCTCCTTGTACAAAATGATCACAAACGCTATAACTTGAAGAGCAAATATTGAAATTGTCAGACCAAACGATGTTAAATTAAGGCCCGCCTCCGAGTTTGTCTGTGTGTTGGTGTTGTTGGATGAATTGCCCATTGTCTAACTGACTTTTTTAAATCTCACTTACTTGATAAGTAGAATGCAAAGCATAATAAAATTACTCATGCCTTATCAGGGCATGAATTGTCTTGTATTGTTTCATAAGCAAAACCATGTTTAGGTATGTTAACCATGCCGTTCATACTCTTCCACCACGAGCATATTGAAGAATCTATAATTTCTAATAAAATTTAACGGCACAGAAGCACAT
Source organism: Rhizoclosmatium globosum (assembly GCA_002104985.1). NCBI lineage: Eukaryota > Fungi > Chytridiomycota > Chytridiomycetes > Chytridiales > Chytriomycetaceae > Rhizoclosmatium > Rhizoclosmatium globosum. The sequence continues at coordinate 372,284 of MCGO01000001.1, read as the reverse complement.
AATAGCCAGTTGGATTTGTAAAACTCAGTCTTGTTTATTTCTTTGTGACTAATGCTGTTCTCGCGCCAGACATACTGACAGTTTGAGGTGATGTAGGTGTACTGGACAAGGCTTCAAGTGCTTGCATTGCAGTCTTTTGTATTTTTGCAATGCTACCCATTTTTGTCGCTACAGCCTCTTTCTCGCGATTATAAAACAGAGACAATTTCATCCATAGCTGCAGAAAATTGTACAGTAAAGGGGCAAACAGCGTTGCTATATTCATAGGTGCCGTACTTGAAGGATCATCAAATCCCAGCAGATTTCTAGGCAAGAAACGCCGCCAAATCGAGAGATAAGAGTAAGTTTTTGAACTAGTTCTGGATCTGTACCGAGCTTTTCGAGGTTTCGTAAATAGTAAATATAGCAAAGTAAAACAACCACATCAAACACCAACAGAAGAATACCAGATGCTTCAAAGAGATCATTGATGATATTAGATAGCTTAATTTGCGTTTCGACATCAAAGTCGCCTAAATACAAGGCAAGTACGAGAGAGTCTTGAATGAGTTGAAGTAAAGACAAAAGAGGAATTGATAGACGAAAGATACTCAAGAAAAGGCTTGAAATAGTGGCCTTAAATATGGGATATCCGCGATTCCAAGAGTAGAGCATAAAAAATACTGATGAAAAGGATCCAAAAAAGAAACTCGTAATGTAGTAGCGAATACTAGCTGTAAGATCGACGACTGTGACAGCGCACAGAAGCATAATAATAAAAAGGATATCGAAACGAACGAGAGAGATGAAGGATAAGTTGATTGGATTTACAACGCGTTTCCATTGAAATACAATTCGATTCTCGATGTACACAATGGCCAAGAAAAACACTACTTGTATCGCCAACATTGAAATTGCCACGCAAAAAGCCGTCAAATCAGGCACTGTTGCTAAGCTGCTCTGTAAACTCGAGTTGGTGTTGTTGAATGAATCGCCCATTGTTTTTTCCACAATTTTTGGTTTGATTGTGTATAGTTTACTTTGCCTCACTTAAAAGAACTTAAAAAACACTAAAACATTTGAAACCACTAATGTCTCATCAGAACCTTAGAATTCTTGGTGTTCTTACACTTTCAAATGGTCCTTTTCCGTAATTTTCTGCCCAGAATAGATTAAACGTCCCAACAGCCATCTTGTGCAGAGTCTTTTATTAGCAGTTTTTCGTGTGTGTATGCAGATTCATTTCTTCGAGACTGACGTCTGAGACAGTATGATGATTTCTCTAACGCCTGACATAGTGACAGTTGGAGGTGATATAGGGTTGTTCGATAAGTCTTCCAATGCTTGTGCGGCTGTCTTTTGTATCACACTGCTGAGACCTATTTTCGCCGAACCAGCTTCGTTCTCGGGATTATAGAGCAGCAGCCCCTTCATCCATAGTTGTAGAAAGTTGTATAAAAGAGGGGCTAGAAGAGTTGCTATATTCATGCCCGCCGTCGTTGAAGGGTCAGCAAATCCGAGAATGTTTCCTATGAGCCAAACTAAGACTACCAAGCAAGATATCCCACCAAAGCGAGAAATAAGTACGAGTTTTCTAGCTAACAAGGGATCTGTTCCTAGTCGCTCAAGGTTTCGCAGGTAATAGACATAGCAAACCAGGACAACCAAGTCAAATACTAGCAAAAGAACACCAGACGCTTCAAAGAAGTCATTGTTTATAATCGAAAGTTTTGCTTGCGTTTCAACGTCATAGTCACCCAAATATAAGGCAAAAATCAGAGAATCTTGAATCAGTTGAAGTAAAACCATAAGTGGCAATACCAGACGACTGATTTTCAATAATGACTCAGAAAGAACAGCCCTAAATATTGGCAAGCCACGATTCCAAGAATAGAATATGTTTGATATTGTTAGGAATGATCCAAAAACGTAGCTTGAAATGTAAAAGTGAATACTCGTGATTGGATCTGTAGCTGTGACGACACAAAAGAGTGAAACCAGAAAGAGAGAGTCGAAGAGGATGAGACAGACAAAGGATAAGTTGATTGGATTCGCAACACGTTTCCAACTGAATGTGATTCGATTCTCCATGTACACAACGGCTATGAATATGACTACGTGGAGTGCAGATATTGAAACTGCTACCCGGAATACTGTGTAATCAGGGGTTCCATCCGAGATAGTCTGCTGTACGCCAGGGTCTAGAAAGTCTGTATTGTTGCCTGAGTCGCTCATTGTTTTTACCAACACTTTGACACTCAAGAAAAATTGATTGGTCATTCTTTCCTTTGCATGCCTTATTTGATTCTGTCCTGCACAAAGGAATGACTAAACAGAAGGCATTGTGCTTCTTCAAAACAATTCTTCCTGACATTTTTCCGAAGAAGTTGTGTTCAACCACATGGCTTCTCTTCATACTCTCCCGGTTGAAGTCAAGCATGAAATCTTGAAACAAGTTCCAATCAATTCAACGCTCCAGAAGGTTGCTCTGTCCGGCGCTTTCGCAGAATCAGTTTTCTACGATATCACGTTATGTCATCAACACATTCGTCAGTCAATGAGAGTACATTCAAGTTGGGACGATTTCGTCGCTGTCAACTCGCTGTATAATGTGCGGGAATGGGATGCGTTGCCAATTGTGTATAAGGCGCTGTTGCTGCGGGAATCCTTCTCATTAACGGAGGGACGGCAAGTTGCTTGGTCGTACTGGAAACTTCGAGAATCTCAAGCGATGCGAGTTGTGGCGATATGGATGCAGAGTTCGGGCTGGTTGAAAGGTTCGGAAAGGATGTTGGAATGGGCAAGCTTGAACGGATACTGGCAGATTGTCACTAACCTCATTTCGTCTATTCCGCAATCATATGGGATTGATTATGACCTTGTATGGAACTTGGCTCTGATCCAAAATGAAGTGGGGGTTGTTCAAGCTCTTGTTTCAAGACTGGACCCTTCCGTCAATGACAGCAGAGCCCTGTGCACAGCAGCAGCTCATGATTCTGCAGATGTTGTTAAAATTCTGTTGAAATGCGATGTGGATCCTCGAGCCATGAACTACAGAAGCTTGGAGGTCGCAATCGAACAGTTTCACATTGATACACTGCGTGCTTTGCTGTCTGATTCCCGCGTTCAATTTGTGACCTTTATATATATGTGTGTCGTATCGATAGCATCATATGTCCATCGAGAAGTTGGTCCGGCCTTCCTCTTCTCTTTCCTATGCTTTTACGTTGTCTCAGCCAAAGCAGCTTAGATACCTTCTGTAATTTATTTAACTAGATGCAAGTTGCAATAAATCTACCTCATAAAGATGTTGGTTATAATTGACTGCCAGAAACACACCCACTCTAAAATGCGAAGATTCTGCACCGAAAAGTCTGTGTCTCAACTGCATTCAAAAACATCTTAGAATAATTCCAAATGCAGTTTGGATCTTTCACGACCGCCCTCACTCTCTCCCTCATCGCCGTGGTTTCTGTTCAAACTAGGAGACCAAGTCGCTGTCATTTGCCAACATTCTCAAGTAACTTCCTTACTGGAAACACCATGCTACCTCTTTTTCGCTGGTCTCTGCACTTTTGGAAAGTTCTGTCAATAGCCAAGGTTCCGGACCTGCCAAGAGCAAGTTCCTTGATGATGTTAATCAATGCAAGGCAAAGTGCTCCACTGCTGATAAAGATATTAAGGTGGGATTTTCTCTCAGAACACGAAGCGTTGGCGACAATTTGTGTTGAAACTTGAAGAATCCAACTGCTCCTTCAACGACCACTCCAGTTGCCGTAAACTACTCGGTTTCTGATGCTCCTACATCAGCGGCCCCTGTCTTTTTTGCGTTTGTTATTCTCTTCTGATCATGTTCTTCACATAAGCACCAAATAAGCACATCAAGTTACTCAAATTGTTGTTATAATACAAAAGGTTGATTGGACGGGATAATGCGCCAATTAACAATGCCCAGTCTCCCTTGAAGACAAATTAAAAATCCTGATTATGACCTCCTCAAATCATCATTCATAAACTCCCATAGAGCCCTTCCGCCTTCTTCCCCAACAAGAACTTGACATTCATCCGGCCCCATCGCCGCAATCTCTGCAATACTCCCCACTCTCCTCATGATATTCCTATAATTCTTACTCGTGATTCCAGGCAACGCCCGAATCATATCCGAAGGAGTGATTGAGAATACACTATCAATAGGCTCGCCACTCTCAACACCGACAGCCATCGCTTCATCAACCGATGGTTCCCTTTGATCTTTCTTCAAGTCCTCGAAAATCTCAGCCGTCGCTGTGGGACTTGATGACCATATAATCCTGAGTTTCGGGAACGTGATTGCCAGCAACGCTAGTTTCGAGTTCAAGTCATCCATAGTGTTTGGATTGTCGCCGCTATTTGAAGTAACTACGCTTGTTCCAAGGGAGAAAGCTTTGCCTTGTGCGAATTCAATGAGGAGAATAGGGGTTTGGTAGTGAAGACACATTGCTTCTGCTTGAGTGTATAGACGGCCTGATTTGAAGGATCCGACTAAATCTGGGATGGATTTACGTTCAACGCAGATTTGAGGAGTGAGAACATAGTCTCCAACTTCTAATGTACATGGCTTGATCTTCATACGACGAGAATGTAGGATTGAGGGGAGGGCTGATCTAAATTCACGAACATCAACAATGACCTGACGCAAATAAATGTAAGTATTACGATGATTTAAAGAAAATAGCAGAAAATTACCTGATTAGAGTCAGCGGCCGCAACAGTTGCTTGTCCTCCCGCAACTCTTGTGTCCATATTTCTCCAAAAGATGTCTTCTGGATCAACAACACGACCATCTTGATCAATCGGAATGGCCATATTCTATAAGGCTTTGTCAGAGCCGAAGTATTGTGGATGAATCAGAACTCACAGCTTTCTCTCGAATCAATCTTTCGAACGCGTCCTTCTCCTTCCTCAACGACGTCAAATACTTTTGCTCCTCGATTGAATTATCATAAACCATAAAATATACAGTCAAGCTCGGATCTCCTCCATTTTGGGCGTGGAAAACCTAGTATATACCGTCAATATTGGCTGGCAGGCAATTCAACTACACATACCTCCAATCTCCGAATAAATGCTGTATCAACATCATACATAATAACTGTGGACGGTCGTACTTCTTCCAACATCCTGCTATCATCGTCTCCATTCGTCATATAACCCCCACTCGGACTTAAGATCGATGTTGCATACGGTCGAATTATAATCGCTGGTTGTACATCCACTTCACCAAAGTAAGAGTTGAATTCTGCCAGATCTAACGGGGCTGCAGGATCCTTGTATCGGTTGCGTACTGCATCTAACGGCTCGCGTACAGAGTCGCCCCCCATAATTTCACGATCAATCTCGTCACCTTCGATTCTGTTGATAAAACAGTTTGTTGGCTTATTCTCTACAAAGAAAGGTTTGATACATACAATCCACCCGCGATGGAAGAGGAAGCGCCAGCACTATCAACGGAAGCAGCCACACTTTCAATCTCTGAATTCGATCGGGAAGTGACATTACCACTTGATCCACCGCCTCGAGCCCGTCGCCTCAAATGTGCTGTGGATCCACCTCGCCCTGCATCTGACCCACCTCTTCCCATCCCACCACGAGATATATTACCACCTCCCCGCCCGCCACGGCCCCGATTCGCCTTGTTCCGGATATTAATCTCAACTCTCGAAACGGTGCCTCGCCATTTAAAGTAATTCGTAACTTGCCGCGACATGAGAGTCTTGACACCGTGTGTTGAAAATTCAGGAAGTGCAGATTCGGATGGGGTGGATGGAGGTGGAAGCGTGACTTTTGAGGAGAGAGATGCAGCTCCGCCGCGTTGTCTACGTCGGGTTTGTTGAGGAGCTGGAGCTTGTTGAGACGATGTGGGACTCTCGAGAGAACGTTTTTTGGGTGTGGCCGAAGCAGTTGATGTGCGAGGGAATATGTGGTTGGAGAGAACTTCGCATAGTTGTGTCGCTGTTCGCTCGCCGTGTACCATGATGAGAATAGGACCTGGTTCTGTTAAGAACGAAGTCTTAGGGTTAGAGGTAATGATTGAGGTAGATGGGTTCTTACTCTCGCCTTCTTCGTCAGCAGCTTCACGAGCCTTTCCTATTTCAACTACTAAATCCCGAACAGCACTCCATTTTGGCTGTTCTTCTGCAACAATCTCGGCACCATCCGGGATTCCATGAAACACTTCACCGCCAAATCGTTTTCTATTATTGTTTTGAGCGGTTGTTGCATTTTCGATTTTGCGAAACACACGCTTTTTGGCTGAAGTAAAAACAACGTCTGTGGCATCATACATGAGCCAAGGACTCACGGAGGCTTCTGTGCGCATAGAATTCAAAGGATCAAGGGCATTCGCTGCTCGAATAGATTCCAGAAAGGAGTAAAAAGCAACCGAGTCGTACGTAGTCAGATATCCCAATAAACGACGTAATGTTCCAATATCAGAGACGACTTGTTTTGTTCGTGGCGGCACTCTGTGCCATATCGGATCCAACTGCATCTTCAAAAGTCCCTCAAATGACGAAAAAAGCGCGTTTTCCACAGATAGTTCATCAGGATCAATAAACTTATGCACTCGTTTGATATCCTGGATGGATTCGTGGATACAATCCAGAAGCGCGGCCTGAATATCCGACATGAGCTTCGAAAGGGGCACACGGACTTGTCGGACCGATATTGGAGGATGAATTGCGTCCATACTTTGCTGAATTTCCATGTGAAACCGTGGCCAAAAGAAGACCTTGCGGAGAAAGAGCTGCTTCATTGTTTTTTCGAGCTTCCACATGACTCCAGAGCTTGTCAAAGATTCCGGCGACTCTGAGAATGCACGAATAAAGGCAACCTTGTTTCCATCCCTGATGAGTCTCAGAATAAATGCTTCTGTTGATGTTTCCGAGATACTAGTTTGGGATGGTATGTTAGCAAGGAACAAGAGTTCCAATGCAACACCAACCGATGTGCATGGCAGACGATAACACCGGTAACAAGATGCAGAGGCACGACGCCATTGAGCAGATCAACGACGAGAATGCGTGGAGTGGCAGCAACAACACCGCCGGCCAAGTACCGCCGCGTTCGAATCGGCGCCGGTGTCTCTGCGGCAACAAGGGCCATATGCGCGGCGGAAGCAGAAGCGGAAGTTGAAGAAGTTGAAGTAGTTGAAGTAGCTGAAGGCGAAGAAGAAGACTCCGCAAACAACGCCGTCGCCTCAATCGCCGATGCGCCAAGAAGAAACACAAGATTTGCCGGTGTCGCGTGCGCTGTTTGTTCGAATGCATTGAGCGCAAGTCGCTTGGGCCAATCCAGAAACAAACAAACCTCGGATGAACTGGACAAGAACCTGGCGTTGCAGTCCAAGGCCACGCGCAGCAACGAGCATTCCATCAGAGGCTTCCTTGTCGACAGAGAGCGGCTCTTCTTCGTTGCCCTCCTGGCTCGCCTGATCATGCACAGCAACAGTTGGTGGCAGAAGCTGCAACACCATTGATCGGTGGAATGCCAACATCTTCTTTTCTTCCCTTTCTGTTCCTTCTTTTAGGGTATAATTTATATTTATATATTATAAATTTTTCAGTTAGTACGGGTTAATCCAGTATAGGTTGTCATTCACAGGTGAATTTGTGAGCGCACTTTACTATGATTCAGCTTTCACGCATTATCTTACAAGATTTTGAGATTTAGCTCCTACTTGGAAGCAAACTAACAAAAATGATAATATTTACTAACATTAGTAAAGTTTTCCCATTTTATCCCAATTGGGAATTAACAGAAAACCACTGTTAAATTGAACTTGTGTTGCATGTCTGATGAAGAGGAACTTCGGTGAACAAGAGGAAGCGATAAGCTGTTGATTTGTGATTGTTGGATATCACTAAATTTTCCTTTCAAGCCCAGCGACCGGTGACTTGCAAGCCCTTCCGATGTGCCACTCTCAAGAATCACTCCAAAAACAAACGATGCGAGGCCTAACCCTCATCGCTATCACACTTGTTGCCATTTGTGCCAGTGCCATTCCACTTCCACCTCCTTTGGTGAAGCCAGTGCTAGTAGTGCCAAACACCATTGATGCAAAAGGTTTCAAGCGTAAGCTGGATTTGGATGTGGCGCCTGTAGGGCAAGAGGAGGCCAAGAAGTTGTGGGTCGGGTTGGAGAAGGATCAAAAGGGTGTTGCGAAAGTTCCTACTGTTGTGCCAGCTGCTGCGCTTGGTCGACAATAAGGGCTAGGAGACACAAGTTGGGAAGCGGTGTTTTCGTACACCATGAGATCTGGACTGCCCACTATTACATTTACTACTCTAGAAGATATATAATACGATGTCGATTGTATATAAAGGTTTTTTATTATTCGTGTCCTCCCTTTCGTCCATTGTTGAACCAGGCCTTATATCAGCTATGTTGCAACAGAGGTTGACTGTTTGCCGGAATGACAAATGATAACCCAATTCGAATTTCGGAAATCACGGAAGAACGTGCCCTTGAGTCTTCGAACCTCGCTGGTTCGAGAATTCCGAGTTGGAGATCTCAAAGAATTTACAAAGCGAACATGAACTCGTCAGCATTACTCGCCCTTCTACTTGCAGCCACGTCAGCCCTGTCACTGGCAATCCCACCAAAAGGAATGCAAGCGCCCGCTGTGATTCCCATGGCTCCACAAGATGCAAAGGGCTTCTTGAAGAAACATGATAAGGATGTCTCACCTGTCGGTCACAAGGAAGCAAAGAAGCTTTGGGATGGATTAGAGAAAGATCAGAAGGGGGGAAAGGCTCAACCTGTGGCTCAAGTGCAAGCTGGAGTCCAAGCTGGACAACGATAGGTCAACAGTGAGACACCGTTGACCAATTGATGACGCATCTTACACTTGAACAAGTCTATGTATATAAATCATTTAGTATTCGTTTGCACTTTGGTTATATGCGGTTCCTTGACTATCCGGCTGAAACAGTCTCTAAATTTGAAGCAACAGTTTCCTTACAATTCAAACGTGTACGATTCTGATATTCGGGTTTGGTTGCCAGCCTCTTCCATATTTGTTCTTTAGAGATCGGAGATAAAAGTTCGGTTCAGTCAAGACCAAAAAAAAGTGTGAATTGGTTCAGATTTGGCTTTCCAACTCACCCTCAGCCAGCCCACCATTCAAAGCCATTCAACCAAAGAGCCTCATATGAGAGTTGCCAAACTCCTTGTGCTTCTATTCACAGTCACTGCAGCTCATGCACTTGTCATTCCTATTACAACCAAGCAGGCAGCCACCATACAAACACCAATTCATCAAGAGGGGAAAGGATTTCTCAAGAAGTATGACAAGGATGTTGTTCTTGTTGGACAGAAGGAGGCCGAAATGTTAATTGATGGGTTAGAGAAGGATCAGAAGGGGGCTGTTATTAAAGTGCCTCCAGGAGTGTGAATTGGGGCAGCAGTCATAACAAGCAAAGTAAAGTGTGATTGTAAGATAGAATGGAAGAAGTTCTGCACAATAAACAACAACATTTATTTAGTTTGTCAAATGCGGACCGTTCTTCTCGCGGTCCTCGCCGCCGTCGCCCGCGCCACCGAACCGCCGAAAGCCGGCGACCACGTGTCCGCCTCGTCGAATGTCGTCGATGACGCGACGTTGGACGCCGTTGGGCACGGACAACTGGACCGGCGCTACGACTACAAACAGTCGCTCAAGAAACCATTCTTTGTCTTTCCAAACCACGAAACCGGAAACAAGATTCCGTTCTACGACTTTTCTGGTGGTGCGTAGCCTGTCTCTGTGGGTGCGTGTATTGGAGGCCTGACTTGAACAACACCGACACAGATGCCCTTGTCACAAACGACTACGTGCGTCTGACTCCATCGCTGCCGAATCAATCGGGTGCACTGTGGCGGGAAGAGCCCAATCAGCACAAGGAGTTCCAGATCCACTTTGCATTCAGAGCGAGTGGCCGGGGTTACGCGGGCGGCGAAGGCCTTGCGCTCTGGTACACTGCGAACAAGGGTGTGAAAGGAGATGTGATGGGCGCTCAAGACTTCTTTAAAGGTGTGTGTGCCAATGGGTCCCCTTTCACAATATAACGTGGCATTTTAACACACACAATTATAGGTCTCGGTCTCATCTTCTCGACGTCCTCGCGAAAAGACAACCGATTCTCTCCTTACATTTATGCTGTTCTCAACGACGGAACAAAGCAAATTGCGTCGCGTACTCCTCAAACCCATGAAATCCTTGGAGGATGTATGCGTGACTATAGAAACACCCCGCATCCTGTTTGGGTCCGCGTTACTTACAAGAGGCGGCAATTGAGAGTTGATGTGGATTTGTACAAGGACGGATACAAGTTTGAGGAGTGTTTCAGAGCCAAGGATGTTGATTTACCACCTGGATATTATTTCGGAGCGACTGCAAAGACTGGAGCTCATGACGTATTTGGTATTTAAACGTTTACCTTTTGCGATTAGGTTTGAACACCGTTGTTGTAGATGACCACGATGTCCTCGGCCTTGAAGTTTTCGAGGTTCACCCACATCCACGAAAGAGCAAGAGTAAATTCCAGGACGAATTTAAATTGGATCCCAAAGCTGAGAAGAACTTCAAACAAGCTCAGGCAGCGGTTGAAGAAGTTCAGCAGGAATTACAGTCTGCTGGAATCTTAGAGTCCGAGGGCGAAGCAGTATTCAACGTATGTCTACTATTTGCATAGAGTGTTTACTGAAACTCTCGAAATCAGCCACAACTCGTTCAAAGCCTTCAAGAGAACCAGTTCAAGATTATTGAAGCCCTCAACCAGCTCGAACAGAAAGTGAACCTCGCTCCAAACACGGCATCCGCTTCGTCTCGTGCAGAAGCTGCTGATGCGGTTCGCTCATCGGTCGAGCCCGTTAACAACAAAGTTGAGGGAATCAAAAAGAAAATTGACGAGCTGGAGCTTAAACTCGACGCGCTCGACCGCGATATTCAGCAGTTATTCCATGTTATTCGGGGAAGCAGCAGTCAATCTGCTCAGAAACTGTCGGATATTGGGAAGAAGGTTGAGGAAGGGCATGAGAAGATCAAGACTGCTCATGAATATATCGGAAGTGGGGCAGCTGTCAAGAACAGCGGAGGAGACTCTGGCTCGTTTGCCATGTACTTCTTGGTCTTTGTGATTGGAGGGCTGGCTGTTTATGCTTTCTCAGTTGTGATTAGGATGAGGAGAGATAAGGCTCCTAAAAAGTTTATTTGATGATAATTGTGGTTCAATCGCAATTAAGTAAAGATGAATGGCAGACTTTTATTTAGTTGAATGATGGACCGCGTGTGAGCAATGCAAACAGACATCCTGCTGACAAGCCTGCGATCGGAAGAGTCAATAACCAGGAGAAAAGTGTCCAGGAAATCATATTCCAGTTGACAGATTTGAGATTTCCGTTCATGAGTCCCACACCAACAGTAGCGCCGACAATACATTGAGTGGTTGACACCGGAAGAGCAAGGAATGATGCAGTGATAACAGACAATGCAGCACCAAGCTCCATAGCAAATCCGCGGGATGGAGAATGATATGTCAAGTTGTTACCCAAGTTAATCATGATTCTCCAACCATACAACGCCAAACCACAATCAATTGCAAAACCCCCAAGTGCAAGCATCCACAACTGCACATTCGCGTCCTTATTCACTTGCCCAGTTGACCACAAGTCATACACAGCAGCAAGCGGTCCAATCGCGTTTGCAACGTCATTAGATCCATGTCCAAACGAAGCAAAGGCAGCAGTCATAACTTGTAGAAACGAAAAGAGGTATTCGACCTTGTTGTCATATAATGTTGCATGCGAGTGGGCTTCTCTACCGCTTTCGGATTGAACAGATGCGACATCCATGAAGAGTCCTTTCTTGGCGAGTTCAATCGTTCCCTTGAGTCCCTTTTTGATGACATCAGTTATCTTGTGTGAATCGGTTGTATCGTCATTGTTTTTGGTAGGTTCGGGAATAACGCGATCTTCATCTTCCACAGACCCGTCTTCAAGTAAATGAGGCGTGAATTGGAGGGTCAATTGTCGTTCGAGGTTGACATTCTTGGGCTGGGTTGGGACGGCGAATATGTAGAATAAGTGATACCACTTGAGGTCTTCCTCCTTCTCGAGCTTGCGAATGAAGTAAGGGATTGCAAATACTGTGGTAAATAGTAGAACGAAGCCGGTCACAGATCCAACGACAATCATACAGAGAACAACATCTCCAGTAAACACAATTGGTGCACCCATATACGCAGACGTGACTTTCAGAGTTGATTTTCCGTTCTTCGAGGCAACGTAGAAAGTAACAATGAAGGTTGTGATTGTGAAGTAAACTGGAATAGCATAAATCCCTGCACGTAATGGGTTCTTGGCCTTCAAGACAAATTGTCGAGTCAATCCGTAAATAATAACAGCAAGAACTCCTGCAACTGCTGGAGAGACAACCCAAGATGCGACAATTTGTGCAACTCCCTTGTTGTCCCACCCCCAGTTCACAGCATTTGTCCCAAAAGCGACAATACCAACACCAATAATAGCTCCAACAATCGAGTGAGTCGTGGAAACTGGCCATCCAAAACGTGTGGCTACCATAACCCAAGAAGACGACCCAATGAGAGCACACATGAAACCGGACATCAACAGATCTTGACGAGTATCAAACATTGCAAGAGAGATGATACCATCCTTAATGGTCCCTGTCGTGGAAGCTCCGAGAAGAACTGCACCGAGGAATTCTGTAAAGATGGCGATACAGCAGGCTTGCCAAAGCTTGAGTGAACGAGATCCGACGGAGGTTGCAAATGAGTTGGAAACATCATTTGCACCTGCATGAAATCAGCGTTAGTACTTTACAGCATAAATGACAGACGAAGTATCTACCGATTGCATAGGCGTCCAAGAACGCGAAGGCGACCGTTAGACCAAACATCCAGGTGTAGGAGTTGATTGGAATAGGAACTGGGGCCATTTAGCTGTTGTATAGTCTTTGAAAGAGTTTGAGACTTAGAAAGGGAAAGAGCAAGTATTTATGATTTTGGTTTGTCAGGTGCGAAACAAGATTATGTTGAACCTGAGGTAACCAAAATTTCCTCCATCTCCAGTCATCACTTTGTTTTTACCAACGCCACGAGCGCAAGTAACAATGAAGAGTGTAAGTGTTCATAGCTACCAACTTCCATTTATCGATTTCTTCAATGGTGTGACTGAAACCGGGTTTGAAGGAGAATATGAAACAAATTTCTGCCAACACGCGCTCTACCGTGTCGCACCTTTCCAAAAGATTTCAGAAATCAATGAATTTCTGTCAATATTGCACACGCGCCAAAGAAACGAACAAACTCATGGCCTGCGGCCATAATACAAAACTGCGTCGGTTTATTGATAAAAAAAGGAAATTATAGATTAGTGGTGCTCGAGTACGCTTGGGAGTCTGATCTGTTCTTGCTGTTCGGGATCTAAAACCAATTCCGGTCAATTATAAGTAACGAATAAGTCCAGCAAATCACTCACTTTCAACAACAGAAGTAATATGCTTCAGCGCCAATTCCGCTGCCTTCTCTTTCTGTCGAACAGATCTCAAGTCTCGTCGAAGTTGATTGATTTCTTTGATTAAGATGGCATTCTCTTTCATAATCTCCACGTTTTCGGCACGATGAATGCCTTGATCTTTAGAGACTTTCTGTCTGAGAGAGTTTACCGTACGTTCCAAGTATTCACGGTGACGAGCGTATTCTTGCTGAATATCAACTTCGAGAGTCTCTTCGTCTTTGACAGTTTCTTTGCAGTACTTTTGGTACAATTTCTTGACTTGTGACTGAATCAATTCTGTTAATTCTTAATTATTTAGCACAGAAGAACTGCAAACCTTTAGAATCTTTGGCTCTTGAATGAACTGGACGCATTCATTGAGGTCAACTTTGAACTTTCGAATAGTCGCACAGCATCCCTTTACTCGAGCACGTTCTTTAGTGACTTGCTTCTCGGCTGCCTTCAATTTGAGCTTCAAATCCGCAATTTGCAACTCCAAGTCAGAGTTGGCTTTGTGATAGTGCTCCAACTCTACATCCATTTCCTATGCATACAATCAGTATATTCTTCCATAGTCTCAATAGTCTCACTTTGATTTGATGTGTCATTCCCATGATATCCTGCTCTCGTGGCTCGATTTGTCTCTTCAACTCCTTAATCTTGTAGTCCAGGACAAACTTGAACTTCTCGAGCTCTTGATTTTTCTTCTTCAGATCGTAGATACGTTTTTCCTTGTCTTGGATGGTTTCGTCACGTTCTTGGATCTAAGCACGGTTGTCAGCACAAGTTACAACCCCGTCTGTAATTCAAACCTCCTTCTTCAGCCCAGCGATGTCTTTTTCCAAACTCTTTATGATAGAATGGAGCTTCTTTTCTTCGGCATACATCTTAGCACTGTTCGAACACATTGTCAGTTATGTTGACACAAAGTTCAGTCACTCACATTTCAGCCTTATGGGCATCAATCTCAGCCTGAAGCGTGTTGAACTTCTTGCGCATGATTCCGTTCTCTCCCTTCAATCGCAATCCAATTTCACGTTCCTCCTTCAATTTACGCTCATATCGATGCTTGAGTTCAAGGATTTCAGAATCTGCATCCTCCTCGGTCTCATGTGTAGTTTCTTCAAACTCTTTAAATTGCTGCTTCATTTCCTCTTGGAGCTGCAAATTTGAATTTGAGATACAAGTTGTAACCCATGCAACTTACTCTCTCAATCTCTGCCTGCTTGTCCTTCAGTTTGATTTCAAAGTGCGTCGTTAGTTCAGCCAATGCGCGCTCTTTTGCGACTTGCATATCACGCATCTGTCTTTCCCATTGGAGTTGTAATTCGGCAGTTTTGGCCTGCAGCTCTTGGAATTTGTCGTATTCAGTCATCACTGGGAAGGCGTCATTAGCTTCAGATATGTAAATCGTTAGACTTACATTTTGAGTTATGGATCGTTTCCAAATCGAGCAACTCTCTGGAATGCCGTTCTCTCTCTTCCACCATCTAATCCGGAGCTATCAATATGGTATCCATAGAAACTTAATTGACAAACCTCTTCTTCGTGTCTCACTTCTTCCTTTTCCTTATCCGTTCGCAACACAGTTGAGGTGATTTTCAAGGCTTCAATTTCCTGCATGAACTTCTCCGTCACTTCCTTAATCTTTTCATTGAAGTTCATATCTAAGAACATCGGTCAGTTTAAGAGTGAATCCTTTTGGCCCACCTTTCAAACGAAGTTGATATTCGTTTTCCATCTTCAATTCCTCCACTCGCGTTTTGAGTTCATTCATCATTTGGTTCTTTTCTTCCAAGTCTGACTTCGTCACAAGAATCTTTATGATGTTGTTAAGCATCGGAATCGTACAGTCTCATAATCCAAACCTCATCAGCAAAAACGACTTCGCGTTCGCGTTTAATTCCACGGCCTTCTTTGTCAGCAATTTTGAAGACATAAACACAGCCATCATCCGAGGTACTGAAAAGGTGAGTGTCGTCGTAACTGACCCGTAGTTTTGTGATTGCCCCTGAATGACATTGGTGTTCTTGGTATTCACCACCTTCAAGTGGAAACTTCATTGACCGAATAGTTCCGTTGGCCGTTCCTATCAGCCAGTGTAAGAATGAATGCGCGTAAGTACAAACACATACCAACAAACATCATTCGTCCAGAATGAGAAAGTGCGACTTGAATTAACACAGAATCTGACTCAAGCTCGCGTAGAATTTGGGAGTCGACAATTTCCTGTATCGCAACCACATTGGTAAACTGACGAATTAAGGTTCCGACTTAATTTACCTTAAGCGTCTTGTCGGAACCAACTGCGTAAATACTCTTTCCATCTGGACTCGCAACCGCACAACTGTAGCTACAACTCTTAAGAATGCTTTCACCCTCTCTTTTAATTCCGCCATTTCCTCCATTCCCACCAGCACCGCCAGCAATACCAGTCCCCATATCCTTCAATACCCAGTCATAAATTGCACCATCCATTCCTGCAGTCACAATCTTGCTGTCGTCAGGGGACCAATGAATGCTTCGTACTTTTCCGTTGTGACCTTTCAAGTTTCCTAGATTTTCAAAGCGCCATGTTGAGTAGATTTGGATGGTGTTTCCATGAACGGCTGCAAAATATTGACCTCCGTTGGAGAAACGACACTGAACAAAAGGATTTAATCAACACAATCAAAAGTTTGAAGTTGTGCTGAACGTACCTCACGACACCCACGAATTGTAAACTCTCTGAATGGTCGAATGTCATCAATCAAGAGGTTCATGAGTCGAAGTTTGTCACTAATCCAACGAGAATGTAAAGTCCTGATGGATGTAACGCAACAGAATACGCTTCTTCTGCAAAGTACTTGACGAGTTCGGAGCTTGAGTCGATGTAGTTCCAAACTCGCACGGATTTGTCGCTGGAGCACGTTGCAATCAGTGGTTTTCGGATGCATGTGTCCATTCCCGTGATTTGACCGTGATGGAAGGGTTGTGAAAAGACTTCAAGCTTTGATTCGTCGCCCTATTTTTATTTTTTAGTTGATTGTACTGGATTCATTTGTACATACCTTGATATCAGCAGTCGTCAGTAACAAGGAGAAAATCTGCGCACTGTCTGTTGTACACAGCAAGCTATCTTCACTTGGCGAAATGGTCAAGTTGATGATTTTCGATGCTTCATCTTGTAGCTGAAAATCTCTCATTCTACGAAAAGAGTCCTTGTTCACAGGCGCAGTAGCGGCCGCAGGAGTCAACCCACTTCCCTCTTCCTTGGCGGCACCACCTGCACCAGCTGCATGAGTATCATCGCTTCTTTCATAAATAGCTAGTCTTCCACCCCCTCCACCAGCGACAAACCCTTTATTGAAGCTGATGAGGTCTGACATGGACGCGGAGGTGTGTCATTGAAAAATGCAATTTCGTTTTTGAGTTCCCCATTGGCTTCACAAATCAAGATCCGTGAGTCGTCAGTTCCAATTACGATACGTTCGTCGGCGGTCCAACAGTGACACAGAAAATTCTGTTGAAGGGTTTAATTAAACTGATGAGGCAGAATATAATGAGCTCGATGCTTACACGAGCCTCAAACTTTTGAAAGAGAAATGGTTTCAAAGATCCCTCTGCATATCGGAACATTTTGAAGATTCCGTTTCCAATAACACATATCTGGGAGTTATCGTTAGGGTTGAAAGAGACTTGGTATACGACTGAGCCGAGCAAGTTTTCTTTTCCTGCTGTTGTTCCACCTGCTTGTGAGTTGTTGGATGGAGGTGGAGCAGATTGTGTGTTGGACGTTATAAATCGTTCTCCAGGTATATTCGCTGTTTTGACGGATGCCATTAGTTTAGTTTTTTCCCAAGTCCAGTAATAGAGTGTCCAATCGGGAGCTCCAGATTGGGTGAGAATATATTTGCCATCCGTAGAAAAGGCCATACACACAAAGTCCTATGGCTTATATTTAAATATACTCGAATATTTAGAGTTGCAAGTTTGTCAGTACCTTGCTTTCGGTTTCGGCAGGAGTCAGAGCTTTGCGTCGTCGTAGGGTGTGGAGATCGTAAATTGCAGCGATAGGCTTCTCTCCTCTTTCAGCGATCGCCACGTATCGTTTGCTTGGAGCCACAGCCATAGCAGTTATTCCATCGCATTTGTCGGCTATCTGTTTTTCAGTTGTGAGATCAGTCCTAAAATATGGAGCGCGACGCGTCGATTTGGCCGTCGTTTTGACTAATCAGGCTATTCAAATTTACATACTGCAATAAACTTCTGGGCTTTGGTTTCAAGGTTGTACAGGATCGTGTTTGCACCAGCGGGGTAAATCACTGTTGTTTCATCAATGAAGGCGATGTTGTCCTTCACATCGCCTTTAAGTCCATAGACATAGCTGGAGTATATTTGGTGGTGAATATTGCAGCAAAGTGGCTGGGAATAGACTCACCGATGTGAGACGGCTGCAATAGACATTTCCAACACAAAATCTTCCCTTTATTTAACACTTCGAAATGAAGGGAAGGAGGAAAACGGCATAACCCAGATTAGAACTTTATGAGAAACTTAACGTTTTTAAATCGATTCCATAAAAAGACACGTCAACAAAGGGGCACCAGCACCAGCAAACCACACCAAACCAAACCAACCACCGACAGCCAACCACCACCACCACCACGACCAAATGGGCAAGAAGAAAAAGAGCCGGGCAATCGCAATCGCAAACAACTCCGGCTCTGTTGACGCCGAAGCCCTTGAAAGCACCGAAGCACCCGAAGGCGACTCAGCCGACGACGCGATGCACGCGCCACCGCCAATCGACGCGGAAGCAAACGGACCAATCAGAAGCGGCCACGTCGACGGCGGCGTCTTTGCCCTCGACGACGACGACAACGACCACCAACCACCCACGCGCTCAAAGCCGAAGAGCCGTCGACAGTCTCGACACCCACGGTCAGCCAGCCAATCATCGAACACAACCAAAAGTTAAACTGAAACTGGTGCGAAATCAGAAGCTGCATCCACAGCCACAGCTTCAATCGCAGCGCATGGACTCAGATCCCACTCCCGTGTCCCTTGCCGAACTGTCATTTAATCCGCACTTGGCCTCCGCTGCATCCACTACCACAACTGCAACAACTCGAAGACGCGCGAAACAGAAGCAAATTGCTCACTCGTCAATAATGTCGCAAATTGGTACCCTTGTCAAAGGTACACTTGCTTCAGCTGCATCGCCAAATCCTCAGCCTTCCAGTTTGACTTTAATCCCTGCCAACCCAAATGCGCATGAACATGTCTTATGTTCGAAATTCATTTCTATGACTTTCTATGATGGACTAGGGAAGGGGAACAACGTGGGTCATGCTTCAAACAATGGATCCTTATGCCTTCTTCTCGGTTACAATAATGGGTTTCAAATATGGTCCATTTCGTCTCTACCGAATGGACTTTGGACGTGTTGGAGCTGGTTTCTGTCAGAAATGGAATGAATCGTGTTACGGACCTGGATGTCATTTCACTGCCGGTCGGGGAGCTTCAAAGAGAATCGATTTCTCAAGAAGCGCTGATTTATTCTCCGTTGGTTGTAATTTCGTGAGTGCCAATGAATTGAACGTGATCATTTCTTATACTATCACTCTAGGGAATCCTCCAGCGACAATGAATATGCAGTGAAACTTTATTCCTTGAAAACACATACAGTAACTAAAAAGTGGAGGTTCGAGCATCCTGTTTTGTCAGTAAAAGCAACAAATCGCCTCATTGTTGTCGTAAGTGTTGCCAGTCCCTCAAAATCGTGCTTATGACTATCCCAATATCCAGGGTCTCGCAAATTCAACGCTTGAAGTCTATTCTTCAATCACTTTGAACCATCTCACTCATATTCCCGACTCTCACCCTGTTTTTGCTCCTGGATCGAGTTTAATTGCTATGCATCTACTTCAAAAGCACCAAAACAATCCAATCCTGTAGATGGCGATATTTCGTTGGATGCGAATTCAAATAGCGTTCAAGAACGAGTAACGGAGGGTCTGAAGAAAGCGACCGGAAAAGTCGTCAAGGAGCCATAGCTGGAGCTGGATACCTATCAAACGTTGGATACACAGCTGTTTCGAATTATTTGTATCCCAATTCAGCGCCATCAACTGCTACATCAACGCCAGAACCCGAGATACCCAACTCAGAAAGAAAGGCGGAGGGAACAGTCGCTATTCTTTCCATCCCTATGTCACACCATTTCAACTCCTCTACTGCGGAAATCATTGCGCATTGGAAGCCACACACCAACCCAATCACAAACTTGACTCTGAACCAGACACAAACCCTCTTATTCACTTCATCAACAGCTGCAAACACATTTTACATTCATCAGCTCCGGTCCTCCGGAACACCGCATATTCTTTATAAGCTGGAGAGAGGATACACACCAGCGCGTATAGAAAGTGTCAGCTTTAGCCAAGACGGGCGGTGGTGTGGTGTGAGCACTGCGCGGGGCACGACACATCTGTATCCGATTCCAGCACGAAAGAGTGGTGGTAAAATTGAGGAAGAGTTGGGTTTGTTGAATGGATGGGTTGAAGGAGTGAGTGGGAATATTGAAGGTGTACGACAGGCGATGCGGCGGCTTGCAGGTGATAGTGGGGTTCTGTATCCCGCTGCACGTTTGAAACAGACTATTCCCGGAGAAGAGGAGGGCGAGGAGACCAGTGTTGGTAAGAGGGTAAGAGGCGCTTTGGGAATTGGGTTTTTGTTGGAGGGTGTTGCGGCCCCAGTTGGACCAGGGTCGAGCCGTCGCGGAAGCGTGACGAATGGTTTGTCAATCAGTCCGTCTCTGTCTGGAATGGTTGGTAGTGGTGCCGCTGACGATTCCGTTCGGCTACTTCGGCAAAGGATAGTGAGCTATAACCCAACTGGAGTCCTGTCGCTTCATTATTTGGACGTCACAGTCAACATCGGGGACTCTGCATCATCACCAGCAGACAAATTGCCAAGTGCAGCAGTCGGCAGTTATGGAGCATCACCACGAAGCCGTATTGGCTCTTTACAAAACGGAAGTAGCTTCCTAAGCTCCGCAGCCGCCGGAGTTTTGCGCCAATCCCAACCAGGACACCCGCGTGCATCTGTGAATGATGTGATGCAGTGGGATGTACTGCGTAGCAGTGATTGGATGGAATCAAAACTCTCACTCGAACCTGCACAAGAACCTTTATCACCATGGAAGTCTCGTCAATGGGCGACACAGATTGAAACAAGCACTTATGACTCAGTTTTGTTTGGGGCACCTATTTGGATGGACGCGACGTATCGAATGTGTTTGTATACCAGCGATGATGAACAAGTTGATGGTGGAGTTGAAAGCGCTGCAGATTTGTCGGATTTGCCTCGGTACAAGAAACTGGAGGTTCGACGTGACGCGACACCTCTTGATTCTCGACGATTTCCTACAATGATTGATAGTCACCTTGGGCCAGACATTAGCATGGCGATGGGCGATAATTTCCGGAGTCAGTCTGTGAAGCAAACTCCTGTGTGGATGCAGGATGGTTTATCGTTTGATGACGCGTTAGTTGTCGAAGAAGGGGGAGGTGGTGATGATGATTTGGGTGTGTCTGTTCAGCTTGGTTATTTTGGAACTCTGGAAAAACGAGGACCTGCAGGAGTGTAATACTTACTATATATTTGGGTATAAAATATGATATAAAAACACAATAAATAAGCACTCTGCAATAGGTAGTTGAATATATAAAATTTAAGGCGCTGAAACTTGATATGTATAGTAAAAATCTATCTTTATTTCAGTTAAAACTACTACATAAGACAAATATGTCTAAAGAATGCGTTTCGTTTACGCAACTGGGGCAGCGTTGAAGGATGGTCCGCGAGTAACGAAGGCGAACAAGCATCCGGCGGAAACACCAGCAATTGGAAGGGTCAAAACCCAGGAGAACAAGGTCCAGGAGACCATCTTCCAGTTAACAGACTTAAGGTTTCCGTTCATCAAACCGACACCGATGGTGGCTCCAACAATACACTGAGTAGTGGAAACTGGAAGGGCCAAGAAAGAAGCGGTAATAACAGACAAAGCAGCTCCGAGCTCCATGGAGAAACCACGGGATGGGGAGTGGTAAGTCAAGTTGTTACCCAAGTTAATCATAACTCTCCAACCATACAAGGCCAAACCAAGATCAATAGCGAAACCTCCCATCGCCAGCATCCAAGTCTGAACGTTAGCGTTCTTGGCGACTTTACCAGTAGACCACAAGTCGTAAACGGCAGCAAGTGGACCAATAGCGTTGGCAACATCGTTAGATCCGTGGGAGAAAGAAGCGAAAGAAGCAGTCATGACTTGGAGGAAAGAGAAGAGGAATTCAACCTTGTTGTCGTACAAAGTGGCGTGGGCGTGAGCATCCTTGGCATTGGCAGACTGAATTCCAGCGACATCCAAGAAAAGACCCTTGCTGGCGAGTTCGTAAGTACCACGGAGACCGTTCTTGAAAGTGTCAATGATACCAATGGCGTCAGTGGTGTCACCAGCAGCCTTGACGGCAGAAACCTTTTCAGTGTGGAGAACAACTGGCTCCTTCTGACCGTCCTCAACAAGGTGTGGGGTGAATTGAAGAGCAAGTTGACGCTCAAGATCTTCGTTCTTTGGTTGGGTTGGGACAGCAAAGATGTAGAAGATGTGGTGGGCCTTGAGATCTTCTTCCTTCTCGAGTCTACGGATGAAGTATGGAACGGCGAAAAGAACAGTGAAAAGCAAGACAAAACCAGTGATACCACCAACGATAGCCATACAGAGTGTGAGGTCACCAGTAACAACCAGTGGTGCGCCGAAATAGTCAGCACTGATTTTAAGGGTTGATTTTCCGTTCTTGGAGACAACAAAAAAGGAAACGATGAAGGTAGTAACGGTAAAATAGACTGGAATGGCGTAGATACCGGCACGGAGAGGGTTCTTGGCTTCAAGACAAACTGACGAGTAAGTCCGTAAATGATCACGGCAAGAATACCAGCAACGGCTGGAGAAACCAACCAAGAAGCAACAATCTGCAAGACACCCTTGTTCCCCCAACCCCAGTTAACAGCATCAGAACCAAAAGCAGAAATTCCGACACCAATAATCGCACCAACAATGGAGTGAGTGGTAGAAACTGGCCAACCGAAACGGGTTGCGAACATAACCCAGGAAGAAGATCCGATCAAAGCACACATGAAACCAGCCATCAAGAGATCCTGACGCGTGTCGAACTGAGCGAGGGAGATGATACCATCCTTAATTGTTCCGGTGGTGGAAGCACCAAGAGCGAATAGCTCCAAGGAACTCAGTGAAGATGGCAATGCAACAGGCTTGCCACAACTTGAGGGATCGAGAACCGACAGAGGTGGCGAAGGAATTGGCGACATCGTTAGCACCTACAAGAAACAATTAAATCACATTGGCTGTTTGAGTGAGCATGCATACCGATAGCGTAGGCATCGAGGAAAGCGAAGCCCACAGTAAGTGCGAACATCCATGTGTAGGAGTTCACTGGTAGAGCAATTGGAGCCATATTGCGTGAGGATCGTTACTGAAGCCATTGTGGTCGGGGGTTGCTCCAGGTTTTTGTATTCCGCCAAGCCCAAGAGTCATTTACAACACGCGCCAAAAAATTATCTATTGATTAAGTGATTTTATTTGCCACCACGACAGATTCGCTAAGACGAGACGTATAGTTGAAGCTGTCTCTGCGTTGAGAAGATACAAGGGCCAGCTGGATCCTTTGTTTCGATCGAAGTGTCTTCCGTTGAAGGGCATGCTCATCATTTAGATCTCCACAACGTGTTTTCATGCCACGCATCTCTATCACTATTGACTCATGAGCGTCACTGAAGAGAAGCATTTGCTTGTGATACTGCCTTAACATGGATTTGTTTTCGAAATCAGAACTATCAAAAACTGTTGACCCACTATTCCACTTGAGTCGACTCCTATATTCCATTTCCCCATTTTGAAACATGTTCTCAAAATTCTTTTATTTGTATCATTATGTACTTTGGTTGCTATCCGCACTTCCCATTGAAGAATCAGTCTCATCTCTTGCAAGAGTACTGCTGCCCAACACTTTGTTCTTCCGCGTCAGACCTGGTGACAAAGCAAGCCCTTGAGTAAAGTTTTCAGTATTTCGTCGATGTGCTGGCCTTGGTGAATTACTCGCGCTCTTGGTTTTGTGAGTGACTTTGGCGTCCGCAGTCGTTGACGTTCTGGGTGGTGTTCCAATACCAAGATGAGTATTTGATCTTGTTAGCAATACTTGTGCCGGTGGAGTGGTGCTTCCAAGCTGAGACTGTGATCCTTGAAGACTCTTTGAAACCCGTGCAATCGAAACTTGGGAAACGGAAAGGACACTTGTGTTCTTGAGATTGAAATCTGTTCCGATCCAACTTGATGGTCTTGTTCGTTGTGCGGTAAGGTTAGGAGACATGAGCAGATTCCTTCGTGATGTTTTTGGACTTATTGAACCTGAGGAGTTGGGTTCGATGGCGGATTTACGGGATTGTGAACTTCTGTTACCGGGTAATTGGCTTCCACTCGTAACCACATAGCTACGAGGCATCAGATATGCTGGAACGATCGATCCTTTGCGCTCTCGATTTTGTGTGTTGTTAATATCGACTGCTGCAGCGACTTGTAAGGAACTGTGTTGCCCTTCCTCAAGGATTCCATGAACAAGAACCACTTTCATTTGATATAAAGCAAGCATGGTTAAGAATAGGAAAAGATCTTTCAGTGAACCGAATGCGATCCGAGCTGTCACCATTGTTTCATTTTCCAAAGTTTGGTTCACAGTCAATCCATCGAGCATGTACTTGATAAGAAACGTAACCATGCTGATGAAACAAGAACATGACGAAAGGAGTCCATACTTTGCTATTGTATTAAGTTGTTGATTGACTTTGATTTCGGATTCCATCTTGATGATTTGATGGATAAAGACGTGAATAAAGTAGACATCAAGCGAGAAGACCAGGATAGATGCAACAACTAACATACAAATAAACAAGTCATTTCCGAGGTTATCACGGAACGGAATGAGCTTAATAATTCCAGGAGCAATGCAGAATCCTGCGGTGAGGTAAAGGATATTTAGCAAGTGCCTTCGGAGGAAAGCAGACGCGACACGTTTCACGAGATTTGAAGCTCTGAGCCACGCAAACCATACTGAGCTAGAGTTATTACACAGGTAAATTTGAGTATCTTACTTACTATAGCCAGCTAAAGACATCCCCAAACACAGGTACGAGATGCCATTTAGAAACTCCCATTTCCAGACAGAATAGATCCACAATGATTCAAAAGCCAAATACATGGCCCCAGAAAGAATGGATGCAATTAAAACGGAATTAGTTGGCGTAAATATGTTGCGTAAACTAATGGTTCGTTTTCGAGCAGGAAGTTCGTGGAATACAACCAATACGCCGATTCTGATTAGCAATATTGCGGAACAAACAGACAAAGTTGCAGGAAGAGCATATAGATACTCAAAAGGAACGACTTCTGGCATTGTTTGCAAGTTTTAGTCTTCACATTGTGAACAATACAATGCCCATAACCCTTCAAAAAATTGAACAATAGTAAGAGTACTTTAATTATAGTGATTGCTTAGTGTACACTGACATCCCACACTACCTTCCTCATCTTCAATAAGGCACCTGTCTTCCACTTCTTCCCTCCAGCAATCAAACAAAACACCCCACGCTCGTTCCATCGTTTCAGCAAAAACTGGATCCATGGATGTGCTCTTTCGACCCTTTCTAAACTCATGCATCTCATTATGAGCATAATGGTCATTCGGGGCCTACATCAAAAACCATGTAAACAATACCATTAAACCTCACGGTAAAGAACCACCCGCCACTCACCGAAATGAACTCAACAAGGTACTCATAAACCCGTCTCTCCACTCGTTTCACAGTCTCCCTCGCCACAATAAACCCAGACTCCTGCATCCGGCCCGCAACAAACACTTGCATGCTATGCTCCAATTCATGAAACTCTCGTCGCGCGAGGACAAACAAGTCTCGAAGGAACGGGAAATTCCCACCTTCTCCGTCCCGCAGAAGTCGCGTGTAAAAGTATCCGAGGGGTAGGAATGAGGTTTTTGAGGGTGAGAAATGAGATAGGCGGTTGTAGATTGTTGGATGAAGACGTGTCACTGTTTCGTTGCTTTGGAACCAGTTTTGTGGGGCACCTGATTTTAGAGTTCAAGAAGTGATTTAGATGATGACTTATAAGAGAGTGCGTGTATCACCTGTAAGAAACATTGTATGTGCAGCAAGGCCGTTGGCATAAGCTCTTGCCAAGTGATATAGAACCGTGTGGGGATCTCGTCCAACATTTTCAAGGCGGACAAGGTGAACAGCATTCGTGAGTTCCTTCAGACGCGTTTCTTCCACATTGCTGAGCACTTTGCCCAAATCAGATGGTTTGGCATAGATGAGGACGGGAAAGTCAGGTGCATATTTGGCTATTGTTGGATGTTTTCGGATGGACGCCACGATTTGTCCCAGGTGTACTGGATCTTGCGGATATTTGTAAGAAATAACGAGTTGGAAAAGATGCTTGTTTTGAGTGTATATCTGAGCAAAGAATTCGTCTGATTGGGGAAGTTGTCTTGGTTGTCTCAATGTTGTCACAGTCAACAACCCTGCTATTAGAGCTGCGAGAATCAAGACAAAAGGGAGCCGTGATGACGCTTTGATAAGTTGAATATCCGAAAGCTTCCGATGGAGCCCCGATAGACTTGATTGATGAGAATTCATTTGAAGTTGGTTTGACAGGCGGGAATCACAAACGTAAATTGCAACAAAAATGCATAAGAACAAAATCAATTCACTTAAATCCGTTTCGATATCTGAGGCGTCCCAACCCTTCCTGCACTGCTAGCAAACCCACCTCCACCTCCTCTCCCACCTCCACCTGCACTCAACCCTCCAGAACTAAACGGCGCGCGATTCACAACAGTTCTTCCATCCGCTCTCGCATTCGAAACCGACGCGCTTCTTGCATTCGCCATTGAAACCGGTCTCTGCTGTTGTTGTTGTTGTTGTTGTTGTTGTTGCTGCTGCTGTTGCTGATTCACCTGTCTCTGCCTCTGCCTTTCACGCTGTAACGCCGCGGCATCGTCCAACTCAGAATCAAGCACCATCATCTCAACAGACCTCGAACCAGTCCTCCCAACGCCCACTGAACTCCTCTGTTGTTGCGCAATCGGAGTCTCGGATCGTTGTCGCGACGGAATAGAAGCAAGAAGAGGAGGCGGATGTGGAGGTGGTGGTTGGAATCCTGAGAATTGATTTCGCGAGGATGAAGTGTTGCTGCTCTGACTGCTTCCGGTTCTGGGGTGCTGGTATTGCGGTTGCGTTTGTTGGTATTTGACGGGAGGCGAGGAATTTAGTGAAGACGTTGCACTCATTGCTGACCCGGGCCGTTGTTGTGGTGGGAGGGAAAGTCGAGAAGGAGATTGAGGGGTCTGGATCGAGTTTGGTAAATAAAGAGGGGGGTGGCGTTGGTGCTGTTGATTGGAAGAGGAAAATGGCGTTGACATCCGTTGATGCTGCTGTTGCTGTTGGAATGCGGGGGTTGGTTCGCGTTGTCTTGTTTGTTGGGAATGGGAAGGAGGGGCAACTTTAAAAATTGGAGCTTGGGCTGGAAAATATTGTTGCTGGTGATTTTGTGGTTGGGAAGGAGTCTCAGGTGGTGGCTGTGGTGGAACTGATCTGGTACGGGACAAGGACTTGATTTGATGCTTGAGTTGGTGAGATTCTCGCTTTAATGCTTCAAGTTCTGATTCGAGATGTTTGATTCGCGCGGCCTGTACTTGAGAGTTTCTGGTACATAGTCATTTTTAGACAATTTTGAATATAACGGCGTATTTACTCGACGTGGGTCTTGACAACGCGCTTCATTGCATTTAATTCATCTATACTTGATGCTTTGAAGAATCGGATGAGACTCGTTGCATTGCCGTATTGAAACTGAGATTGTTGGCTGTTATCATCCTGAGGTGAGGCAAGAATTCAAACCTTGGCAACTTCCAGCGCATTTTCAATAGCTTCAATAAACGGATTAATAATCTTTTTGACGTCATCAGGCATCTGCAAGAGAATGGTGCTTTAAGTCAG
Source organism: Rhizoclosmatium globosum (assembly GCA_002104985.1). Classification (NCBI taxonomy): domain Eukaryota; kingdom Fungi; phylum Chytridiomycota; class Chytridiomycetes; order Chytridiales; family Chytriomycetaceae; genus Rhizoclosmatium; species Rhizoclosmatium globosum. Next base: position 344,639 of record MCGO01000001.1, on the reverse strand, counting down.
TCAGATTTCCTACAAGAGAAGGTTTACTTCCGAGTCCAGTTTTACGAGAGCACTCGTTGCCTGACAAAGCTGGCACTTGTGAGCCATTGAAGTGCGACCGTCAAAGTCCGGTGGTGGCGGTGATTCGAGGCAGTTTGAGCAGAGAATGTGAGAGCACTGGGCAACAAACAACGCGACTGTTCCACTCGTGTTAAACAGACAGAGGCCTTTAATCAAGCTGCAACGCACTCGAGGGTGTTCCGGTTGTGTCGCGGGAGGCAAGTCCAAGGCCGTGGTTCGCGAATCCGCATCTTTTGGTTGAATGATTTGAATAAGAGCGAGCGAATTCAGACGAAAGGAACCTGTTGCAGTGCAGGTACTGGAGCTGTCCGTCCTTCGCATCTGGCGGTGGCGGCGGTGGTGGCGGCATTCAGAGTGTCCGAAAGCAGGAGAATAGAAACAGAATATTAAAATGGATGGAATGATTTCTTCTCATCAGACACTACTAATCAATTGATTGTTTTTGTGTCTGAACTCTGCCCCAAACAAAGACAGCAATCGCACTTTGAACTGAAACAATTGTCTGTTTTGAGATCGATGGGCCAATCACAGTCGTCGCTCGAACGGTTTAAACCGCCGCAGATCCACTCTCAGTCCGCGGCACTGGCGGCTCCGACCAGACCAGGTGAGCAGCTTTGATTGGGTGTCGGAGGTTGGGCTGGGGCTGCTCACTCTGCCTGCCGCTCCTTATCGCTTATCCATACACCTACTCACATGGCTCTCTGCATCTAGTTAACATCTCGGACTTTGATATCGGCGTCACTATCGGCAAGGTACCATCGCCGCCCTAATCTTCATCTGCACATCATCAAAACCCATCCCATACACCCCCCAATCAATGATCTCTCACACTCATTTATTTGCATTTCACTCCACTAGGGTGCATTCGGTAAAGTCCGTACTTGCGTCTTGAAACAGACCAAGACCAAGTATGCTGTAAAATACATGAACAAAGCCGAGGTTGTTGCGAGGAATGCAGCTTATCATGTCATTGGTGAAAGACGACTGCTCGAACTTGTTCAATCGCCATTTATTGTGTAAGCATTGAACGAGAGCTTGACCAAACAATTCGGCGATCTAGACAGCGACGACTGTAGTAGAATCGAATACTTTGTTATACCTTGAAATCAGCGTCGTTTGTTTTGGACGGACTGCAGGATCGCCGTGGATAGTGAGAAATTGAGTTCGTCAGCCACAAATCAGCTGTGGAGGGATATTGCCGCCTGCCTACTCAAATGCAGTCAATAGCTTCTTGATTCTTTCCTTTAGTATCTTCAAATCCCATATTTTGCCCTCCGATTCTCCATATCGCACTACAACAGCCTTGCCAAGCCCCCCACACGTGTCTTATACCCACTCACCACTTAAACAACAGAAATATGCGCTACGCCTTTCAAGACGACGAAAATCTGCTCATGGTTCTCGATCTCAAGTTGGGAGGAGACCTCCGATTCCACCTAACCTACACTGGCTCATTCCCTGAAGAACGTGCCCGCTTTTACTTTGCTGAAGTCGCGTGTGGACTCGCTTACTTGCACTCGCATAATATCGCTCATCGAGATATCAAACCTGATAATATTTTGCTGGATGAGTTTGGACACGCTTCTATTACGGATTTTAACGTGGCGAGAGTGACTAGTCCTACAAGAGTCATGAATTCACGGACGGGAACTGCTAGATACATGGGTAAGTGATTTCTAATTTGTTTCAGGCGTGGTCTTTGTTTTTCGATTTCCGTTCCCATCTCCACCATGTTCTAACCATTAATTCAGCCCCTGAAGTAATTTCAAAGCAAGAATACAGCTATCACGTAGACTGGTGGAGTCTCGGAGTCACAACCTTTGAAATGTTGTGTGGATACGTAAGCTACACACCCACCCTCCAACTTAATTACTAATTACGTTCCGCCTCTTACCAGCCCCCTTTCCGAGCAAAACACAAGGAAGAACTCTTCAACCAAATCCTCTATGAACCTGTGCAATTCTTCCCCTTGGACGCCCCAATCCCTCCAACCCCCTCCAAGAATCAGGAACACCATTACCCCCACCCGCATACCCTCTCCAAATCTCAGCCGAAGCAATCAATTTCGTGACATCCCTCCTCGCGAAACCATTAACCCAACGCCTCGGAACCCCCCACACTGGCGGCGTGCCAACAATCCAAATCCACCCCTGGTTCCCAACACAAGACTTCTGGCTCCAAATCTACAACAAACAGATCCCGGTTCCATACGTCCCGAGCGTTGATAAGCAAAAGTATTATGACCCGAAACACGGACTGGAAGAGTTTTTCATGGGACGGAGTGAGTTGCCTTCTGTGCCTGTTGTTCGACCTTCTGCTGGATTGAGTGCACGGCCACCTCCGCGGGGGCAGATGTTTAGTGGGCAGGTTGGTAGTGGTGGAAGTAGTGGCGGGAATGGCGGAGATAGTGTTTTGAGTGGGGGGACGAATATGAGGAAAACTAGGGGTACGGAGGGGGGAATGATGAAGGGCTCGGAGATGGAAGAGGCACAATGGACGCTGCTGGAAAATGAGTTCTTGGCATTTGATTACCGGATTGGAAGCATAGTTCCTGATTCTGTAGGCGGGAACGCCATGTTGGTGGATTCAGTTGCGGTTGGGGCTTGAGTTTTGATGCTAGTTATACTATGTGCAATATTATATTATCAGTATTTTACTTTGGAGCATTCTCGAATCGGCTTTGTGAGGGTTGCCAGAATCGCTCAAACAAAATCTCGATTCGATCTCGAACCGGATTCAGAGTGCAAGACTCAAACAACAGTGTTTCAGAACCTCGACACTTCCACTTACATCAGTTTCGATGGGAACTGCATCTTCCTCAGAGGCGAGGCACTATCAGCCGTCAGAGAAAGAAGGTGTGCTGACGCCTCCTTTGAGACTTTAAGTCCATACATCTTGATGACTAACACCTCTCCACCCAGTGGACATCTCACACTTTGAAATTGGAATAGCTATTGGGTCAGGAGCATTCGGCAAAGTGCGTACATGTACCCATAAGATGTCAAAGACAAAGTATGCCATCAAGTACATGAGCAAAGCCGAAGTCATCAGGCGAGGATGCACACGACACGTTCTAAACGAAAGAAAACTGTTAGAAGAAGCCAAGCATCCTTTCATTGTGTGAGTTTGTGGCACAAGGCACACCCTTTGCACAAAATAAGGAAACGAAACACTTATGCCACTTTCGACAGAAACCTCCGATATGCATTCAAAGACGATGAAAACCTAGTATTTGTATTGGATTTGCGATTAGGCGGAGACCTCCGTTTCCATCTCAATTATAAAGGAGCATTTCCCGAATATCGCGCAAGATTCTACTTTGCCGAGATTGCATGCGCCCTGGAGTATCTGCACTCTCTCAATATAGCGCACAGAGATGTGAAACCAGAAAACAGTAAGGATTTTATGATAAGAAACTTGTTGCCCCCATTTGTGTAACCACGAAAATAGTCTTGCTGGACGGCGACGGCCATGCGACACTCACAGATTTCAATGTAGCTCGATACTACAGTGACGACAAACCAATGAATTCAAGGACAGGCACAGCTAGGTATATGGGTGAGTCATAAATCTCCGTTTTTGAAACTCCGCGCCCTCAGCCGCGAAAATTTTCTGAATATGCTGTCATTTAGCGCCTGAGGTGGTCAAGAAGGAAGAGTATTTGGAGGAGGTGGATTGGTGGAGTCTGGCTGTTACGACGTACGAGATGATGTATCGACACGTGAGTTGGCTTGACTGACCGTATCTCCTTACTAACAAGGTTTAAGGCTCCGTTTCGCTCTCACGACAAGGATGAACTGCATCAGCAAATATTAAACGATTCGGTTTATTTTCCAAATGGAGCTGTTGCTGTGTCGGATGCCGCCAAGGTTCTACTTAGTGGAATGCTGGTCAAGGACCGAACTCAGCGACTTGGGCCAAGAGTCAATGGCGGAACTGAGAGACTAAAAGGACAATTGTGGTTGCAAGGTATTAACTGGGTGGATGTTGTGAATAAGAGGATACCTGTTCCTTTTGTTCCTGATGTGAGTTGAACATCTTGAACCGTAGCCCTTATGCGGTCTAAATTGCGTAGCCCAAGGACACTTACCACGACCCAAGACATGGACTTGCGGAAATGTTTTCAGGCCGAACTGAACTTCACAGTGTTCCTCAGCACCACAAGAACGGTCTTGCTCATCAAAGAAGTGGGTTTTTTAAGCGAAAGTTTCAGCAAACAATCGATAGCGCGAATAGTTCTGGCTCAGCTGGGACACTGGCAGAAAGGACAGGGAGTGCGGTGAACTCAAGACTCTCGTTTCCTGCGAAACCAGATTACTCAAGTAACCAGTCTAGTCAAGTAATTTCTAGCAATTTGAAGCAGCACAATATAGCGAGTTTCACTAGTAAGCTTCATACTTTCCCTCCTATGATTTTAACGTATATGATAGAACAAGCGGAAGAGCTGGGATTGACAGCGGTTGAATACGCTCAACTAATACTAATCGAGAAAGAATTTGTCACTTATGACTTTACGAAACCACCAATACCGAAACCCGTTCGATTTATTAGTACAAGAGACTCTTCAAGTACATTGGCGGGATCGGTTGGAAGTATAGATCCGACAGATGAAGATATGCTTGTAATATCCAGTTCACCCTCATGATTTAAATGTAGTGGTCTCTTTTTTCAAATTTGTAAATATAAGAAGGCTATAGAAGTTAAATTTATGAAAAGAAGTGGAACTTTAATATCCCGCATCATCCCTCCAGTCCCTTCTCTCTGTCGATCCAAAGTTGGATTCCATAGACGATTCGTTTCCTTGCTCACCGTTGGTTGTTGCATTTTTCGTTGCCTCAGACCAATTTCTTCCGTCAGGAATGAAATTATAATTTTCCATCACCATTTCGTCTTGATACATTGGATGTGGGGGTAAAGGCGGGAACCCAAGCTTCGGTAGAGCATACACTGAATCAACTAGCGCTTCAGACGCTTTTACAACGCGGACAGGACGTTTTTGATTGTGTTCCGGGGAAACCTTCATTGTGGCTGCTGACGCCATTTGATGAAGCATCAGGTCTCTATACTGTGAAGCGTACGGCGGCAAGTGCGGAATGGGTTTGTGATCGGGATTTCCAAGCATAGTTAAAGCAAAAATCTGAGGAGCGTTGGGATCACTTGGTATGATATTCTGTTGTCGCGTTTTCCCAGTTTTTGAACGTTGCTTCTTGGCGCTTTCCATGTTATACAAGAATTCTCTTTCTATTGAAGAAATGTCTTTTTCATTCAGTGTTGTCAAGGTTTGGCTCGCAAGGATGACTTTTTGGCGGAATTTCAAGATATTCGCCACAGGGTTGGCGGTGATGTTGAGCGACACTAGGCTTCCACATGAGCCAAGTACATAATGTACTTCCTATAAGCTTGTTACGAACTGGTTAGAGGGTTTCCGCTTACCTCCCAGTCGGAAATGTTGTTCCGAGCCAAATCTAGGTCCTCTAACACAGTTAATCCAGTAAGAGTATGGATCTCGGAAATTTCGTTTCCTGAAGCTGTAAGTTTTTTAAGCGTGATCTATTTGATTTCAATATCACAGTTATGGAGAAATAAGGGAAACGATTCAGACATACTCCTATCGTATCCATACAAGCGACATCGAACACAAGTGGCTCCTCAATGACCTGATTATCAAGATGAAGAACTTCTAAAGCTGGCAGAGATTCGAGGCCAGTAACATATTTAATCTTATTTCCAGCCAGATGCCTGTTTGGAATAAGGACGAGTTATTTTTCCACCAATATCACTCACAGCTCAGTGAGTTTATCCAATCCAACGTTCAGCCCGCTTATTTCTTCAATCGCATTATTCTGCAAGTACAGTCTAGTCAAAGACGAACATGCTTCCAGTCCTTCAATTCTCTTTATACTGTTTTCATACAGATACAGAACCGTCAGATTACGACAAAGTTCCAATCCTTCCATAACTTCAATTCCTTTTCCAACGAGAGACACGTGGCTGACTCGTCGAAGAAAGTTTTCAATAGATTCTTTCGAGTTCTTCTTCAACGTCGAGCCGTGTTCAATTGTTTCTGGCGTCATGTGTGTTACATGATAAACTACTGCTGCAGTGGTCGATTTCTTGTTACGGCTGGAAGTAGAGTTGTGCGAAATGCGTGAAGAGTGAGAAAGAAGCGAAATCGACGAAGATCCCATATTCCGCAACGCATTTTGCAGCGAAGGAAGGGCTGCCGGAGTATTGTATACCGGAAGGCTGGGGAGATGCTGCGTACTCGATGATTTCGAGGACTTCAGCATGTCGAATCAGGACTTGAAGGAAGTTGTGACAATTCTGAAACCGCCAATCGCACGAAAACTAACAAACTCGGTAGGAATATGATGCTCTATGGAAATTTTATTTTCTAAAATAAGCAGACAGATTGAAAGGACAGCTACGACTCTGCTGCACGGGCGGCATTGGCCATATTTCCATCAACTGATCCGTCGTTGCTTAATACAGATGATGAAGTAGCTCTAGGTAAGGCGTCTAATTGATTTAGTGAAGATTGAAGTGCTGCATCGGTCATAGAGTTGGCAGTATTGCGACTTCCAGTAGATGGAGCCATATTAAATTTTAATTGGCTGAGAGGATCAGCAAAAAGGAAAGATTGTTGTTGTTGCTGCTGCTGCTGAGACTGTGGAAGTAGGAAGCTGAAGGGATCATCTAGTTTGGGGCGTTTGTTGCTTGTCGAAGTATTAATTGTGGCACTGTTCAGCAGCGTCGGCTGAAACAAGGCAGAATCCATAATTCCGAGACCAAAGATGTTATTTGAGTTGAGCATCTGTGGCTGTGTTTGTTGTTGTTGGCCAATTTTCGAGACTGCAGCCGCCATTTGCTGCTGCTGTTGTTGTTGCTGCTGAAGCGTTTGATAAAAAAGCTCAAACTGATTTTGCTGATTCATAACCCGTTCTCTTTGCGCCTGAAATCTGAGGCTCGCCTGTTCTTGATTGCGCGACAACTGCATTTCTCTCTGCGCTTTGTAATAGCAGTTATCATGATGTGCGCCGTAAACTGAGTTCAGCCATGTTGGTGTAGTGTCGTAAATATGCTCAGTGGGTTTGTTGAAGATGTTCGAGACTCCAAGCAGGTTAAATACCGTTGTATCCACGGAACAACACGACCGTGGGATTTCAATGTTACTTGAAACATTGATAGTTTGATATGGCATTGGCTGTGTGAAGCTGGGTGCACCGGTGTTGTGAGTGGAGGTTGGAGCTGAAGACCGATTGAGATGAGCTGATGAGAGAAACTGGTTTGAAATATGTAGCTCTGGAAACTCGTTCATATGTGTTTTTAACTGATCCATCGCTTGTCGGTGTTCAACGTCGATCCCCCGCAATATGGCTGGCGGAACGATGTAGGTCCCTCCACAAACCATCCCATCTCGTCCAACTCGTCCAAATAGTCCTTCTCCAGAGTTTCCAATGTATGGTTTTGTGCAAAACTCGCAGCACCATTCACGCCGTTTGAATGCTACGGATGTGAGGTAATGTCGGACTTTTGCGGCGACTGGAAGAAACTCTCTTGAGCCAGCCAAAGCCACGAGTCGCTCAAAGGTTGATTGGAGTGTGATGTCGAGGGGGCGTTTAATTCTGTTATGTGTGAGCAAACACTTCTCAAATGGACAGGAAACCCCACACGTACCGATTGCGAGCTTGGCCAGTGCTTCTGTTTCCTGAATATCGTGGGCCTGGCGTGGGATTGTATGGATTGGAGGCTGGAGATGGATGGGCGAGATGACAGGCAGTTGACAGATTGAGGGTTCTGGAACCCAAAGAGGATGCGGCCGCGTCAACAGCGGCTGCTTGTTGCCGGCATAGAATTAGACAGGCTTTGATTAGCGGCTTGTTGTGGAAGGCTGAGTTCGCGTATTTGGAAGAGGTGCTGAAGGTTTGGTGGCGGCTGATTCTGGCTCTGATTCTGATTCTGCGGAACGAGTTTTGGGATGACTGACGATGCTGGCGGAGTTGTCGTTTGGCCCTTTTCGTTTTGTGGTTGCGTTGCTGTAAATGAGAATGTGAATGGAAAGACTGACGAGGCTGTTGGGTGGTCCATTTTGGGTGTTTGTTGGGCCCAAAAGATTGACAATTCAACAAGAAGCGAATCAGAGCGAATCAGTAACTGGAATCCTCAAAACAGTCGGGGATCTACAGTTTCCATCTCGAAATTAAGCACGGATACTGTTCTTCCATGATTCTTTCGTCTTGAATATCTACATCAAAATTATGAGACCTCTTATTTTGACATTAAATGACGCAAGATACACGTTTTGGAACTGATACAGAACGATTTGTAACACGCACCGCCACGAACCAGTCCTATAAATTGAAGGAATCCGTGATTCTTGCATCACATCATAACACAAAACAAAAACCAAAATGGCCGATGTGCGTTCTTTGCCATTTCTACCCATAACGATTGATTCCTGCCCCTTCATCCCATATAACAGATCGGAGTTGTCAACATCAAGATCGATGCTCAAGAGGATGCTACCCCTGGAACTACTGTCACTGGATCAGTTCAATTCGATACTACCATTCCAGACCTCAAGATTGTTGAAGTAGTTCTCCGTGTTGAAGCTTTGGCAGTATGTTTCGCGAAATAGGAATCAAAACCGATTTGTAACACTTTTCACAGTACCTTATCACCAAGGAACAAGACGATGAACCAGAATCTGCCGTCCCACGTCACCGTCGTTTCTTGAACCACATTCGTAAGTGGGGAAAGCACCCAACATACGATGTCGTCGAGGTTCTCTTTGCTGCCGATGTTCCAGTTCTTCCAGAGCCTGTCACTGTTCAGCCAGGACACCACGAGAAGACTTTCGAGTTCACTATTCCACAGGACGCGCCAGTTACTGAAGTTAAGCAGAAGAACGACGATGATGCCGCCATCGTTTTGTACCGTTACTACGCTGCCGTCAAAGTGCCGTCAACACTGAGTTCGGGGTAAGTTATTTGATATAATTACCAACTTTAATCTAATATTCTGAGAAGGAGGCTGTTGCCATCCTTCACGTTGTTCCAAATGACGCCTAAACTTCGACCTTCTGTCATTTTCATTTCACTTTTCCCTGATAACAATAAATTGGTTTGAGAATTTAATGGTAATTTTTGAGGCGAAAACGTGGGTGAGCACGCACTTCATTTCTTCCAATTTCCAGCAACATTGCTCGCCTTTTCAAAAAACTCACTAAAATGACCTACGGTATCTCTGCCTTCGAAAAGGTTTCAGCATTGCCATTCATCAGTTTCTTTTGTCGTTGGCTGATCCGTATTCTTTGATCAGGTCCTCGCATTCAACGTCTCGGTGAAGGCCCCTGAAGACGCCCATCCAGGCGATGTACTCAAGGGCAAAGTCAGTTTCGACACTACTCATGCCGATCTTGAGATCCAGGAGGTCTCCATCAAAGTGGAAGCCTTGGAAGTAAGGCATCCGCTTATTCCACCTTCACACTTCCATCTTACCAACTCGTAACTAGTACCTCGTGTCTCCACCATCTGCCGAAGTTGCTGCTGCCGGAACAAGCGATGACAAACCACACCATATCACGTTCCTTGATCACTTCCGCAAGCATGGGAAGGCCCCCATGAAGCTCGGGTCTGTAGACACTCATCACAACCACACCGTGCTTTTCGAGCAGACCGTTCACCTTGTAGAAGCCGGAACTATTGTCCAGGCCGGTCACTATGAATACGATTTCGAGTTAACTCTTCCTGCAACTGCTCCGTTGACCAACGCGATTCCTAAAGCAGGCGATGAAGTGGCGTTGGTTTTATATCGCTATCACGCTCAAGTCAAGATTGTTGGAGCAACCGAAGTGGGAGAAGGTTACGGGGTGTTGCATGTCATTGAGAACTGATGTGACTCAGTCATTTTGAATTTATGGTGTGAGTCACTTGGAATACATTTTTCTTTACATTTGTAATTTGTCTATAAAACGCAACTTTCAAAGCTTTCCGATTCATCTTTTAACCTTACCCATTATGACTCAACCACACCACCAGAACGCATCAACGCCGCAACAAGGGTATGATTCTACTACAATGTGCCACCCTTTACTTAAACAATCTGATTAGACATTTGTCTTCAATCCCAAAATCGTTGCTCCGACTGACATTGTTCCTGGTCAGACTTTGCAAGGGACAGTTCTTTTTGATTCAACCGCAAAGAATATTCACATTCAGTCCGTTACCTTGAAACTGAATGCTTGGAAGTATGTCCATTCTAGTATGCCAAATCTTGAATAACTCACAATCGTTTTAGTACCACGTTGCTCCGCCTAATGTAGATGTTAGCGCTACCACCGTGCAGAGCCAGTCGCACCACATTGCATTCCTCGACTTCTTTCGAAAACATGGGCGTGCACCTGTCACACAAGATGAAGAACCACATAACCTTCCTTTCGAAGTCAAGTTCCAGTCACAACTTTCTTTATTGAATGCAAAGAAGTAGGATCGGAATTGATTCAAGGACAACATGAATATTCTTTCGAAGTGCAGGTTCCCCTGGAGTTTCCTTTGACAAAGGCTGAGGAACATGGTACGACGGATGTAATTTTGGTTGTTTCGAGACTTCACGCAACTGTGCAAGTGAGGGAGTGCGGGAGGAATGCTATAAGATTTTACATGTTCTTGCCCAATAAAGCCCTTCTCCAATTACATAAGGTACGGTGTTTAGTTCAACAGAATCACACTGAAGAATAGGGGCAACATACTCGCTTTAATTATAAATATAATTACTGCTTGATGGAACCTGCAACACGGAGTTTTGAGTAGGTTTGACCACGTTGTTTCATGGGAAACAAGAACTCCATGTTGATACAGTGTAACATAACGTACTGTTGAAGCGTCCACATTGTGTAAATAAGATAAGAATCTGGAATCGTTGATTCCATCCACAACATACAACCACCTGCTGCGAGAATGAAAGATGATCGAGCCAACACCATTAATGTTGTTTGCCTCATTTCAGTCGAAGTAAATCCAATCTTCCAAGCAATCACACAACAGCTGTCGTTGTTGAAAATAAATCGGCCGCCAAGTCACTTGACGTGTATCCTCGAAGACTGACTGAGTTTTGGTTGTAGTCGCAGACACTGTTTACGCTATCCCAACTTCCACCGCTTGTTGCAAGATCATAAATACTCCAAATTAATCGGATAACAGATATGACGTAAATGGAAATTAGGATGTACTTATTGTAATTTGAGATCACATAGCTCCGGAACAATAGGAATACATCTGTACGTAATAAATACATCAGTTCAAGATGACTATAATGTTTATTTTTACCAAATGTAAGATAACCAAGGTGGTATGTCAGTGTAATGGTCCATGGTAGAATGCCGCATGAAACCTCTGTGAGTGCTAAGGCATAATAAAACACGTTCAAAAGATTTGAAAAAACAGAGACGAGTTGCAAAGTATCAATGTCAAAGCAATCACTGAGTGTATCTTGATGATTTGAAGTCTTGTTGCAATCGATATCAAGCCAAAGACCGCAGCCTCAAGAGTCAATCCGGTAATAATATAAAAGATAAAGTCTTCTTTGAAAGTATATGAACTAAGCAGAATAGTGTTTGCGGTCGCGTTGGGGATTGAAACCTGCATCTTAATAAGAGATTTACAGGATAAATAAAACCACACCTTGAAAACAAAGCAACGTCATTCCATTTTATTCATTTTTCACAGCATTGAACGACTTTTGATAAGGACAGGAATTTCAGGACACGTCCTCAACCCTGCAAGCGAATGACCCAAACTATTTGTAGAAACACATTGCTGCTCGTGTATAACTTCTCTCTTGTCAACTGGTAGGCAGCTCGAAGACGTTGCAGTTGATTTCTTCACTCCTTTAGCCCTTATTGGAGGATTCGAGGAAAGCTGAGTAACGGCTTTCTCCATCTCTGGAAGAACGATTTCTGCGTTTAAACATCTACATAGAACATATGTTTGAATGGCCCATGCCATATTAAGCCTGAACGGGTCCACCCAGAGAACTCCTGTGACCATAATAGCTATATCGGTTGACGCAACAAGAGATGATCGTAAGACTGGATGCGCGTTAAGCGGTACTGAATTTCAAATAAAAACTTACCGCTCATGACTGTCATATAATTGGTATCTGCAAAATCCCATCCAATGTGCCGTGCAATAATTGTTACAGCAACAACTGTTGCAAACAGATCACAAAGAATATCAAGCCAGCTATATACAATAAGGCTGATTGAATCTTGAATAAAATTACACGTCATGCTGGCTTCGTCCCATTGCCCTTCAGATTTGAACATATCCAACAGCCCACAAAATAACCGACCAACTGCTAGGATCATAGAAATAACAAAACAGGTCTTATCGCGGCTTGAAATGATCCAACTTCTGTAGAGAATGAATGCATCAAACGTAAATGGGATTGTGTGCGAGAAAAAGTTGGAGTATAGTTGAACTGACAGACAAGTGACAGAATCGTTGATCGGACTAAGTAGCATAATGTCCGCAATCATATTACAGAGGATTGAAATGTTACAGCATGAGATGATTGCTTCCGCTAGAAGAAGGCGGCTCTCTTGTGGGGTTTGATGGCAGGATTTCGTAAAGACGGCAAACAAGGCATATAATGAACTTTCTATTGTAAGTCCGGCGACAATATGAAGGATAAAAGTCTGCTGAAACGTGAAACCGTTTGGCAGGAGAGTTGCTCCTGCGGTGACGTTGGTTAGAACGTAAGGATTTACAATAGGCATATTTTCGACACAATAATGTATTAAATTCACTTAATTTTTCCACAAGCTCTGATTGGGGCTCAAGTGCGTTTAAATTCAAAAAATTGCAGCGCTTGGTTTATTATATCTTCATTCCTGTCTGTGAATAGCCTGAACGTTGTACTCTTCGCTATTTGTACTTAATCTCTCCCGGTTTATTAAAAACCGGCTCAAAGACCTTCAAATGATATCACAGGTTTGTCCTTAAAGGCATTGGATTCGTGCAAGTTGAGTAACTGTTTTCTCCATCTCTGGAAGAATTATTTCTACATTCAAGCACCTACACAAAACGTATATTTGAATGGCCCACGCCACATTAACCCAAAATGGGTCTATCGAGAGAGATCCTGTCACCATAACAGCTATATTTGTTGATGCGACAAGAGACGATCGGAATACTGGACGCATAATATGTAAGTGTTAAGAAGTTTCGAAGCATGTACTCACTACTCATTACTGTCATATAATTGGTATCTGCAAAATCCCATCCGATTTGCCGTGCAATAACAACCACCGCAACAACCGTGGCAAACAAATCACAAATAATATCAACCCAGCTGTATCCAATAAGGCTGATGGGATCTTGAATAAAATTGCACGACATACTGGCTTCGTCCCATTGTCCGCCAGACTTTAAGATGTCCCATAGTCCCCAAACTAACCGGCCACCTATTAGAATGATAGATATAACGCAACAGGTCTTATTGCGACCTGAAATTATCCAACTTCTATAGAGAATGAATGTATCGAACGTAAATGGAATGGTGTGATAGAAAAAGTTGGCATATAACTGAACCGACAGACATGTGATGGAATCGCCGATGGGAAGAAGGGATACCATGTTCGCAATCATATTGCAAATAATAGATATGTTGCAGGAAGAGATGATCGCTTCCACTAGAATAAAGCGGCTTCTTTGGGTGGTTTGGTAGTAGAGTTTCGCAGTCACTGCAAATAGCGCGTATATTGCACTCTCTGTGGACAGTCCAAAGATAACGTATAAAACAAAAGTCTGTTGAAACGTGAAGCCATTTGGTAGCGTTGTTTCCCCACTGGAGTTAGCCAGATTGTAAGGATTTACGATGTTCATCTTTTGGAAATGATAATTTATTTAATGTTTGCAAAATCTCTCATCAAGTTCTGATATAGACTCAAGAGTGAGGTTTACAATAAGATCATCTCCTTCGGGCCATACATTCATTCTCTCCATCAGACTCTCATTGAAGTCTGATGGCGTTTCTTCCATACCTTTCTTCACCAGATTACTCATTTCACAAGCTTCTCTTTTATCAAATGCGTAAAATGCATTCTGAGCAGTACATCCAAACGTCAGTTCCATCATCCAAAGTATTTCCGTTGTGTTTCCACACAATCTATTATGGCCCGAACTCCATAAATCCATTCGATGAGCTGAGCAGAAGTAAACAGTCCGGCAACTTGAACAGCGCTCGAGTTTTTGTGTGACCTTGCAGTCATCTTTGAAACAGACGCAACTTCGGGATTCCATAACGAATTTAAGGTTGGACATGTATCTCATCAACATTTTGATTTGCGCTGGAAAGACTTGTATCGTCGACAGATCTGATTGACGAATTCCAAGACTCCCGTCACTGAATCGTTTCTGTTGAGCATATAAGATTGCAATCGTTGAACCAGGTACAACTTTCTCCCACGAAAACGAAGACACATTTTGACACTCGTAAAAGTGGATTGTTGCTGTTTCGTCAGACACTTCGGGGCTGAGAACAACTGTGACACGAGGGCGAATATGGAAATGAACGCTGCGAATTTCAGCGACAAACAACCAAGGATACGTTGGAAAGATTTCAGAGGTTTTTGAATTGATTCTGTAGTGCGTGGACGCTAAGGGTTGGTTATATGATGGGAGTGCGTGGAGTGGCGTAGCTAATTCCATCTTTCAATCCTTCAGTAAACAAAACCAATGGAGTATTTAACAATTTATTTTATATTTTATGTTGCCAGAATCATTTGAGCAGCTGTGATTCATTGATGTTAACAAAACTCTTTTTCATCTACAAACACGAACCTTGTTCCATCCGAACCTTCGCCATTCGCTCTTCGTAGATTTGATCTATTCGTTGCTTCATATCATCGAACTCAAGAATAATGGCATTGAAGTCTTTCGAGACAAACTATATAAATGACATGTTGTATTGCCTGAACCGAAGCTGTCCTTGGAATATTTGCAATCAAGATACCTCTGTATGCCACGTAAGTACCTCAAAGAAAAATTAATAGCAAACCTCCAAAGAAGGCGCCATCACTGAAAGACGTAACAGTAACCCCATTCACAATGATGTTGACTTTTCCTGTCAGAATGAAAAACATTTCCGTCGCTTGTTCTCCTTGATTCACAATAAAATCTCCTGGTATGAAATATATTGGATTTAAAGCGGTTGCAATCTTCCCAAGGTATATATTATCTCTGCCATCTTTCATATCTCGTTTCAAGAAGGGTACTTTTTCAATCAACTGTTTTGAGTTGATTGAAGCTAGCTCCATCCGTAAAGATTCATTCATATCAGCAAGTAAACTGCGTTCTTCAAAATACTTTCCACGATATTTGAACTCGTAATAGTTGAGTAACTTTCTCTTCGTATGCGGATCAACTGAGTTTATATTAGCTTTGAACATTATCGAGCGGAGGACAAACTATTTTTCCAGGTAAGATAATCTGTGAGCTCATCAATCTTTTGTCGATAGAGTTTTCCCGAAGCGTCGAAGGAAATAGCAGCAGATGAAATCAATCCAACAAAAGTCGCGTATAAAATTGCTCCAAGTAAGATGAATACAATGGTGACAACTTGCTCTGAGACTGTTTCGGGCTTGAAAGTTAACGGAAACTGGTTTGTGTTGGTTATCGTTATTAAACCCAAAAACCCCTAACCGTATTTCCGATCGCTTGAGATAACATCCAAATATACCTCTCAAAGACAGAGGATGCTTCCACTCCTCCAACATAATGAACCCAGTGATCAAATTGTTGATTCCATGATGAAAAGTTTGAAAGGCGACCGACGTAGTAAATGCAACAAGCTTGAATATGTATGAATACAATCACTAAAAGGCCAACGGGGATAATTCGAGCGAGAATGTTTCCGATTCCTCCAATGGACTCAATTCGTGCATGAATGATAATGAACAACGGCGAGCGAGCCATCATGGACGGCAATCGTTGGATTCTTAGTAAGATTAAAAGCGAAAGCGGTAAACTTGCTGAGCTGAATGGAACACTTGGACCCACGGTACCTACAACAATTTGTTACTATTCAAAATAGGCGCTTAAACTTACGATAGTAATCAAATCAACTATTCCATGACTTTTTAAATAATTTGGTATCCAAATGCTTAGTATGGGTCGCTTAACTTTGAACTGAGCATCGGTCTTTGCTGGTTTTCGGGGTGTGAATGTTTCAAGATTGTGTCCAGAATCATACTCGCGGAGATGCTAGTCATGAATAAGAACTCATGTCTCAGGCTTAATTAAAACCTTACATCCAGGACAAGGCAAGTTGCGTTTGAACATTGTCGTAATAAGCTGCCTGATATGGTTGGAGCAACAAGATGACGATAAAAAATAGAATTAGTAGAAGATGCATACTCGAGTAGAATATTGACATTGGATTGAAGCCATCCAGGTAGAACCTGTGCTTTCGGTAGTCACTTCCATGATACTTTGCTATTGAAATGTACTGGCCCTTCTCGTCAAATGCCGGACATAAAAAGAACCAATGCAGGAAAGAACTGAAGCTGTTGTAAGGTGTCATTTTCTTTTCTTGTATTACTGGCGTGTGAATCTTTTTGTGCAGCGTTTCGATGTCTGGAAGAACAGAGACCATCAACTCCGCTAATTTCGGATTCTTTTTCTCCACCGTTTTGGGAGCAAACACAACTCCTCTCAACTTTTCCCAATTCTTTTTCGCGTGTTCTTTTTTGGCTTCGTTCTGCCTCTGTATTTCAGGAAATGCGGCTTGAATTACTGCACTCAGTTTTCGTCCTTTGATTTGCGACGAATCACGCATAGTTTGCCGACGAAGCTTTTCCCATTTCGCTTTTTTAGCAGTTCCCTTGTTGGTTGCTTCAGAGACTTCTTCGGGGACGCGACTGATCATACTTGGACGACGATGTTCCATAAATGTTGATAATTGGCCGGATGATCGTCTGCGTGCTCCGGGTGATTTATCTTCATTGGATTGTCTGCGGCTTCTAAGTGGTTCTGGCTCTGGTTCAATTATTGAAATAGGTACATAGGGCATCAATAAATCTGGTGAAAGTGTATCTGACGATTCTTTTACTTCAGCGGGATCAGGCGAAACTTTGTTATCTGTATTGTACATGGGAAGTGATCCGATGGTGTTGGAGCTGAGATAAATGGAAACATTTTTCATTGAGCCTGAAAGCATAGCGGATAGTTTTGAACTTGATCCTTCCGGCTTTGGATTAAGGTCTTCTGTCTTCTTTGTTTCGAGGTCCAATTTTGATGCATCAATATAGTCCTGGGATTCCCATTTGAGCCCAATAGCGACATGTGTTGGAATCACAGTTATTTCCGGAATCTGATTTGATATTTCCACGAGATCTGGCTCTGGCGTTGCTATAACTGTGGGTGGGAGTTCTGGAACCAATGTTGATAAGGCTCTCGGTGTTGCTACCTGAGGCACAACAGGGATTATTTGAGAATGATATTGATAGCGATCGATTATAGGGTTTACGCCTGAAGTCGGAAAAGGCATCGCCGTCGAAGATTCGGGGAGAAGTCCTGCTTTCACGGCCAAGTCGACTATACGCGATACACGCGACAATCCGTCAGTCAACTCACGCTGGAGCGAAGCCAAATATGATTGAAGAGCGACTGTTTCGTTCATGAAAGCTTGCGCTGTGGTAGGGTCATCCATTTGGTCGATTCGACGATCACCTCAATTTTAGTGACAATTTAGCATAAACTTAAGTTTACGAATAATTCAAGCAGAGATAATCCCTTCTTCAAAATGGAGCCCGCGTCTTGATTCGAATGGCAAGAATAGTAAACACTAATTTAACACAAATTAGCACAGTTGGCAAAACTATTGATGAGAGGGTACGTACGGTTTTAGTAACTTTATGTTTAAATTGCCTGTTCTAGGCTGTTATAGGTACAGTTAGGGCGGGAACAATCAGAACTTCATTTTGGCTGAAAATCCCTCCAACCAACTCTCGTCTGGGACATACACACAAAGTCAGCCGAAACTATACACTTCATTTGACCTGCAACGATGGGAGCTTGTGGATCAAAGGAGGAATCTCCCAATGTACAAGCCAATACCTCCTCTCTATCAATAGACCCCAAACTCGCAGCACAAAAGAGCAAAGAAATCGATAAACAGCTGATTGAAGAGAAATCAAAGAAGGAAATCAAGATTCTGCTGCTAGGTATACCTCTTCAAAGACGCGTTCTTCCTCTTCTGATGTGATCTGATTTGTATTCTGCAGGGACTGCCGAAACAGGGAAATCTACAGTCCTGAAACAACTTCGAATTATACACGGCGGAGGATTTAATGACGAAGATACACAACTATTCCGATGTGCTGTGCGCAAAAACATATTCGACACTGCACGGATTCTTGTCGATGCGATGGCGAAACTGAAAATACCATACGGCTTTGATAAGTCAAAATTAGATCCTGTTCTATTTCCTTCGGCTGGAAAGACGAGGGATACTGATGGAGTAACATCTACAACGGGGAGTGGGGATCTGTTGGCTATGAAAAAAGGGAGTCCTATTGCAGCCGAGGCTGCACGACTGTTTGATGTATCTGAATATATGGGTGAAAATGTGGAGAAGATGAAGGAAGCTGTTAGGAAAGTCAAGGAAACAGTGGATCCAAGTTTTAAAGAACCGTTAGGAGTTGACCTTGCACAGGCTATAAAATTGATTTGGGCCGATACGGGGGTGCAATACTGTTTTTCAAGGAATAATGAGTTCCAAATTGTGGATCTATCATAGTAAGTGGAAATGCACGCTGTTGAATGATACTAAACTGGCTGATAAAAGCTTCATGAAGGACATTGATTCTTTCAATCGATCCGACTATGCGCCGACGAATCAAGATATCCTAGCATCACGTATTATGACGTCTGGTGTAAACGAAACCAAGGTGGTGATTAAAGGCACAATATTTAAAGTGTTCGATGTGGGGGACAACGAAATGAACGAAGGAAATGGATACATGTATTTGACAACGTCAGCGCCATATTTTTCCTTATGGATCTAAGCTCATTTAATCTATTTACGGTTGAGGACGTCAATGTAAACCGAAGTAAGGAGTTGTTCCTGGAAGTTTGACTAACCCTTTGTTCAGTTGTCGAATCCATAACCGTATTCTCTTTCATATGTAATCACGCTTCATTTAAAAAGAGCGCGATTGTTGTCTTTATGAACAAAATTGACTTGTTGAAGGACAAACTGGAGTCTGAATTCGTCGCGGACTACTTTCCTGATTTACAGGTATTCTGCTCGTACCACGGTGTATTTAACATAATTTTGTAGGACAAAATGACTATAAAGACGCGTCAAAGTTTTTGCAGAGAAGGTAGCTTCGTTCAACAAAGTACCGGAGCGACAACTGTATTTCCATTACACCCAAGCCAACGATACCGGAAAAATGAAAGTAGTACTGGCGACTGTCATTGAAAGCATTTTAGTGTAAGTTCTTGTCATTGGCTGACACCCTACTTAAGCCCTTCCACAGGAATAACCTACAATCAGCTGGATTGATGTAAAGCGGGAAAGCAGATAAATATTTTCACATAGCCGGGGAAAAACAGTAAATAAACGGATCCTTGAATATATACTGAAACGAGTCTTTTATTGGTCGCACTTCAACAAACCACCTTTCGTTCCCTATTCCTTATCGCGATGCAACATACTCCTTAAACTTTGCCCTCATATCCGCGGTACTCGGAATATAATGTCCCCCATCATGCTCAATAATACCGAAGCACCTTCTACAAACCTCTGCGCAAGTCCATTCGATTCCAACGGAACAACCCACGCATCCCCCAACCCAATCACATGCAACGCCGGAACTGGAATCTTTCCCTCATCCCACAAATTCAGAACACTCTCTTCTTCAGGTGCATCTGCCATTCCTGTCACTGCGGACGAGACGAACCCGGATACAGGATGAGGAAGCGGGGAGGGTGTATGGGGTCAAGTCGTTTACTTTTGAGGCGAAGGCGAGTTCGGAGAGGAGGAGCGGGGCCATTGCGCGCCTTGTGAGAACCCAGGATTCCATCGAAGGGGCCTTTTTCGATCCAGACTCTGTTTATTCAGTTAAGGGAAGGAAGAGAGGTGGGGAGGTGACCATACTTTTTTAGGAAATGGATTGATTCCTTGTATCCGATTTGTCCAGTTTTATCAGCGTTGCTGACCCACCATCCTTTCAAAATATCTTCTGGTTCTGTGGTTGGATCGTTTAGATTTCAAATGTCATTGGCACGTTTCCAGACTCAACTCATTTCCCCATGGAGCTTCAATCTTTCTGCTTCAGTCATTGCATCAATTTCTTGATCTGGAGTTGGGGCATCGTGTGGGGCTGTTACATAGACTGGTCGATGTGTGGAGTTGAGTTGGATATCAAGGACAAGGCTGTACTCATACCCAATTCTGCACCGATTGTTCCAAGTCCTTTCGGAGAACAGCGCTCCGTTTGCGGAACACTTTTTCGTTCTGGGAGTAGCCGTGCAGACATAAGATTCGGAGAGGCATTTGATTTGTGTTTGAGTTTGAAAAGAAAAAAAGTGGAAGGAAGAAAAGTACAAAGGATTATTATTGGATATGATAACGGCGAAAGAACGATATTCTTTTCAATGTGATGCACTTGCTTTATTCAAAATTGCAATTAAGCTTTAATCGTTGAGGGTGGCTGCTTCCACTTTCACAATAATCTCTTCCTATGCACAAAAGAAGCATTAACACCAATGTATGAGAAAAGTATGTACACAGACCATCTCTTTCCGGCTTCCCTGCCTCGCAATTTCAAATGCTATCCACAATTGTGTCCGCTCTTGAATATTGATGAATGCATTTTCAAGAATGCTGCAGGATCTGTTTCCTCCATTGAGTGAACCCAAAACGAACAAAATTCTTCTACAACTTCGGGACTTCCGGAGGAAGAATTGAAGAAGGAGAGTTGAGTTGTTGCATGCGCTGATGATTCGGTTTTGATAAATCCAGATTAATTGGCTTAAGGTTTGTTGGTTCGATTGCTACGAAACGGTCCCATAAATCATACAAGAATCCCTGGAGAAGTGCATTAAGTAAGAGTTCTGCTGATCTACTGTGAGCTATAGACTACGAGAGACTTACGAAATGGTTCTTGTTTCGTTCATAAAATACAGCCATAGCTTCAATTACTTTAAGTCGATCCATCACTGTGCATTCATCGAACATATCCGTAAATGCGCGCATACAACGAGCCAGCCATTCTTTCGGTTTTAGCATTTCACGTTCACGAACTCGGTCCTGTGTAACACATTAGCATCGTCGCCAATGCTTTGTGTGATTGAGTCTTACCGAAATATGCTGCAACACGACATCCACATTCTTGGAATTCTTTAGAGACGGTATTGATTTCATAAGGATTCGCGTTGTTTCGACTTCAATAGGGCCATGCACGTCTTCGCACGAAGGGGTGGAGAATCAGCTCTTGATGAGTGTTTCCATGGGATCATCTGCAGTGGCAGTGAATGGAAACGAAAAGAGACTGCTGTTGCCAACGTCTGAAATGGGGGGATGCTGTGATGAGAGCCAATGGAGCACGATATCGGATTGCTTCTGATTTCCAAAGGTCCAGCTCCGCCTTCAGTTGAACCATTTGAGCCTGCAGTGTTTGGATTTGGACAAAGTACATGGAAGATTTGAATGATTCGGCAGAGCAGTTCAGACAAGGGCTAGGTGCGATGGCAGGAGCAGGAGCAGGAGATTGAGAAGTTGATGCAGACGTGGAACTCGACAGCAACGCCTCAAACTCCAGCTGACGGATCCTTTCCCGCAGAGATTGGACATCTTTCACTTCGTTCTTCAGGGATGCAACTTCGTTTTCGAGGCCGGATATGTATGCGAGTTTGCGTTCTCTGAGAGCTCGTTGGGCGTCACGGAGTTGGCCTGCACGTTTCGATGCTGGTTCTGCGGAGGTGCGTCGGCGACCACGACCCGAATTCGGATTGTACTGCCGATCGGGGTTGGTGGCAGAGGCGGTTGATTCGGAGTCAGCGTCCATTTCGTGCGACTTTCTTCGATTGGTTGTGAATCAACTGGTTACTTGATGCATCAACAATGAGACTTGCGGTATTTGTATGGATTCATACTTTAATTTGATTTTCCATTTGGCCACTTGTGATGATTGAGGTCGTCACATTAGTCAGTCGCGGTGATGTGCAATTTCTTGAATATCGGTGGAATCCAAATGGATCAACTTAAGCCCCAGATTACTACCAGCAAACAGATAGTTTATGCACCAAAAGTACAGAGGCAAGTTTTTCCAGGCGGGCTTAGAGTGGGAGATGAAGCACCAGGGCCAAGCAGTGCATTAACCCGCCAAAGCAGGAGCAATCACACTGTTGACTTATCGCCAAACAGAGTGCGTGTTCAGCATCTGCATAAAGCCAGTCGGAGTTGAGCAACCTCCTTTTAAAGAGCGAGTAGAAGTTGATCTTCCCAATTTCTTTCTCCCACGAGAAGGCAGACAGACAAGATCTCTCGAACCGCGACCGATCCACCCCAACCGATGCACCAGCGAATGGCGTCATCGGCGGCATCGATTGGCTGTGGCAGTGGCGTTGGCGGCGAAGGCAGTGGGACGAAGCGGGGCTTTGAGCACGTGGGCTTTGAGGACGACGACAACGACGACGACAACGACAACGACTGTGATGATGCCAACCAACCACCACCAACGGCTTCAACTTCAACTTCAAATATAGCTACTGATCCCACATCCAACAACTTCCAACCACGGCGAAAGCGGACAAAGGAACACTCAGAGTTTGTCACGAAGCTCTTTGAGTAAGTAGCCCTCGCTCTCCCCTGGATCACAGCCTGACCCCTCTTGGCCCCAATAGAGCGATCGAAAACCGCAAACACTTTAACCTTATCCGATGGACTCCGAATGGCGACTCATTCGTTGTTGTCGACACAAACCAATTCGCAAAGACTGTGCTTCCCGTCATCTTTAAGCACTCAAACTTCCAGTCCTTTGTCCGCCAGCTCAACAAATACGACTTCAAAAAGGTTAGGACTACCGACGAGGCTAAGCTGATGTATGGTGAAACGGTACGTGGCTGGCGGTTCTGCTGCATCAATGTGTCTAGGTTGCTTGGCTGATCGCATTCAATTCAGTCCTCAGAGTTCCAGCATACTTGCTTTCGTCATGGACAAGAGCACTTATTGAGTGAAATCAAACGGAAACCGGCAGCAGCATCAAATGTCAAAAGCGAAGGTGTGCATGATATCACAGCCGCAAACGCCCCCACACCAGACGAACACGCGTGCATACCGAAAAAGTCTCCACCAATGTACAACCATCAATACTATTCATCGCACCATCAGCTACCCTCGTTTCCGTCACATATTCAAGATACTCGCCTTCCTCCTCTCCCACCTCCTTCCTATCTCCAACAAACAACGACAATATCGCAAGTAGAATCGAAAATACGCGAAATATCAGCAGCAGAACACGAAACTCAACAACGGCTTCAACAAGCTCGGTCCGAACATGCCAATTTAAAACAGGTTCGTTTCCACTTCAACTTTGTCAACTTTGTACTTCTGCGATGACTTAACATCACATGCTTCACACCCAAAAATAGGACTTGGCTCATTATCGACGCATCATCCAATGGCAAGACCAAGTATTTGAACAATTTGAACGGACGCGTGTTTCTGGCTTTTGTAAGTTTTATATCACCCCTCTCCCCTTATTTTGGCCACTCACTTCCTTCTTCATCTCCCACATACAATCTTGTTTAGCACGACAATCAAAAATCAATTTATTGCATACTCTACGAAATAATCTGCCCCCTGGAATGAGCCCCTTGCCACAAATACCTCCAAATGGAGGACTCGAAGTTCTCAAATCACACATCAAATTGGCTCTAGAATTTGTTGATACCAATTTGGAGGCACGACGGCCGATGCCGCCGTTCCATAATGGTCGATATGATGGTTTCGGAAATGGGGAAGGAATGTTTCGACGGTAAACTTTTGGGTTATGAATTATTCAGGACAATTTTGTATCATTTTGTAGATATGGGGCATTGTATATCGCGTAATCTCGACATACAAGGGACTTTTTTGGACTTTCTTAATTTTTAGACAGGTATCCGTACCTTCTTGTTATTCTCATTTAGCCAGCCCCTATTTTTTTTTCCTTTGGTTTTTGCTTTAGTATGCTTTATGCTGTAATATATGCTTGTTTGGTTCTTTCATTCGCTATTTTTGGAAGGAAGAGTTAGTTGGAATTTTGCCCACTCTTCCCCTCTCCGTCCCTTGTTCCATTGTTCTCCCACAAAAAAGTTCCACCTGCTTTCAGTGTTCCCTACACATCCCATAGAGACCAAATCCTTTTACGATCAAGTCGTGTCTCATCTCTTTGGTACTATTGCTACAACCCATTCCTTGTGATTACTCGATACTATGGCTACAGACACTAAGGACAAAAAGTCGTCCTCAAAACGACGTGATAAAGATGACACAAATAATCCTGACTTTCAACTTCCCGGAATCGGAAACTATCTCTTCCAGAAAACAGTTGGAGAGGGAAACTTTGCCAAAGTGAAGTTGTCGAAACATAAGCTGACTGGACAAGAGGTAAATTATCATTGACATAGTACCACTGTACTATTCTCATGGTCTTACTTTTCGACTTAGGTTGCGATCAAAGTAATCGACAAGACAACACTAGACGAAAAGAAACTTGGGAAATTGTATCGAGAAGTACGAATCATGAAGATGCTGAACCACCCCAACATTGTGAAACTGTATGAAGTCATTGAGACCAAGTATACCGTTTTCTTGGTTATGGAATATGCATCTGGTGGAGAGTTGTACGATATTTAGTCGTGCATGGGAAAATGAAGGAGAAGGAGGCCAGAGCCAAGTTTAGACAGATTCTGAGCGCTGTTTCGTATTGTCATAAGAAGAGAGTTATTCATCGAGATTTGAAGGTATGTGGCTGCCTTGGCGTTTTTGGAATGACTGAACTTAAACATATTTTTTTGAAACACAAGGCGGAAAACCTCTTGTTGGACTCTAACTTGGATATCAAGATTGCTGATTTTGGGTTCAGTAACCATTTTGATCCTGATGGGAAGTTGGAGACTTTCTGTGGTTCTCCACCGTAAGTTCAGTTGAAAGAGAGTCTTTATATTAAATGAATTCTCTTAGATATGCAGCTCCTGAGTTGTTCCAGGGACGTCGATATGTCGGTCCTGAGGTTGACATTTGGAGTCTTGGGTCATTCTCTACGTCTAACAACAGGATGTCTTCCATTTGACGGAAAAAACCTACAAGAAATGAGGGAAAGCGTGTGTCGCGGAAAGTACCGAATCCCCTTCTACCTGTCGGATCGTGAGTCATCATCTCGTCTATTTTTTCTCCTCTCAAACTGTGGCTGAACATTGAATCAACAGAATGCGAAAAGCTGCTCAGAAAGTTTCTCGTACGCGACCCGTTCAAGAGATCCACGCTTGACCTTTTAATAGACGATGCGTGGATCAATGATGGATACCCGGACTCACCCATCGTCGCGGATATGGGCATGACGGTTACGGAAGACGAAGTTGTCATTAAGACGATGGAGACAAAGTACAATATCGACCGTGAGACGATTTTGAAGGCGTTACGGGAGAACAAGTATGATGATACGGCTGCAGTGTATTACTTGCTATACTTTGAGAAGGGCACGCATAGTAGGAGAAACACGGCTGATCCAGCTGCTTTGAGTGTGAATACGAATGGTGGAGCTGGAAACTTGAGTCCTCCTGTTGCGAGTCCTACGGAGGGGGCCAAGAGTGCGCAAGCTGCGATTCCATCGCAACCAAAGGAGAAAGAAAGTGAAGAAGACACGGTTCCGGATAACTTGCCCAACTTACGTCCAAAGACTCAAGCTGCAAAAGCTCAGGAAGCTGCAAAACGACGGTTCACTGTTGGAAGTGAAGCGGATGCGGCAAAGTTGTCGGAAGATGAAAAAAGCACTGGGGTTAAACCTTCTCCTGAAGAGGCGACTCTTGCTGGAACTCATAATGCACCAGTTGTTTCTCGGTTGAACAATACTGTCGCGTCAAATGAGAGCGCTACATTGACCGCGAACAGCCCTTTGGTTGTGGATCCAGCAGCAGCAGCAGCAGGAAGAAATAGAGCAGCGTCATCAGTACACCCTGTAGCAGCACCTCTCTCCCCAAACCCCGATGATAAACACAAACGAGGAGAATCGATTGTAGGTATGATTCGAAACGGAATGGGCATTCGCCGTCGTTCCGAAGCCCCCGCCCCCGTCGTCGCCAATAAATCAGCAACAGGACCCCTCGCTCCTCAACTCGACACAATCGGCTCAGTCGCAGGGTCGCAAATGGTTCCAGACGGTGGAAACGAGTTGACCGCGTCTCAAGCTGGTATTCCAAAAGGAGAAGATGCAAACAAACCGCGGTCTTTGCGATTCACGTTCAATTCGAATACAACGAGCTCGAAACCTCCTGACGATATTATTGCGGAAGTTCTCAGTGCATGTGGGAAACAAGGTATTACACACACGGTTATTACGCGATATCTGCTGGAATGCACTTTGGCGGCTCCTGGAAAAGAGGCTGTGAAGTTTGAGATTGAGGTGTGCAAGTTGCCGAGATTGAAGAGTCTGTTTGGGTTACGGTTCAAGCGGTTGAGTGGGTCGTCGTCAGATTATAAGGAAGTTTGTGAAAAGTTGTTGGCAAGCGTTACTTTGTAAGTTGTGAAGGGAAACTGCATACTCTTTTGTTGGTTTTGTCTTCTTTCTCTTTCATTTCTATAAATCACACCTCAAAGATTTTCATCGCGTTCATCTCACAGCATTTTAACTTTGAGCACAGATGCGCTTCATGAAACCGTTTCATTGTTTCGTAACGTTGTTGGCTATGGTTTTGCTGAGCCTGACCTTCGCCTCAGCTTCCAAGCCAGGTGGTCGTACAACTCAAAGCTAATCATATTCCTGAAACATTTCTTCACGTTTAAGACTTTGAACGCGTTGTACCGAAACGAAACAATCGGGTAAGAAAAAGCTATGTTGACCGTCAACCCTTTGCGAGACAACATCATCGTGGTGATTTCTTCGACCCTCACATGTTTGAGAGGCACTTTCAAGTCAAGAAACCAGCTAAAATTCAAGAGGACCTGAAGGACCTTTAAGATTGTTGATTAAGATTGGAAAACTTATCAAGACTTCAAATTAGAACACTGATACTCCCCAAATTATCGCTGATACAATTAGAAATAAATAGCTTTTCTGTGTTTGAAAAAAGGATAATAGAGGAAAAGAGAAAGAAGAAGTTTACAAAACACAGCCACCGAACCCACTGCCCCACAACAGGCATACCGGATAAAGAAGCAGCTGGCCGTAAACTTAACTCAACGAGAAAGCCCGCCTATTCAGTTGAATGAGCCATTCGAGAAAACGAAAGAGTTCCGACCCACAAGACCTCCAAATCCCTGTCCAGCCACCACAAGAGTTAGTATCTCTCATAATTTATCACAGATGAGTCGATTGATTTCCGATTAGAATCCGCAGATCATCCCGACTTCAGTCTCAGCAATCATCTGGTACCTCCACTCCTGCAGCAAGCTCCTCCTCCTCCTCTTCATCCTTATCCGCAACAAAGAAACAGAAGCAACAGATCACGTCCAATAGTTCACCAGCACCAAAGAAGATGGGAAGAAAAAGCAAAGCTAAGGTACGGAGAGCTGTCATTCACCGCGATGGTCATTCTCCCTCCTGACTAAGTTTATTAAAATCAAATCTTCTAGAATCCTCTTGGGGACGACGATGACGCTGAACTGATGGACCTTGATGTAAACAAGATCAAGGGTGGCTCTCCCAAACCAAAGAAGACAAGAGCCAAGCGCTCTGGCGCCATCGCATCAAAACAAAGGGAAGAGAAAGAATATCCGGAATTGGAGGATGATTCAGATGAGGATGAGGATAATGATGATGGTGAACCCGGCGAAGACCAGATGCAAGACTTTATGGCGGCCCTTATGAGTGCTGCTGGTGGAGGTACGTCACATTCTGTCGAGTTTTTGAAGCTTATTTAATTATCAGGAAACCCCACTGGGGCCCCATCTTCGCGTTCTGCCCTATTCAATGCAATGTTTGGAGCCGCAGGAATGCCGCCACCAGGAGGCGCATCAAGTGGACCAACCGCTACAAGCGGGAGGTTTGCAGATATTCTAAAACAGCTGAATGGGAAGAACCAAGAGCTTCAGTTGGTTGCGTTGCAAGAGTTATCAGAGGAGTTGAGCGTCGCAACTGGTGAGATCCGTCACCTTTTTCCTCCTTCTCACTAAACACGAAAAAAGAGGATATGTTCATGGGATACGGAGGAAGATCATCTCGGATGCAAGGATTCTCTACTCAAGAATTTACCACAACCCTCATCAAACTACTTTCGCCTTCCCCAATAGATGACGCAGCTTTCGCGCAGCAGTTTATGATGGATGATGATGATTTTGGAGGATTTGGAGGCGGCGGTGGAGTAATGACTGGCGAAGTTATGCTTCTTGCATGTCGGTGTCTTTCAAATCTTATGGAGGCGAATCCAGCTGCGACAGCAATCTTTGTTCAGCAAGGTGGAGTAGCTGTAATGATTGGAAAGCTGCGAGAGATCGAATATATCGAACTGGCAGAGACTGTTCTCCAAGTATTGGACAAAGTGTGAGTAAGACGGGCGTTTTAAACGTTGTTTAGTAACTCTATCGCAGTTGCATAGAGCAGCCTTACCTAATTATCAAAGAGAACGGACTAGTCGCGTGTCTTCAATACTTGGATTTCTTTGGTTTACATGTTCAACGCACAGCAGTCGGAATTGTGGCCAAAAGTTGCAAAGGCCTTGGAATTTTGGTTCCAGGTATGTCGCATAATGTTAAGGTCAGACAGCTGGATTGACTGAGTTTTTTAGGTTCGGAGAAAACCAAGGACGTGTTTGCGAAACTTCAAGATATTCTTCCAATTATTGAGAATTTGATTACGAATGCAGACACGAAAATCATGGAATCCTCAGTTTCAAGTATTGAGGCTATTGTTCATTGGGCAGTGAAAGACGAGTCCACGTTAGAATCTCTTATCACTCCGTCACTTCTTCGTGCAGTCATGACTGCATTGCGTCCGACTGCGGCAAGCACCCCGATGACTCCTTTCAGCTCTTCAGCCAACAACGGGACACCAACAGGTACTGTACCTGGTGCGGGAAACTCCAGCAATGCCGGCATTTTTACTCAACTGATTCGCATCTTGGTTGATATTTGCAAAGGAAGCACGAAGCTGAGCGTTGAGCTGTTGAATCCTGATTATATGGTTACCGAATCTATATACAGTTATTTAACTGGTGGAGGAATCTCCAGTCCTCTTACGTCAGTAGTTGGCGATGGTGTCTTGTCAAATATGGTCATGAATAGTATTGTATCTCGTGGTCCAGAACAAGTAATTCAAGTACTTGTTTTGGCTAGCGAATTGATGCCGAGTGTGCCAAAAGTTGGCGAAGTTTGGTGCATGAAGCCTGTCGTTGGGGACAATGCTGAAGATGGTGCTGGTGAATCTAGGAAGACTCAACCTACGAGACCCAAATCAGTCGTTGCAAGCGGTCCTGCGCCCACCAGAACGCTCAGAAGTGCAACAAGCACTCCTAAAATGGTAATTCCACAGGAGAGCTTTGACACTCGTCGTAGAAATATTATGTCATCTACTCCTGCTTCTCAAGAACTTCTGCATCAATATGCGCTTTGTCTTCTTCCAATCATGATTGAAGTATTCAGCACAAGTGTTCATCCACAAATTAGGCGTTTAAGCGTTGAAGCTATAGCCAAAAGCGTTTATTTCTCATCTGATGGCTCCACACTCGCCAAAACACTGTTGGAGGCGCGTGGTTTCGGTAAATTCGTCTATGAGCTTTTGGGCTTTCGAAACATTGCTTTCGCTGAAGCTATTGCCCTGGACACGAATACTGTTTCTACCTCAGTGAGTGTTGTCGATCGTGAGCGTGCGGAGGGACTTTTTTATGTTTCCGCGGGTGTTCAGTTGACAAGTCTTGTCGTGGAAAAATGTGGTGCTCGTGTTGTTGGTTGGTTGATTCGTGAAGGAATCTTAAGCGAGATGAGGAAGTCAGTGGACAAATTAGAAACACTGTTGAACCAAGAAATAATGGCAGAGAAATCGAAAAATGAATCTGTGGATGGAAAAGACAAGGGCAAACATCGTTTTGAAGGGGGTGACAAAGAAAGTGCTGTTGAGTTGGTTGGAAGGTCACGTAGAAGTGTGACCAAAGCAGAAAAAGGAAAGGGCAAAGAAGGTTCTGAAGACTCTGAGTCTACGGCTGATGGAGATGGAGGCCGAGCAGGCTTTTTGGAAGGTATGAAATTGGCGTTAGATCGAATGACTGGCGCAATTACATCTGAAAAGTCGTCAACTTCGGATTTGGATACTGCCAACACGCCTCAACGTCCAAGTGTTACTATCGTGGGCTTAAATGGAGAACAATACTCTGGAGAAGATGTAAAACCATGGCTTCTTCAATTTGCGACAACGTTTCTGAAGAATTTGGGAGAAAACAAAGCTCTACTCGCTGCAGGGGCGGACTCGTCCTTTGATGTATTGGGGGACTTCAAACGAACTTGTGGTGTTTTGAAGAAAGGGAAACAGGTACCTTTTGTGGCTCCGGCAAAAGATTCTCTATCCAATGAAAGCAGCGTGATCGATGATTTAATGATTGCGGAGTTGGAAAGAGTTGCTCAACACTTTGCTGGAGTACTCACAAAAACGGATTCAAGTAGCATCGGTGTCACAGGGTTTGAAGTTCTTGAAAGTGGCGTTATTGACGCATTGACGGTGTATCTCACAACTCCAGGAGTTGGCGAGACTGTACTCGGAGGTTCGGCGAAGCCAATTCATCACAGCCCCCTTGTATCACGACTACGAGCATTCCTTCACGTATTTTTAGATGGTCCAAAGCCAATGTCTTCATCAAACGCCGCAAGTCATTATGTTGCTGGTGCCTTTAAACAGTGTGTAACTCGGTTGCAAGAATGTCTTTCAAGAGTGGAAGATTTCCATCTTGTTCTGGGAATTCCATCACTTTCATCTGCTATTTCCTCGGAAAACAGCTTCATGTCAATGTTTGGAGCAATTATCAACGGCTCATACAATCAGAGTGCGTCCGCTAGAGAACAAGCTTCTCCTGCATTGCAGTTATCAAGACAGATTCGAATTCGTCTGATTGCTGATGAGCCAGACTCGATACCTCCACAGTTCCGTAATGCTGTTATTAGTATACACGCTGTGGCTACGTTTAAGATATTTGAGGAATTTATGAAAGGAAAAGTTGATGGATATGCAAGTGAATCTTCGACTAGTAATGCCTCTGGATTCACTGACAAGGTTAATGGAGGCGACGATGACGAAGCTGAAGTTGTTCTGGGCGAAGACGAGGACGACGAGGAAGAAGACGATGAAGGTGATGACAACGACAATGGTGACGAAAACGACGACGAAGATGAGGTTTGTCGTGGTTTTTTTTTGTTGTGTCCATTGATATTGTCCATAGTTCGACGTTATGGAAGAAATAATGGAAACTGAAGAATTGGGTGAAGGTCGACCATCGTCTGCGAATGCTGTCGATATGATTCCTCCGCCATCTCCAACGAAAAAGACTTCTCGATCTCGCTCGGCATCTCCTTCAAAACTTGACGCAGTCTCGTCTATTTCAAAGAGCGGTACAGCGTCTGTCTCATACGCTGGAGCAGCTGCATCCGCGAGGAATTCATTTTCCATCAAATTTTCTCTTGACGGCCAAGATGTTGAGAGTGAATCAACAATATTTGGAGCTCTATTCCTGAATGAGAAGGCTAAGAGCGGAGATCAGTCAGCTGCTGTAAATATCTGGAACAAGACTTACACACTTAAATTCAGAAAAGTCGCCAAAAGTCCTGTGACAGAGACGGATTCTGTTGAAAAAAATGATTCTCAATTAGTGCACGTGGAGCAACTTGAAGATAGCAACAATGTTCCTTTCAGTCTTCAAATAGCAAGTAATCTTAAGCAAGAATCTTCAGCCTTCAAGATCTTGTCTTTATTGAAAATTCTCTTTGCTCTAAATACTCGTTGGACTGAAGTATATCAAGAACAAGAAATCTCTGTTGCTCTTGTTGAAGGAATCGCTACAGCTGCTGATGGAGCTATCAAGACTCAATCTGCTCCTACCTCTCAAACTACCAGTATATTGGCACCACTTCCATTGAGTTCGTTCCTAAACAACAAAATTACGGCGAAACTGAATAGGCAACTGAATGAACCACTCATTGTAGCCTCCTCGGTCCTGCCTGACTGGTGCACCTCAGTAACTTCCGAATTCTCATTTGTGGTACCATTTGAGTCTCGAGTTACTTATCTTCAAAGCACTGCTTTTGGATATGCGCGCAGCATCAATAGATGGAAGAAAAACGATTCTTCAACGTCGTCTCGAAGTAATCCGTTGGAAACTGCTATGATGGGTGGCAGAGTGCAAAGGCAAAAAGTCAGAGTTTCAAGAACCCGGCTTTTGGATTCTATGACAAAAGTGATGGATTTATATGGCCAGAGCGCACATTTGATTGAAGTTGAATTTTTTGATGAAGTGGGAACTGGGTTGGGTCCAACGTTGGAATTTTATTCAAGTGTATGCAAAGAACTACGTAAACGAGACGGCGTCATCTTGGCAGGAGGATCCAGCGGCAAAGGAGGGAAAATCGGGCTTTGGAGAGAGAATGGAAGTAGCGGAGACTATTTGAGTCCCAGCGAGGGTTTGTTCCCTGCACCACTCGATTCGGAAGTTTTAAACACCGAAGACGCAAAGGTCAAGCTGAATTTATTCAAGAGTATGGGTACATTTGTGGCCAAAGCATTATTGGATTCAAGGATTGTTGATATGCCGTTCAGTACCTTGTTTTTGGATATGATTGTAGGAAATCGGACCATCGGAAAATCTTCACCATCTCATTTGCATTTGATCAAGGTATTTAACTCGCAATTAAGGTGTACGTCTCTGACTGTTTTTAGTATATTGATGTCAGCCTTTACACATCACTTTGTGACGTCTTCAAGTTTGTTCAAATGAAATCGGTCATTGAATCTACTTTGACACTCTCAGAACCCGAAAAAATGTCTCGAACTGCTGCTTTGACTGTGAAGGGAGTTCGTTTGGAAGATCTTTGCCTTGACTTTACGTTGCCTGGATATCCGTCCATTCTCCTCAAGCCCAATGGATCCGAAATTTCCGTGACGTCTGAAAATGTCAAAGAATACATGGAAGCAGTTGTTGATATGACGGTGGGTTCTGGATCAAACATCAAGTGGAAGCATTCAGGGCTGGATTCGACAAAGTTTTTCCATATCAAAGCTCAACTGTTTCTCTGTTGATGAGCTATGTCTACTTATGGGAGGAAGTCAAGACGAAGATTGGAGCTATTTAAGTGAGTTATTTCTCGTTATTGTATGAGTCTGACATGGAAAAATAGCCATAATTGACTCAATCAAAGCTGATCATGGATATTCAATTGATTCCAAACCTGTTCAGTTTCTTGCAGAGATGATGGAAAAATTCACTCTGGTTGAGCGTCGAGAGTTCCTGCTCTTCGTCACTGGCTCACCCAAACTTCCAATTGGTGGATTCAAGGCACTCACACCGCCTCTCACTGTTGTCCGAAAAAGTGCCGATTTTGGAACGAAGGCTGATTCTTACCTCCCATCGGTTATGACATGTGTTAACTATTTAAAAGTTCCAGCTTATACAAATTTACAAGTCATGACAGAAAGGTTTGAAGTGGCGATGAAGGAGGGACAAGGAAGCTTTCATCTGTCATGATTGTGGATTGTCTGGGTTAGTGAAATTGCATAATTCCTTTTATCTTCTATTCTATTAAAATAAAGCGCATTGCAAAAAAAATTGTCAGTTTTTGGACTTAACTGAAATGACAACCAGGAGACGCGAGTATTCTTTTGAACCTGAAGATTATGATGGGACTCTGGATGGAGCCAAAGCAGTTTCGACGAAACTGTCACGATATGTTCCGCAAGAGCTCGGAGCGAAGTTCTCCCCTCCAACAGTCTATTTATTCTTTAAGGATGACACAAAAGGTTCTCACGCTTGAACAAGTCACACCATGCTAATTAGCGAACGAAACTAGGAAAGCTAAGGCGACGAAAGATGCCTGTGAGAGACTTCGTTAACTCGTCAAGTGATATTCTTTCGACAGATGCGATTGCAAAGAACCTAGTAAAACGGCATCCTGTCCTTGAATGTGTTCCCTTGCATCGCGTAAGTCAGCGTGTTTTGACTCTGATTGTTGAATGTCAATGTACTTTCTCAGATCACAACAATCCTAAACAAACTTCGAGTTCATCACAATCTACCAGAACCAGCCCCAGTAAATATCTCTCTTTCAAGCAAGTCAAATATCGCAGCACTTCCCTCACTTCCTCAAAAATCGCGAACTTTTCCAAATCCAACCACAAATTCTTTCGGAAACGGAGAAGATCAAATCCACTTGGATGGAAATATGGATTTGAATAAATTAAGGTAATCTCCCGTTGAATTCAGCGTATTTCTAATATACATCAGTGACAACGATTTGTCCAAAATCAAAGCGGAAATGAACGACGATTTTGAGAAGAATCGCGTTAAACCTGGAGATCCAAACTTCAAGTATGATATTCAGAAAACCTTCGAATCAGCCAACGAAGAGAATGACTGGGACACTTCTGATTCAAAACCAACGACGCACCCAAAGCCCTTTGGTGAGCTGGAAACGATGATGATGAAATTTCTGCAATGAATGAGGAAATAGCGGAAATGTTAGAAGATCTGCCACATACTCAAAAAACGCCGTTCCTTGATAAACCCATCGAAAGGGATGAAGAAAGTGGAGTTGCATCTAAAACTGCATTTTGGTGGATGAAAAATGATGCTGAAGAAGACATACTGAAGCAAGATGTGGAGCACGCTAAGACTCCCTCAATCTTTGATCCAAAGCCCATTCAAAAACAACCAGTTCCCGAGTTTAAAAGAACGGCTAACGATATTATGAATATTGATTCAAGGTCGAACTCGAGTGAATCATATCTGGGACAAACGCCGTCATGAAAGTGGAGGAAAAGAACACCATTTCTTTCAAGGATAGTGAAGTGACAGACCTATCAACAGCAATACTTAAAAATTCTGGAATGAGCGCAACTATGAATGCGTTGCAACAAGCAAAGTCGTTGCTGGCTACTACGCCAGTTGCATCACAAAACAACGATAAAACGTCCACTGCGGAGGAATCAACTCAAAAGAAACTAGCGCCTATTTCGACTCTTTCGAATTTGCCCCCAGTTTCACATTCAGTAAACCATTGTCTCAGATGGAAAAACCTTCGCCGACATCAGCATCAACTGATAAGAGTTACGCAACAGCACAGTCGACAGTATTAGATATTGACGATGATATTGACATTGATGCAGGGTTTGCAAACTATGATGCTGATGCTGACGCCGACGGTGACTTCATGGACTTGATTTTGCCGAAAAAGAAAGAGCCGATCCTTCCTTTATCGGCTCCTCCAAGCTCTGTGTCAAAATCGAATCCTATATCTTTTGCTCAATCATTTAGTCCACCGCCACCAGTGTCTGCCAAACCTCAACTATCAACTTTGGATAAAAACGTTGAGCACCTAAGAATACTATCTCCGTCCCATCTACATCTAAACCAGGATTCATAGAGACGAATATGATTTGCCTATTGATGAAGAGTTTGAAAACTTTGACGCTGACAAGGAATCAGAGGAAGATTTAACTTTCTTGATGAAATCTACCAAAACTATTCCATCCGTTTCTTCTTCAATCCAGCCTGAAATACTACCGAACAAAAGCACCATACAGTCCACACTTAGTCAAACTGCAGGAACCGAATCAAAAACGCCCAACCAGACTCCTTCCAGCACTTCACTGAGTGACCCAAAAGCAAATGTATCTGCAAAAATTGAATCTACAGTCGCTATAGAGCCCTCTAAATCTTCCGGTCCGCTTGGAGCTCTTCCGTCATTGACTGGAAAGTCATCCCTTGGAGCCCCGAATCTTCAAACTGCGGATCTAAAATCTGCTAAAGAAGCTGAAGATGATATTCCTGAAGACTTTGACTTTGATGTCACTCCATTTCTGATCTGTTAGAAGATACGGATGCTCCTGTGAAACACAGCTTGAAAGCACCCCTAAACACACGTCAGAAATATCTGCGGCGAGTATCAAAGATAAAACTTCCACATAGGTATGATTTTGCGAAGATTACGATTTTCTCTAACAATAACAAGGAGGTTCTTCGAAGTCGATATCCTCGATAAATTTGCCGAATCGGCCATGAAGCTACTCTCTGACGACAAAGAAGTAACTTCCAAGAAGTCGGCTGCATATGATGATGAATTTGGGGCTGGTGACACGGATTCAGAAGGGGTGACGAGCAACGCAGTTTCTCCAATTGCAAACCAATCTCCTGCATTCAAAAAGAAAACAGTCAATTTCTTACCAGACGAAGACTCGGATTTGTTTGGAGGTGATGATGTCGAATTGGACACCGACGATGGGTTGTTGGATGGTAAAGACGAGGACGATGCATTTTGATTATTTCAGAAACCATTTGAACATCTAATATTATTGAAATTTGAAAGAAAACGCAAGAAGAAAGGAAAATTTTAAAGGGTTATTAATTATCAACTGTGCTCTTTCTAACACCGCTTGTTTGACCAGCAGCACCAGTAACTGATCCCATGGCACTGGCCCCCTTGTCCTCTCCTTCCTTAACACCAAATACTTGAGCACGAATTTCAGCAGCCTGGCCGGTACTGCTTGCAATAACTTTGACACTGAAGCTCTTTGTCGTGATAACAATAATTCTTTCATCCATTTCAGAGTCTTCGTCCCCGCTAGCACTTTGTTTTTTATCCGCAGCTTCGGCGTCTCCACGGGTGGCAGCTCCGGTCCCCGACTGAGACGTGTTACGCGTCATATCAAGTAGGTCCTCGCTGATAAGGTTCGACACATTGTAGGCGTTAACGATAAAGGAGTTAATCTATATGAATTTAAGTGACCTGTATTCAATACTTAGGCGGGGTTACCTCGGAGAATGTAATTGTTAATTGACTCTTTCTGCGGTGGACAATCATATCAGAGAGCTTTGGCTCAGACCAACCAAGGATTCCACGAGACTGGTAGTGAACTTGTCCCTGTTACAATGTGTAAGCATTTTCAATCGTTGTTATTATGAACAAACCATATTCAAGACTTCCAATGGACCGCTCTCCAAAACTGACCAATCATCACGGTTGATACCAGACTTGATAACCGATCCCAAGTCAAAGTCGCTGTCACCTTCTCCTTCTTTCTTGCCTTTCACCAAGGCAACAATATTTGGAATGAAAGCAACAATGATGGTACCCATCGACAAAATCCAAGATACAAATGCCTACCAAAATGTAAGAACATAAACAAGTTATTTAAAAAAATGAAGTCTTACACGCAAGATTCTAGGAAGCATAGTTTCTGGGGACAGGAAAGGAATGGCAATCATGGTTCCACCCGACAAAACAGCAATCTTGCACATAATATCTAGAATCTTCATGTTCGGCTCTTTCTTCAACTTGTGTGAGTAGAAGACACAAGCCAAACTGAGGAAACCTCCAACCACATACAAGGCATATGTAAGGTAGTTACCCAAGTTTGGATCATTAGTTTGACAGGACTATTTACATGTTATCATGATGAGATAAATGCTGAAAGGTAGCTCACGTAAAAGTATTCGTAACGAGAGATTGTGTTCAAGTTAGAAAAGGGAACAGCGGCGTACTGGTAAATGAGGGTAATAATGATGTTGATTCCAGCAAGAACAACGACTGTCATCAAGACCGACAAGTCGCTGACACCACGAGCACGCTCATACTTGTTCTGAAGACATCGGGACAAGTGGAACAACTTTGCAAAAATAGCACTGTGCCAACAAGATTAGTCTGCCAAATCCTCAGCTTCGAAAAGACGTACCCATATGAGGCGGCGTATCCGACTGGCAACAAATATCTCAAGTTCACACAGGACGTGTAGCTCTCACGGTCAGGCCAGTACTTCATGGACACGAACACAAGTTCAGAACCTCCAATCAAGAAAGTACCATAGGCAATAGGCATAGATCCTGGCTGTGAGGTCGCCTTTTGGTAAATAAATGCAACGAATGCCAACGCGGCTGTGACGTGGCCAATGATTGAGCAAATTATGATGGCGTTGGCGGTAGGAGAGCTTGGGTCAATCCAACGTTCTTATTTGTCGTGTTAAGAACTCGAAATCGATTTTCAATGGGAAAAAAAACTCACCTGTTGGGATAATTGGAATCCAACCGTCGTTGGGAGGAGAAGTTTTTCCTCCAGGGAAGATCACTTGCCTCAATTGTCTGTATTGAGCAATAGCACCACCAGAAGTGAAGTTAACGATAGATGTAGTGAGTCCGAATCCATAGTCGTCATTGATGTTGCTTGGGTCGGTATTCATTACAGTGCTGTTGATTGAAATCACGAGCTTGGGACTGTTAAGGTTGAATGTCAATGTTGGTGTCAATTATACTAACAGTAAGAACAACGTACGTGAGCAAGTCTCCGAAGAGACCCAAGTTAATTGGATTATGCAGCAAACCATTGTAGCCTTAAACAAATCTTAAAATTGCTGCTGTAATTGTGTACTCGAATTACCTGTGTTGGACAACGCCGCAGGTTGATAATACTGACTGGCTATAAGACTTTGAACGTTTTGTCCCGTGTTTGCATTAAGTCCCTATCAAATATGGTTCAGATTACTTAAACTAGAAAACGCATCTCTACATTGGCGATTCCGTTCATGAGTAACTGAGCACAATCATAACTCTGTCGAACGTATTGAGGAACACCACCAGTTTCAGTGACTGGATACCTGTGCGTTCTCTTAGTAAGATAGATACTGGTGTGGTTTTCCAATGACTAACTTTGTTGGATTCGCCTTGTTGTTAGCAAGCCATCGTTGTGCAAACGCAGTCACACTTGGGTCGTTGGCTGGCTTCAAGTCATCCTTCAACCACATGAAACCTTGCAAGTCGTCAATTGCGCTTGACCCGTACAAGCTAGTTTGAAGGCCCAAGTCTCCAACGAATGGACGGTTGATACCGAGCCAGACAAAGTCGGCGCCGGTCAATTCAGCGTCGCTATTTTTTTGATTTAAGTTAGGAGTTGTAAAATGAAGCATTGGTGGTTGAGAGCTTTACCGTGCAGCGTAATAGAAGTCAGCGGTCAAGTTGGCGTCAGCAGCAATAATGAAGTAACTATAGAGTAGAAATAAGTATATGCGATAAAGTAAAGAAGCAAAAGTACCGCGAGTTGGCGCCGTTCAAAACGCCCAATGGGTACGAATAGTCACTGGCGGCTTGCATTTCAGGACTGATCATGAGTTTCGCCAAGACAGTAATTGAAGAGTTGCTACTGATGGTAGAAGAAATATCGTCTCCGTCTGTGAACAAAGGAGATAAACATTTTTTGTATGAGCGTCCAAAAAACACTTACAAGCGGAACTGTATGTGTCAGGGCCGACGATAATGGACACCTTTGTAACGTTCCAAAGTGCAAGCATGGTCAACATATGGTCTCCGTAGTCGTACCCGTTTTGCATACGAACAAAGTATTGGAAGTTGGACTTGTCGGAGAGGGTTGGGTCTAGTTGAGTGGCTCCACAGAAAGGAACTTGAAAGTACGAGAGAACTTCGGCAGAGAAACTAAAAGGGAACAACATGTAAGTATCCCATCAGTCGAGTTGCAACGCGGTTCTCACCTGGTTGTAGAATCCAAATAGTCTCCAAAGACCGCAACAGCTGTAAGTTGAGCGAGGTAAACGTCAGCTATTATAGCTTAAACTGATTTTAGAGAAACTTAACTGTTGTTCTGTTGAACCATTTTTGTGGCTGCGATTGCAGAATAACCCCCAGAATCCACAATCTGCCAGTTGGTCGCGAAAGTAGGATCCCAGTTATTCTTTCGGATAATATTAAACTGTCCTCCGCCTGGAAGTGTGGATTTCGCGTTGAAGTCTTGGACAGCCATCTGTCAAGTAAACAAAACACAGATAAGCACAAACAGAAAGCAGGGAATCTAAAACCAAGAAGTTCGGTACCTCGGCCGCAGCATCGTTGGCGACGACGTTGAACTTGATGGTGGATGAGTTTGTCGTGACGCCTGGTTGATCGTCAAGAGAGTACGGGAGCAAGAACCCAATGTTGTAGTTGAGGACCGCAGTCACACTTTGTGCTCGAACTGCAGACGCAGCGAGCGCCACAAACGCGACGATCGATTTCATGGTAGTTCTCACGAATCAACACCACAAAGGAATTGTCAATCTCACACAAAGGTGAAAACGAAAATTCTCACCTGATCTAGTTATTATCTCATGAAATATCAGACGTTATGTGTACATTAGAATACTATTCTCTCCAACGCACGATGTATAATGATAGAAATAAATAGTCCAAAATCTGGCATCCACTGTACACAACTTACTTTTTACATCAATTCTACCCTTCACTGTGCTCTTGATGATCAACGTATCGTCATTTTCTTTGTCGCGTTCACCAACTCATCCTCTCCATCCTCCCCAGCTCCCTTCACCATACCACCAGCTTTCCCGTCTCCTACAACCCCACCACCAACACTACTTCCAGTCCCACCCCCTCCAACGCGTTCAAACGCCTTCCAAAACTTCAAACTCTCATCCCCAGCCCCACTCACAACCGTACTTCCATCCGGACTCATTGCCGAACAAAGAACCCTAGCATCATGCCCCTCCAAATCCACAACCTTCTTACAACTAGGGTACGCCCAAATACTCAACTGATTAAACGGATACCCATGCGTCGAAATCAATTCCTTATACGTCTTACTCCACAACAACGACGTCACTTGAGACCCCGTGTCAATCGACTGTAACGGTGTAGTAGACGCAGTCGTAGTGTTCCAAAAATGAATCTTCTTATCATTCGTACCTCCTCCAGTCGCAAGTAAATTCAACTGCCACGGACACCAAGCCACAGCCTTCACAGCCGCGTTATGCGCAGTCTTGGTGGATCGCGGCGCGGAATTGTTTCGCACGTCCCATAGGTTCACAAGGTTATCGTTTCCTCCGGATGCAAGCATTCCACCGTCACTACGCCATTTCAGGCCACAGACTTCTTGTGTGTGTCCGTTGTATTCGTTTACTTTGTGTCGCGCGATGCGGACGTCGTGGTTCCAAATGCTTCCGTCGCGGGATCCTGTGCTGAGGATGTGACGGTCCCAGGCGAGGACGCCGACGCGGGATGTGTGGCCGCGGAGGGTTCGGAGTTTTGTTTGGGTTGCTAGGTCCCAGATTTGGGTTGATCCGTCGCCGAGGCCGATGGAGAGGTGGTCGCCGTCTGCGGTCCATTGTCTTTGTTTGGATGTATGTTAGTTTGGGGGGATAGGTAGAACAGGTGTGGGGCTTACACTGAACAGACTACTCCTTCTGGGCCACTGGAGGTTTCTAATTCATTTGCTTTGCAAAACTCGACAACGTCTCCAGTTTCTCCGTCCCATACATATACTGTGCCTTCTAATGCAACTGCCAACTGGTTCCCAGCACTCCAATCGAGTAAATTGAGGTAATAGTCATCAAGAATACCTGGACAACTTTGTTAGAACAAACCAAGCTGAAGAAAATATCCAACCAGGAGCATCCAACACACGTTCCGGAGTTGTTTGAATTCGCCGTCTTCTTGCTGCACTAATGTGGCACGCTCCTGAATTATTCTTTTTGATACCATTGTGTTGGCCTCGATATAAGACAGAATTTAATAAATGCGCAGTTGAGCCAGGAGCGGCAACAGGGGCAGGAGGTTGGAATGATAAAATTCTAGAGTTAAGTTGGATTCCACAGGCACGAGCAAGGTCTTCCTACGAAGTGAATGTGTTAGCTGTATTCGCTCAAGCGATTGAAAAGAGCGCGAAATAGACTCACCTGGTATGCAATCTGCTGTGGATCAAGAGGAGGAAGAGGTTTCTTTGGAATAATTCCATCTCCAGGGTCCTCTCTCTCATCCTTCCCCAGAAAAGCAGATTGGTCGACGGCCAGATGAAAGTGCAAGTTTGAGAGGTCTGAAGCCTGTCTATTCGGAATGTATCTGTCGTACTGAAAGGGAGGGGTCATTAGAAGCCAAGTGCACAGTAAAGCAAGGAATCAAGACCTGTTTGAGGACTCTTTTTGGCGTCTCTTTCTGCGACGACTTTTGCTTTAGATTGAGCGAGGTTGAAGAGCGCGGCGAGTTCAGTTTCTTTGTTGACGCTGGCCGAAGCCGAGCCGACGCCGAAGCGCGTTTGAGCGGCGTCTTTCGAGGCGGCCGAGGCGAGGACGCGCTTGGCCGCGGCTGGCGACAGAAACGGTTTGTGGCGGCGGCGGTGATGCGGCGGTGCGGCGTTGACGGCGTCGTGGTCGTTGTGGGTCGTGCCAGTGGTTTGGTGGTCGACATTCGGACACGGTTTTGTTGGTGCAGACTTGTTCGAAAAAGAAGAAGAATGTTTATTTGGGAACTGACCCCATTCGGTCAAGCTTAGCTTGTGCTTCTCTCCCACGTCGGGAAACGGTTGCCATCATGTAGATCATCATGAACACAACATACTGCGCTGAAAAATTGCATTCAACATACCAACAAGCGTTGGTGCGCCACTCGTGTATATGCAGATTAAATATACAATCTCAACAACAAGGCTAAGAATTAGAATTGAGCCTTGGTCCCTTATGATTCGCTTCAGCCATTTTAGCGCTACTACTCGTGGATCTTGATGAACAGCCTTGGATTCTCTGAAATGTTCGTGCCTGAAGTTGTTGACGATGTGAGAGGGATTGATTCACTCATTTCTTTGACCCCCATCAGGATTGGGTACGTGAACACAACGGAAAGAATTAAATAGTAAATCATTTCGATTAATTTGTCAAGTAGGTTGATTTGAGGTCGAGAGCAGAGATACACGTGAAGGATGAGGATAATTTTGAGGATATTCTGATGGTTACGTATATGCCAAAACCGATACGAACCAGTAGAGCTATTGCGATATGAAAGGGGTCCCAAAATAGTTTGGATACGCTTACTTATTATGTGGCAAGATCGGCCTGAAACAGCCAGTAACTGATTGAGCCAAATGTGACTCCATAAAGAAACTTGACACGGAAAAAACAGTCTTGGAGCTCCAAGTAGTCAAATAAAAAGCAAAGTTTTACCACCAATGTAGCGATTGAAATAGTTGCTGACGCGGCGAGTGTTCGGGATGGGAAGTTGCGGTGATAGAACCACGTTGTGATTCCCAAACCTATCGCTAGACCTCCTCCGACACCACTCAGAAACTGGGTCATTATATTGTGGTTGTGAAGGATACAGTGTGGGGCGTGTGGTTGGAGTGAGAATGGATGAGCCATTTGTGGTTGCCATAATGATTTTCAGGCAATCACTCCTGCACTTTGCTCATCACCAACTATTTAAAACATGCTTCTTTCTGGCGTTGCAATCACACTCATTACACACATGGGGTTCGACTTCTCCACGCCATCAATTTCACATCCAAAAAAACCCTTGCGTAACTATTTTTTTACAATTTTCCCTAAAAAATTCGAGGGAAAATCAGTCCAAAATGAGGTTGTTTATCCGTATTGCTCTCTTGCTTGCTCTCGTTGCTACCCTCTTTGCCTCTTCCGTGCTGCCAAGTCTGACTCCATCAGCCACGGGGTGAGGACTGGATCAAAGTGTCCAGCAACCCAGCATTCGCATCTCGCCGAGACGTTCCAGTCCCTACCGATAACCAAAACATTGGCGAGACACTCACGACTCCACTATACGATGGAATCTCCAAGTTGACAGCGTACACTGGTATCTACGGAGCCTTCTTGATTGTGTCTGGTGTTGCGTTGGTCTTTTTCGGGCACAAGTTGTTTAAGCCGCTCTTGTTTATTGCTGGATTCTACTTGTTCTCTGTGGTTACGTTTGTGATTCTGCAGAACATTGAGTACTCGAGCAAGCAATCGATTGGAGGTGGTAGTAGGGATCTTGTATACTTTATTGCGTGCCTCATAGTTGGACTTGTGGGAGGTGGACTTGCTGTGTGTCTCTGGAGATTCGGATTCTTTGCGATTGGGGCTGGACTTGGGTATGCCTTGTCATTGCTCTTCTTGACTGCTCTCAAGGATGTGATTACTTCGTCTACTGCACGTTTTATCACCATTGCTGTCTTTGTGATTGCGTTTGGAGTCCTCATCTTCTTCTTTGAAATGCCCATCTTGATCGCTGCTACTTCTGTTGGAGGTGCATACGCCACGTTTGTTGGTATTGACATTTTCGCCCAGACTGGTTTCGTTTGAGAATGCAAGATACATTACTTCTGGCAAGAGTCTTTCTTTGGACTTTGGATCCAAGGGATTCTGGATGCTTGGTGGATGTGTGTTGTTGGCGTTAGTTGGAATTGCAGTCCAGCTTCGTGAAATCAGACACGCTGGAT
Source organism: Rhizoclosmatium globosum (assembly GCA_002104985.1). NCBI lineage: Eukaryota > Fungi > Chytridiomycota > Chytridiomycetes > Chytridiales > Chytriomycetaceae > Rhizoclosmatium > Rhizoclosmatium globosum. The sequence continues at coordinate 299,927 of MCGO01000001.1, read as the reverse complement.
GGAAGCACACTGGATTGTCTCACCGTGACGTTCACCGAGGTGGACTAGTCAAGCGTGAGAATGGAGTTTCAGTTTAGAACCTTATAAGACCTATTTCGACACAAGCGGGTGTCCCTTCAAGTTAAAGTTAAATCAATATCTCATTCTTATCCAGTCAATAAATATCGAATAAATCAGCACAAGTTTTCCTTTTCTTTCTCTGCTATTTCAGAAGAGGAAAGATGGACACACTTGCACCGCGCACCAAACGCGCCGCGGCAACCAAGGCCAAGTACGTCGAGTCCGGCGACGAGTTTGACGAGTTCGACTCTGTGGCTGCGGGGCGTCGTCGTCGTCGAAGCGGGCAAAGAAGGAGGCCGCGGCAGACGACGCCGACTTTGTTGATGACGTTGACGGTGACGCCGACGCCGACGCCGACATGGACTTTCTCTTTGTTGAAGACGTGGACGACGGCGCATTCGATGTCAAGAAACGATCAAATAACATTCTTGCAAACGGGAATGCGGGCCTCAGAGACGCCTTCCTTTGGGAGCACAGAGCCGTGTTCCTGCCCCTGCTGCCGGAGGGGTCCGTTAACCACTTTACTCACATTGAGAAGCTCTTCAAGGACAGGAACGTCGAGAGTACGTGTCTTTCTTGCCCCGTCCCAGTGTCCACTGTCCAGTTGCTAATGCTTTTATCGTCAAATCATATGCAGTTATCCCAAAGCGTCCTGTTGAAACTCCAAAGATGGTCACTGCAACTCTCAAAGACTATCAGCTCAAAGGTCTTGAGTTTCTCGCCTGGCTCGTTGATAACGGAATGAATGGCATCTTGGGTGACGAAATGGGTCTTGGAAAAACACTGCAGACAATCTCAATGCTGAGTTACATGAAAGAGTCAGGAAAGAGTGGTCCGTACCTTGTCGTGTGTCCATTGTCGTGTTGTCGTCGTGGGAAGCGGTATGTTTGTTAGAGTGAGAGCGAGAGTGACAGTCAAGCGAAAACGTTCAAAATGATATGGCCATCAGACGCAAGCAAACTCTGGTGAATATCTTTGACCAACTGTTGTTGTATATTGCTGGTTCTGTCGCAACTGACTTAGTCAACATCATTTACACTGGTACCAAATACCTTTGCTGACCTATAACCCCACAGGAAATCAAACGCTGGACACCAACAATGAAATTCATTCGTTCCACGGTCCCATGAATGAACGTGCCTCCATCAAGCGACGTTGCACGAAAGAAAAGTTCGATATTTATCTGACAACCTATGAACAGCTAGTTGCTGAGGCAGGATGGTTCCGAGTTTCACGAGGATGGCGTTGTGTTGTACTGGATGAGGGACATAAGATCAAGAATGATAAAGCGAATATGAGTGCTGTGGTGTATTCCATTCCATCACAGTACCGCTTTATTCTCACGGGAACTCCTCTGCAGAACAATTTGCAAGAATGTAAGTGGTTGCATTATTTGTTGGGAGGAATGATGGCTGTATGGGCTGTATTTCTACGGGAACTGATTCAAGAAATCAACACCATATACCCCTTCCCCAAGTCATCAAATTCATCACCTAACATGTATAAATAGTGTGGGCGCTACTGCACTACTTGTACCCCCTCGTCTTCACACAGCAAACATCAAGATACTTCTTAGACGCCTTCAACCTTCAACGAGGAAAGTACAACACAGATGGAATTGAAGCAGCGCGAAAACTTTTGGATCTTATCATGCTCAGACGTCTCAAAACACATGTGGATTTGAGTATTCCACCAAAGGAGGAACTCATCAGTGAGTACATTCAGATTGACTTGAATTCCATGCTCACACGAAAGTTTAGTCTACCTTCCCCTTACCCAATGCAGCGTTTCTGGTACAAGCGTCTCCTGACTCGAATGACAACGGAACATTGACCAAATCTTCACTGCACCACTGCACAACCCTGACAATGATAACTCTTCCAACCTTGATCTTGCCTCCCTGGATGAAGGGGGTCCAGAAGACCCGACTGTTGGAAATGGGTCATCATCAACATTCGATTCCACAAGAGAAGTTATGCAATATGCTCAACAGAACCAAAAGGGAGACTGGGCCAAGCTTATGAACTTGTTGTTGCAACTGAGAAAAGTGTGTAACCATCCGTATATTCTTCCAAACTCGGAGCCAGAACCTGTAAGTCCAATCAAACTCTTGAACGAACCACTAAGTTTGACAACTTCAGTACGAAAACGGAGAACACCTCGTTCAAGCTTCTTCAAAGCTTATTTCCTAGACAAGTTCTCCCACAACTCTTTGCAAATGGACACCGTGTCCTATTTTCTCCAATTCACTCGTATGCTTGATATTCTTGAGACTTTATGCGGTTCCGCGAGATTCCATATGCACGTCTTGACGGACGCACGTCGCGACCGCGTAGAAACCTTGACATTCGGTTGTTCCAACGGGCCGATTCTCCGTACCAGGTGTTCTTGATTAGTACTAAGGCGGGAGGTCTTGGAATCAACTTAACGACTGCTGATACTGTGATTATGATTGATAGTGATTGGAATCCTCAGAATGGTAAGGAAGTAGCTTTTGCTTTTTATTTTCAGGACTGATGCATTAGTTTTTAGATTTGCAAGCAATGGCGCGTAGTCACAGAATTGGACAGACCAAGAATGTCAAGGTGTATCGTACCATCTGTAGAGATACTGTAGAAGAGCAAATGTTGACTAGATTGCAAAAGAAGCTGTTTTTGAGTTTGAAGGTGTGCTCATCGTCTTTTATTGATGCTTTGTATTAACAGGCTTTTTAATCAGGTCACAGCTGGCGGTCGTCAACAATCTGACGGAGACGACGCGATGCCATCTCTCTCCAAAGATGACCTTCTCACAATCTTCCGGTACGGAACCAAGACTATCACAAATGATGCCGAAGATGATCCACACGTCTTCCTCGCCAAGTCTGCCGACGAAATCCTCCAAAACTCCCGCGACCACGCTGCCAAACTCCTCGAACTCGTTTCCGACAATGTCGAAGCCCCGACTCAATTCGAACTAGAAGGCTTCGAGTCTGTAAAGTCGCGGTTCTTTGAAGGAAAAGAGCACATCCAAGCACGTAAACTAAGCAAAAACAATTCGGACATTGCTGCTGAATGGAACAACGTGGAGAAACGTGTTCGCGTTCAAAGGACTGTTAAAGTCGGGAGAATATGGTTTTGAAGGAGTTGGAAGGGTGTGAACAGTGGGAGGCTGCGCCGTTGATGACTTCTGCGGAGACGAAGCGGTTGAAGGCTCGAGTTGGGGTTAGTGGGTTGCTACGAAGGAGAGTGAGGAGCCAAAGAAGAGGGTGAAGCGGAAGTTTGATCATCAAGAGGTTTGTTTTTTGGGGCTTTTGTGCCGCTCAGGTTATTAACTCGATGTTCGTTCATAGATTTGTATTGTGTGTGATGAGCCTGGACATATCGTGATGTGTTCAGGATGTCCTCGAGTTGTTCACCCACCTTGCGTTGGAACGGTATGTGTTTCCCCCTTCCATAACCTCAAATTTAAAATCTAATCCCTCAATAAATAGACCATCAAAGCCATGGAACGTCAAGTCCTCTACTTCTGCCCACAACACGAATGTTGCGTCTGTGAGCGCAAAACGCAAGACGCAGGAGGACTCCTCTTCCGTTGTGGAACCTGTTCCAACTCATACTGTGAAGACTGTCTTCCCGTCGATGAGGACATTGTTGAGATTGGGGAACAGTTGCCAGCGTTTGAGGAACTAAATTATGGACCGATTAATCAGGCGTATTACATCAAGTGTCCTCCGTGTGTCAATATGCCGCGGATTTGAAGGCGGAAATGGATGCGGCTGCTGCATTGGAGAATGGAGGGGATCGAAGGAGGCAAGTGCTGTGGAGTTGATGGATCAGGCGTTGTCTGGAAATGAGCCTGCGACTGCTTGGACGAAATTGTGAAGGAAAACCTTGCCAGTTGATTATTTTTTTAAAACAGTTTTTGTGAGATGTGTTTTGTTCCGTTGGAATAGGAACTTTTATGATTTATTATGTTTGCCCCCTCCTTCTTTTTGATTTTCCTAATTTTATCTTGCTGATGTATTCTTTTTTTTTTGAGATTGTGATAAATGCAATGGTGATTGACTGAAAATCTTGAAAGGAACTGGATATTATGTCTGCTTCCAATTCAACGTCTGAAATCTCGTTTACGAGGCTTAACGTCTTGAATGAGTATTTCGAGGCTTTGGAAGCGGGTTAGATTTCGCATTAGGACTTATGACCTGGTTCTATTCTCCACTATTTCCTCGTCCAACAATTGCAGCTTCACCATCATCCTTGTGGTCCATCTCTCAGTGCAACTGTTTTCACTGTCAATGGACTACTAGCCCCACAAGATTGTTTCTTTCGTGTCAAGTTTATTTATGGGACTTTACTACTAGGTCAAACCGCGTACTGGTTATTTCAAGCTAGCCTCGCATACAATGTGAGCTCATCCTATTCAAAAAGTATTCCTGGAACACCCATATTGATATTTCTGGCATTTTTGGTTCGCGTCGGTGTTGGGATTTTCGTAGTATCAAACTACACATGGAAAGTAAACGCAAACCTTGTGTGTTCTTCAATGCTCAATGTTCAAATCAATTTACTTGATAAAGTTATGGAGATTACGTATTCACTGATCCTCTCGATTCTGTTTACATATCCTATTCTAATGGGTGTGAAAGACATCAATGCAAGTATGACCATGACATCGTCGTCAATGTATCAGACCATCGAGATACCATGATAAAAATGATCCTCGAATCGCAGGGCGAAAATGGTTGAAACGAATCATTCGAGATCAAGGGTTTATTCTCATCATTAGTTTGCTTGTTGAGATTTTATATCTTGTGTGTGTATTCACGAGCTCGAATCCTACGCTTGTGAGTACTTGGAATGCCTTGTTTACGACGTCGTACGTCTTTTTGATGATGATTCATATGATTATTACGGTTGCAAGACGCGCGAAGGAGTCGAGTGCTAAGCTCTGAGAGCAGCATCTGTTGTCTCCAAAAACTGAATAAAGAAGCGAGAATGATGGAATCTTGTCAGCAGATTGATATCCTATTGATTTTAATAGAGGATACAGTACGTTGTGACCTGTGGTTGGACTCTTATTTTCTTTCTGTTGACTCCAACGACAATTCCTTCCAAAAACCTTTCATACGAATGGACGCGCCACTTGTGTCCGTTGCCGCAGAGTCCAACACAGACGCTGGCGAAGTGTCAAACGTCGAAGCTGTCAGTACCGTAGAACCAAACGCGGAAATGCTAGCTCAGATGGAGAATTTGATCACTGCACAACGCGAGCATCTAAAGGTTCGCGAGTCCCACATGGATATTATGAGAGAAGCGCTTGCAGATCTCGCCAAGTAAGTTAATAGGTTCCTCCTGTCAAAGTTTGCTAAAAACATGTCATCTTCAGAAAGCGCGAAGAACTAGTCTCGCTTCGGGTGCAAGTGTCTGACGCCATTGAACGAAACGACGTGTGCGCTGTGAACGAGGCCCATGCGCGCATCACCGTTCTCGAAGAGTCGCAGTCGCAGTTCCACGAAATGTTGGAGGCGTCGCAGGCAATTCGCGAATCGGCGCTGTACAAAACCGACAACGACAGCGACACCGACGACATCGAGAACACCGACAACGACAACAAAAAAGAAGACGACGTTGACAACGAGGCCGACGACGAAGACGACACCGACACCGACACCGAATTCAACGAAAGCGACTCGAAGCTAAACGACTTCATCGCGGCGAATCTGGCGTCGTTGTTGGCCGAAGTCAGCGCAATCGATCCGTCGACCGAATCCTCGGCGGCGGCGGCGTCCTGGGTCGCCGACGAACGCGACTCGCTCATTGCGCAGCTCGAAGACCTTCAGCGCCAAAGTCTCAGGGCTCTCAATCAGAGGTCCTCGCAAATCGCTGTTCTCCAGCAGAAACAGGCGGAGTTGGAGGATTTTCAGCGTCAGATTCTTCAACTGGAGGGTCAGATCGAACACATCGACGTGAATGGAGACGAAGACGAAGGACTTGGAGACTGCGCTCCTGCTGAAGAAGGAGAGGGCGAAGGTGAAGGCGTTGATGTATCTATGAAAGATCACACTGAGGGAATCTAGAGGACTACCTTCTTTACCATACATTTATTATTTGCTTTCAATAAATTCATTGACGCTGACGTGAATTCTTTAACTTGGTATTCTAGTAAAATCGCTGGATTATGAGGGGAATACAAAATTGCCTACTTGCTGAGGATTTCCATAGATGCAGATGTTTATTCATCAGTTTGAATCGAAGATAAAGATGTATATACAAAGGTTCATAGATCAATAAATAGTTTAAGCCTTTAGGAGTTAAGACACGGCACTTGTAAATCAATACTGCATTCCACCAGTGTTTCTTTCTGCTTCTAGAGCCCCTATCCATGAGAAGCTCAGAAAGCGAGAAAAGTCACATTGTACTTGAGTGAGGAGCCACTGAATCACCAATGCTTGAGGGCTGAGTCCTGCAGAGTTGTTATCATCTGCCTTGAGTACAATTGTGGAAGCGTAGTAGTTCAAAATAGACATAGACGCATTGAAGACATACACATGGTTGAGATCCGGCACACGAATACCTTCGCAATTGTTACCAAGCATGGTTTTGAGTGCATAGAGCACAGCAATAGTAGACCCTTTCTTTAGATCGCACCACTTGAACGTAGAAGGAATCTGGTCCGAGGCAAGTTCAATGAAAGTAACACCAGTTGCGGATTTCACAGCAACCCTTCCTTCGAGGACATACAGAATCTCAGCCATAAAGCACCAATTCCGAACAGGCCTCAAGTGCTGCTTCCCATCAATAGTAGTGATGAATGAGAAGTAGATTCCCGGCGATGAGGGCGAAGGTAGTGCCTCAAACGCAGGAAAACAAACATTCTTTGCGAATCCAAACGACGAATGGCAGCGTTTTGAATGCGATTCGAGAAAGAGTTCCGAGTCTGGCTGGGCAGTGAAAGAGAACCGGCGTTTCATGTTTTGTGTTTTGGTTTTGTTTCAAAGAAAGTTCTTTTCTATTTCTTCTCTTTTTTTGTTGCTTACATAAAATGATCGCAACAAGGCACAGCTCAGTCGCATTCGCTGGACTTAGACTGCGGATACAGACCATTGGGCGATTGTATTCAACGACTTATTCAAAGGCGATTAGTACTACAACTCCAAATGCCGCTGACAGCTTATCTGGATCGTCAACTGCCTTTGGACCCGTAAGCTGTTCAATCGATAATATTCAGTGAAACTTATCTGTCTTTTTGCTCTCAGAATAGATCAGGACCAGTGTTTGCCGCTGTTCTGACTGAGATTACAAATCAGGCACCCAACGTCAAAACTTTCTCCTTTACAGCTCAATATCCTGTAAACACCTCTGATTCGTCTGAATTTACTTACAAGCCTGGACAATGGGTTGAAGGTAGGCTTACTTTTCAATTACCGCTGGATTCTTATCATTGCCGACAGTTTCGATGCCGTCAAGATCCCCAACAACACCCAAAACTCAGTTTTCAATCTCCAGTGCACCGTCTCCATCATCTCAAACCTTTAAAATCACGGTCAAAGATGCATACCAAAACCCCATAGTCAAACACTTGCATTCACCCCAGCTCCGAACTGGAGACCTCATGTACGCCCAAGTCGGTGGATCATTTTACTATAAAGCCCCGTCGCCTCCTCCAGCTGTAGAAAAGATTCTTATGGTTGCGGGTGGTGTTGGTGTTGCGCCTTTGATTGCAATGCTGGAACATTTGGTCAACGAATCGACATCCTCGGAGACAAGGAGGCGGCGAAATGTGACGCTGATTTACAGTGTGAGAGATGAAAAGGAGCTGTTGTTTTCTGAACGGTTGGAAGAGTTATGTCAAACGTATGTGAATGGGAAGGATGGACTTAACGTTGACGTGCAGTGCTATGTGACTCGTTACGCCTTGAAAGGTAATATATTCTGATAGAGCTTATGAGAACTCATCGTCTCCTTACAGAAGAGGAAGGAAAGGAAGTAGAGGTTGCTAAGAAATCTGATCTGAATCGAGCAGGAATCAAATTCTACTATGGGACTTACATATCTTCGCGTCTCTTGAGCGATTACCTCAGCCAAAGCGATGCGAATATGGACGATACTGTTGTGTACATGTGCGGGCCTGAATCACTAGAAAGAGCAGTACACGGATATCTCAAGCAACTCGAATTCCCATTACAACAACTGCATTTTGAGAAATGGTGGAAGTAAAATGGTGGAAGTACCAATGAAAATAAAACATAAAATACGGTCGCGGGTAAACATTTAAATTTATTTTCGTTCGTTCACAATTCAACGAATCGGTTCATATGCAAGTTGATTACAAGACTGTTCTTGAGTGGCGAGAGGACGGCTGGGTCGCTTTGAAATTTTCTTTGCCAGGTAGACAACGACACAGCAGAAGACAAAAAAGTTCATGAGTTGGAGGAGGCCTGGGGTAATTACGAATGTTCCTGAGGCAGGCACACCTCCAGCAGGTGGAGTAGTTGGAGGAATTCCTCCCGATGGTGGAGCTGGAACAGGTTGGCAGTATGGGGGATATGGGTATGGGTACGGGTATGATGGAGGTGGTGTTCCCGCTCCTGGTTGCCCTCCTGTTGCTGGTGGAGTCGTAGGCGGAAGTGGTGTCGGTGTAGTTCCGCCGACAGCAATTGCAATCTTTTGAATTAACTCAAAAAATAGTAGGAAGCCAACACCCTCGTTTGCAATGCTTTAGTATAAAATTGACATATCAATCAAGCTATACCTGACCCAAGAACGACAACCATAAAATACAGCAATTCCATAAAAGAAGTCGCCTTCACGCGTTGTACCCACGCTTCTGTCTCTGCAACCTCGCCGTTCCGTCGAAACATTTGAGTCACATTGTCAAGACGACCTGTCTGATTTCTCATATCCAACAATGTTTGCTTTCTGCCCATAATACGATCCATCGCACCGCTCAAAGCCTCGTTTACTTTTTGAAGTTGCTGGTCAATAAAGGGAGTTGTACTGGGCTTTTCAGCCTCGCCTTCCACTTCATCATCTTCCTCATTATCATCAACAATAATCGTGTGGGAAGATGAGGTTGAGGACGACGAAGATCCTTGCGGTTTAGGCCGTTGGAAGCGTCCAAAGTTTGTTGAGAAGATTTTGGAATAATATTCGTTCGCGTTGCTTTTGTTGCGTTGATTGTCGGGCTCGTTTACATTGAAAGAGTTTATAGCTGAGCTTATAGATCCATAGGTTTTGTATTCTGGGGTGGGTCGACAGAGCCTGACTGTGATTCTTCAGTTGTCAACCTGTCAAACATTGAGATGAGGAGGCACAGTCATATTGCAAGTCTATACCGAGAATCTGAGCTACTCGAGATTGAAAGATATCTCAAGCTATTTAGAGCAGCTGAGTGTACAAGAGGTGACTGCAACAAAGGGATTGTCAGTCGTCAACTCAAACGGCAAAACACCAATCCAATTAATAAGAGGAAACAAGACTCTTTACCCTCTCATCTGGCAAGGATGTGTTGCGCGTGGAAGAAGATCTCACGCTCCTTGCGGATCCTGGTGGAGTTGAAAACAGACTTGTTCGAGTAGTTAAAGGAGATGCAGTCTTTTTCATTTTCTCGACACTCTCTCGCTACATGAAATCTATAATGTTCTTTGGATTGCAGGTATTGTGATTGGCCTGAGTTTGACAATGTGATTGGGACGCGTCGAACAATTTGGAACTTTTTTTGTAACTCAGCCACCAATTTGAATTGAAAATATTGGAGGGTTATAAATAGTATGTTATTCAGTATTCCTCGTCATCGTCGTCTTCTCGGTTTCGATCGAAACTGGTTCCTCCATAATTCTTGTCCCACCAAGCCAAACCCCGTTTAAGCATTGTTGACGCAAGCATATAAAAAGTGAAAAGTTCAATCAACTGCACAAGCCAGACCGGGAGCGCAGTAAAATAAGTCCCAGGGCATGTTCCAGGCGCTCCAGGGGCAGGAGCAGGAGCGGGAGCTGGCGCAGGAGGCGGAACAACAGGAGGGGTACCCGGTGTTCCGGGTGTTGGTGACGCATCTGACCCCCACAATATCCACTCTAAAAACACGAACAAGAGAATAACTCCCATGGCTTCATGATACAAACAGGTTAGTTCGGGAGAAGCGTAAATTCAGACAAAATCAACTAACCAGAGGCTAACGCCAACACTCCATAAAATAAAATCTCGGATATTGCGGTAGTCTAAAAGACGGTTTTAATATCTTCATTTTTAAGGTAATTTATGTTACCTTGACTCTTTCAATCCACGCTTGTGTCTCTGCTGCGCGTCCATGTCTGTTAAACATTCCAGTTACATTTCCCAGTCGATCTAAATTGCAAGGAATTCAGTTTTGTAGTATAATTGCTGTTTAACACCTACTTGTTGTACTTCGTAGGTGTTGCAAATTCTCCCCCCGATGCAATACTTTTCCAATAGCATCAGTCAAAGCATTACTCGTTTCTTCAATATCTCGTCCAATTTGCTTTCCTTTTGCAGTCTTGAATCCGCCTTCCTCTTCCTCCTCGTTTATTTCCACAAGACAATGATTCGTTGCCAGAGAAGGCTGTGACCGGGTAATAAGATATCGAGGATCATTGAAATTGAGCCCAGATGCACTTCTACTGACTGTTCGTGACGAACTACTGCATCCCGCCGCAGCAGCACGCATGTTACTGCTGGCACGATCACGAACTGAGCCTAGAGATCTAGTTGTTGTACTTGTGGAGCCGTAGTTGTGTATTAAACTGTAATCGGGAAGTTTCTCTTTCGAATCAACAAGAGTTTCAGAGCTTTTTGTTGACCCAGAGTATGAGCTCCTATTAACGAATCAGATCGAATCGAAAGAGGCTGAAGAGATTATTATACTTTATCGACGAAGTAACAGCATGAGATACGGCTCGGAAACGTTGACTGTTTAGGGCTGCGGATTCATACAAGGGACTCTGCACCAATATAAGAAAAAGAACTCAGATAATGCGAGCGCTTACTCGTTCAGTTGGTTTCGCCGATGCTTCGGTGCAGATTTGGGAATATCGTGGCAACGTTGATGAAGTGTCGCGAAATGGATTGAAACTCTGAATGGTGCTGGCAATAGTGGAGGTATCAATCCCAATGTCCGGGATTCTTGATGTGGTTCTTGCTCCTTTCCGTAGGTCCGCGATACAGGCGGTAGGATTCCTCTTCCTCTCAGACGGTGGCATTTTCTTGTTTCCAAATTTAACTAGTTTTCTGGAATAGGTTCGACGCCTCCAAAACGAGTAATTACAAAATGCTTAAATATATTGGATACACGTTGATAGTATTAATTTATACTGGACGATCACCAAAGAGAATGATCAAAGGCAAATAAACTCAAAGTGGAATGAACCAAGAAAGTACAAACACGATTCGAGCAATTTACAAACGACGACCACGACGACCACCCTTTCTACGGGTAGAGTCGGTTGGGGTTGGGGTAACGTCCTCAATACGGCCGATCTTCATACCAGCACGGGCAAGAGCACGGAGGGCAGACTGACCACCTGGACCTGGGGCCTTGGAACCAGTACCACCGGTAGCACGCATCTTGATGTGGAGGGCAGTAACACCGATCTCCTTGCAACGAGCGGCAACATCCTGGGCGGCCAACATGGCAGCGTATGGGGAAGACTCATCACGATCAGCCTTAACCTTCATACCACCTAATCATTTGAAAACTGTTTAGCACAATTGTTTTGTCGGGAGGGGGGTCGGTGGGTTTCAATCTTGGGTTTTTGGACGCTTTCACAGAAAAGGATGGATAAAACAAGCTACTCGAGAAACGAGAGGGAACCTGGAGTGGTGCATGTGGGAGTCACCCCAAAACACCAACTCTGGTCTGTCCCTAACGCCAACCTCTTTCGTTGAATGCTCCAGAGGTTCCCTTTTCGCTACTAGCAATCAAGTACCGAACAAGAAATCCTCCACACCGATGCCGCTCCCTGGTCAATCCAGCACGAGTGAATGAAAGACGGACTGTTGAATTGCAATGCAAATCGAAGTCGCAACGAAGGTCTCCCACTTTCAAGGCTGGAGACGAGGGTGTTTCTTATCAACACGAATGTAGACTACGAACCAGTAACACGGACGATGGTCTCACGGCCAGTCAAATCAGTGACGTGGACGAAGGTGTCGTTGAAGGAGGCGAAGATGTGGGCAACTCCGAAGACGTTCTCTCCCTCACGGGCGTTTGGTCCGAGGACAATGTTCTCCTTTGGGGCGGCGTCAGTGGTCTTCTTTGGGGCCTGGATGATGAAGCAGTTAGCATCGAATGATGGCAGTGCGTTGGAGGCGATGCGATGGTTGGATGCAGTGGGATGGATGGTGGGCGGCATGTCGAGGGATGTCACCACGTACCATTTTCTGAAAGTTGAGAGGGTTGGTGAAAATCGTCTATCTCAACTATTTGCTAACGACAGAAATTAATGCAGGAAGAGAGGAAACCTAAGTGGAATTAGTTCAGAATGCATAGTGTGAGGCGCGACATCTTTTTTCCAATGAATAACATCAGTTTGGCCATACTAATTAATAGTAATATTAATTCAGAAAACCCTATTCCCTCGATATGAATGAGTTATATGGTATCTCGCCGTTCTGCTTTTCTTTTTGCATTTATAAGCTTTATAAGGGAAAGTCGTGGGATTATTTCTATTGAACCCTTGAAATTGCTCTCAAAGGCAACTCGTGGCAACAATCGAGAACGAATTCAAACACAGATGGAATCAGACCACGTGGATCAGCCAACGGCAACAGAGGAAGACCATTCGTCTCAATACTCCCGACTCTCTTATGCCCTTTCCGTCCAGCCAGATGGTCGTATCGAGATTGTCGAACAACCACATGAACACAATCACATTACCGTCTTGGAGGAAAAGGAGCCAGCTTCACAGCCATCTGTCACACCAACTGTTTCAAGCACTACTCCGCCTGCCACTCCCCTGCAAATGATCGCCTTACCTACAACTCCTCCTCGCAAAGAATGCACATGAAGATGGGTCCTCTCAAAAAGTGGGTTGTAAACGTCGATTCCCGCCTTCGCAATGTGGCTTCTGCAACTTCAAACATCTACCACAAGTCTGTTGACACCACAGCCCACATCCTCCATACAACTGTATCAACGACTGTGAATGCAACTAAGGCTGTGGTAGACTCGACTGTAACTGCGACAAAGACTGTCGTGGATTCCACTGTTAAAGGTCTCCATACTTCAAGGTCGTTTTATGATGAAAGTATGAAGGGTGCCCTTGCTGTGGCTGACATCACCAAAGTGGCTACAAACAAGACACTCGATGCTTCCGTGGTGGCGGCGAATAAGACAGCCGAAGTTACAAACAAGGCAGTTGGCGCAACTGAAAAGGTAATGCCCAAGACTGTTCAAGCCACAAAAGCTGCAGCTTCTAAAGTCAGCAACGCAACAATATCTGCGATTGATGCTTCCCTTCACGCTGTCGAACGAGGTGTCGTTCGAGCCGCCAGTTCACTTGGAATCCACAAACAGGAGGTCGAAGAATACAACCCGGTCTTACCAGACGATTTCGATTATTCTTCTGTTCCGCCAATGAACATTGTGATCCATATTGTTGGATCTCGTGGTGATGTTCAGCCGTTTGTTGCATTGGGCAAGGAACTGCAAAAGTATGGCCACCGCGTTCGATTGGCCACACACGCTACTTTTAGAAAGTTTGTAACTGAAAATGGGCTCGAGTTTTATCCGCTTGCCGGAAATCCAGAGGAACTGATGGCGTGTAAGTTGTCTCAAACAAATACAGTAAGCAACTTTATAACGTTAATTCTGCAGATATGGTCAAGAATCCAGGGCTCATTCCAGGAGTCGAATCCCTTCGTGCAGGAGACGTTGGCAAGAAACGTGTCATGATAAAGGAAATCCTCGATTCTACTTACGAGTCTTGTATTCTCCCAGATCCCGAAGACCCTGCCAAAAGACCTTTCCTCTGCGATGCAATCATATCTAACCCACCAGCATTTGGTCACATTCACTGCGCCCAACGTCTCCAAGTTCCACTCCACATCTTCTTTACAATGCCATGGAGTCAAACCCATGCATTCCCACACCCATTAACAAACATGAGCTACTCCAACACTCCGCGTCACCAAATGAACTACCTTTCCTACGATATTGTCGAACTCCTCACCTGGGAAGGCCTCGGCGACATTATCAACAACTTTCGAGCGGGTCTCCTGCTTCCAAAACTCAGTACGGCAGCAGCAGTCCCATATCTCCGCCATCTACACGTTCCACACAGCTACTTGTGGAGTCAGAGTCTGATTGCAAAGCCTGAGGACTGGGGATCGTGGATCGATGTCGTTGGCTTCGTATTCCTCGATTTGGCGAGCTCATACACTCCACCGCAGGACCTTGTGGACTTTTTGAATGCAGGAGAGAAGCCTGTTTATATTGGCTTTGGAAGTATCGTTGTAGATGATCCGGATGCAATGACAAAACTTGTGTTTGATGCAGTCAAGGAGTCTGGAGTGCGTGCGATTGTGTCAAAGGGATGGGGTGGCATTGGTGGTGGGGACCTTAAAGTTCCGGAGAATGTATACTTGATTGGGAACTGTCCACACGATTGGCTGTTTTTGCAAGTTGCCGGTGTAGTGCATCATGGAGGAGCTGGGACCACAGCTGCTGGTTTGAAGGCTGGAAAGCCAACGTTTATCGTTCCTTTCTTTGGAGACCAGCCGTTTTGTAAGTAGTGTATGCTCGATAATTCAGAGGCTTTGAATAATGCTTGAACATAGGGGGATCTATGGTTGCAACTGTTAATGCTGGTCCTGCTCCAATTCCATACAAGGACCTAAATGTAGAAAACTTCGCAGCCTCCATCAAACATCTTCTCCAGTCTGAAGTAATTGAAGCAGCACAAAAAGTGTCTGTTCATATGAACCAAGAGAACGGAGCTATCGCTGGAGCTAGATCATTCCATCGATTCATCTTTGAAAAGGTGCATTTTTGTGAAGTTTACCCAAAACTCCTTGCGCATTACTTGGTTTTGTCAACAGGCCAACGATTAAGTGAACGCGCTGTAGATGAATGGACAAAAGATGGATTGATTAAGCGAAGTGATCTGGTGAAAATATCTGGAAAAGAGTGGGATGTGGACTTTGGTGCTGTGGGTGTTGGGTTGGAGGGACTTCGACTTGTATGAGAAAGCAGCAACTCTATTTTACAGTAAAACTCCATCAATTTACAGTTTAATTTGAAGAAGTTCTATCAAGAAGTGAGATGTTCTCGAAAACGCCATATTTTCCAATACATGTGACTTGTGTTCTCAAACATATTTATTTGTTTACGACTTGTGCGATAATATCAGCCTTCTCCTTTTCTTCTTGTGACAGCAAACGTCCTTTCGCTCTCTTCTCCTCGCGTTCAGAGTACCGATCTACCAAAAAGTCTGATTGGTCTCTCAGCAACACTGTGAACTTGAAAAATTCTGACAGTACAAGGTTAGTATTCGTTAAATTCGAATAACCATCTCTCACCTTCAGCAACATCGATCACACGTTCACGGAAAGAACTGGGTCTCAAACGACCAACTGGCAGTCCTAATTCATCTTCCAAGCCTTCAATCATTTCAAACTCTGTCCAAGCCTTTGGAATCGACGACTGGTTTGGAATTGTAACCATACGCATCCAACGTCCAAGAATTCTCAACGTATTAACTGCGTTGAAGGACTGAGAACCTCCATTCACTTGCGAGACAGCCAAAGTTCTTCCCTGAGTTGGACGAACTGAGCCCAGTTGGAGTGGAATCCAATCAATCATGTTCTTGAAAGTTCCTGTGATTGCACCGTGTTGTTCGGGGGAGACCCACACTTGGCCTTCAGACCACAATGAGAGATCTCTGAGTTCAACGACTTTTGGGTCCTTTTCGGATGTATCGTCCTTGATAGGAAGTCCTGCAGAGAAAAGTCAGAAAAGCTTGTTCGTGTCAATACTAAGCAGATACCATTACCTCGCGGATCAAAGACTTGCACATCACATCCAAGGTCTTCTAGAATCCTAGCGTATTCATAGGCGAGGAGGCGGGAGAAGGACGTCTTCCTCAGTGATCCGTAAAGCACAAGAACCTTTGGAGGTCGGGCCGCGATGTTAAACTGTTTTCCAAGTGCTCTGGCGCCGTCCAATTCAAGGCCGGTGGTCCAGCTGGTTGCGATGCTCGACGGCAATCGGAATGGCTTGTTCATTATAGATGGTTTTTTGGTGGCCGTAATCAAAAAATCAAGAATGCAATTTATGCTCCTCATTTGAAATGGGTATTCTCATTTTGCCACGCTCAAAGGTTGAAGATACGCGAAGTTACTGCCCGCAATTCATCTTGGAACAAACACAAGGTTAACAATTGGTTCGGCACTTGGCCATGATATTTTCTGAATTTAAACAGCCAGCCCCGAAAGAAAGGTCTTTTAAGCGTTGCTACTCTAGAAATAGACCAATCGTTCCTTTGGTGACTTTGTTTGACAAAATTGTCAACACCCTACAAGTCATTGCATCCCAAAGACGCATGTTAAGGCCATCGTCGTACTTCGTACAAGTTTTATCATACAGCCTATGCATAACGCACCTCCTTTGTTACGCCCAACCAACAAAAGATGTGGTCACGATCAAAATAGGAATCCTCCTTCCACTCAGTGTAGCAATCCCTTCATCAACTACAACAGACTCTCAAAATCGAACCTATCAAGATGTTCAGAATATGCGACAGTTTTCAGAAGTACGTTCAATGTTTGTTCCGACAGGGACTCATTAGAGTTACTAGAAGACTGATCTTTCTCAACCGACACTTCACAGTTTGCCGTGAATATATCAACGATACTTCAGCCAAATATACGAGTTGAATTTTTGGAAATAGATTTCTGGAGGAAGAATACCTTATCCTTCAATCCAAGCACATCCACCAATGCTGGATCAGCGGCTGTTCGTGTTATTAAAGCCGTTGAAGCCACACCTAATTTGATTGCAGTGTATGGAGGATTTTCAAGTGCTGCTGCTATGTACGTAAGCCTACTTCCTGTATAATCGAAAGTTTAAACGACAACCCAAATAGCGCAAGTGCGAGCGTTCTATCGCAATACAAAATACCAATGTGCGGTGACTTGCAGGCCTCCCCTGCGCTGTCAAACAAAAATGAGTTTCCATATTACTTTCGAATATACTCTGGACTTGGAATCCACAAACACATTTATCTCCTTTTGAAAGCTTGGGGAGTCAGAAGAGTAGCTATTCTTGTTGGAAACGATCAATTCAATCGTCAAACAGCTACAGATATGATTCAGTTACTTGGTGTTAATGGAATCAAGATTCTTCAAGTTGTTCATGTGGGACCAGTATTTCAGAAAAGCACCTTGAATGCACTGAAGATCGTGGATGCAAGATATATTTTGACGTTTGTCGCGACAGCAAGTCTCAGCAATATATATTTCCATTGCAAGTGAGCTTCCTTCCGTAAATTACTCGTGTTATTGAATTCATGTTTAGAGACCTCATAGGTCCCAAATATGTGTGGATTGGTGTCGACAACCCAAGTTCAAGCAACCCAACAGATCTGGAACAGCAGTTACTGCAAGGATTTATCCTTGTAACACCGAAAAACGTTGGAAATAGGACGCTTTTAAATGATCGCTTTGCTCCCGGCTCTGAATTAGAGTATGCTCTTCAATCGATGTGATAATTTCCTTTGATACGTAAAAACAGTTTTTCCGCTCCAGTCGGTGCTTTCGACTGTATCAACACTTTGCTGTATGGAATCGCTTCGGTTCGTTTTCGTCTAACCAATTTTATGGTCTTCTAAATTCGGATATTAGTTGTTGCAAAGTAACGCTTCGTTTACACCAAAAATGCTTGCGACGCGAAAACTTCAAAGATATTTAAAACCAGTGCTGTTCAGTAATACACGTGAGTGGCTACAAAAAAGGGTAGTAGTCTAATGTCTACAACGAAAGACTATCATGGAGCATATCAAGACCCAATCATTTTAGATCCAATCACAGGAGATTTAATAATGTTGGTGAAGCTTGTTGGATTTTTCCTTCAGGAGGACTAAAATGCAACATATAAACAGCCCTTACTCATTCTTAGATTTTCTCAACTCGGAGGACATTGCGTTCACTGACAGTAATGCAACTCAAATTTTCTTTACAAACTACGCATTTAAATTTAACGGTGGTAAGAAAGCAATGCTTTGTACGCATCCTCCATTTTTTAACAAGTTAAGATAGGTTCAACCATTCCTCCCCCTGATGGACCCCCGATCTTATCTGCAGCTATTGAAATAGACAGTTACGAAGGCTTTTTACTGATATTACTGATCGTTTCTGGTCTCGCACTTTCAGTCATCTGTGCAACACTACTAGTTATGTTTAGATTGAACAAAATCTTTGTGAAGTCTGCGCCCATATTTTCAGGACTCATAATTGTTGGTTCTTTTTTGGCTTATGCCTCGATCGGACTATTGCTGGGAAAGCCAACTGCAATCATCTGCCATCTGCGGTTGTGGTTTCAAGTAATCGGATTCTCCATTGCAATAACCGCATTCTTGGTCAAGAACTACCGCATCCACATGATCTTTTCGAGTCGTACTATTATTCCAAAGAGTAAGCTGTCAAACGAAAGATTCGGAGGTTTCTTGGTGAATTTCATCTTGATTGAAATCGTAAGTTGAATCAAGTTTTCCTTACATTATTAACTTCCAAAAACAGCTCTTATTGATTGCCTGGTCTGTACTCACAAACCCAAAACCGTCCCGCGAAGACGAATACAACCAACAAAACTCATTCCAATGCATCTCAACAGCACCTGACCCAAAATACGACCAAATAACCACAGTCCTCCTATACACCTACAACAGCCTCCTCCTCGTTCTCACCACCCTCCTCGCCTACCTCACACGCAGCGTCAACAGCGACTACAACGAATCCCTCTTCATGTTCTTCTTCGTCATCGCCGCCTCCCTCACAGCCGGCACAACCGTCAACGCCGTCAACGACGAATCCGGAACCCGACCCCTCATAATCCGCAGCGCAGCAACATGGATCTTCACAACCTTCACCCTCCTCACATTCTTTGTCCCGAAAACCGTCGGCGTGTATTGCAGCTACAAGACAACAGAGATGAAGCGGTTGAGCGATATTATTAGTGACGGGAAGAAATCGAGTGGGAGGAAGCGGAGGTCGAGCTTGTATCCGGCGTCGATGGCTGTGGTTGTGAAGCCTGGGTGGAAGTTGCCTACACTTCCGAGACGGGGTAAGACGACGTCGTCGCGGTCGGCGAGTTTGGGGAGACGAGGGTTACGCCGTTCGGTTCTTCGGCTGCTGCGACGAGTAGCGCTACTGTGATTTGCTCCAACGTCAAGAGCGACTCTGTTAAATTCAGTTTGGAGTCTGTGGCGAAACCATGTGCAGCGACGGCGCGGATTATTTCTGATACGCCAACCATCGCTGATAAACCACGTCACGCGAGATCTGTGAGTTCTTTGTGTCCTTTGCCATCAGCTTCGTTGCCAAGGTTTGGGTCACAAGGCAGGATCCACAAATCAAACGACTCGCGACGAACGTCTTTTGATATTTTGACGTGTCCGCAGGTGGGAAGTTATTGTGAATCTTTACATTCCCTGACGGCCAGGTATCGGTATGAAGTTTTGGTACGTTGCTGAAGTGTGTGTGGAAACCATAGCTAACACTTTGTCTCATTATAGGGCAGATATGAATTTGAAATCAACAGACACGTGTATAAGCAGTGGGGATATGGCGAAATTATGATCCATTCCGTTGGAAGTAAAGTATGGCTCTCAGTTGAAATCTGTGGATACGTGGATTGCTTTGTCGTCACAAACATTGACAACCAAATCACACTCAAAGAGAATAGTATATTCGTTCGCGAAACAAGTCGTTTCAAATTCCCACGCGTGTTACGAATTGAACTAGATTCAGACATCGACGCACAAGAGATACTCAAAAACGTGAAAAGCAAATAAACGAGAGTTTCAAATAGATAATCAAGTTTTATACACGAACAAAACGATAATGAATTTCTACGCGTTGTCTTCATCATCAACAACCGTCACAAAGCTTCCAATCGTGCTCCCAGAAACACGCCCACCCAGTTTAGAACCCGACCCTGAACCCCTCTCCACAAAGTCAGTGCTACTACTACCGCCACCATACAACCCTGCATCGTGACTCAACTTCCTCAACCGCCTGAAATTTCCAGCGAGCTCTTGAACATTCACAAGCGGCATATTCACCGGCTGCTGCTGCTGCTGAACCTGTTGACCACCACCACCCTGCTGATCCGCAGGGAAATGGTAAAAGTGGTGATGATGGTGATAATGATGGTGTCGGCTACGATGCGACGCGCGGCTATCGTTAATCGATGACGTGCTTCCATCCAAATGGAATGATGACGCACTGCTCAACGAGGCTGGGGCTTTTGTCTGTGTCATTGGGATCTCGAGGCCTGAGAAGAAGGGGCTGTAGAGAGCGGATGAGTCGGGTTCGACGTCTGTGCTTGCACCGCCTTTGAGGTTGGATCCGGGGGCGGAGGAGATGGATCTTGTTCGGTTGGCGCTGTTGGGTCTGTGGATGGGTTCAACGAGGGATGGTTTTCGACGCATTTGGAAACCGGAAAGGGAGATGGCATCGTCGGAGTCATAGAGTTTTGTTGGAGAGAGGTGGTTATATTCGCTGAATTGTTGGTACCGTGGCTTGGGACGGTGGATAATATCTTGATGGGATTGAGAATCGTTGTGGTTGTGTTGTTGGTTGTAAAGTGGGCGGTCATAGTCCGAGAGGAGGAAGAGAGGAGTGTTGATGAACGAATCGTTACGTGGGACCATTGGGTTGTAAGCTGGTTGAGGGCTCTCACTGTAATCCATCAATTGAGAAGGCTCATTGCTTGGAGAGGATGTCGCCATGCGCAAAAACTCGTTTTTCATGGTTTCATGTGAGGCGCGTTTACGAAGTCCAAAGAATTTAGAGGCTGAGCTAGCAGTAGAGGGAGCGAATGACTTAGCATCGTGATTCAGTCCTTTGATGTGAGAGCTGCTTTTTGTCTTTCCTCCTGATTGCCACTTTGAAAAGCGTGACAACATAGATTGTTTGTTTTCCTGCAAATGGGGATGGTTAAGCTCGCTGCAGAATTTAACAAACAAGAATACCTGAGTGCCATCGTCCACATCCATCCAATCATCATCAACATTCACAGAGACAGGGTTTTCTGATCTGTTTCCAGAAACGCTGGAGTGTAAGCTACCCGTAGCTTGTTGTGGCGGCTCTTCCGTGTCAGTTTTTGCAGCAGCTTTGGCATACGAAATAGCAGGTGTTCTTTGCTTCCCCCAATAAGACTTTGAGGTTGCCGACGAAATACTTCCACCTTCTCCATGATTGTTCTGTTCTCCTGAATCCAAGCTCTTGGTATCCACAGACCCAAATTTCATAGAACTCGCACTGACGGCAGGAGACTTTCCTTTACTGCTGGTTTCCGTTTGTTGTTGCTTAGTGGCAGCGCTAGAACCCGACGGCCAGAACCTCGACACAGAAGGTTCTTTAACAGAAGCCTTCCCAGTTTCGTCAACAGCAGCTTTCTTGGTACTACTCAATGCAGTTGCTTTCTTTCCCTTCTTTGTCGGCAACGATAAAATCGGAACTCCGCGGCCGACAGCATCGTCAACTGTAGAAGATTCTTCTTTGGCCAACAAAGACACAGGCTCGACATGGTCTCCAAGAGTCGCAGGACTTCCCACACGACTATTTCCACTTCCTGCAGCACTCGCACTACTTTTGATTGGCCAGAATCCTTTCATGACTGCAGCAACAGGACTCTGTGGAACGGCAGGTTTATCTCCGCCAAGTCCCGGACTGAGAGCACTCGTCAGATCCGCATTTGATTTCCTCTTGAATAGCGTGAGTTTCGGAAGAATACTAGAACTAGTTGTGGATGTAGTGGGTACAGAATTTGAAGCTGAATTGGGTGGAGAAATGGATGCGTCTTGCAATTCATTGACACTTGGTGGACGACTGAATCCACGTTTCCAGAAAGGTACTGAAGAAGAAGACGTTGGAGGGGCTGTTGTGGCGCTTGACTCTGATTCTCCGTCATCTCTGAGTTTCATTACTTGTTCGAATTCTCGTGTACTTGTTGCGCGAGAGATTCCACTTTTGTAGCTGTGTTGGTCTGTTGCACTGTCTATATCTGCGGGTGCTGTTTGCTTGCGGAGGGAGGAGAGGGAAGCGTCACGCGTCATGGAAGGAGGTGTTGGGTGTTGGAACGGAACTTGGATGGGAAGAGGGGCAGTGGAGTTGGATGAGGGATTACGTGATGGAAAAGTGAAAGATGGGACGCTTTTGGCGACAGGGATTCCTTGTTCTGTTTGCTGAATAAGGTGATGTGGCTCTTCTGCTGATGAGGAAAAGGTACGGCGATGCTGTGGAGGCATGGGCATCAAGTCAGGGTTTACAGCGTCCGAGTCTGAGTTTTCAGCATTCAAGTCGAAGCGGGCGCTGTTTGCTGTGGTGAGAGTTAGTGTGGAAGTAATTAGATGAATATCGCACCATCAAAGTCTGAGCCAGAAAGATGTGACTGCAAAAAGTGATGGCGTCTCTTTTGATTTGCAGAAGACTTCTTTGATGAGTTGCTGTAGTATTTGAAGTGTCTGATGGGAGGTGGCGTTTGAGGAGTCAAGGGGGTTGCCGGGGAATCCGAGGCCGTGTCGTTTGAGACCCGGCGTCGATCGATTCCTCTCACTTGACTTCGAGGCGAAGCAGGGACGTTGAGGAGGGAGACGGGCTGTTGCGGCATTCGGAGTTTGCGCTGTCTCAGGGCCGAATCGATTAACTGGTCGTCTGACTGGACTTCGTTTGCCGAGATTGAGTTTCTGTGAGAGATGATCTTTGCTCTGACTGGCGAGGGAATGTGGCCAGACTTTGCGGCCTGAGACGGAGAAGGAGAAGGAGAAGGTGAGACAGCTTGAAACACCACTACTCCTACTACCAACAACAACACACCTTCACCCGCTTCTTCCGCGTGGAAAGCAGTCGCCGCAGCAGAAATGCGAATCCGAGAAAGGCGGCAACGACAAGAACAAGAATCTCGGTGCCGGGCTCGTCGGGTGGTGGCGGTGACTCAGACGGCGGCGGCGGCGGCTCAGACACCGACCGCAGTGGCGTGGCTCGAGGCGCGGCAAACGACGGCGCGATGAAGTCGTCGCGGATCTGTTGCTGCGGATTCGGACACAGACATTGCGCCGACGACGAGGACATTCACCTTCTTTCGGTGAAACAAATAAATCAACTCAACTCGAATCGCTTTATTAATCCACTCGCAACACTTCTACTTGATCTTCTTGCTCTCTTTCTCATCCTTCTCATCGGATGCCTTGAAGCCAAGTACGCCTGCAATTGGCTGCACAAGTCGGTTGATGGCCTTGTGGCTCCCAGGCAGCACAGCCTTTGCAACCTGCCACCGCACTGGCCCAAGCGCCCGGTTCAACAGATACGCCAACAACACATTGCCGCCCTTTTCAAACACCCACGTGAACACTGTCAACTTGTTTGTGCGGCAAAACTCGGCTGGGTCTACACCGGCGTATTGCAAACCAATGTAGATGATGCCAAACGAGATCCATCCAAGAATCTGCAGTATAACAATTCCAGAAGGTCCAAACTCTTCGCCTAGGGCCTTGATTGCATTCGGTAGGGTTTCCATGATGTTGTTTTTTGAACTTGAGTTTTTTTGGAACTCTCTTGAAGCATTCTTTCTAGCAATGTCTTAATAGTACGAGCATCGAACGTCAACTGAACAGCCTCTGACACAAAAACACTTTCTCTGACACTTTCCCCACAAAAACGATCAAGAATGCCACACCACTTCCACGCCGCCCGCGAAGCCTGTACGCGCTGCCACAATCAGAAAAAGAAGTGCATTGCAGTTCCAGACACATCATTCTGTGATCGCTGCCAACGACTCGGAGTCTCAGACTTGTGCGATATTGGTCAGTCGGAGCCCATCCCGATCCTGACAAAGCCGACAGCTTGTTCCCGTTGCCGAAGACAACGTAAAAAATGTGTCATGGGACCTTTGGCTTGCGAAAGATGTGTCCGATTGGGTGTGGAAAGGGAATGCATAAGACCTGATAACAACTACTCTGTTGTTGATCTTTCGCAATCGGATGAGCCCGATCTTGTACCTCCTGCATTGATTCCTGCCGCTCCTATCCCTCTTCTTCCTGTACAAAACTTGCAAAGTATGGAGGAAATCATCAACGTTGACGGTACTACAACAAGTAAATCAAGTTCTCCGTCACATTATCATGCCCGATCTTCTCTCTCGCCCTCACTCTTGCACCACTTTATGGACGCCATGGAATCTCCCATAGTTGACTCGAAAAACAGCGACTGGAGTATGGAGGATGCTGATTTGATGCCAACCTTTTCAGATTGGCTCCTTGTTTACAACTACCTCACAAATAACGGCACAGAATTTCCTGTGTCTGCAGAATTCGATGCTGAAAGGCTACTTCAAAACTATTTTCAAAAGTGTGCTGTCTTGCGGTATGTTGTTTGTCCACCTTTGAAACGGCATGATTTCAACTTTTACACTAGCTTGATCCTCTGCTGTTGGGCCGTCACTTTCAGTCATAATCCAGGAGAAGAAGTGAATTCGGCAATGTACTTCTCACGAGCTCGTAAAGCGCTTCTTCGATCTGATTTGTCTCCATCTGCGGACTTAGTCAAGGCATACTCCATGATCTACAGTCATGCTTTATGTGAGTATTCTTCAATGGTTTCTCAAAAGTTATATTCATAAATATCAATAGATCGCGACCAGCCTGCGATTGGACGGCCATTTCTTCGGAATGCAATGGAAATGATTCTCGAGCTCAAATTAGATGAAGATCCCGACACATTGCCATGGTTAAACCACCTCTCAATTAGAGAAAAAGAGGAACTGCGACGAGTGTTTTACATCTGTTACTATTACTACTGCCTCGAGCTTTCCACATCCCCTGACGCATTCCACCTCCCAGTCTCCGGCCACAAAGTAAACCAACCAATTCAAATCTACGACCCAAACCCAATCTTTGTCCAACTCAACACAATGAAATGGGTCTCAGAGCTCCGAAACGTAATCGGGTCCGCTAAACAACTCTTCTCCTCACCACCACCCTCAATTCCGCATCTCCTCAACCCCACCACAACCTCACATTTACAAAACCGCCTCCTCTCAATCCAATCCTCAATACCACCTGAATTCATATGGCATTTTACATCCCCCTTCCAAATCACCCTCCTCGAGATCCCAACTCTCATAGCCCAAGTCCGAACCCTCCAAGACTACCTCAAAGAAATCAACACCCTCTACTACTCAACCATATCCGTCCTCACGCGTCCCATACTCTTCCTTACAACCATCCCACCACCCAGATTCACACCCTCACAACAAACCACAATCACAGCCGCGTCGACGCGGTGCATAGAATCCGCGTGGCGGTTTTCGGCTGTATGGGTGTTTCTGGAGTACATGTCGACTGGGCCTGGGTCAACGCTGTTGGTCGACTCGGAGCGTGGGTTTTTTGGGAATAAGGGGTTGTTGTATCCTGTGTGGGAATGTTGTATTGTGTTTTGGTTTGTGGCGTGTAAGATGGATCCAGCATGGCGTGCTCAGATTTATGGGAATGGTGATGATGGGGAGGCTGTACGGCGGATGAAGGGGATGGTTGGGAAGTTGAAGGATGGGAAGGCGGGTGGTGCTGCTGTGCCGATTGTTGATGGGATTGAGGGGATGATTTTTGAGATGGAGGAATGTTTGAGTGGAATCAGGAGGGGAGTTACTGTGAATGCGGGTGAGACTGGGTTGGAGTTGGGGATGAAGGTGATGACGATTGGCGGAACGCGTGTAGATGAAGAT
This sequence comes from Rhizoclosmatium globosum, assembly GCA_002104985.1. Taxonomy (NCBI): domain Eukaryota; kingdom Fungi; phylum Chytridiomycota; class Chytridiomycetes; order Chytridiales; family Chytriomycetaceae; genus Rhizoclosmatium; species Rhizoclosmatium globosum. Next base: position 273,932 of record MCGO01000001.1, on the reverse strand, counting down.
TCACCGATTTCCGAGCCGTATTGTTTTCTTGGTTTGCTTGGGTTTGAGATTGGGAATAACATTCGATGGAAGGGTAGGAAGGAAGAGTCTTGGCGGTTGTTTTGGAAATTGAACAGTTAATTTTAAGAGTAATATTAGGTTGAAGCTATAGCTTGAGTTTCGGAATTGGCCACCCCACCGTTGATAAATCTCAAAAGCAACGTGAGTCTCCACTACACTCATTGAGCCGCGTTTATGATTGCTCGCATCTGTTTTGTGGTTCAGAAGCTCCAATGCTTGCCTAAAGACTAATACGTACTGAAATTGATACGCTCAACATACAAGCATGTTGTATAGTGTAGTGGTGATCACACTGGTTTTTGATACCAGCAACCCCGGTTCGAATCCGGGTACGACCTTCTCGTTGTTTTCGTGGTTGTAGTAATGTTGGCGGGTGGGGGTGGTTTTGTTTTGTGAGTCTCTGGCAATGTTATTGACATTGCCCCCCAGAAATACTTCCTTCCCATAATTATTCATATTTCGGCTGGCTACCTAGTAAGATTGCTGGTGGGGAGGTGGTAAAATGTTCTTGAAATTGAACAATACTTTTCAAACTTTTCTTAAGAGCTATTAATCCAACATACCCAACAAATCTTCTTCTTCTTCCTCTTCTGCTACATCAGCACTGGCGATGAATGAACCCGCAACAGCATCGGCAAAGAACTCAGCTGCCTCAGCGTCACTGACACGACTCCCCGCCACATCAGAAACTGAAATCAGTCCAACTTGCTTCGTTTCCTTTTTCACCACACCCCAAAACCCTTTGTATCGGTCATCAAATGATAACCCCTTAACCTCTCCCATCAATTCGTTGTACCGGTTCCATAATCCACGTTTGACACCTTCTTCGCGCATAGCAACCAAACATGACACAGCTTTTCCATAAAACTGAGAGCCAATAGATTCTTTGATGAATCCAATCACACGAGCCGCCATTTGGTTCATTGCAGCCGCCACAACTCCTTCATCGTTCCTTGAAACAAGTGCCTTGAAATCAGAAACAGGATCCGCCGTACCGACAGAAGTAACAGCGGCACCTGCAACGTTGTCAAAGGAAGTCGTGATATCCGCGGCCGCTGATGCAGCTGCATTCAAGACATCTTTTTCCAGCTCCTTGGCATTGTCCACGCCGCGCTTGAAACGTTTGCGGTTATCTTCCTTCTCAAGATCAATCTTTGTGATTTCAAAAGCGGATTTGAAAGCTTCTAGAGAGCGTTTGGCCTTGTCAACAAGCTCTGGCATCGGCAGAACACCAGCGACGAAACGTGGGTCGAGTGGAGGCAGATCTTTGGATTTGGGGTTGATTGCACGATGAGCGATGCATTGGTACATTCGTTGATATCCTGGATTAAACAGGTCGGATGGCTTGTACGCTTCTCCAGGTTCACTATTTTCGTTTTAGTTACACAACGGAAAGGAAAAGGAAATAACACGAACCCATCATCCGAATCCAGTGCTGTCATCAAATCCATATCATCAATGAAAGCATCAATTCGACGATCTGCTTCAGTCGTCTCCACGATTCTATGCAACATTTTTCTTCGCTTTGACTCTCCTGACTGAGATAAACCCGCCTGACTCAATAGATCAGCAGCCAAAGAAGCTGAAGCAGATTCATGAAAAGTTTGCGTTGCAGACGAGCCACCGTGATTCAACAACAGTGGCGCCAACGTCGTAAATGAATACTCTCTCACGTCTTCCTTAAATGGAAGCTGAATCCAAGCACACCAGATTTTTTTACCAATGTGGGGAACAAGGATTCCGAGTTTGGGCGACGCATCATTGATACGGACGTAACGAACGAGGGCGTACATATCTTTAGCCTGCAAAGAGGAGGCAAGCACTTCGAACAGTCTCTTTCCTTCAGATGGAGCCGTAGGATCTGGAATTATTTGCATCGGGTCGTTGATTAGGAGCTCTCGCGAAACGTCGGAACTTTTGATGAAACCCAACATGCTGAATCCTTTAATCGTGTGGAGTTTCATGGCATCTCTATCTTCTTCGCTGAATGGGATTAAGTCTTTGCCGTATTTGTATGCACGAATCAAGTCCTCCTTTTCGAGAGTGATTCCATCCATAGCAACATCAGGATCTGCTCCATCAATAGCCACATCTTTGACTTTATAAGTACGTTCCATAGCCACGTCTCCGAGGAACGCGTCGTTACTGCCTTCGGCTGCTTCAGCTCCAGCCCTAGACCACTTTTTCGCACTTGGGAGTTTCGCTTCTTTCACTTTCGAGTAGGCCCAAACAGGAAAACTGAGACTATTTGTTTGGTCTTCCGGGTCACCAAGAGTCATACCACAGCGAATCAGAGTTGTAGGTTTTACGGCGCGAGTTCGCAGACTTCCCAAAATGGAAAGAGCCTCAGAACCAGTAAATATGTCTCCTTTTGTAGATTCGGCAAATGACCTCATGAAGCGTTCATTTTCAGCTCGAGCAGATTTATCAGAGTCTGGTGGTGGATCATCTTTGAAACCAAAGCCACTGGAGAAGCATGGTAAGCAACAGGCAAAACACAAGCGTAATTTACATTAAGTTCACTTTAACTTCGTAACTGACGGCTCTTTGGATAATCGAGCGTGTGTCCGCTTGATTGATGGGAGACGAAAAGTCCGACAACACAAAGATCGTCTTTGCCCACTTCAGATGTTTGCAATGCCTGTCAAGGAGCGACACAGCGACAACGATACCATCAAGGACTGTATAGGAGTCATCAGCAGTGGGGAAGTAAACCCAAGCAACTTACTGTCTCCAGAGCCCTGCCCCTTCACGCAACCACCAGTTACGAATTCGAGAGTCTTTAAATTTGCCATTTCAATATCAGTGTACGTGGTAATGTGTTCATAGCCCCCATTCGCTTCGTTGACGTGGTTGTCCGTTTCTGCACAGACTGTTATTAAGTCCACTCATTCGTTTTGAGGCCTCTTACCATCAGTTCCAACCAACATGACTGACACAAGGTCTGTCTTTCGGCCTTGGATGATCTGTTGGATATGCTTAGTGTGAGTATGCTGATGTAACCCACCTTTGAGTGGAGAATGTGTTGGACGGCCATACACGCACTGTCGAGGTGACTTATTCCATGGCTGTCCTTTGTTCGCCACATACTGCGTCCTACATCGATTAGAAGAACGGCAGCTTCTTTGTTGGCCATTTTCAAGATAATTAATTGCGAAAAGGAACGAAATATTCTTTAATCACAATTCATCTACTTCTCTCCTCGTGCCTCCTTTCTGGCGGCATGAGCTTCAGGGTCAAACTTGGTTTTGTTTGGTCCAGTCTTTCTCAACCGCTTTCCTTGTTTGTCTCGTTCAGCTGCGCGTTCCTCCAATTCCTTCTTTGAAAGCTGTCTTGGTTTCTCGAATAGGGAGGGGTCTCGTTCAGCTTCCAACCGACGCTCTTCAGCTTCTTTCCTCTTTCGCTCAAGCTCGGCTTCCTCCTCTTCAAGCTTCTTTCTACGCCAGTATTCGGCAGCTTCTTCTTCTTCCTTTTGTTTGCGAGCCTGTTCCTCTTCATCAGTCTCTTGCTTTGTGGCTTCAGGAAGAATCAATGGTGCCCATCTGCGCATGGATTTGCCCTCCGCATCTTCTCCCATGTATGCATCAAGAGTTCCATTCACGGACATGATAAGCTGACGGTAGTTTGTTGTAACGAACGCACAAATCTCTTTCAAGCGCCACGACTCTTTGTTTTTCGTACTGAGCTTCTTGTATTCTACAGCAATTGCTTTCTGGATACCCGCTGCAAGAGACTTATCAATGCCATTAGGAGCATGATCCATGGTGATTGTAGCCGTGTATGCATCGAATGAAGGAATTGTGAGGTTGAAGATGAGTTCAAAGATATCAAACATATGGCATGATTCAGGTTGAGGAACTCGGATGGTGAGAGTGAGAGGGAATGGAGCTGTTGCCGAGGTTGAAGGGATAAGCTTGAAAGGAATTGAAGGGTCTGCTGACTTCAAAGCTTGGCATTCACTTTTAAGGGCGTCTTTGGCGGAACTCATAGTCGTTTGCGTGTGTGTTGAGACGTTGGAGGCACTTGGATGCTCAGTTCGGAGAAAAAAAAGAGTGAGAGAAGCAGCAGTGAGGTGAGTCCAGGTCAAGAGTACAGAAAGGCAACAATATCAATAAAATTACATTTTAATTCAATGTTTCCTTATCTTTCTTGTGCAATGTTGCCACTGTTTGAGTTCGCCAGTCTCTTCCAGAAGTCCCCACGAAACAAATCTTTGAAATGCCCCCTGGTCCACCACCTCCACCACCTCCTCCAGCAGCAGGTCCAAGCGCTCCACCAGCTCCTGCGCCGTCCGCCTTGCTGAAGAGTATCGAACGCGGGACTAAACTCAAAAAGACAGTGACAAATGATCGATCAGCTCCAATCGTCGAAGGTACGCGAGCTTCGTTTGCTGTAGTTAAATATTAACAGAATTACACAGCTCCTAAAGGTGGCAGTGGTGGAGGAATGGGAGGCATGCCACCTCCGCAGGTTCCTGGTTCAGGTGCAGCAAGTAGTGCCCCATCATCATCAGGACCACCGATGGGAGGTGGAATGGGAGGTCTCTTTGCAGGTGGAATGCCCAAGTTAAAGTCGACTGGAAGTGGACCTGGTGCGTTGAATAACTCTAAAGTAATAGAGGGAAGCTTATTCGAAATATAGGCTCGTCGCCAGCCCCAGTTCCAAAGCCTCCCGTGACTCCCGCAAAGCCATCAACTCCCTCTGGTGGAAGTAGTGGCGCACCACCTCCTCCCTCACGAGCAAATATCCCTCCACCATCCCAACAATCATCTTATGCTCCTCCTCCCCCTTCACGAGCCAATATTCCACCTCCTCAGCCTCAACAATCGTTTGTTCCACCCACTCCCCCAAAGCGCCCTTCATTCGGTGGTCCCACAGAAAACACACCACCACCAGCACCACCTCGAACGGGCCCTGCTCCTCCTGCGAGACCCAACCCAACTCCTTCATCCGCGCCAGCTCCTCCACCACGTCCTGGAGGCTCTACTGCTACGAGTACCCCGTCTCCCGCGTTCAATCGACCACCTCCAACTCCGCAAAAGCCTCTGCAATCATCAGGATATGGATCTAACGTCGAATCTGGATTTGAGCAAGACGGTCGATGGAGGTTTCATACGGAATTGCCACCAATTAGGCTGTATCCAAATGGTATAAGTCGAATCATTTATTCGAGTTTATTTCTTTCTCATCTCTCTTTCCAGGTGAAATTGCGAGTGCTGCAGGAGGTGGATATGGCAGACACGGATCTGTTTCTTCAATTGGAGGAGCTGGATCAAAGTCAAGACCTCCTCCACCCCCTCCACCACGACGTTAATTGCATACTGTTAGTTGTTCATTAACAAGGAGAGAGGAGAATATTACCTTGGAATTCTTTGTTTTTATGCTTCATATAAGTTCCCATGCAAGTTGTGTTGTCTAAAATACATTGCTCATAAGAAAAAGCTACTTTTTGAAAGTTCGGTTAGAAGTTCGGCTGCCTTAAGTCTTTGAGTGATTTGGCGTTCATGTTCGACGAATGAAGTTCGTTTCAAATGGAACAAACACTTGAACCTCTCTCAAACTCATTCAAAAACGGCCCAAGACCAAAATGGATTTTCATCAATCAAACAATCACCCAACCAATCAACCAAATGTTCCTCCCTGATATCTCGAATGTTGTAAACTCGGCGGTTGCCACAGAGAACGTCAAGAAACTGTCCAATGAAGAGCAACTGCGGGCCACCTTCACCAATGCAGGACAAGGACATGTCTTTCAGTATTTCGATACCTTGAGCTCGGAAGGCAAAGCGTCTCTTCTCGCCCAGCTCGCGGATATTGATGTTGATCGCTGCAATCGGATCTTTGCGAAAGCCACATCCCCCCAAACTTGCAGCAATTCCATCGAGCCATTGCCAGCAGATTCATTCAGTTCAACTATAAATCCGAGCGAAGTAGATTCTATCAAGGATTGGAGAGCCACTGGACTGAAACTGATTGCAGAAGGAAAAGTTGCTGTCATTCTTCTTGCTGGCGGGCAAGGAACTCGACTTGGCTCTTCCGCCCCAAAAGGATGCTACGATATAAACTTGCCTTCACACAAGTCTCTCTTCCAGTTGCAAGCTGAGCGAATTTTATCTATTCAAAGAATTGCTCGAAATGCATACCCAGAGTCACAAGGAACGGGAATTATTCCTTGGTACGTAATGACATCGGGTCCAACTCGTGCCGCCACAGAATGTTTCTTCAAAGATAACAACTTCTTTGGACTGTTGGAAGAAAACGTTATGTTCTTCAATCAGGGAGTTCTTCCAGCTTTTGGGATGGATGGCAAGATTCTGATGGAAGACAAGGGCGTTCTTGCAACTGCCCCTGATGGAAATGGTGGAATTTATAAAGCATTGAAGAGGGAAGGTGTGTTGGCGGACTTGGGCAGACGAGCGATTCCTTTTGTTCACGCTTATTGCGTTGATAATTGGTGAGTTTGATTCCTTTAGACAGCATTTTATTAACTGTCACCAAATTGCAGTCTTGTCAAAGTTGCTGATCCTGTCTTCATCGGTTATTGCGTCGCGAAGAAAGCGAATTGTGGAGCCAAAGTCGTTCCGAAACAACGTGCGTCTGAGCCAGTTGGTGTTGTCTGCTTGCGAAACAATAAGTTTGCCGTCGTCGAATACAGTGAAATACCACTCGAACTGTCCAACCAGCTCAATGCTGACGGCAAGACCCTGACATACAATGCAGCAAACATTGCGAATCATTTCTATACCACAGAATTCCTCAACAGCATTGATGAAATGGAGCAAACCCTGGAGTTTCATGTCGCCAAAAAGAAGATCAAGCACATTGATATGAAAACTGGGGAGCTCGTTATTCCTACGACCAACAATGGAATTAAGCTGGAACTCTTTATATTCGATGTGTTTCCTTTCGTTGAGAGAATGGCTGTGTTGGAGACCGCAAGAAAGGAGGAGTTCAGCCCTTTGAAGAATGCAAGTGGTTGCAAAGACGGAGATTCACCCGAAACGTCTCGTGCTGATATTCTGGCGCAACACAAACGATTTATTGAGGCCGCTGGAGGTACTGCCATTGGAGATGTCGAGTTAAGTCCATTGTTGACGTATGATGGCGAAGGTTTGGAGTCCTTGGATGGAGTTACAGTCAAAGGTCCATTGGTTGTCTCACATTTGTAACCTCAGTCTACCAGCTCATCAAATAAATATTGTAATACTATTTTTTAGCAGCAATAATATGAGAAAGACTAAACAAAAATCATACGAGGAAAAAAATCAAATTACTTTTGCTTGTCCCTATTCAAGCACACCATAAGAATGAAGGCAATCACACGATATCCCAGAGCCACTACAACCATCAACAACAAGTTTCGAGTGGATCGTCCCAATTCATAGCCAAAGTGATCGTTTGGAATGCTTGTGTCAAACACATCAATATATTGCTCGATCCAAGATTCAAACAGCGCTTCCGAGGCCCATCTGTTTGTTCCAAGCGCGTAAATCCATAGAGTGCCTTGTTCAGCGGCCTCTTTAATTGTTGGTGCGAACCCACAGAGCACTCCCAAAATCATTCCAGATGTGACACCCATAAGTGGAGCATTTTCGCGGCGAACCAACATAGACACAATCATCGACAGCCCATAAATTCCAAAGAAGTTGAGGAACATTGCGCCATATTGAAGTCCAAGGTTGATAGGAGGATGGGACATCAGGTAATAAACAGCAGAAAAGTGTGCAGCAGCCATAGCAATTCTGAAAATGATTGAGATGTTTTTGCCCTAAGTAATCATAAGCGCCTTAATTATTTTCTATACTTATTCCACTTACGATAAAGTATGCTAGCTTGTTGTGTCCAGCAGCAGCTTCGCGATAATAAATTGCCATTTCCTCACCAAAGACCTTGACAGCTGGTGGAGCACCAACAAGAGCAATGACAATACCGTTAATCATTCCCAGAAGCGCCAAATATACAGCATCTTGTTCGCCTGAAATCAGTGTGAAAGGAGCCACGAAGATTCCGCGATATGCCTCGCCCTCAGGTGAACTCATGCCAATCATGAGACCAGTAAGAGCTCCCAAAAATGATTCCATCACAAACGCGCCAATAAGTCGAGTTTGCTGAAGGATTGAGCGATTGTGAGCCAGAATAACCTGTCGAGTAAAGGATGCACCACGCTTCGAGATGACATCGGACATAGCAGATAAAGCAGCGACATTGTTCTCATGGGAATCAATCTTTTGACTCGCTAGAAGAGCTTCTTTGCTTTGCGAATGTTGAATCCATTGTTGTACAATGTTGCTCACATGCTGACGTTCAAGTGGTACACCAGGTTGTAATTCTCCTCGACCAGAAAGAATGTCCATGAGTACATCTGCTGGATTGAGTCTGCTGTCAAATACGAAGCCCAGGCTTTCAAAGTATTGTTGGACGCCGTCAACTGGTCCGATGTAGGCAGTAAGACCACCGGGAGCAATCATAAGCACATCATCGAACGCTTCAAAGATTTCGAGACGCGGTTGGTGAATAACTGCTACGATAGTGAGTCCAAGACGAGAAATAGAAGACATGATGTTGATGGCATCCAAGGCTGCAGTGGAATCAAGACCTGAAGTCGGCTCGTCCAGGAAAATTGAAAGGGGTGCTGTAAACGAGAGATGAAAATTAGGCGTGCGCAGTAACAAGTGAGGAACTTACCCGCTGCTAATTCTAGTCCAATATTCACACGCTTTCTCTGACCTCCAGAGATTCCACGATCTAACGTGCTTCCAATGCGAGAATTCGCAACATGGGCCAAACTAAGCGACAGGCATTAGTAAGGATGGGCTAAAATTACACAACATCTCACTTTAACGCCTTTAACAACGAATCAACATGATCTTCGACCTCCTTGTTAGACCAGGTCTGTGGCAAACGAATACGAGCAGAGTACAAAATGTTTTCGCGGACAGTCAACTCTGGAATCATAATATCGTCTTGGGGAACGTAACCAATAATCTTGCGATACTTTTCCATCTCGGCAACAACGTCATTGATGCGAAGCGTTCCATCAGTTCTTGAAACTTTTCCCATCAGTACGTTCATGAAAGTAGTCTTTCCGGCCCCTTAAAAAATTGAAGTCAGAGTTGTGTAATAAGCAAAACCGAAATATAACATACCAGAAGGACCCATAATGGCGGTCATACGACCAGATTTGATTTCTCCAGATACCCCCTTCAAAATCTGTTTACCAGTTGCAAGTTTCAAGGACAGGCCTTCGAACTTGAAATCCATCCTCAGGCTCTCATGTCCCTCGAGCCCCTTCTTGAATCCCTCCGTAAGAATAGAAATATTCTTTGAAATTGTATCGTTTTTGATGGCTTGAACAGGAATCAAAGTCCGAGTATCAATCTCCGAGGTAGGAGTTTTCTCATATTCTTTCTTTTTGAGGTACCTGTTGGAGAAGTCGATGTATGCCTTTTGCAAAGCGTACGGAATCAAAGCTGAGATTGGCTCATTGTTCGCCTTGAGTTCGCGAAGGCGGTAAAACAAGAAGATAGCAGCAATGAGCACATCAATCGCAACAACGAGAAGAAGAAATCCGTAGTGCTTTTCAACTGCGCTTCCGGTTGGACAGTAGCTTCCAAACATGCACTTGACCGGGGCTGAGCTACCAGTTAAACAGTAGGATCCTGCAGGACTGATCACAAATCACATATTAGATGCTTGTAACTATGTACCATGAATCACTCACCATACAACGATTTCCTTGGCAGTTGGACAATAGAAACCACCTGGACACACATAAGGCTCGTAGTAACCTTGCGGACTATCACAGAGCTCCCCAGTCCCCAAACGTCTAAACAGGCATTCCGCAGAAGGCTCGCAATACACTGGCCAAGTCACAGGGTTTGAAACGTCAAGATAAGGACAAAAGAAACCTCGTGGACACAAGGTCTCGATTGTTCTTGGTGCATTCGACGAGGTGTTTGAGAGCATTGGAATACCGATTGGACTGTCTGGACATTTGAAGCATCCATAACCGGGCTTTGGCCCAGCAGTGAGGTTGAAGGGCCGAAGTTCAGCGGCAGTGGGAAGAATCCAGTCCTTGCCATTGACTCTTGGGCCGTTGAGCAAGAACGGGTTGTAACTTGTTGGAGCAGATGAGCACAGCGACATTATGGCTTCAATGGATGGAGCTCCTTTTCTGATGCAGTTTCTCCGCTACTAATTGGCGGAAAATCGTCTTGAACAACGAATTTGGCATCCATCTCCCTTTGCATTTGTAATTAGGGTTTAGGGTTCAGGGTTTGGACTTCAGGGTTTCAGATTATTTGAGAATACTGAAGAGCCCATTTACCTCGCTTCATATGAATATTCAACACGCGGTTTACTAACTCGATCTTGTGTCTAGCCAATATTCATCGCAGTTCTCCTCTCTCTTTCAATGTAGGTTTAGTTCTAATTTCAGGAATTTTTATTCAGTTATTTCATTCGTTTGGAAATGATTATAATCCAATTTGGGAGGGACAACCGTGAAGATGACGCAATGCAAAGCACAAAGTTTACGTTGACCAGTTGTGATCGACAATGACCCGCACCCTCGCCGCTCTCTCCGAATACCACATTGACTTCTCTCTCTGGCAGCCTCACTCGCCAGACTCGCCATCTTCGCAGCAATTTGTTGCTGCAATCCGAAGAGCAGCATCAGGTCTCGGTTTCTTCTACCTCCACAACTCTCCCCTATCCGACCCGACTCGTAGGGCGTAAGTTAAAACAGTAGTGGCCGTGTCCTAGATTTGGAATAACCGTGGCTCACAGGAAGATGTTTGACCTTGTCCATCGATTCTTTGCATTACCAATCGAAACGCGCAAACAAATCGACATGGCAAAGTCCCGTCACTTCCGCGGTTTCTGCCAATTCGGTGACGAAACGACGCTCTATAAGCAGGATATGCGGGACCAGGTTGATTACGGCCCGTATTCCGAGTCCGCATTCTTCACAGACCCAGAACTACTCACGAAATTTCCGTACCTGAACCTACTCGGTCCAAACCAATTCCTTGATGACGAAGTTTTGGAAGGACATGCAGCTATTGTGACGGATTGGTTCAACCAGTCGACAGAAACTTGTCGTCAATTGACTACTGCGTTAGAAGCTGCGCTTGGTGTTGAGAAAGGAAGGTTGCTAAAGTTTTTAGATGGTGAGGGAGGAGGCGTTGTGGATGTTTGCGGTCAAGGTGCCTTGCCATATGCACGTATGAAGACAATTCGATACCCTGTTGGAGACATCGTTGATGGTATTGAGCGAGAGAAGGGTAGTGAACAAGGAGTAGGCGCCCACAAAGACAGTGGTTGGATGACACTGCTGTCGCCGTCCGAAGTTGCAGGTCTCGAGGTTCAAGATTTCGACGGGAATTGGTTACCTGTGGAGTATATTGAAGGAGCAATTGTATTCAACTTTGGTCAACAAGTGGAATACGTGACTAGAGGATTGTTTCAAGCTGCAACACATCGCGTTGTATCGCGAGTAGATGCACAGGAGACGCGTTTTTCAGTAGCTTGGTTCGCTTTACCAGCTCTGAATGTAAAAATGGAACCGTTGGAAGAAGCCGAGATTGACGGGGAGGTGCGAAACATTTGGACGTCAGCCCGCCAAGGACAAGATATTGTTTGCGATGTACCAAAAGGCGATATGTTCCCAAAGAAGGAGGAGGAGCATGGTATGGTGGCATGGAGAACATTTCTGCGAAGCCACAAGCAAGTTGCAGAGGCTTGGTATCCAGATGCCATCTCGAAGTGAGACGAATTTAACTTGAAATCATCAATATACTCTCATTTAAATGTTATGAAGATTGAATTTGAAGTTGATGGGTCAAAAGGTTTGAACCACAAGTCAGCTCACTGCATGGCGGCGATCAGAACGGCGACGTAACAACTCTCTGATACTTGCTATATTCTGTAACATTGGACTGCCCTCTATGCTGTCCCTCTGCCCTTGCACTTTGTCCCTCATTCCTCATGAATCAACGAACTCCGTATCCAAGACCTCCCCAAAACCTCGAAAACGCTGGTTTCTACGAGGATCGAACTCGTGACCTCTCCCGTGTGAAGGGAACGTGATGACCACTACACTAAGAAACCACTGACATCAGATATGATACATTGTTCTGTATTGCTAATACCTTGCATCGAGCAACAAAGAAATCGTGAATTAGATATAATATTCATCTGTACTCATACAATATACTCTTTGGCACCTGCTTTCTTTACGGCTGTTCTTTTTGGAAACAGTGTTTGAAAAAAGTTCCCCTCTTGGCACCAATTATGTCAGAGCCTGAAGACACTTCTGGAGGAAGCCCAAGTGTAGGATCAGCCGAAATAGACAGTGGAGTAGCGGCAAAGAACCGGTTCAAAGCCGCCGCAACCGCAGCAGGCAGCGATGGTGAGTTCTTTGGGTTGAACAGCAAATGAGTGACTCACCACTGCTGTCGAAACCACCACCACCACCGCAACTACTCGACCAATCAAAAGCAACCAAAATGCGGCTGATTGCGCAACTCGCCATGGCCAAACGGCGCACGGCCGAGCAGCTGCGCCCGGACAACAACAGCAACAACTTGAACGACCTGACCGCCTCAGACAAATTCCGCGCCGCAACCCAGACAGTCATTGCAACTCAGGCACTCGCGGACTCGCTCAAAGACTCAACAACAACAACAACAACCGAACAAGAAGAAGACGCCCAGGCCTCGGCGCGCGCGGCTGTCTTTGCCTTGACTGGATTCACTCTCGCCGAAGAACAGCCAGTGCCGTCGTTTCTTCATGCGACCCTTAAGACGCTCGTTCGACACAAGGCTGTGTTTGACGCGCAAATCGATGGTGTAAAGGCTTCACTTGACGGCATCATCCACTGGGAGGCTATCATGAACACGCTCTACATCACTGTTGCCATCTTCTTTGCCTGGTTCGTTGGATACTGGCAACTCGGGTATCGTATTCCTCGACTCTTTATTTGTTCAACATTGTTCTGACGCGGTCACTTAGAATCGGTTGGGTCTTTGTTGCAATGTTCTTTGTCAATGGCGCCTACCGCCGAAATATGCAACGAATCAAAGGCAAGGTGGAAGTAGAAGCATCAAGGATACTTGGTCTCAAGAAGGTGATATGAATTTTACGCGTTTCGTGCACCTGAAATACTCACAATCTGGGCATACTCATTCTGATAGCTCGAAACGGATGTCGAAACTGTTGAATGGTTCAACCAATTCCTTCGCAATTTCTGGCTGCAATACGAACCTGGTCTATCTGCATCCCTTAAATCCTCCATCGATCAGACCCTTTATTCCTCAAAACCCTCGTTCCTCGACGATCTATCACTCACAATCTTTACTCTTGGATCAGAAGCCCCGCGGATAGATCAAATCAAAACTATGGTCCAACGGTCTGATGATACTCTCATCATGGAATGGGGTCTCTTATTTGTGCCTGTCGATGAAGATGGTGTATCGAAGAGGGATAGAGAACGTGGAAATGTGCGGCACTCGAAGATTGAAATTAAGGCCAAGTTCGGTAAGAATTGAACTCTTGATCCTTGCCCTTCTCCAACAACAACTAAACCATCACACAGGAATGGGAGTGTTGGGTCCTTTGGCGATTCCGATTCCGGTCGTTGTGGAACATCTTGAGTTCCGTGGCAACCTGCGCCTCGAATTGAAGTTCGTCTCCAAATACCCTCACGTTAGCAAAATCGAATATTGTTTCACCGAAACTCCCATAGTGGACTTTTCGTTGCGACCTCTCAAAGCGATTGATATGATGGATGTGAGTGATTATTCGTAATTATGCTTTGTTCCTGACTTCTGGACACAACAGATGCCTGGCCTTAAAAATTCTTTAAATCAAATCGTGGCGTCAGCATTATCTTCATATGTTACACCTCGAAAGAATACTATTGACCTTGATGCCATAATGAACGGAACTGGAGCTGAAGTCCCTGTTGGTCTCCTGAAAATCACACTCCATGAAGCAAAACACCTCAAAAACTTTGAACTTGCTGGAATCTCGGATCCATACGTTCTCGTCCGTCTTGGTGGAAAAGAAGTGGCGCGTACCAAAACTATTGCTAATTCTTTGAATCCATATTGGGGCCAAACTCTCTACGTTCCTGTTTTGAATACCCATATTCAATGGATTCAGGAAGATGTCTCTGTCGATTCTTTGGAATTGGAAGTGTTTGATGACAATGAGGCGAGTAGCGACAAGAGTATGGGATGTGTTGCTCCTTTGCGTATTTCCCGATGGGTTAAACTGTTGGATGATTCAAAACTTGGGCCAAATGCAAACGAAGAGACTCCAGTGCGAGGACCACGACCCGATTCGGCTGGCAGTATGACAACAATTGATGAGCCATCAGCTCCCAAAAAGAAAGAAACTGCGCCAACGCCTGAACCTGAAGTTCAACCTCCCGAGCCTCCGAAATCGCTATCAAGTGGTCCAGACTTGTCACCCGAAGAGCGAGAAACGTTTGTTACTGAGTGGGGAACACCTTACGATGAATCGGGAAGTGACGTGTGGCATCCACTCGTTACAAAGGACTCGATCGTGAATCCAAACAAAGAAAAGAAAAAGACTCCGGCGTTGGGCGAAGTTCGTTTGGAGATGGCTTACTTGCCTCTCATGACCTTGGAAGCCGTGACAGCTGCAAAGACAACCAAACCTGAAAATAGCGAAATATCCACGCGAGGCTCTACTGAAACGTTGAAAGCTCCTGCGACGCCCGCAACAGCATCTGGAGTCCTCACCGTGACTGTTCATAGTGGAAAAGAGTTCCCTGGCCAACGTGTTTCTACTCTACGTGGAGAAGTTACAGCTCTTGATGGAGGACAGGAGTGGGCTGTGTGTGGGTCGACGCCTGCTGTCAAACGATCGAATAACCCGACATGGGACTGTCCTATTCGATTCTTTGTATCGGACACCGAATCTGCCAGTGTGAAAGTTACTATCAAAGATGGACACAAGACTGTGGGCGATGTTATTTTGGAGGTCAAAACGATCCTCAAAAGCTTGGTATGTACTCACCATATCCACTGTTGGGTTCACTGAAAGCCTTTTCAAATAACACAGCAATCGAAAGATCCTATTATTGATTGGTTTAAACTCTCCAATGCCGAGAGTAGCAAACTTCGTCTCACATTTCAATTCCATCCCCTCAATCCACTCTTCAAAACAAACAAACCGTCCTCGAGCCGTATGCCCAAAGGTGTTCTCAAATTCAAGCTCGTCAAGGCAAAGTCTCTTGTCAATGTGGAAATTATGGGACGCAAGTCAGATCCATACGCCAAAATTTCAATCGGTCGCGTACTTATGGGTGCGAGTCTTGTTAAGGATAACACGTTAGACCCAGTGTGGAACGAAACGTTTTACGGAGTCATGTATTCCCGAATGCAGACAATCACGATTGAACTTTGGGATTACAACAACGTCAAGAAAGACAAGACGTTGGGAACTGTCGAAATCAAAGTGGATGATTTGTTGAAGGCGAATGAATTGCCTTGGGCGGAACAGAGCCAGTTGATGCAAAAGTATTTGAACGATGGGTTAAAGGTTGAGATCTCGGGTTCCATTATGAGAGTGTAAGAGCATCATTTTATTTCGATGCAAAATTTAATTAGGTCGATAGACTGGCACCAATCTACCTTCAAAAGGGCGACTTGGAAAACGAAGCCGTTCAAGCATCCAAGAATACGTATCAAAAAGTCAAGGAGTTTGAGCAGGACAAAATTGCCCCAATGTTGAGTAAAGTTGGGCTGGATGCTGAGAAAATGGAGCACAGGATGGAAACCGTGATGCAAAAGATGGGAATTCAAGAAAAAGCGGATGACAAGCTTGCAGTGGGAGACTCAACAAGTAGCTTGTCACAACAAACCACAGCGTCGCTGGCTGATGCGAAGGCTGCATTGTTGCAACGTGGATTCCTCTACTTTGAGTTGGAGTATTACGACGTCATGCCGCCCGAGAATCAAATTACTGCTTTGGACCAGGAGCAATACGAATTTATTGAGCGAACCAAGAACGATGTCACGAAGGAGGTCAGCAGATTGAATATGCTTACACAAGTCAAAGTCTTGACTCCTGAAGAATCGTTTGATCGCATCCAAGAAGTGATAAAACGCGGATACGTGGGTAGTTTGGATCCAGATCGTGCTGCTTTGTTAACACTTCCTAAACCGATTGATATAATCCAAGCGCATGGTGAGAAGTCTTGATTCTCCTTTTCAAATTTTTAACAATCGTTCAATCGTTTAGATTCGGGAATCCTGCGGTTCCATATTTATGGAGCTCAGGGCATTACAAAACCAATCGACGCGTATATTGATATTCGTTTGGATGACGAGTCAGTTTATTCGACTCGAATTCAAAAGAAGAGTCAAACTCCATCATGGAACGCTACGACGGATATCTGCATACGTAGCGTTCAGGGGCAGCGATTGTCGATTATTTTGTTTGATGCACGTGATACAGAAAAGAGGAATGCCAAGGAGGACCATATGGTGGGAATCTGGAATGCTTTCTTGACTGATATTCTTGGCCACCGCAAAAAGTGGATTACGCTGTCAGGTGCAGGTGGTTCAGATGAAATCAAACTGTGTTTATCGACTGGATATATGCCTATTAACAAATCGCTCTCGGACACAATTCACAGTTGAGTTTTAAAAGACTTTAAGTTGTGTGCCATACTTAATTATGGCCTATCAGATTCGGGTATGCTTTACATTGACTTCCACAGTGCCACAAATCTTGAAGCTGTTGACAATGGCGGAACATCAGACCCATATTGCCTCATTCAACTCAATGACGACTTGATTCACAAAACTCAAGTTCACAAAAAGAATCTGAACCCAGTGTTCAATGAAAGTATCAACATCGCAATTACATCTCGACTCAAGAGTACCATCAATTTCATTCTCAAAGACTATAACGCCATTGGAAGACACACGACGCTGGGAACAGCAGAACTGGATTTGATGGATATCAAAACCGGCGAGCTGTTGAAAGTTTCGATTCCCTTAGCTGGAGCTCGATGTGGTGAACTGAATATGAGTATATTCTTTGACTACAACGCTGGAGGCATTACATCAGCTGTCAGGAAAAACACAACTACCATCGATGCTGCTGCTGCAAGAGGCGAAAACGGAGAAGAAAACGCCGCTTTAAAAATGACGAAAGGAACCATGATTGGAACTATTGATGCTATCAAGGAGATTGGGAAGCAGTTCAAGGGGTCGCCAAAACAATCTCAAGAGAACGTGTTGAGTGCTATTCAGGTTGCTTCGAATTTGGGAGCTGAGGTCAAAGATTTGACGCATGCCTCTGAAGAGGAGAAGCAGCAGTATGGATTAACGCATATGGGTTCAGCCAGCAATGTCTTTGTTTCGTCAATATCAGGTAAAGCTTAAAGTACGATCCTCTTAGAACGTACTAACTTTTTGTTCAGGAAATGTAATTTTGGCCATTGAATCAGCGAGAGAATTAAAGGCAGTCGACGAAAATGGTGAAGCGGACCCATACGTCAAAGTCACACAACTCTTGCACGGAAAAGTCAAGACGTTGCATAAAACGCGTGTCGTTAAAAAGAACCGAAACCCAACATGGAACGAAACTTGCCAATTTGCCGTCCCACCAGCCCGTATCACTCTGGTCATCAAAGATTACAATCTCTTTGGGTCAAGCAAACCTTTGGGAGAAGTGGAACTTGATTTGGATATTATGTTTGGAAAGGATAACGAATTTGATACGTGGATACCTGTCGGTTTGGGAGGAATGGGAGAAATTCATGTGTCTGGGGTCTTACAGCGTGCGGTGGAGCCAGCAAGGTCTATAACCAACATATCTATTCGAAGTGAAGACAATTCAAGTGTTCACGGCGGAGGACCAAGCCATCCAGTTGGCAGTGTATCGCCCAATGTAAGTTTGGGAAGGAAAGCTAAAGTACTGTCTGCGTGGAAGCGTTCTCCCGCTCCCAGTTCTTGATTTATTATTAATATTTTGGATTTATTTTGATATCTTATTTTGATGAGTAAAATAACACACCTCTTGTATTTCTTTGCATTGACTCAATTTCAATCACTCAACACGCTTTACATTCAACATCAAATTAGGAACGGGTTTTTGAACAGCGCCTAACGCTTTCCTGAAAGTATGGCCTTCAACGGGGGAGAATTCAAAGCTGCGAACCAGAATGGCAACAAGAGTCTTCATTTCCCATTCCGCAAACTTTTGACCAATGCAATTCTGTATTCCATACGAAAATGGAATAAACGGTCCTATCGTAGTACTGTCTGCATTAGGTTGTAACCAGCGCTCTGGCTTGAACTCAAGTACATCTAATTCACATGATTATTTGAACAGAACATTCGTTGCTTCCAACGTACCTTCGCCCCAAAATTCTTCCAAGCGTCCATTAGTTGCAGCCGAAGTAATGATTCTCGTCCCTTTTGGAATAAAGTAACCATCAATCCAATCGTCAGTCTCAGAAAGACGAGGAGTTTGTGGGAACGGCGGCGACAGCCGAAGTGTTTCTTTGCAAATAGCATCTAAATAGGTAGACGAAGAGGTAATATATTGAACAGGTGGATCATCATCTTGTTGAGGCATGTCCTTGATGAGTTCCTGTCGCAACTTGTTCTGTACACTCTGATGTTTGGCAAGAAAATCAAGAGCGAAGCTGAGAGTATGCGCATAACGTTTTAAATATAGATTCCGGTTAAACGAAATATACTTACGTTGTAGCGGTTGATGTTGTTTCGTGGCCAGCAGTGACGAAGAGTAACGTTTGGGCAACGAGCTCATCCTGATCCAATGTTCTCTTCGCTTCAGCATTTATATTCGCTTCCAACAATAACGTCATTAAATCATGCACTTTGTTGACGTCCTGTGATAAATCGTTTGCTCGACTTAGGATCTCATCTTTCTTCCTCTCAATCATTTCAATGGCAAATCGCCGAATATCTTCTTTGGCTTTGTTCAGCTTGACATGTCGCTGCCAGACGGACGGAATAATGTATTTTGTGATGGGAATCATATCCTCCAGAATATGTTTCGGATCAAATTGTTTGTTGAGTGTTGTAATCCACAAATAAAAGTCACTGGTATTATTACTGACGCTATTGAATTCATAGTCGAATGCGCAGCGACCGATAATATCCAACGTTGGTTTAGATATCTCTTCAGCAATGTCCAGTACGACTACTGATGTTCCACTAGTAAACAAAATATTCCAGCTTTGTTGAGTTTCACGAGCAGATGAGATAAAGGTGGGAATGTACTTGACGAGGTTTTTGAGTGTGAAGGCAGGATTCGCAATCGCACGTTGTCGCTTGTGGTCATCGCCATTCGAGACAAGCAGACTAGGACCAAAGAAGGATCGAAGCAGATTGTAGCCCAATGTCTTTCGAGTATAGTTGTGAGCGTGGGTGCCCAACACTCTCTTGATGCCGGTTGGTGACGCAACAAAGACGAAAGGTTTGTTGAAGAAACCGAATCCGCGAATGATATTTGATTTGTATTCTTTGATTTGGGCGAGCTCTGTCATTCCTGTTTCATTCGAGTCAATTTCGAACGGATTCAGATTCGGATTTGGGCCAGGGATCTTCAACAGCGGCGTCAAGAAGAACGGGTAGATGTACCAGTTGTAGATGATATATGAGGCTGTGGGTAGGACAAGGCCAAGGGTCAATGTTGTTGCTATGGTTGGCATCTGAAACGACAACCCTTCAAGATTTATTTGAATATCAGAAGTATCGTTCATCTCCTAACATTTGAGACTGCTCCAAAATTTCTGTCAATTCTATATCGTCTTGCCGCATTAATCCCGACTCATCTAATTCGCCGTCTTCGTCCTCGCCAAGATCACCATCCTCCTCCATATCGTCACAATCCTCGCTATCAAGTCTGTTGAATCCAGCAGCTGCGGCAATGACGAATGCTGATGAAGTATCGGCACTATTCTCCTTCACAGGATCCATCAAATCTGCCTGCCCAAACACGCGCGATACGACAGCAATAATCGCATGAATTCCCATAATTCCATCATTTTGAAGGCTCAAGTGTGAATCCTGAGCGGATATCCATTGATTCCGCACAGATTTGCATTTGCGAACTAGGTCTCTCAGAATCGATGATTGCTCCGGAAAGAGAGGGGTATCAAGGCATAGAAGAAGCATAAAAGCCCAGTGGAGCTGCAAGGGTATGATGGTAGATGTAGAATAAATCCATTTGATGTGCAGACGAAGGAGATGGATAGCTCGGTTGTGGTCGATATGGATCAAGATGGGAAAAAGTGGGAGCCATGGCGTAGTTGTGAGAGATGTGGGCATTATATGAGAAGTTGCAGTTAATGTGAGTTGAGCTGAAGGAGATTGAGAAGCGGGCAATTCCGGGTAGCAGAATCGCTTCCATACATCGTCCGATTGATTCACGGAGGGTACAGCAACAGTTTTGAAATCTTTGTTGGCTGCTTTCAGAGCCACAAAGCGTTTGCGCAGTTCAACGAACTCGGCAGCCACGTTTTGAGCATCCTTCTCAGAGACACACAACGTTTGCGGAAGAGGAAAGTGTTGCGCCGCGTTATCGAGTGAAAACATTTCGTGACGAGGGCGCTTTGCTGTGCTTTCTGTTGTTGCGGACATTGGGCGTTTTGCGACGACAACCGCGGCGCATCGAAACTGGGCCTCGTGTCTGTTTCCGGTATTTGGTTTAGAAGACTTTGACAGAGCAGCAGCGAGACGCACTCACCGCACTTGGCGCAGATACTCAAGACCACTCAGAGGAACAGCCCCGGCTGAAAGCGGAACTGTCGCCTGAAGATAGTCGTCAATCGGGAGACAGCGACGGCGAAGTCCGGGCTCAGGATCTTCAATAAGCTCGGTGTCGATGAGCTCGGTTGGTGCACTGTACATGTGTTGCTGTGTTGCTAACTTGCTGGTGAAGAAAAAGAAAGAATGCAACGATGTGCCACATCAACGATAGGCGAGGACTCTCATTCTTCACATATTAGGATATACAGGCGATGTCACAGAGTTTGAGTGTACCACAAAAGAGGGTGGCTCAGGGTGGCTCAGGGCACTTCTCCAGGCACTTCCCTTTTTTCCCTATCAGACACAAATTTGAATGACGTCACTTTGGATTCTGTCTTCTGCACGTGAGTAAAAATTTCATGATTAAAAATCTCTTCGCCCAATCCATGCCTCCTTGCCATTGATCATGTTGCGATGGATTGCCTTGATTTCAGCCAAACTTCCGCTGCCGGGTGCAACTATGTCCTTGTCATGACCGACGTTGCAACAAGGTTCACTATCCTTCGTCCGCTCAAGGACAAGTCTGTTTGAGTAAAAATCTCATAGTAAAAATCTCATAGTAAAACTCTCATAGAAAAATTTTAAAAAAAATCTCATATTTGACACGCCACCTGTTTTCCTTGGCAAGCGAGCGTCACATGAGCTCGAAAGTTTCAAATTCAGCACGAGTAGCGCCACCGTCACATAAAAAGGGGCACATTTCCTTCAACTTTCCTTCATTCAAACGATGAAGTTGCCTGCCATCCTCTCTGCCCTTCTCGTGGCTGCTTCTTCTGTCTCCGCTATTGCTCTGCAAGTCGGTGCTCCTTCTACTGCTCCCGGAATCGTCGACAAGACGTACATTATTAACTTCGCTCCTGGAACCGATGGAACAAGCATTGTCAAGGACTACTTCAAGTCAATCAATGTCAACTACACTCAGCGTGTTGCCATCAACACCAATCTTGCCAGCTTTGTCTCAGTCAGTGTGCATGGAAGCTGTGAGTACCGTAACGCTATCAGAACTTCGAATTAATCAGCGCACTTTAGTTGACCAAAGTGCCCACCTTCCTGGAATTCCAAGTGCGATCTCCTTCTCTAATGTCAGAGAGTTAAAGAGACCTCAGCTCCAAGCTTTGACTTCGAACGAACCACCACAGCCAGAATTGATCCACTCTATTACCGGAGTAAACGATGCACGAAACAATCTTGGTCTCACCGGTAAAGGCGTTAAAGTTGCTGTCATTGACACGGGTGTCTACTACTTGCACCCTGCCTTGGGAGGAGGGTTTGGACCTGGATTCAAAGTCGCAAAAGGATACGATTTCGTGGGCGACAACTGGCATTACACTGATGCACCTCAGCCAGATGATGATCCACTTGATAACTGCAGTGATGAATCTCACGGAACGCATGTTGCTGGTATTGTCGCTGGTGATGGTAGAAACATTACAGATCCTGCTTTGGCTCCAACCTTCGCTTTCAGTGGCGCCGCCCCTGATGCGACTATTTACGCGTACAGAGTTTTGTAAGTATTCCTTTAAGACCCATTCCTCTCATTTTTCTAATTATGCTTTAGCTCCTGTACCGGCAGCGCCAGTAATGACATTATCACTGCTGCTATTATCAAAGCCGCAGCGGATGGAGCTGATATCATTTCGTTGTCATTGGGAGGAGGACCAGCTTACGCCGACGAGGCTGAAGATATCGCTGCATCTCTTGTTAGTCAAGCAGGCCACTTTGTGATTTCTGCTGCAGGAAACGATGGATCCGCCGGTCCATTCGTCACTTCTAATCCAAGTAACACTCGTGACGGTCTCAGTATTGCCTCTTTTGATAACGTAGCTACACCTGCTCCATACGTTACCGTTGATGGTGTTAAGTCTGCATACAACTTGGGCTCTCTAAGTGCTGGCAAGTTGGCTGAAGGGCAAGTTTTGGACGTTGTGGTCAACAACTTGCTCGCAAATGTGAATAACGTACCAGACGACGGAGTCAAGCCTCTGGTTGCAAATGTTAAAGGAAAAGCCGTTTTGATTCGTTTTGGAAACACTGCCCTTGGTGGATCCAAACTACGTTGTGGAAATGCATATGCGGCTGGCGCTACAGCCTGTATTCTGTACGCTGTTGATGAAAATCTTGGTGGAATTTACGGCTCTCCAGATATTCCAAGTTTGCTGATTACAAACTCTGCAGCAAAGGCCTTAATTGCTAATGTGAATGCAGGAAAGCCCGCACAAGTCATTGTCTCTCAGAAGCTATTCTTAAACCCAATACCAACCGCTGGAACACTTTCAAGCTTTTCTTCACCTGGTCTTGACAATGAGTTATGGTTCAAGCCAGATTTGGGAGGCATTGGTGGCCAAGTTTATTCCACAATTTCCCCACACGCAGCCGAAGCTGCAGGCTTAAAGGAAAACTATGCTTCGTATTCTGGAACTTCGATGGCCACTCCATACGTTTCAGGGGTTAGTGCTCTGGTGCTTCAAGCGCAAGGAAAGATTCAGTTCTCGGAGCTTCGTGCTCGCCTTCAGAACACTGCTTCACTTAAGCCTGTGTACGGAACTAATATCACTCATAATCCATCCTATCAAGGAGCTGGTTTGGTCAACGCATTTGCTGCTGCTTCCATTAAAACTCTTGTGGTTCCATCCGCTATCGCGCTGAACGACACTGTGAACCTCAAGACCGTCTCATTCACGATTACAAACAAGTACAAGTTTGCTCAAAACTATTACTTGAACAACAACCCTGCCGCTACAGTCAATGCCGTACTTCCAGGAGATGACTTTACTCAAGACTACATGACAACTACTTTCACTGGTACCACTCCTGCCTCCCTTCGTTTCTCTGGAGATGATGGATACGGTAGTCCAGCTTGGGACTTCAAGCTGGTTCGCGTTCCAGCTGGAAAATCCGTGACAGTGTCGTTCAAGGTAACCCCTCCAGCAACTGATCCAAGTCTGTACGCTGTTTACGGTGGATACATCAGTATTGTTAACGATTATGACGATAATGTTATTACCGTTCCTTATGCCGGAGTCTCTGGTGACTGGAAGAACCGTCCAGTGTGGTCCCGCAATTCTTGTTAGGACGGGCGACTTGTGTGGCAGGCACTGGAAGTGTTCGTTGTGAAAAAGCGAAGAACCAGGATCACGTGTGCAATCCACGGACGGACGGGAGTGGTCGGAAGCGTAGTTCCGTTCAGTCCCGGTCCGGAATCTCCACGCAACCCCGGCACGCTCACCTTGATGTCGCTTATCACACTTCCAACTACGTACCTCCTGCTTGGGTAAGTTAGTCGGTTCTGTAGTGGAATGGTGAGGGAGTGGGTGCGGACTAACCTGTCGACAGATCACTCGGAGAAGACTTCTCCGTCGTAACACCCCCCTGTGACGACAGGGTAGGTTGCAGTCACGTGTGAAGTGATAAGAGTGTCGGACTAGATTGAGTGCGTATAATAAGCCCAGAGGTGCCGGCACGCGCGTGACACGCGTCCCCCCTGTGACGAGACTATACTGGAGACACAGAAGCTTTTTACAAGCATAAGGCTAAACATTTAATTCACCAGAATAGAGTGCGAGCTTGAAGAATTGAACTTCATAAATGTTTATTTAATCACTAAACCTTGTGTATCTGACTCTAAGTGCTTTAAACTTATAATCAGGGTCAACATCAGATAACTTACACATTCCCATCATACCACATAACCTGTAGTGTTGGGGAGCAGGCAGAGCCTTAGTAAGTACATCAGCAACCATCAACTCAGTGGGGCAGTAAACCAGAGAAACATTGCTGTTTTCAATATGTTCACGTACAAAATGAGCCTTGACCTCCATGTGTTTAACACGGGCATGGTTGATGGGGTTGGATGCAATAGCAATTGTAGACTGATTGTCTTGATCAATTACTGTAGAACCAGGCAACTTGAAACCAAGTTCTTGCAAGAATAGACGCATCCAAAGAGCTTCTTTAACTGCTTCAACGAGGGCATAGAGCTCGGATTCAGTAGAAGACAAAGCAGTAGTTGACTGCTTCTTGGAGTACCAGGCAACTGGACCTCCGAAAGCCATCATCACATACGCAGAGCGAGACTTACGATCAGTCTCTTGTGCAAAACTTGAATCAGCAGCAGCATGTGGAGCCAATCCTTCTGGCAGTTCCATATCAAGTGGTCGGTCAGTCCTTACTCGAGACTCTTCAGAAGAGTAGACAGTGAGGTCACCAGAAGCACTTGCCTTGAAAAGAATTCCCCAATCATAAGTTCTACGAAGATAGCGTAAAACTCGAATCAGCGCATCATAGTCATGCTGAGTGGTGGAGGAACGTTGAAACTGAGCCAGAGTGTTCACAGCGCATATGAGGTCTGGTCTGGTCATACAACTCAAATAAATCAACTTGGCAATAATTGAACAGTATTTGCGTTGTCCTTCTGCAGAAATGGGAGGGCTACTTGGGTCATGATTCCAAGTGGTGGCCATTGGAGTATCGGCCCAGTTGTTGGAGTCCAGATCCCAAATATCGTATTCTTTCAGCAGAGCATGAGCATATTGAGGTTGTCCTATCCATATTCCCGCTTTGGTGCGTTCAACTTGGATCTTGAGAATCCATTTGGCTTGGCCAAGGTCAGAAATCTCAAACTCAGACTTAATAAGCTCCTTGATTTGGTCAATCACAGCTTGGTCCTTACAAGCGATGAGGATATCATCAACATAGAATAGAATGATGACAAGTTGACCAGTTGTTGGATCAATCTTCATGAAGACACAGGAATCAGTTTTTAACTGTTGGAAACCTATTTTCACAAAGAAATCGCGTAGTCTCTTATACCATTGGCGTCCAGCTTGGCGAAGACCATAGAGTGCTTTCTTGAGCTCGGCAAAGAGAGGTCTACCTTCAGAGTCTTTTTCAGTGAACCCTGGGGGGAGATGCATGTAGTTTGGATGGTCCAAGTCACCATACAAAAATGCAGTCTTGATATCAAGTTGCGAAATGTTGAGGTTAAATGCGGCGCTTAACGCGATGAGAACACGGATTGCCTTGATCTTGACTGTTGGCGAATGAGTTTCGTCAAAGTCATCATAAGGGGTTTGACCACAGCCGACTGCAACAAGACGAGCTTTGAAGCGAGTGATGAATCCTTCAGGATCAGTCTTGTATGCGTAAACCCACTTTGATTTGATGGGTTTGCGACCTTCAGGCAAAAGAGAAGTGGTGTAAACTTCGCGGTTCATTAGACTCTCAATTTCACAAAGCATTGCACGTTGAAAGTAGGCAGCAAAGCGTCCTTCCATAGCTTCACGAACTGACTTAGGAATAGGTGGAGCATTGGAAACATGAATACGTTCAGTTGGTACATCAGAGGGAGCAGCTTTGGACCAATCAAAGTGAAGTTCTGGTCGTCGGGCAGCGTTGATGCGAGATCTTTCTTTCTCCAACTCTTCCATCTGGGAACTCATAAAGCTATCCATTTCGACACGAGCATGTTCGGCGCGGCGGCGGAGTTTACTGAATTTCTTGCCAGTTGATTTGGCAGCACGTTCAACTCGGTGTTGAAGCCTAATGTATGTAGTACTTGCACGAACCACAGTAGTTATAGCTTCAAGTGCGCGGCGGCTCAATGCAGCTTCAAAGTCTGGATCAGATAGGGTTGCTGGCTCTGCTTCATCGTTGGACTTAGCAGGTTTGGTGCCAGGGCTTGAGGCTTCAGAGTCAGATGCTGAATCTGAGTCTGACATAAGGACTTGACCTTCCTTGAAAAGGTGTTGCATATAAGATATGAATTCATCTAAATCACTGGTACCAAGGGAAATAGACGACTTGGAAACCTTTGCTCGGAGACGACGTGGCTTTTGTGGAGGTTCACTCGAAGACTCGCGGCTACGTGGTCGCTTTCGCAGGCTTCGACCAGGCTCTTGGAGGAGACGAGAAATATCCTCACGTTCTCTGGCAAGGCGAGGGCCATCGATTAAAGGTCCCGAAAATAATGGGCTGGAACTGTCAGCAGAATCTATAGGAAAACATAAAGAATGTTACATTTTGCTTGGCGTATTGAGGAATACTAACCATGGGCCATAGATTCGCCAACAGGCTGGACTTTAGAGAATAGCTTCTCAAGACTTGCCTCATCGTCAGTCATGATAGTATCATCTAAAGATTTGTATGATTGTTAAATAAGAATTTGAAGGAATTATGATAGTGTACGGCTATTCACCTTCATCTTCCAAAGAAACTGCCTCAACATCCCCTTTATACGTCATCTCAGACTTGGAAAGTGTAGTAGCATCGGTGTCCCAACCAGACTCTGGAGTGTCAGATTCGGAGTCAACAAGTGCTTCAGGTACCTTGAAACCATCATCTGGTATGTCAATGAAGTAGTCGAAAACTTCATCTTCAACCGGAGTCACTGGCATTGATGTCTGCATGGCATCAGCATGGGCCTTGACGAACGGATTTACCACTGTTGGATCAAAGGTCTTTCCAAGAAAGATGGTGGGGCACCAGCGAACGTGAAATACTTCAACTGGCTTTTGAAGGCGATAGTTCCAAACAATCATGATAGTACGCGACTTGTATGCAAGAAAGGCGACGGGCTCTGCTTTGATCATTCTACCAACGCGTTTGGTCTGTAGTTTCTTTTCAACTGGCGTATATCCCAACGTACCCATGGAAATGAAGTAACTGTAAATAGTTGTTACTCTCCAGAATTGAGTATAAAGAATGTTTGAAAGACTCACTTGTAGTATGGCTGTACCTTGGTGATACGTTCATACGGTGACTTCGCGCGTACTCCATTTTTAGGAGCGGCGGTTACGAGTGAATTAATGACAAAGACTGCAAGTTGAATTGCAAAGCAGTAGAAATCCTTTGGGAACAAGGATGTCAGCATTTCCAATTCAGCTCTGTCGCGGTAGATTCCAAGAGGGCGTTCGACCAAACTAAATTCTTGAGTGTAAGCTGGTGCAAGTCGGAGCTCCACTTCAACATCAGAATGGGAGAGGCACCAAGTTTCCATCCACTTGGTATCAAGTTCACCTCTGTCGCCTCCAATTACAAGAATCTGATACCCATACTTGAGCTCTAAAGTGTTCAGAAAACGAGTGAATCGGATGGTAAACTCTGCTTTTGACTTGAGTGGTAGAATCCACATATATTTGGTGTATCGGCATTGGATGAATGCTATATACCTGTAACCACGAATAGTGCGAAAACCAATTGGATAAAGGTCTTCGTATATGTGGCTTAACATGTGAATTGGCCTGTCTGATGGGCCATCAAGCTTACGGGTGGTTCGTTTCCTGTGTGCTACGGCAGGACAAGCAGGACAGATTTTCTTGTCTCGCTCAAAGTTGTAGGTGATTCCTGCAGAGTCCAAAGTTTGACGCATAGTACGGTCGTTGCAATGGGCAAGGACTTGGTGCCATTCTAACCAAGTTTTGCGGTCCAGAGCAGGAATGGACTTTGCAGGTGCAGCGAATTTGGATTCGTCATAACCAAGGTCAATGTAGTAAAGATCGCCGACTCGTGCTCCTATTTCCAAGACTTGACGCGTTTGATTGAGCTTCAAGCGTACCTTGTTCTGAGTGAACTCAATGGTATCTTTTGAGTCACGTAACAAGTGGGAAATTGACACAAGCATGTCTGTAAGCTGAGGGACATGAAGAGCGCCTTCAATCAGTCTCTCAGGGTTACTGAACATTCGGATGGTACCAGTACCGACTATTGGGATCTTGTTTTCGTTGGCCATATATACGAATTCATCTTCAACTGGCTGGTAGGTCCCAGGAACAAAGTGTTCTAAACAGGGAGTCATAATCAAGGAAGCACCAGAATCAATCAAAGAACGGATACGTTTATTGAAAACATTCAATCCACGTGTAACAAAAATCCGCTTTGACAACTCATTAAAATCGTGCCACTTGTCAACTTCATCGACTTGAAGAAGCGTTGAGCCTCTCTGGATTCTACTTGCCCGCGAGCTTACGGACTTGCTTCTCAACGTCCTTGTTAGATTTTGAAGTCTGGGCAATGAAGTGTAAGAACCATCGTCGGAATCATATTCGTCCATAGACTCAGAGTCACTGGAGGATTCAGCAAGAGCAGGCATATCAAAATCAGAATCGGAGGGGGAGGAATCGACCAAATCGGCATTTTCACTCACCTTCAGAATCGATCTGAGAGCCTTCTTGTCAATCTTGACGTCTTTCTCGTCATCACTGGCACTGTCGGAGTAGTAGTCTGTTTCATACTCGGTGTCAGCAGCATTCGCACGCTTCTTGCGACGGTTGTTTCGGTCAGAGTCAGAAGCGTCGCGAGCAGAACGGTGGCGCTTGTCAGTTTTTCTTCTGTCGCGGTCTTGGGAACTTGAAGAAGGACCAGAGTTTGAGGTAGGGGAAGACTGGGTGGTCTTAGATTTCTCTAAGCGTTGGGTCAGATCAACAGCCTCTCCTTTCTCAATCAGACTGGCAGCAAAACGACAATGGCGAAGGAGATGTGTTGGACCTCTGGTTGATTGATGGAGGCGACACGTATTGTTGAGATTGGCTTTGTATCCGTTGTTAGAAAGCCAAGTCTCAAGCTCCTTGAACTTTGACACCGTTGGTGAAGATTCAGTTCTCCCCTATGGTTTGATGTTAGTTATTTATCAAAACCAATAGTTGGAGATAATGATGACTTACAGCATTTGCTCTGATATTCTTGTCAGACTTGTCAGATGGGTCAGAAAGGTTGCGAGCATTGGTCAAAGTGCTTGTCAACTTGGTGATAAGAGCTTCCATATTTGGAAACAACTTGTAACCGTCTTTCTCGATATCAAGTCGGATT
Organism: Rhizoclosmatium globosum; assembly: GCA_002104985.1. Lineage (NCBI taxonomy): Eukaryota > Fungi > Chytridiomycota > Chytridiomycetes > Chytridiales > Chytriomycetaceae > Rhizoclosmatium > Rhizoclosmatium globosum. Next base: position 244,245 of record MCGO01000001.1, on the reverse strand, counting down.
CCAATGAAGCGGCTTCCAAGGACCGAACTTGGATCTGGCATGTTCTTGTGGACAAGGGCCAGAGTGAGGACAAGAGAGAAGATATCGGCAGCCTTTTCCGCATCAGTGTCATTGAACTGGAAATGCTGGAAAACAGCCTTGATTTGCTGCAGACCTTGGGAAGACTTCTTGAGCTTTTCGACGAAAGCTTCCCACTTCTCCAAACTGTTCCGATGCTCCTTCGACAGTCCAGACTGCATGAGGTTGTTCAAGAACGTGGTGAAGTTCATCTATATGATGAAAAGTCGATTAGTCATCATTACAAAGTCGAATTTGAAATGGATAAGGCAAAAGGGGAAGACGTAAAATAGTCACTCACCCCAACCCGGTCGTCTTGTTGGAAAACAGATCGCGCAGCAGCGAATGCATTCAAAAGAGTTGGGTTGGCCTTGAACGTTGGGTCCTCCTGAATCTCTTTCCACTTGATGGAAGAGAACTGCTGGGAGTAGTCACGGAGGGCAGCGGCTTGACCATCAATAAACTTGCGATGTTGTTCCTTTCGCTTGTTGTTGATGTCATCGACTTCCTTTTGGTGTTTCAGAGCGGCATCAACTAATGCGTTGTGATTGAGTTGATTCGTCTGGAAAACAGCCAGATCCGACGGCTTGTCGCTCTCCATGGTTACTTCGTAAGGCTGCCCACCATTCTCGGAGTTGACCGTCTTTTTCACCATTATAGGTTTGGGAGCGGTTGTGGGAGCGAAGATCTCGTAGGAGGCGAGCACAAGCGTGGATTGGAGGTCGGGATTGACGAGAGACGGGTAGAGTTGCCTGATGTAGGCCTCGTTCTCATCAAGCGACGTGGACACCATGTGTGGAGCGAAAGCATCCACAGGCTTGGGGCGGTGGACGTCGGTAGAGTTTACAGTAGACTTGCTTGACCCAGTCATTAACGGCGTAGTTGTGTTAGGACGGGCGACTTGTGTGGCAGGCACTGGAAGTGTTCGTTGTGAAAAAGCGAAGAACCAGGATCACGTGTGCAATCCACGGACGGACGGGAGTGGTCGGAAGCGTAGTTCCGTTCAGTCCCGGTCCGGAATCTCCACGCAACCCCGGCACGCTCACCTTGATGTCGCTTATCACACTTCCAACTACGTACCTCCTGCTTGGGTAAGTTAGTCGGTTCTGTAGTGGAATGGTGAGGGAGTGGGTGCGGACTAACCTGTCGACAGATCACTCGGAGAAGACTTCTCCGTCGTAACAATTCTCCATCACTTGGTCAAAAGTGGCTCTCTCAGTATTTTCCATCTTACGGCTCCACTTCAACTGGGCTCTACCAAGACCAGTCGCTTACGCCACTGACTGCAAACGCGGTTATTAACGGCACAGCTGGAGCTTTCGTTCTTGCTATTCCTGCCATCACCTCTCGACTTGCGACCATCAAGGCAGAATTCCAAGGCTCGGATTTGAGTGAATTCAAGAAATTGGGAATCACTGGGAACTCTGTCTACCTGAACATGAGTGATAAGCTCAATGGCGGTGCATCTGCAAGCTACTTCCCAGTGTTGCAGCGTACCACATTCGGAGCGGCTCAGTCTGCCTCTGCCAACACTTATTACAAGTGGGATGGTACTGCCGTGCTTCCTGACTTTCAAACTGTTGTCCAGCTTCCAGCTGGATCGTACAAGGTTATCTTCAGCGCTTTGAAGAATTTCGGAGACGTTAACAAGGCCGCGGACTTTGACGTCATCACTACTCCTGTTTTCAAATTGGTTTACTAAATTTTCGTTCCTTTTCTTTTCCATATCGGTTTTTAGTGAAGTATAATAGAAGTGATTGCCTTCTTATGTATTTATTTCATTTCATTTTCAAGCAGAAAGAGTTTGGGAAGGGGATGGTGACCACGAGGCTAGGTAAGTACGTACAACATGCAACCCTTCTGAAAGTATCTCCAAATTTTGTTACGCAATGCCTTCGATGGATTCCAACCCCTTCTCGCCCACTTTCATCCAGGAGTACCGACGTTCAGTTCTCGATGAAGAGTCCTCATGTCCAAGTCAATCTCAACACACAGACAAAACCGAGAATTGCTGCTCTGACGGTTTCAATTGTACGAATCTTGTCCTTATCTTTGTCGGCATTGCACTCCTGTCGCTCGCGTTATTTGGAATCCTCCTCTGTATTCAGGAGCAGGTTGACGATGGGAATTAAGTGATGAATTCACAGAGAACCTACAGTCCTGCGAAATTGTAGCATATAGTGATTAAACAATTAATTTGACATTACATTTTTCTTTTCTTTCTTTTTTTCTACCATAATTTTACACCTGCCATGAAAGTCGCCTCGTCACTGCGGTACGTCTCACCATACATCCGTCTCCGACTGAAAACTTATCGACATTATAGCAAAGCGGCACCTCGTAAAGCCCATCGAGAACGATCGCAGTTGGCTTCTCGCCAACACCTTGGTCTGCTGGAGAAGAAGAAGGATTACACTCTCCGTGCAACAGACTTCAAGGAGAAGCAAAAGAAGTTGAAAAGGATGAAGGAGAAGGCTGCGTTCAAAAACGCTGATGAGTTCTACTTTGGAATGATCAATGCCAAAACCGACAGAGGAATCCACAAGAAAGAAGCAGAGAACCGGTTGAAGAAGTTTTCGGCGGAGGAAATGGCACTATTGAGAACTCAGGACAAGAACTACATCAATTATCAGCGTTCTGTGAATTTGAAGGTATGGTTGTGACGTTTGGGTCAATTGTCCTCATCTCTGTGGATCAGAAAATCGAACGGCTACAAGCGACGAAACATATTCCTGAAATCAACGAAGATGAAGATGTTGAGGAAGAGGAGGAAGACGAAGAGGAAGAAATTGAGTCAAAACCTTCTGACCCCACAAAAGGCAAGCACACCATCTTTGTTGAGTCAGAAAAAGAAGGTTAGAACTGTGCACGAGCATGATCTGATAACGTTTTAATTCCGTTTTCGTAGTGGAAACTTTCGATCCCGTCGAGCACTTTGGAACAACACCAGATATGTTGAAGCAAAAATACAATCGTTTGCGGGCTGAACAAGTCGCAGAAAAGCCGCGCGTAGTTCCTGGTCAAGGAAAGCTTTTGAAAAAGCTCGCAAAACAACGGGATCAAGCTCGGAGGGAATTGAAATCCCGTGAAGACCGTGAGAAAAAGCTTCGTAAAGTACAAATGGAAATGGATTTGCAAAGGCAAATTCAGGTATTTTGAATTGACATTGGTGGTCGTAGCTAATGTGGTCAAATAGAATAACAAAGGAGCTCCGCCCATGAAGTTAGGAAAAGATGGAAGGGGATTGATGGTATATAAATGGAAAGCAGAGAGAAAGCGATAATCGTGTGTATTGAAATAAACTCCGTTATGAGTTAACTCTCGAGCAAATCCATCATATCATCGAATAGAGGGACTGGAGCAAGGACATTTTTGAACTGATGTTAACAACGATTCAGTGTTAGAGTAATTCGAAAGTTAACTACAAACCTTAGGTGCAGTTGGTTTAGGTAGTGAATCACCTTTTTTTGAAGTTCTGTGCACGGTTAAATTCGTAGAATTCATATATTAAGACTTACTGTCGTAAAGTGTATGGCCCACCTCCAAGAAAATAGCCTGATTGAGGATGTCGAACGTGTTTTGTGGTGATAAAGTTCTTGTCACTGACTAAGCAAGAAGTCAGCCTTTAGACGTTTACGAACGGTTTAAATTACTTCTTGTATTGACTTCTTTTTCGCGACGCTCTTTCCAGAAATTATAAGTATCGTAGAAGTCGGTTTCAACCCGAAGTGTTGGTCGTAGTGGTCGCCCTCGTTTAACTTCCAGTAATGTCTTTGGCTGATAGAGGTTAGTGATTGCGCTAAATTGAAGACTGTGTTACCAGAAATGGCCCTTGTGCTTGCTTTTGATCGTCAACAAGACTGAACGTAATTGCTGGGGCCTTGACTTTCACATTTCGATGGTTGGTACCGACTGTAGCCTGAACCCATGCTTTCAACTCGCCGCTTTCTTTCAGTCTTTGCTCTGGCAATTTCGATAAAGGCGGAAGTCTCAATATCTTTGTTTCCTGCAACATCTCCTCCGCAACATCTTGCTGATATTCAACTTTCTTCGAAAGCAGAGGCTGTTTGGCTTTGCTCATAACACCAGGAATTGCTTTTGTTCCAACGAGATGATGGCGCTGTCCAGATAGCTTTTCGATGAGATTCGCCTCAAATTCAGCCTGTTTCGTCTTGGCTATTATTTCTTGTTCTTTTGCGTGCTCAGAAACTTTGATGCGTAATTCTTCCATCTGCTTAACCGCTTGAGGAATACATACAATATAGCAAAAGTCATACCTTCACCACGACGTCAGCCAGGTACTTCTTTCGTGCGTAGTAATCAAATTTAGCTTTTCGACTCCAATAACCTTTCCAACTGTAACTTGTTTAGATTTCTTTCATAAATACACTCAATTACATCTTTTGAATCTTGACAGTCATCTTGTTCCAAAACGCCAATAGCGCTTCATGATTAATTCTAGCCCGTTCTGCTTTCGCGCGCTCTCGTCCCTTATAACCTCTAAATACTCTCTGAATTTTCAAAGCTGCTCCTCTGAGTCAAAGGTTGAGAAATCTGACACAATAGCCTGCACAACTCACTTCATCTGTTTGATATGCAGTCTAACCATGTATCCTCTTATTTTCGCTTGAAGTTTGACATCGCTGTTATATTCTTTGTGGCGCGCCACTTCTGCAGCCCTACAAACCATAGTGTTGAGGCTACAGTACTATTTCAAACAGAACTGACCATGACTTATTGAAAAACTCATCGATGACGTCTGAAAAGTTGAGCTGCTTGATTCTTGCGAAAGATGCGGCCATTCTCAAATTGAGTCTTTGTCTTTGTTTGAAAGTAGATTTTCATCAATCAAGTAAATCACGCAGAGCATCAAAGGAATTTATTTGAATTTTAACTAATCATGCTTTATCTTCTCTTTTGGGCTTAATAGTGGCTAAAACAGTGTGAATACTTGATGAATTATGTTACATCTTACATTTTCTGTCCGTTCGCTCGACACCATTCTTCGCACTCGTAACTGGAGATATTAATGACTTCATCTTCTGAGGAGTCTCTAAGTCTGTTTCCTATTCAAATAATTAGGAAAATATGTTTAGCTAATGCAATTTGTACTCTAATTATCAGTGCCGCCATTAGCTGCGTGGAGGGTTCAGCTTCTAGCATAAGAGAGTAATCGATTCGAACATTCGGCCTAGCCTCCTATATCACAGGTTAAAAGTTCTGTATGTGATACCACTCGAACCTACCTTGTATTGTTTTTCAATTGAGGCAGCAATTTTTTCAGCTTTTTGACACTTTGCGTTCAGAGTCTTTATCTGTGTCTGTCCTGCTTTGATTTCCTTGTCAAGTATGTTCATTCTTTGAAGGGATTCTTGATTAGAGCGTTCAGCTTTCGATAATTTGACTCCGAGCTAACGCTTGAGATTAATATAACAACAATAGTATATAATTAAAAGTACTTCATCAATCCTTGACTTTAAGATTCCATTTTCATGCAACAAGAAGGTTCTCTCTGTCGTGAGTGATTCGATTTTCAACTTCCACGCTCCGAAATCTAGTATTCATTAATTGGACCGCCAACTGGACTTAAAACTCACCTGGGAGCTCTTTTTTCGAACTAAGCGTACTAGTTTCTTGAAATGACGACGAGCCATCAGTATTGTCAGTTGGAAGCGGCTCAGTTCTTGTTCGGGCACTACCAGAATCTCTCGGAGTAGTTGCCAAGCTTGCCCAAATTGGTGGCGGTAGCTTCACTGTTTGGAGTGCAACAAGGTTGTTGCTTTGGGGTTGAACCAGGGTGATTTCTGACGTTTCCAATTGATCCAATCGCTTTGTTGTTTGAGCAGAAAGCCTAAAGGTGCACGTAACGTAATGAGTTGTAGGGCTCTTAATTTCGGTCAAACCTTGTCGCAATATCACCAACGGTTCTACCAGCTTTCTCCGCCATCCGCTTCGCCATCAACTGGCTATCAAAGTACCTCTTTTCCATTTCATCTGCTTTCGTTTTTAACTCAAAGCAAGTGCGCTGCAACTCCTGACGCTCTTGCTTCAGCTTTGTGACCATTTCACGGGCGAGAATGTATTTTCTTTCGAGGGCCTGATTCGATCGCTCGTCTGTAATATTGTTTTTACGCTCCTCTCTTCGTTCCTCTTGTAGTCGGCGAATCTCTGTTTTGAGCATCATTGTCGCAGTCATAGAGTTTTCATGTTCTTGCTGAATCTTTGCCTTTGCGTCAATAAGCTGGGCTTCAAAGTCGAGCTGGTGATCGGATTAAAAACTCTAATCAATTGCACACAAATTGAATACCATTTTCGTTTTGTAGTCCTCAACCAACGGTTGTAGCTTACGGAATTCAGCGTACAATTTTGAATACTCTAGTTTTTGCTCAAACTCCTTACTCTTAGCGCTTTCGATTTCAGCTGATGTCTTGATTTTGATTGTATCGGTGATGCCAAGCTGGGTTCTTAAGAAAACATTGTCGTCCATCAGTCGAATGATCTCATTCTTGGATTTCAAAATCGTCTTTTGTGCTTCCAGCCACATTTTCTGGATGTTGTCGTTTTCCGCTTGTGCTGCATCTTTATCCTTTTGAAGCTTTGACATTGATGTATGTAGAGGAATTGTGGGATCATCTTCAACAATGTAAGAATAAGCATTAAACTATATATAACTCACTATCAGTGATCTCTTGTAGCTTGGCCTTCAGGTAGTTGCAATCGTGTTCGCGCCTTTCCAAGTCGTACATTAGATGTCTTGCTTCATCGTAGAGCTTGTTATAGTGATTATTAATTTCCGTGTAACTTTTTCTTAGGCTCTCCTTTTCTTTTGTCAAATCGTTCTGCGTTGCTGTGTCAGAGACTTGAATTATACGTTACGCTTACCAGTTGCTCGTCTTTCTGCTTCATCATCATTTGAAACTCGGCATTAATGTGACGCAAATCTGTGTTTTTACTCATTTGATCACGTTTGATGTTTTCGATTTCCATTTGAGCTTGACTTCGAACTTGATCCTCTTTTTTCGCTGCCAAGTGGATGACTTCATTTCGCATCTTCATATCAAAATCCGACTTAAGCTGCTTGATTTTTCCTTTCATATCAGAGACTGTCGATGTTTTGCGCTCCAGTTCTTCTTTCGTAAGCTGTTTTGGAAATATCTGAGTATGAACCACATGAACAGTTCGCTTACAGTATGATGTTTACTAAGTTTCTCTAGTTCTTGTTTATACAAAGATTCTGCGACCTGTGCCTCACTGAGTGAACCGCGAGTCTCGTGCTGCTTCTGTTCCAGAGCTTTTAAACTGCTTTGCAAGAAAGCAACCTTGTCTTCAAGCCCTTTGCACTCTAATACAAGATATAAGAGAATATACTATACATATCCATATCCTTACCAATTTCCTTGAATGTGAAATTCTTTGTCATCTGTTCAAGTTCACTTTTGAGGGACTGATTCTCAATACCACGTTCATCGAGAGTTTCTTTAATGTTTTCTTTCTGTTGCTCGACGGATTGGAAAGTAACATCTCGCTTCGCCATGGCAGTCATTGCTTCCTCCCACTGTTTCTCCATCTTCTTTTTAGCAGCTTTAAGGGTACTGATCTCTGTTTTCTTCCATTAGTTCGAATTAGAATTTGCGCGATACCCACCAGTGTGCATCTTGGCGATCGTTTGATTCGCAATGCCAGTTTCTTGCTTTTGAGCTTCCATAATGAGTTCCATTTCATTTCGGTTTTGATTAAGCTTGGAATGAGAGATAGGTCAGTTAACCTCCACATATCACTGAAGCTCACCTTTTCAGTAATCTTCTTTTGATCCTCTAAATCTGCTTCAGCAACTCGACGTCTTTGATCGACATACTGTAATTCATTTTTGAGTTTGTTTTCGATACGTCGATGGATTTTGAGGTCGCTATTGTAGCTTAAATTAACGTCCGTGAGTTTGTTAGATTTGTCTGTCGCGTCATCGAGACGTTGCTTTGTGGCATTGAGTTGAGAAATTAAGTTCTGTCAAGCGAGGCTGTGTTAAATATTGAAACGCTACACGATCGTTACTCCACACACGATGTTCATTTCCGACATTGACTGAATCTCTTGCTTCATTGCTACTCGCTCCGCCTCCCATACTTTTCTTTCTTCTGCAAGGCTTTGTTCGTTCTTGCGGCTAGGTTTAAAATGAGCCTTACTTTCCCCTTGACTATAAACCACTCACGCAACGTATAAATGTTCGTTCAGTCGCCCAACTTGAACGTTCGCCTTGTATAAATTAACACCGATCGTGTTCTTCTCATCTTCCGTTCTTGCAAGGACAAGTTCGTTTTCATTGAGCCTTTCATGGATTATTTTGGCTTGGCGGTCAACCGAAGATAACAGTTTATCTTGTAATAGAAGATACTGCGATTGCAAGATTTGTTCAGTTTCTTCAATGTCGGCTGCGGCTGCGGCTGTCGGAAGTGGAGGAAGAACAGGCTTGTCTGTCAAATTTCGCGTTTCAGAAGTCACTAGGGTTTAAAGAGGGTGAAGAAATATACCGGAGGGTAAGCCAATCATGGCAGCAATCGACGTTGCAGGGTTTCCTCCTGAGGTGGTCATTCTTTCGTTGCCTTGAGAGATTTACACAAAACCCGCTAGTATTGCTTTCGATAAATAGAGTAAATTCTTGGATAAAATATAAGCTGACTGCCACCATTCTCCCATCACTGAGAAGTGGTGGTAAGACGTAGGTGTCACGTGACGTCCTTGACATCATACGATATTGGAAAAGGGACGATTGGACCCAAAACTCCATCGCAAAACCTCCATTATGCCAGGTGTAAAGTTGCGAGCCAACGCCGGCAAGGCCAAGGCGGATGACGACATTTTCCTCCCAGACGACGCCAAGGGTGAATTGATCAAGACAGCCAATGAGAAGACTGACCACCAAGCCGGAAAGACCTGGGGCCGCGCGAGAGGTTTGTCACCAAAATGATCTGTTTTGGTTCCAAAAGAAAGCTGACGAGAAGATGTTCAGATGTCGGTTTCTGGAGTGTGCTCAACTGTTTCGTTATTATGGCAACATGTCCGTTCCTTGTCATCTACTTCTGGCACGCCTGTGATGCCCACAAGTGTGACTTGATTGCGCCATTGAACCCGCTTCTCAATGCTCCTCAATTGAATGCGGAAGTTGTGCTTAACTGGTTCCTTGGTTGTTTCCCAGTGCCAACACAAGGTTTGTTTGCAGTTTTTGGGGCACTCATTCAAAGGAACTGAACTCTGATCGAAATCGATATTATAGAGGGTTTCGCTTTGTTCTTTGGATGGTTGCTGTTCCAGGCTGCATTGTACACCTTCTTGCCAGGTCCAGTTGGATATGGTCAAATGACCCCAGCTGGTTTCGTTCTCCCATACATTGTAAGCTACATCTCGTCCAACAACATCTATGCTAACTGTCGAACAGGTGAACGGAATGAATGCATGGATCGTCACCCACATCATTTTCTTTGGAGCGTCTCTTGGACTTGGACTTTTCCCAGCCTCCATTGTTCACGACAACTGGGGTGCTCTCCTCGTTGCCGCAAACGTTTACGGATACTTCTTGACTGCGTTCTCTTTCGTCAAGGCTCACCTCTTCCCATCTCACCCAGCTGACCGAAAGTTCTCATCCTCAGTCATTTACGATTTGTTCTTTGGTATTGAATTCAACCCCCGTTTCGGAAAGCTCTTTGATTTCAAGCTGTTCCACAACGGACGTCCAGGAATTGTTGCTTGGACTTTGATTAACGGAAGTTTCGCTGTTGCTCAATACCAGAAGATTGGCTATGTCACCAACAGTATGTGGTTGTTGCAGTTGTTGCACGCCATGTACGTGCTTGATTTCTTCTACAACGAGGACTGGTACTTGAGAACCATTGATATCTGTCACGACCACTTTGGTTTCTGTGAGTTAATTCGTACGTTCGCAACTCGCATTTATTAAAACCGGATATGTCTGTTAGACCTTGCCTGGGGAGACTCCGTCTGGTTGCCATTCATGTACACCCTTCAATCCCACTACCTGGTCCGCAACCCAGTTGATCTTTCCCTCCCTTACTTCTTGACTGTCACCGCTCTCGGATTCTTTGGATACTACATTTTCCGTTCCGTCAATGACCAAAAGAATGAAGTCCGCCGAACCGATGGAAAGTGCTTGATCTGGGGAAAGCCTGCCAAGGTCATCCGTACCGAATTCCTCACCTCCGATGGAAAGGTCCACAAGTCTCTTTTACTCGCCAGTGGTTTCTGGGGTGTTGCTAGACACTTCAACTACTTTGGTGATCTCTGTATTTCGTTGGCTTTCTGTATGACCTGTGGATTTGACCACGTCTTGCCATACTTTTACGTCATCTACATGTTCATTCTGCTGATGGGTCGTATCGAGCGTGATCACCACAGATGTGCTGGAAAATACGGAAAGTACTGGGTGGAGTATGAGAAACTTGTGCCATACAAGTTGTTCCCATACATTTACTAGATGATGAGTGTATTTGTTTCATTTTGCGAATAAATGTTCTGGTGCGACACGAAGATCTGCAAAATGAATCTGGAAGCAACCCCAACTCCCCACTACTCCTGGCTCCCGAGGAAGAGACTTCGACTTCCGAAACTACACAAGAATTCATATTTCCCACCGATTCTTTATGACAAGGTGGCGGAAACCTTGGCTCTCTTCTTTACATTTCCTCAAATTCCACTGTTATCACATCTTGTTGGCCACAGCCCGCAACCAATCCTCATTGCAAACACACTCTTTGAATATACTCTCGTCCCTCAAACAACATCTTTCGGGAAAAGACCACAATTCTTGGATCTGTGTACTGGAGCAGAAAGCGCATCTGTTGTAGCTGAGGTTACTAATCAACTGGAAGCCCGATTCTCCAAAAAAGTTCTTGTGACTCTAAGTCAAGTGGATCCAGCCGACATCCAAGACTTTGAAGAGAATCAAGTCGAAGCTGTACGCGTTTCGGCTCGTGGTGTTGATCCTGGGGAAGTCCCAAGAGATATGAAAGGGGCCATTCGGTTGCTGATTGGAAAATTGCACGAAATGGAGGACCGAGCTATATTTCGAATATTAAGGGACTGTGTGGAGAAAAGGAGTGCGATTGTGGTGATTGAGTTTCATGACAGAACAGTCGTGTCAGTTTGGTTTTGGGCTTTTGTGGTTCCTTTCCTGGCTGTTCCTTTCACAATCTTATTTGGAAAGAAGAGGCTTGGAATTTGGAGCTTGATTTTGCTGAGCTTAGCTCTACCTTGGCTTGTATGGGACGGTATTGTATCGTGTTTGGGAGCGGTTAATATAGAAGAACTCAAGGATCTATTGGATGATATCCCAGAAGCTCATATGCATATTACTTGGACTTGGAAACGTGTGGGGTTAATATCTCTCAGTGATGGACCGCTGGGGTGGTTTTTCTTCACTCGTTGGATGGCGAAGTGGCTGGATTCCTTGCTTGCTGTGACAATGCTGATAGGAGTGCCCAAACTGAAGCAGAAACAAGGTGAATATAATGCAATTGATCTTATGATGGAGCGTAGAAGAGAGTGTTTTGGATTGGTGTCACTGATATTCCTGTTTCTCTACTCCAAAGGCTGGCTTTAAAGACGACAGAACTGCATGATACCGAAACAATAAAGAGCGCATTGCATTTATTTGCAGATTTATTCGTAGGCGACCCATGCCTTGACACCAGTGGCACCCTTCTTGTTGAAGAAGCTCGCTTTTCCAAAATCCAGCATCGAATTGTGTGAATCATTTGAGCCCAGCTTTCCATAGTGCACAATCTTTCTGTTTGATCGAGTACCCATCTTTCCGTTGACTTCGATTCTGAATCCGAGCACCTTCCCAACTGGCGACTGCGACGCCGCCTGCTGAGACGGAGCCAAGACGTGTCTCCGCAGCACGTGTGGGATAGGTACGTCGGCGAGTTGCGGCTTGTCATCGGCTTTTGCGGCGGTCGGGCCGGCGACGCCAAGCCGGGCGTCCAAGGCGGCGCGCATCAGAGCCGCCTGGGCTGGCGCACGGGCACTCGCGGCGAAAAGATCGGACCGACGCCGCGATTCAAAGTCCGACACTCGTTCGGCGCCGACGATCGTTGGAAATGGTGAAGTGACGAGGAGGTGGTGGTTGAGCATCGGCGGCGCCTTGGCCTGGGCGATAGATAGCTGCTTAGTGCACATCAAATACTCGGCCAGATGCTTACTGTTGGGGCCTGCGCTGATATGCGGGCCATTTCCCGCACAAAGTTGACGTAGTGGTTTGCGTTGGTGGTCATCTCTTTGAACTGAAGAAAAAAGGGCAAACAAAATGAATAACTGTAGAACTATTGATATGAGGTTAATTGTCGTATCTTTCAAAAGGAGATACGACGAGAGAGAAAGATGTAAATGATGATGAGGGAGTAAATGAAGAGAAATAAGGAAGAAGGAAGACTAGACAGACACAACAACAACGTTGCTATATGGGCCAGTTCCGAACTCGTTCACACCGCGAACACGATATGAAAACACATTTCCGGCACTGAGTTGATCAGACAGCATTGGAATTCCACTTGCAACAGCATCCGAAATACCGCTATAAAGCACGTGAAAATCATTAGTCCCATTTCCTGCAGCTCGTTCGACAATGTAATTTCGTGCACCAGTGCTTCCCCTCCATTTAAAGTTCACTTCAAACATTTTCCCAGCACTACTGGAGTTTAAAAAGTTATCGGGAGGGAATAAAACAGGTTCACCCACGGGCGGTTTTTGATAATACCGCATGTCCTTCGGAGCTCCATTATTATCCGCATAATTCTTTATGAGGTCAACAACTGCTCGCTCATCATTTCCAAAACCAGTTTTCATGAATTCGCCAGGTATTGTTTTGTTTACATCAAAACCTGGAAGGTGGTAAGACTGTGAATCACCTTCTTCAATGTGATTCCAGAATCCACCATTTCGACTATGAAACCGGAAACTCCAAAGCAGAGCTCCAAGAGCTTGGGAAGAATTGACTGCAACTAAAAGTTCTTGAAGATCTTTCAGAGGTGAGAGTCCAAACTCGCCAACATAAAATAGTTTCTTGTTTTGAGTGACAATGAGATCGTGGTCAGCAATAAATTGAGAAGCGTAACTTCCTGGACCAAGAGTCGTGCCAAAATGTAATGCAGCAGCTGCTGAGAACGTGGCGATTGTGAAAACTAAAAGCAATGAAAAAGTTGCTATGGCCCACAACTTTCTGGATACCTCTCGCTTCCCACCCTTTGAGTAGGAAGCAACATAAGAGAATAACGTCTTTTTCTCAGTCTTGATCCCAAACCAAGATGGCTTGAAAATAGAGAGCACCATCGCAACGAAGAAGGAGACACCCAAAACTAAACAAGCGATGGATCCGGCCAGAGAAATAGATTTCCATGTGCCCAAAGAAGCAAGTTGCTCATCTGAGAGTTGGTAGTAATGTCCAGTGAACCCATCAATCAAAGGATCACGAATCACGTCCGCGTTCCATCCATACTTGGAATCAGATCCATCAATCACATACTGTTTCACATTCAACCCATGTTTCAAAAGCTTGGCCAATCCGAGGGTCCAGACCGAAGGAACTTTGTTGTCTGAAGATGACTTGAAAGCCAATTCATTCCCAGTTTCCCAGGCATATATGGCTGGGTCATTACGATATTGAATGCCCGAAACCGTGTTGTTTCTGGTGACAACGTATCGAACAACGGCCATAAAATTAGAGATCACAGTTGGATCGGTGTAGAAACGGTCAGCCGTGAGGTAATGCATTTCTGCGAACACTGGAACACCACCCCACCTGATATCACTCTTGTTAGCATCTCTATGCTTATCAATACACAGAACGTTACCAATCTGCTTGATCAATGAAAGGAAATATGATTTTGACGCCCAAGTCGCCTGCGGACGATATGGCCTGATCCAGTGCCTTGAACAATTCATCATTGGCATAGAGATTGGGGTTCCCAGTTCCTGGGATCCGCGTCCAATTTCCTTCTGAATAAGGACTACTTGTGATGTGGGCCATACCAAAACCAATTGCCAAGGGGTAGATTCGTGTAATTGGGCAACCCGCCTGAAGCAGTGATATAAGGGCGTCGTTGACCTCGAACTGAGTTGGTATGGCCCAAGGCACGGCGTCTTCAATGAGGTGCAGATTTGGCGTGTTAAAGCCAAAGAACTTTGGTGCTGATAGAGGATTGCTCTGAGACATTTGGTGAGAAATTTGTGAATGGTGTTCTGCGTCCCGTTTAAGCCAAAGGCATGTCCGATCTCTCGATCTCCAAGTTCTGCCACATTTTCTAAAAATTTAATATTGTATTTTTTTGAAGGAATAGATCATCAAAACGCTGTTACTACACTACTATAAGGTCCATAGCCATACTCATTCAGCCCGCGGACACGATAACTGAAAGGGACTGCTCTAACTTGATCAACCAACATGGTTTGCCCACTAGCAACGGCATCTACGACTCCACTATATACCGCCACAAAGTTAGTCTCATTACTTGGAATTTCGATTATAGATGGATCGCTGACAGCGCGCTCTATAATATAACTCCGAGCTCCAGTACTTCCTCTCCATGTTAAGCTCACGAAAGCCACAGCTTCTCCATTTATGATGGATTTTGTCACATTTGGTGGAAACAGAATGGGATCGCCCACTGGCGGCTTTTGGTAGTACTGAGAGCTCTTTGATGCACCATTTCCTGCTGCATATGACTTCATCAAGTCGACGACCGCAAGTTCGTCATCACCAAAACCAGTTGACGCGATGCCAACAGCAGTAGTTCTATTGACAGCAAATCCCGGGAGATGAAATGATTGTACACCCCCGCCTTCATCGTGGTTCCAGAACCCACCATTTCGGCTGTGGAATCGCAAACTCCAAACAAGCGCCCCAAGCGCTTGAGATGCGTTGACAGCTGCCAGTAGGTTTTGGTAATCGCTGAGAGAAGAAAGTCCGAATTCTCCCACATAGAATAGCTTTTTGTATTGCTTGACAATGAGGTCGTGGTCCACATTGAATCGATCGGCGTATTTGACTCGAAAGAGGCCAAGCCAGATGAAAACGGATGCTAGAGCAAAGAACGCAATGAAACCAAAGACGAGCAGCGAACAAATGGCAATTGCACGTTTTTTAGCAGAAACCAAAGCCATATCGAATTTGCCCTATATTATAGTCAAAGAGAGTCACAGCCAAGACTATCGTTTTTACCTGATTGCTTGGACCTTTAACAGACCCCAAGAGCGCACATAAATTCTTCCCATCAGATTTAATACGAAACAGCGAGGGCTTGATGCAAAAGACGATGGACAGGATAAAGCACAGTGCACTCAGAATGAAGAAAATGATAGTCCCAGCAGGGGAAACAGAGTTAGAAATACTTGACGCAATCAAGAACTTTGCCGGCAGTTGATAATAGTGTCCGGTAAATCCATCAATACTAGGCTCATTTAGAACTTCAGTGTCCCATCCATACAAAGAATACGACCCATCGATAACATATTGCTTGACATTGAGTACGTTTTTGAGGAGTTTCGTCAACGACGTCGTCCATTGAGCTGGAACACGGCCTCCACCCATAGACAGCTCGTTCCCGGTTTCCCACGCAAATATAGCAGAATCGTTGCGATACTGAATGCCTGATACAGTGTTGTTTCTCTTGGCAACGTACTCCACAACGGCGAAAAAGTTTGCAGACGTGTGAGAGTCGGTATAAAACTCATCGGTTGTTACTTGGTGCATAGATGCAAATGCAGGCACTCCTCCCCACCTAGTGATGACAGGTTACTTCCACCGACGCATAGCAAGTCGCTACTCACCAATCCCACTGGTCAATCAGGGGAACAATGATCTGAACACCCAAGTTCCCAGCCGCTGCGAGGACGTTGTCCAAAGCCACAAATAGCTCTTCGTTTGCAAAGAGGGTTGGATTGCTGGTTCCAGCGATTGGTTTCCAGCTGAAGGCTGAATTCGCCGGATTGTTGGTAATGTGGACAGTGTCTCTTGAAGGTCCTATGGCAAGGGTATAGATTCGGGTGACAGAGGATCCAGCTTGAAGGACTGAAATGAGGCCATCGTTCACTTCGAACGACGTTGGAGTGACCCATGGGACGGCATCCTCAATGAGATGAAGATTCGGCGTATTGAAGCCGAAGAACTTTGGGCCATACTGGGCAGCCCCAAGTGACATTGTTTTTGGGAACAGGCGAAAGTTCTGAAACAGGTCCGATCTCCCACACTGCCACTTTATCCAAATCAATAATTGGCTCATTAAATATAAGCATTAAGAAACGCAATTAAAATTCTCTTTGTGGCAATCGTTGTCAGTTGGCTAAAGGTGCTCAAGGACAACGTGACAGTCGGATTGTTGGACACCACAAAGATCTTGGAAAGTCATTTATTGGCAGGTAGAATTAGGGCGTGAAAGCGGTGGCTTATTACGTTTTGTTGAATTTGTTTCCTTCATAGAGTCACCCTCCTCTGCACTCATAATTATTGTAGATGCGACTCGCGTATTGAAAAGCTTATATTTCATGATTCCCAATATACAGATCAAGATACTCGTTCCTAAACAGATGAGGCTATCCAAAAGAAAGGATACTTTTCGTTCAGCCAACCCTGCGCCTATAAAGATGACCATAACCAAGAACGCCATGCAACAAGCGGCAATGCCATAATGCGCTATTATGTTTAGTTTTGGATTCACGATTCCATCTTGGTATCTCAGAAACAGAACGAAGCAATACAACAACACAGAGTCAAACACGACACAAAAGAAACCAATCACCAATGTAGAAATAAAAAACAACTGCGTGAAAGTGTTAATGAAGCTCGGACCCAGATAAGGCAATGCAGTTCGCATTGTTTGTGAGACAATCTGGGCCAACTGCAGCACAGGAAGAGCCATAACAAATACAACGCACATTGCATGAGCTTTTTTCGAAGTTCGTCGAACTATATCTGAAGCGCGTTCGAAACTAAATCGCACATAGCAGTATTGACCGACAGTAAAGAAGATAATGTTCCAGACAACAGATTGAGTTTCGTCGCCGTCAATATCAATTTGATGGAAATTGTACGCGCTTGTTGCACCATATCCTGCGATACTGAGGCTTCCAAGCACTATTAAGATTGTGGATCGAGTCATCCAGTCACCGAGTTTCCCTCGTGCCCAATAGCTGGAGAGCACTAGTATCAGTGAAAACAGTGGAATAATCGAGGATATCGCGCTTATTGCCACTGCAGAAGTATAGTACGCGTGACCAGAGGATGAGGAATTCATGGTTCCAGACAATGAAATTAAAAAAGAATCGCCTCCTTTGCATAATTATCGAACCGTCGTACTTTTGTCTACTATTTGCAAGACTGAAACTCACATACACATACATAGCTGCCACTTTCGTTACTGCTTTGACTAGCTTTGACGATCCACTTGCGTACACAAAAGCTGCACACCCCAGGAATCGAACCTGGATTTGCTCGGCCACAACGAGCTGTACTAACCGTTATACGAGGTATGCCTGGCGTTCGACCTTGACAAACTGTTCTAGGGAAGTACACTTAACATCAAGTGAAGGAAATTACGGATAAGGTTCCGAATTGGTAAAGCGGAATTTAGAACGTATGCAATGGGCAGCCGATAAAGAAATCGATGGCAACAGTATTGTTAGAGAAGGTTGTGGAGAAAAAAAAAGGTTTTCGAAGTAAAATGGTTTCTGCGAGGATCGAACTCGCGACCTCTCCCGTGTGAAGGGAACGTGATAACCACTACACTAAGAAACACGATCAGTGATAAAGATCCTGAGATTAGGGACCTAATGGAAATTTCCAACAATATAAAAGAATTGTTTTCCTGTCAAAAGTAAGATTACCGTTTTCGTGTCTGGATGCAAATGATAAAGATTCTTCATGGATTGATTGTTGGGGCTATCTGCAGTGATTAGATTGAAAAGCAGGCTTGGAGATCAAGATAAGGGTATGCAATTAGTCCGCCATCATGGGTTCTCTATGGATTGGAAGGTTTCGTTTGAAGAGTGGATTGTGCATGGGATTGTTGTGGAGGCTGAGCAATAAGAGTCAAGTTCGACGTTGAGGCAGCCCGCCGAACACCACCAGAAAAAAAAGCGGTCAGAAAACCACAGCACCGCCTCAACCAAACCAAGACCCTGTCCAACTTGAAAGGACGACAAACAATGAACTCACCACTGGACCAACACGTGCCCACATCGCCGTCTGGATCGCCGTCGCCAAGTGAAGCCGAACGCGAACGCACCTTGATCGCAACGGCGACATCCAACGCCGCAGCCGCATCGTTCTCGGCACATGTCGCGGCACTGGACGCAACTGAACTGAAGACGCTGGGCGGGCTCGGCGCACTTGACGTGGCAAACTCAGAACTTCTGATGGCGACTGCCGCGTCTGCGCATTTGAACAGGGCGGGTCGGAGTCGGGGTCCGCGGCCGCAGAACATGTGACTTGGCTTGGCTTGGCTGCTGGCGGGTTGTTGTTGGCGGCGGCAAAGGAGGAGGAGGGATCGAACGGTGGCTGCGACAGACGGTTTCAGGTCGCTAGAGTTTCAACTCGGCCCGCGCACTTGCTCGCACAGCACACTTATCGACGTTACTGTTTGTAGTTGCATACAAGCTGGTATGGCGATGTTGTTTGGTGTGTTGTGATGGGCTTGTGGCCTGAGAGGGTCCTGCCAGATCAATGCCGCACTTTTGCATTCCACATTCACTTATATAGACCTATAGACGCATCTTGTTTCAAGTACTGCAATTGTAAATAGAACCACAACATATCTAATAAACGTATTGTATCCTGGGTATTTGATTTGTGTGGCATTACAAATCAAGACAAATACATCTTACAAATCAATCCAATTAACTCCTCTTCCTTCTTTTATTCTGAATTTCAAGTACGTTCAATGGAATTGCTCACAGTGTGCGAGGAAAGTGATGCGGCACTGTCCC
This sequence comes from Rhizoclosmatium globosum, assembly GCA_002104985.1. Lineage (NCBI taxonomy): Eukaryota > Fungi > Chytridiomycota > Chytridiomycetes > Chytridiales > Chytriomycetaceae > Rhizoclosmatium > Rhizoclosmatium globosum. Next base: position 225,204 of record MCGO01000001.1, on the reverse strand, counting down.
AATCACCAAAACAGCCACCTAAACACAAACCACGTCTTAACCCAAAACAATGGCGCCCCTTCCAGCCTCGCCCTCACCACTCAACCAACCACCACCACCACCAACTTCAAACCAACTCGCCTCGCACCTCCAAACACACCAACCAACCCTAACCCTAAACCACAACTTGAACCACCACCACCTCGTCACCAGCCACACACGCGACAACAGCTCGTCCTCCTCAACAATCCACGACGACTTCTCCATCGCCTCTTCCTCTTCTTCGTCCTACTTCTCAGCGGCAACAACACCAACTCCCTCAACGCCACTCGCTTTCTTCCGCCCACACTCTTCCGGCCTCTCCCGCGTCATGTCCGAATGCACCCTGACAGCAGTCGACGATATCGACATTGACGATGAACATGTAGAGCTTGATTCGGTGTTTGACGGTCGTGGTGCGAGGACTCGGTGGAATCACTTGTGGATTCTGGAGGAGAGTGAACGGTTTGAAGATTCGGTGGATGACGAAGTTCGGGTTGGGTATGACGCGTCAGACTCAGTGGAGGAGCAACGTGCTACGTGCTTGGCGGATTCAGTTTATACCAGTGGTGCGCGCGTTTTTGAGATGGAGGAGAGTGGGTGGACCGACACGGACTCTCTGTCAAAGATAGACTTCAACTCTGACTTGTCCGAACTGGATGTACCTGTGACGCAGAGGAACACTTCATCGAAAGATGTCGCGTCAAACCAACTTGATCCTCGTCTATTCTTGGACACGACATTCACACAACCTGACTTTTCTGTTATAGAGGAAGACTGGAGAGACGATGTTAGTGATGCTGAAACAGTGTATGGAGCGGCAGAGTATGTGAACAGTCATGAAACTGGTGGCGCGAGTCCTAGGAGACGTGCTGCAGTGTTGGGTCGGTTGGTTCGGAAAGCAGAGGATCTTGTCTTTGTTGAGCTAGGGCATTAACTGTTCTTTTTGACGGCTGTGTGTAAATAAATATCAGAAGCGTATTGATTGATTGATTGACGAGAGAGAAGAAACATGTGTGAATATCTCTTCAGAAAAGAATGCACCCCAAAAGCCTCATCGTTGCACTCGTGGCTCTTCTGTCTGCCTGTTGTGTCGAAGCTTGTAAGTGACCATCGCCGCTACTTCTATCCTATAACTTCATCCTCCCTCCCATTGTGACACAGCACTCAAACGATTCATTGTCGTCTTCAAGTCACCACCCACCATTGAATCCGTCAAATCGCAGATTGCACCATGGGGTGGAAACATTGTGCATGCATTCACCCTTATTCCTGCTGTGACTATTGGTATGTCGCTGCAGTTGTTACAATCTTTGCGTAAGGCTGATTCACCTTGTCGATCTCACAGAGCTCCCCGCGTCTTTGAGTCATTGGCTCAAGACTATCAAGGATGTGGATTATGTGGAGGAGGATGAAGGTGTTCACGCTCTTGTGGACGGTGAAAGCGAAGAGAAGGGATACGTTGAAGCTGATATTCTTTGAGTCTGATGCAAATTAGCTGCACATTTTATTATTCTGCGGAATTTCAATGAAACAAAGTTATGCAAAGAATCGTGATTTGACGAGTGGTTGGTGGTGGCTGAAAGAAGTTGAGTGAGTTTTGACAAAACAACTGACAGGAGGCTACCTTTTCACCGAATAACTGTTTTCATCCTCCTGAATCGACGAATTTTCTTGATTGATATCGAATTGACTGCTCTCATCCTCGTTGTTTCTTTGTGACTGCGAGTTGAGCACTGCATCGTACCTCCACTTCCTCGGATCAAAGTGACCGACATCATACGCGTTTTCTGAGTAATCGTAAACTGATTGAGATGCTTGTTGACTTTCTGAAACGGAAGGGTGATGTTGCTGATTCCCAGAATCAATCGACGTTTCCGAATGTATGAATGCAGAGTCGCCATAAAAAAACTCGCGTAATCGGATATCAAGAGACTCTTGAGTATTGTTGATTTCGTTCTGGGATCTCTTTTTAAGAGCATGTCGCGGTGGAGGGGATTCACTTGCAAACTCGTTCTCATCTTGTTCCTCGATCCAACTTTGTTCTTGATAATCGGTCACCAAAGTCCCACTTTCATCGTAAATTCCTTCTCCGTCGTTGTTTTCGTTGTTCAAATTCTCCATCCGCTCGTTGGTATCATTTTCTTGACTTTCTTGAAGGTATTGGCCATCATCATCATCGTCTTCCAGAATCCAATTATTTTCATCTTCGCCTTTGCTGCCAAACAGATTCTCATCATTTTCAACTTGATCCTCTTCGCCACTATCATGGTATAAGTTCCCATCACCATTCTCGACATCGCCTTGATCATCTTGGGAGACCATCTTCATTCGTCGATGTGGATACGCATTCCCAACAGAATTCTTAACTTTCGTTGATATCCGCTCATTCTGACTCTCATTCAATACTCTTGAGGTGGATACAAGAGGAGCAGTAGAAACAGGAACAGATGACTTTCCATTCTGAAACAGGCCTCGAGGTTTCTGTGATGTATTTGTTCGTGGCTTGATTGTGAGACGAGGAGCCGCAATGAAATTCGATTTAAAGGACTACATTGAAAGTGAAGTGTGAGTAGTAGTGAGGAATAGAGTAAAGGCAAGTACCATCATTGCACGGTTTGCCGCGTCCTTAACAAGTCCTGGAACAGGAGGTGGAGATTCGTTGTTGAGTTTCACCTTCTTTGTTGACTTTGGGATTGGTTTTGCTGATACTTTCTTTGAAACTGGTTGTCTCGTCTCTGAGATGGGTATATTGATTTCGAGACGAGTGCGGACTGGTTTCAAAGGGCGAGAAGAGATCTCTGAGTCGCGATGACGAGATAAAGACAATGAAGGATCAGCAGCAAAGAACGAGTCGATGACTGATTGATGGGTTTTGTTGATCTGTGCCTTTTGTGGGTTTCGTATTGGTTCTGGCTCTGACTCTGACGTGTTGTCCTCTGACACGACACGCATTCGTTTCAACGGTGTTTGTGATTGTGTTTGTGTTTTGTGTTGTTTTTGAAGGAGGGGCGAGATGCGCGAGGAAGGTGAAATTGGAGTTGGCGAGTCTGTTGTTTGTTTGTTCTTGTTCTTTGTTTTCGACGTTGGTTTGCGAGTGTCCGAGTTCGTGGCTGTCTTTGTCTTCATCAGAGCGACTTTGCGCGGCTTTGGTGTTGTTGTGGTTGTGGTTGTGGCTGTTGTTGTTGTCAAGATCGATTGGTCGACTTCAATTAGTTCGACGGGTTCGGCTCGGCGGCTGTCAGAGAGAAAACGCTCAAGAAGGGGCGGCGCGGAAGACGGCGACTGTCGGAGGAGGTGGCGTTGGAGGGCCGCGAGAGACGATGGTGTGAGGGTGGCCATTGGTTTCTTCTAAAGACAATCAATTCTACAATTCCGCCTTTACTTACAGCTGTTTGCAAAATTACCAATTTATAATAAAGTGGACATTCCTCAACAGTTTCAACCTGTTTGTTTATTGCAGATCTCAATAAAGTACTTCTTTGGAACTAACATGTAGGTATTAAACTACTTCCACCCGTGAAACTCATCACTATACAAATGGTCCAACATAGTCACCTCATTACGTGTAGCCGCGCATTTCTTCATCACAGTCACAAGTCCACTCCCCGTGAAAAAGACTATACTCCCACGCCCACCCATATCCATAATTCTTTTCAATTCAGATTCGCTTGCTTCCTTGAGAAACTTGTTACAATGCTTGCTCTGCTTGAGCTTCACTTCTGTATTCCCGTGTACAATTACGCGAGATCGGAACATGCACAGATCCAACTGTTTCAGTCGAACTCGGGTATGTAGTTGCCAGAGGACAAGGTCTCCACCGCGGAATGGCGTGTCGGCGAGACAGACTACTACCGCCATTGAATTAAATGCATCGCTAAAGTCGAGGTGCGCCATCATTTTCGAGAGTGGGGAGCAGTTTACTGCAAATGATGGGAAGATCTTGCTACCAAACGGACATTCCATGCCGTATAGTTCCTTCATGCGTTTCATCAGAAGTCTGCCTTTGAAATATTCACTTTTGGTGTGGGATGTGTTAAATATGTTTCACGCCACACATCAACACTTACAATGGAGCGACACTTAGCACCCACGAATCTATCGCCTGCACAAAATCCTTGAAATCTGAATTGCTCATCATCTCTACAACAGTCGGGCTCCATATAGGTGTCAAGAGCCCATGCGTATTATGAGCCAACGACTCTCTCGTATACTGTGGAATATTGTGTGCCAACCTCACACCTTTCGATTCAAGTCCAAGATTATGGAACGACTGTGGCTTCGCCCAGAACCCAATGTGAATCACGAGAAGTCTATAAGTATTGCTGGCGCGCCTCTCCACTTTTGGTTGGACTGCGATTTTACGACAAAGTGTCAAGAACCAATAAGAGAATTCGCGAGCCTTGAATGATGCATTGAGGTGTGATTGAATGAACAACTTTCCAGGCTCGTAAATTACGATATTTCCAAACTGTGAAGTGTTGACCACCAGTTTCTGACGGGGAAGTCGAACGAAATCGCGAATTACTGCGCGTTGGAAGTCAAATCGTTCTGGTGGGAGATAAAATGACGTTTGCGACATTTCGCACGTTTTTGATGGTATATGATGAAGAATACGTTCTGTCCAATCAGGCGTAAGAGTTATTACTGAATGCATAGTTTTAAATAGATTGAAGGCCTCATGTGCCTCTATATGGTAGACCTTCGGGTTTGATTCTCCTTCGTCGTCCAAGGCATCACTGAAAGCCAAGCTTATGAGTGACTGAACACAACAACAAGAGAGAATACGCACGATTCAACAACAGCCTCCTTCAACTCGTCCAAGACTTCCCTCAGAAGAGCGTCCAAGTGTTTCGCGTTGTGAGGCAGGCATTTCATTGCTTGGTCCACGAGTTTCTGGCTGAGTTCGTTGTCGTTTGGATTGTGCCGCAAGATTGTCGGCTTCCACGGCGCCGAAGTCGTGTCCGAAAGTGCGTCCAGGTACCGAGCGCATTTGGCGACGAACGACGCGAGTGTCCGAGACTCGGAATCGACTTCTTTTGAAACGAGGGTCGCTGGTGCGGGTGCAAGACGCGCCTTGTCAATCGATTCGGCGGATTGGAGTCGTTTTGTTTCGATGCGGAATTTGGGCGGCATCTTTGCTGGGAGGCTGGCCAACCAAGAGTGGATTTGAAGAATATTTGCGTATTTAAAGAACTTGGAATTCATCTGTTTGTTATTCTGTTTATGGTGTAACTGTACCTTCATTGACGTAGTATGAACTTATTCTAAACGTTAAGAAGCACCTTCCCACCATCATCACTGCTAACAGCAGCAATGGTTAACTATCTTTTGAACATAATGTCATAATATTGAATGAGTCTTAGGAAAGACTTGGAGGCACTCTACATATCCCAGAATAGTGGTTCAAGGAACCCGCCGCTAACTCCAACAAAGCCCCGTTTGAACACGTTAGTTTGAAGTTTAGCTAATCAATATAATGCTTTTGCAAGGCTGATGCACCTTTTTTTCTGGGTCCGCCGACCAACCCCTAGCACTACACCAAAACCCCGCCAATTCATTGAATCAACGACAAACTGGTCCGGTCTCGCCTCTTTTGTTCTTTCCTCCAAACAGGCCAACTTCAATCATGAGAACCATGTCGTTGGCTTCCGTTCTCGTCCTTACCTTGATTACTACCTTTTCGTGCGCCGATCTCTTGAATGAATCACCTTTCGGACCTCAAACGCTGCCGCTTCTCACAGCGACTCAAAATCAAACTGGTGGCTTCTCTGGGATCCAAATGTTTAATTACAATGGTCCAATACTATCATCTGGTTCGGACTCATTCCTTCAAACATGAACCCCAAATACATCCCATAACACTCTTCCTCAATAGTCGAAATCTATCCAATATTCTACGGTGCGAAAACAACCTACGTCCCAAACCTCCTCAAATTCTACAAAGGCGTCGTAAATTCATCCTACTTTGACTGGCTCTCGGAATACAACACATCACGGCAAAGTCTTACTCGAGGCAGTCTTGCGGGGTCATACTGGGACAACTCCACAACTTCCACTCAACTGCAAGATTCAGACCTGCATACCTACCTCGTCTCCCTCATTCAACGTAAACTCATTCCCATACCGACGGAGAACACGTATTTCCCTATCCACCTTGCACCAAATATTGACATTGTTGCTAACGGAATCCGGCTGAGTTGTGAATCTTGGTGTGCGTATCACTCGACAATCAATATTACACACCTTGGAATTCCAAACGTGACTGCACTTGTGTATTCCGTGATCCCCGACCAAGGCGGAACGTGTTTCGGAGGCTGCGGGGCTGATCCGAACGTGTTTAATAACCTCTGCAGTGTGAGTTCACATGAACTTGTTGAAAGCGTGACGGATCCGAATGTTGGGTTGGGGCAGTTGACGTGGTATGGTGCAAATGGGGAAGTGAGTGATTTGTGTAATCATATACATGGAGAGATTACGACGTTGGAGGGTGTTTTTGTGGTGCAGAAGACGTATTCGAATCAGAAGGGGATGTGTATTGTGGATGTTCCTGGGACGCCTGTGCATTTGCCACCACGAAGTGCAGGTGGGTATGGAACTGTCACCAAGACGACCACCAAAACGACGAAGAGGACAACGACTACGACAAAGAAGACTAAGACAACGACGAAGAAGCGCACTACTAGTACTACTACAAAGAGGAAAACTACTGTCACGAAAAAGGCAGTCTCAAAGACTACAACGACATCAAAGCACAAAGTGACAAGTACAACCACACATTCAAAAACAGCAACCAAAACACCTCTTAAGAATGCAGCCACCTTACCGACTATGGCTTTCTGAATCGCAAACATTTCTTTTTATTGATTTCATAAGTACAGAATTATCTGTTCTTTTCTCATTTCTATTTATCTCATGGGGGGTTTTCATATTCATGACGTGCATGAGGCATTAATAAATTCACTTGCATTTCTACAGTCTTGTCTCTTTAATTGACTTATTGGGATTACGTCCCAACAGTTTCAACAATTTCGATCTCCAGAAATTCGTTTATTTTTACGACGTATGTTGAGATTGGTTTGAATGTGATATTTGGTCAGGCGCTTGTGTGGTACTGGGAATGTGAGTGATAGTGCACAAGTTCCCTTTCCCATTCTGCAACTGAACAACCCACGACAACGTAATAGCTATCTACCAAAGTAGCAAAATCGAAATTCCAACCAGTTTTGTATCAACCCGAAGAATCAACGCCGCTATCACCCACTCTCCAAACCACCAAAACAAACAAATTTGCATCGTATTACGCTGGAATTTACGCGCATATCGAGGCTGCTTCGATTCAAACTCAGCCAAGGCACCACCGCCTTCCGCTACCGCCTTCGCACGCCCTTCCTCAACCATGAGTTTCGCCAGTTGTGCAATCAGATTTTCGCGCCAAGAGATAGAAATGATGAGCATGAGGCCTGTGATAGCTGGAAAGGCGGCTTCGTGATATTACCTGTCAAATTAGTACAGTACAGCTTGTATAGATATAGTTATGAGGACTGGAATAACAAGAAGGTAAAAGATGCTTTTTGTTCCGTTGGCTTGGAGTTGTAGGACAAGAATTAGTTGGGATAATGGAGAGCAGTGACGCAACCCAATTTGCAGTCCATTCGGAACGTGTGATGGCACTGAAAACGACGCCGGGGGCGAATAGGACGTTGTAGATTTGGGCGGAAACGGGGATTTCTGCTGGTTTCTGTTGACTGATGGAATCTTGTTGCTGTTGTTGTTTTAGTTGATATGCCATTAGATCTATCAATTACTTATTGTAATAGAACACGTTGCGAGGCATCTATTTCTTATATTGAAGATCAGCGCGAAGAGTTGAGTACCAAAAGCACTGAATTTTGAGTGTACGGCGCTAATCAAAGACGGACCACCCTTGTACCAGAATTGAAAATGTGAACACATCTTCTTTTCTCGCATAATAACATGATTAACAAAAGCGTGCTCTGGTGTGGCTAAAAAAAGAACAAGGTGCTTACACCAATTTTGTCTCCCAACCTCAAATGCATCTGTCACCACTCCTGTTGGCAGCCCTCCTCGCCCTCTACACCTATGCAACCCCGATATCACTCGCGAACTTGAATATTACAACACCACCTGGAACTCCGCCGAAGGAATGGTCTCAACTTCATCGCAGAGCCCCTGTTGAAATTCAAGAGTCTCCTTTGAACTTCTGCTTCCCTCCCGTCTCTAAAAAAGCATTGGCAGTCGTTGAGAAGGCCAAACCAAAGTTGAATTTGAATGTCTTTGTCTTTTATGGGCGACGACAGAACACGGCTGTCTTGGAGCGGTATCTAAGGGTGAGAGCCTTATTTGGAAAGCCTTGGAACAACGCCTGATAACATAATATGGCACAGAGAAACTCAATCGCGAACGGCGGCCTTGTTACAAAAGTACTCTTTGTTCTGAACCTCAACAAGATCAAGGACAACGACGATGTCGACTGGATCAATGCATTGGCAGCAAAGTATCCAGACTTTTACGAAGTCACACATACACCTCCAGGCGACTTTAATCAAAACTATGCGCACATCACAGCGAAAGAAGACATGTACATTAAAGTCGATGACGACGTTGTATTCATCCTGGACGGAACATTCGAAGCTATGGTTGCTGAACTTTGGACGCGAAGAGACTGGTACCTTCTGAGTGCGAATGTTGTTGGGCACACTATCTTCAACGGAATCCACAATCGATTTGGAGCTCTGCGGGCATGGACATTGAACACTGAAAACTCAGGCATTGTTACGAAACCTGCGAATGAGACCAATTGGCGTGTTTCGCATCTTCCACATGTCAATGTGCTGAAAATCAAGCGTATCAAGACTGAGCGGGATATGCCTGGAAGTTTCTACCAACGAAGTTATATGAAAGTTGACCAAGAGAAGGGACAGGAGGGGCTCTTGAAGGGAAGTCCTCTGTGGTTGATGAAGGAGGGCAGTTTTGATGCGTGCAGTTGGAAGAGTGCCCATTGTGCTGGAGCCGTGCATTACTCGTTCTTCGAAGCTGTGGAACAGAGTGAGTCCCATCTCATCATCAAGATTGACGTTGACTTCCTTCGTTTGTACAGATAACACCGAGAGATACTTCTTCCCGACATGGGACTTACACAGCTCTGGATACCAACGTTGGAGTATTCATATGTTTGCCTTTTGGTATGTTTGAAATTCTTATCAACTCAATTTATTAAACCTCTGATTCAGGGGCAAAGATGTGATGGGTTTGGACATTGCCGGAGACGACGAGCAGTACCTGACGGTCACATACCCAGAAAAAGTTGAGAGACACTCTGGAGCAGTTGGGAACGGATTAATTGCACACTTGGGATATTTTACACAAGAAGCTGTGCGAACACATACAGATGTACTTGATAAGTATGATGCACTTTCGCGAGAAATTGAGCAGACTAAATTACATGGTATGGCATGTCCTGGAACGTTTTGATGATCTTTGAATAAACTGGATAGACCAAAGTTGTATTTCAAAGCTATGTCATCAACTACCATACCATTTAAGATAGCACAAAAGCTTTCACGGAATCTTTCTTATCCTTCAAGTTGATAACGAAAGATCGAAGGTACTTTTTTAAATTTCAAGTTTATTGTGTTTTCATCAAAATGGCAACAACGGATGCACCCAAGAAGCAGCACCGACGACGCAAGGCAGCAAAAGCCGAGAACAAACATGCGGCATTGGCAGCAGTAGTGAAGGAGAGCGAGCCTGTGAGTCACCTCCCACCAGATGTCCAACTGCGCAACCAACATACCAACAAACCAACCAACTACCAAACAAACAGACAACCACTTCAGACTTCGCCGTTGAATACGTCGCCGCACCGCCGCCACAATTCAACGACACGTTTTCGCCGTTTGCGCAAATCTTCGCAAACTTTGAGACGCGCGCCGCCGACGCCTGGAAAACCGACGCCGACGACGAGGAAGCCGCCGCACAAGCCGACGCCGCAAAGTCTCTGAACTCAAATGATGACAAATCAGAACTCGGCGACGACGACGACGACGACGAAACGGGCGATGCAAACGATGAAAAGGCCGCGAGTAAACGAAAGAAGAAGTTGGAGGCGAGGCTGTCTATTGCTCAGTTGAAACAGTTGGTGGCGAAACCCGATGTTGTAGAGGTGCGTGAATGGGTTGGACTTGGGAAGGGTGTTTCTTAACAGTTGATGTAGTGGGTCGACGTCACTGCTGCTGATCCAAAGCTGCTCGTATACCTGAAATCTTACAGAAACACTGTGCCAGTACCTATTCACTGGCAACAGAAGCGAAAGTATCTGCAGGGAAAGCGTGGTATTGAGAAACCTCCCTTTGAATTACCTGGTACGCTATTTTATCTTGCCACCAACGTGACTCTGAATCCGTCTAACAATCTTATCAGACTTTATCAAACAAACTGGAATCATGGATATGCGTCAAGCCGTCCAGGAAAAGCAGGATGCAGCAAAACTGAAATCAAAACAACGCGAACGTGTGCAGCCAAAGATGGGAAAACTCGATATCGACTACCAGAAACTGCATGATGCCTTCTTCCGATGGCAAACAAAACCTAAATTGAGTGCTCATGGTGAAATGTACTATGAAGGAAAGGAATACGAAACAAAAATGAAACTCAAGAAGCCTGGTGTTCTGAGTGAGGAATTGAAAGAAGCTCTTGGTTGTTTGGATCCTCTAATTGCTCCCCCTTGGCTTGTGAATATGCAGCGATGTGAGTTTGTCTGAACTTCGTTCCATGGCTAATATTCTGGAAAGATGGACCACCTCCGAGCTATCCAGGCCTTAAAGTTCCAGGGCTGAATTGTCCAATTCCTCATGGTGCGCAATGGGGATATCACCCGGGCGGTTGGGGTAAGCCTCCAGTAGACGAATACGGACGACCACTCTACGGTGATGTGTTTGGGGTCTTGACACAAGAAGCAGTTGTTGATCAAAAGGTTTGGCAACTTTCTCAATTCTTGATTACCCGACCAAATACTCACAAATTTTCTAGTACATTAATCAAATCGAACGAACTCTATGGGGAGAACTTGAGCCAGAAGAAGAAGTCGAGGAAGAAGAACAAGAAGAAGAGGAGCAGGAAGAAGAAGCCGAGGAGGAACTGCCGGTGCAGAATCAAGCTTATCCAGAAAGTGGTCTTGTTACTCCATCTGGCCTTGCTTCCGTTCCATCTGGCTTAGAGACTCCAGACTACATTGAACTGAGAAAAGAGGCTAGAAGGTGTGTTTTCTTTTCTAAGTACTGCTGCCTCTTTGACCCGAGTTAACGAATAACTTAGGGATGAAGGTCCGAAAGAACTGTACAAAATTCTTCCCCAAAAAGATACCGCGGTTCGTGGTTTCATGGGCTCTGCACACACCTACGACTTATCCTCGGCAACTTCATCCAACTTCGCCCCTCCTCCACCCACATCCTCTGCCTCCGTCGACCCTTCCCGAAAACGCAAACACCCTCCAGCATCCCTAGGCATCCACGGCGACAAACCCGTCGCGATCGCGTTGAACCCAGAAGACCTTGAAGAAGGCCTTGAAGGCGATGCTGTCCGTCGTGTGTATGAAGACAAGATGCGGGCTGCGAGACAGGACGCGAAAGGAGAAGACTTTTCGGATTTGGTTGCGGAGCATGCACAAAAGTTGCAAAAGAAACGGAAGGTGGATGAGAAGGGTGGAAGTGGTGCCGGGAAGAAGAAGGAGGAGAAGTTCAAGTTTTGAAGGGTGTGATTCAAGGTTGTTTCTGTTTAACTGTTTGATTATTGGGAACATTATTTAGTGCTATCTCGCAAATGAAGGCTTCTTGTCTTATCTAATTTGATTGGGAGGCATTTCTCATTTTATTACCCAACTTCACAGCAGGCCACATATTAAATATCGCGAAGGAACTAAGAAACTTGAGTTTGAAGCACTTCTTTCTTGTTGTGCCAGGATCTGCTCCAAATTTAGAAAACGTCCAACAAATGGTATGTCATTGAACCCCCAATCCGAGCTACCATATGAATCGCGAATTAGCTCGCCTTTTGTTGCATATTTTGTGTGGCTTACTTGACATTGGCGTTTAGGTCAACATTAAAACAAACCGGCTATATGTTGCCCTTGGACTCATTCTGTCCTTCCTATTCGTGGAGCATATTATCTTAGTCTTGAGTGGACGAAAGAGCACCTATCAGCACATCACACGACCCATCAAGAGCGCTGTGGGAGAAACACTCAATGCATACACCAAAGAGGCCGGATCTGATCCTTGCGCCTTCTCACATGTCGATAGCGCAATAGTCAAAAGTGTGCCAGGAACTCTGGTTCTTGTTACAGGAGGTGCTGGATTCATTGGATCCAACGTGAGTATTTTGGCATGACTTCGATTGAACAGGTCTTAATGCCCGTTCCAGCTTGTCGATCGATTACTAGAGTTGGGATACCGAGTTCGTATCTTTGATAACCTGGCAACGGGGTCTATTCGAAATGCGCCTCTGCACCATGACAGAGTGGAGTTTGTGTTGGGAGATATCATGTCATTTGAAGAAGTCGATAAGGCGATGCAGCATGTAGAATATGTTTACCACCTTGCTGCCATGAGTAAAGTGTTACCGAGTTTGAAGAATCCTGGAATGGCCAAGTTCTGCACTGAAGTGAATGCAATTGGAACATGGAGTGAGTTATCATCCTTATGCGATACCATCATTATATAAGCTCATGATTATTTTCAGACGTATTGGAAGCTGCTAGACTGCACAAGATCAAGAAGGTTGTGTACGCTGCATCGTCAACTTATTATGGACGAAACCCTGTTCCAAACACAGAAACAGACGCAGTAAGCTCCATTTACACACATTTAGAAAATTGCTTACATATTGTTTCAGCCCGATTTCTTGACTCCATACGCTGCATCCAAATATGAGGGTGAAATCCAGATGAAAATGTTCAACGACTTATTCGGAGTACCCACTGTCTCCCTTCGATTCTTTATGGTCTACGGGCCTCGTCAGCCTTCTACAGGAGCATACGCAATCGTCACGGGAGTGTTTGCAAAACAAGCTGGAATGAACCAGCCTCTCACTATCGAAGGAAGCGGAAACCACACCAGAGACTTTATCCACGTCAAAGACATCAACGAAGGGCTTATCGTTGCGCAGCAGTCTGATATCAGTGGAGAAGTTATCAACTTGGGAACTGGAGTTGACTTCTCTGTCAAACAAGTGGCTGACTTGGTTTCCTCGAATCAAGTGAATGTTGCCGAGCGAAAGAACGATTTGTTGGCAACGTTGGCGGATACGTGTAAAATGAAAAAGACGTTGAAGTACAAGCCAACAAAGGACTTCAAGATTGAAATGTCCAAGATTGCGAAGGAAACTATGGCTGGACAAATATATGCACAGTCGTGGTTAACTACAGAGGTTCAAATGTCTGCACCTTGGGTTCTTCCTCCTCGGTATGAAGTCCGTTCACGTTTTGGCGTTGCTTACGTTTTGTTACAACAGTGCTAAATCTGCTCCTTGGTCTGGCATAACTGATTTAGATGGGCTCTTAAAGGCAGGTGATCGGCCTGAACCAGTGAACAACAACATTTTCTTTGGAAACGGAAACAAGAACAAGGATGATACAAAGAAAGGGGAAAAACCTTTCGTTAGTCTTGTCTTCATGCCAAAGAACGAGACCAAAAAGTGAGAGCTCTTGATTTGTGTATGGCTATCTGACTGATTTCTTTAGTCTTCTCTTTTTGAACCACATCCACTCCCTTGTCGATTACGGTCGATCCAACTCATACATTGTCTTGACTGACACTGCAAACCTTGATCGCTGCTTGGACTTGAATTTGCCTTGTTGGGATGCTTCCAAAGAAGACCCCACTTTTAATGATGAAAGTGGTCTCAGCCGATTCAAGTTTGCCCTGGGACTTCTGCAGAAAGGCATCGACGTTCACGTTGGATCAATGTATGTATAGCCTGGATAGAAGAATCTAATTAACATTTCATTTACAGCAACACTGCCTACGTTCGTGAAATTAGACACTCATTTAGAAATGTGCCTAAAGACATTGATATTATTATGAGTCACTCGATGGTAAATCGCGTTATTGCTACTATCCACATGTTAAGCTTCTGTTGTTCAGGGTCTTGATTCAAACTACCTGCTTCGATCAAATCCACAAACGATTGAGCTGATCACTTCCATCATAAACACAGAAAATGTTTCTCCACTTTTACCAGAAGTTCAACTCTTTGAGCAAACAAAACTCTCGTTTGTGTCCTGTTCGATTGAACGACCATGCCGCAAAACTCAAAGCGACAACATCCCCTTTGTGCTTAAGATGATTCATCCAACGACATGCATTCAACATGAAGACCCTTGTAAGATCAAAGGGCTGTATGGCCACGTTTGCGAGAACCCAGTTGGACCAGACCAGATTTCAATCTACAATCAAGACACGCTTTTCCTCACTCAATGCCCTCAAAATAGTCTATATTGCGATATTCAGCAAATTGTCCCCAAGAAATGGGCCCATTCCAAGAATCTGAAAGAAAGTTCTTCCTGCAAAGACCCTGAACTGAATCTTCTCGAAGTCATCAATGAAGGAACTGTTTTGACAGAATCTGCAGCAGGCGGATGGGTCCAGAACGTTCTCAAAAAAGTCCTCACAGCACACGAACAAATTGCCCCTGATACAGCAACCTCACTCCTCACTCGATTAAACGACCCAACATCCCCAAGCCTCGCTTACGGGTTCCCACAACCCTTTGACACGCGTCCAGAAACGCAATCCATGTTCATCATCACCCCTACAAAGAAGGAACCAAACCGAGCCCAACGTATTGGCCGAAACCTGTTTGAAATCAAGAAGCAAGTACGCGATAACCTCCTCCAATGTAAATTCCGACACAAAGATTCCACGGTCAAGTGCAGGAACTTGGTGTGGGTCCTTGCCGAGAGTATGGCGGAGGTCGATCATGAGGTTGTTGAGATGTTGAAGTGTGCGCAAGTTCCGTTTGTCTATTTCGCGGTTGGCGCGAACAGCCCTGAGACGGCAGCCAAGAACGCGCTGGTGCAGTTTGTTGTTGAGTTTGCGAATTCGCTTGGGTTCAAGGGATTGTTGCGGCCGTTGTCGGAAGGATCGTATGCACTTGCCCGAAGCTATGACTTGGCGTACAAAGTGAACAAGTTCGGATATCTGCCAGTGTGGGGTGTTGGGGGCAAGGCGGATGCGGTGGACTTTGTTGCAAAAAAGAACGGGCAGGTTACAGTTACAGCGGCAAGACTTCCGAAGCGAAAGTTTCCGCTTGAGTTTTCAGGAATGGTTATTAATACTGGGATGTTTGACAAAACGTTCATGAAGGGTGACAGCAAATATTGGCCATATCCTGGTGAGAAGGTTGGCAATGATGATAGTGGAATTAGTGAGTTTGTTGGAACCGTGATAACAAGCGTTCAAGATATCGAGGAAACTTGTAAGGATAAATGTCAGGTTGTGTTCAATGAGCCACCTGTTGACAAAAGTTATCCAATGATTCTTGCTTGCTGATAATGATTCCACCAGAAAGTATTTAATATATTTCTTTTTTCTTTTCCATGCTATATAAATTGAGAAAGAAACGAATCCGCTTCTTCCTAAACCTGAAACAAAAACACTTTAAGAATGCGTAATCCCACAAAATAGATCACGAGGTACCTGATAACTGCATTTTCCCCTCGATACTTTGACCATAGTACGTTTCTGTGCTTCATTGCGTTAGTCAACACTAAAGTCCTTGTACTTGGATCAAATAATCATCGCATAATAATTGTTACCATTCTCCTTTCATCAGGTTCGATTTATGTAAAACTCGCCGTTTTTGTGGAGTTTACTGATTCTAACGGTCTTGATTATTCATTCTGCCTCTGATCTCTGGTGTGTCAAAGAACTTCTTCCGATAATATAAAAAATTCTTTTGGAATCCCAGTCTAAAAATATCCAAGATGGAACCCCAACATCGCACTATTATGATCCTGGCCATAAGCATCATTATCTACACTTCGATTGCATTTATGATACTCTCTACGGGTCACTCCTCTCGCAAACCTGCCTCTGTTGCCGACAACTTTTCAAGTTTTCACAACACATCCAATGGGTCAAATCATTTTGCTATACCCAGCAGTTTCAATAGCATCAATAGAACCTATGGAAAACCCTTTGCTGTTAGCTCTAGAGAGACGCTGTATCTCATCAACGCCACCAATATCACTGCTGGCTCGCCTACAAGCCTTCGAATTACGCCCAATAACAACGTTACTTCCATACGTACTGCCTATATATTACTTTTAGAAAATGAGCAGGAAAGGCAGTTTCTGTTTCCGGTCGCTGTCTTTGCAGATGATTCAGTTGAGGTGATTTAACAGCCCATCCAAATTTTCTCCATTTCATCACCAACCATAACAACAGTTCTCCTTCAACATGTTTGTTTCCGGCAAATTCAAAGTAACCCTGTTTGCGGAAGGTCTATATAGACACAATGACCTGCCGTGGGAACTCCCCAATTTCGAACAGAAACATTACTTCGATATGCCAAATCTTGAAAAAGTTCATGATTTTGTTCTCAACATACTCGAGCCACCAGTATTTTCTACTGCTCAGGAACGCCTTGCAAGGCACCTTTTAACTCTGCCCTATTGCACCCCTACCACCATGGACAATTTCCAACAAGGCGGACGATACATTATGGGCACGCTCTTTCCTTCCTTTGAAGATGGAGCAGGTGTTGGTGCGCATCTTACATACCTCCCACCCAATTGCAAACTCCGTTATTTTTCGTCAACCGAAGCAAACACGTGCCTCCAAAAAGTGAATGTGACACTAATTGGAGACTCAACGACGCGTGAAACCACACAAGAGCTGATTTTGCATTTGACGGCTCAACCCCATGATCGAGGATTGTTTGAGAATCCGTACAACTGTATGCCTGGCCACGAACACTGCTATAAAAATCGGGAATACGGATACTCTATTCCAACAACTCCCGGTAAACCGAAAAGCTTTATCAATCAGATCTGGGGTGCTACCAAGTTTCCCTGTGACAATGGACATGGGCTCATTGATTTAATCAATGACCACACTTTCCTCGATTTCACAAAATTCAAAATTTCATATCCAGAATTCTGCCATGAGTTCAGCACGACCATGGGGTATTCTGCCAAGGAGTGGGGTACGAAAGGTGGGAAATGGGTCACAAAAATCTTGAGGGAAACAGATGTTCTGATTTTTACGGCTGGGCAGCACGATATGGACGCTATGGCACATTATCCAAAAATCGATTATCATTTGCGTGACTATGAAGATAGGCTTGACTTTGTCATGTCACAGCTTGCGCCGCTTGCAAGAACAAGAGTGTTTATTGCAACTTCACCACAAGTTGGGCGCCAGAATTTCATGAATCGATATCTTAATACGGTGGCAAAACGCGTTGCTAAGAAGAATGGGTTCTTATTCCTCGATCAGAATGGATCAATGATACATCGTTTGACTGGGGAGGGGAAAGGGATGACTGGAGACTGGATACATGCTTTTCAAAGAACCGTTTTTACGGCAGCAAATGTTCAGTTAATTTTGAATGTTATTTGTCCAAAATGAATTTCCTCATTTGACGAACCGTTTGAAGAAAAGTGAAAAACAAACGGATGACTTGAAGATTGCACGAATTCGTTGCGAATCCGTTACGAATAAATATCTTGTCTTGTCCATGATTTTCAAGTAGAAAGCAATTTATGGATGATGAATGAAAGCGCAGAATCGAAGGAACGATAAGGTTATGATCGAGCAACCACCTGCTTACAATTGTTTCTACTTATTCTTTCGAATGTTTGTTGTTTTTCGAGTTTCTAAAATTGGCATCTTCTGGAACTTGGTGAAAACGAAAACAATTCAATTGCCCAAACCGCAATATCCATGTCAGACCCGCCGATTATTGTTCTTGAGGGCCCGCCTCCAGTATTGCCTTCCATAACTGCAATAGATTCAGCTCCATTGATATCTCGTAATGCTGCTCGCGTAAAGCGCTACGTTGCCTCCCTCTACTCCGCTGCCGGTCAGAAAACGTAAATTGATAATCCTATTACCTGCTATTTGGCTGATTCGTTACAGGGAAATGAAAGTCTGGATTGCAAGAGAAATGACGCTAAAGCTTGTATGTGAACTTGAATATGGCTGGTTTTTCAACAAAAACAGCTATGTTATTGTAAATGTACCGTATCAATATTTATCATTGCTATTCTAACATATGACATAAATAGTCGCGTAGGCGTGGTACCTCCCAATACACAGACATATTCGTCTGGATTGGCGCAGAAGCATCTGAAATCGATGTTGGTCACACCTTTTTCAAAGGACGGGAGATTCGTGAATGTAAGTTTACTTACTTCTCAAACGTCTCAACCAACAATTAAACCTCACAGACATCGGCCTCCAAAACTGTGCTTTCCATAAAGAACATCAGCACACCGAATCTACGCTCTTCCTCTCCCACTTCAAATACCTTCGATACACAAACGGCGATCGCTTCCAAATCCCACCTAACGCCTTCAACCAAGCCCATCTCCTCGCCACCTTCCAAAAAGCAAACCCGGTTATCGATACGGCAACAGCCCTCTCCGCAACTCCAGAAACACCATCTGGAAAGCTAAACTTTGCGGAAGCCGTCCTTTTTGCCAAGTCGTTGAGTTCCCAGCGACAACAACGACAAACAGAATACATGACAGAAGCGATAACCCAACGCTATATGACTGCTCCAACGAACCCACCCTCCCAACAGGAAGCACTCTTGTACCCACACGATGCACCACCGTTTTGGATATACAATCAGACAATACTTCCGCAAACGCGACCCCATTTGTTTCGAGTTCATCGCGCATCACGTGTTCGTAAGAACGCTCCGAGCGAGAGTATCGTGCTTGAGCAGATTACATTGAGTAAAGGCTTTGAAACCGATGTACCGCCGTTGGAGGAAGGGGAGGAGGAAGATGAAGATGAGGCGGCTGGTAAACCACCAACTGCAAATCGGCTTTTGGATGGACGTGTTGTTCCGGAAGGGTGGAAGGTGTGGGGTGCGAAAGGGTTTCAGGTTGTGAGAGAAGGCGTGTATGTTTTTGAAGGTGTTGGGTTTGTGTGGGTGTTCTGTGGAGGTGGTGACGGTGGTAGTGTTGGTGTTGTGAAGAATGAGGGGAGTACTGTGACTGCAAAAGTTGATAGTGGGCTGAATACGAACAATGGAACGAGTCCGGAGAGAAGTAATCTGGAAATAAGCAGTATTGGGACAGGAGGGGCGTTCAGTCAAAAGAGTGATTTGGAAGTGGAGAAAGCAGTTGCAATGGAATGGGCAAAAGAAGTTGCTGCCGTTCGTGGTCACGGAAAGGTGGAATTTATAGGTACGCATTATATCCGGTTTGAAATCACTGTCGCTAATGCAATTACACTCCAAAGACGAAAAGGACATTATCATCAACAAAATCTGGATCACGCTTGGAATTCCCACCAAGAATCTTTTCAACGATTTGACTGCATCTGAAGTTCGGCTCGATGTGTGGCAAAAAGAGAAAGAAGAAGAGGCACTTGAGAATATGGAGGAAGTTCTTGATGAAGATGGAAACCCAGTAGTGCCGCCTCCACATAATTCATGGAGGTATAAGGACAAGACACCATTCTTTCATCAAGAAATTGCGAAACCAGATCCATACATTGAACAAGTGGATGGTTTCGTATTGTATAGGGCAACTGAAACCAATCTCGTCCGTAGCTTGGAATACTTTGAAGTAGAGAGAACTGTACTCTATCGCAGTCATTTGAATTCGACTGGAGTATTTTTCTTGGATGCTGTCACGCAGGTGTTTGTGTGGGTGGGGAGCAAGTGCCCTGAATGGCTCCGACGCGACAGTGTGACTCTGGGACAGGTATTTCAACGTCGATTCGTTTATAATTACTAATATTGCCATCGTCAGGAATTCCTCATCAAGCAGAAACGGCTCCCAACAACGCCTGTAACAGGGTTAGTTGAGATGGGCGAGAACGAAGAATTCGTGTCGTACTTTACAGAGGAATAAATGCCGAGTTTTTATTTCGAATGTCATAGTTTGAGCAGACTGAGACACGCATCGAGAGTTTGGTTGAGAGTCTTCGCCTGAACGTCTGAGAGTTGGCGCAGCTGGTCGACGCCGCGACCGACTCTCGCAACAGCAAATTCTACCTTTGCGATTTGCGGATCGAGGGCTGCAAAGTCTGGCGCGGCGTTGTTTGCGATGCGATGAGTAATTGCCGCGGCGGCTGCGAGTGCCGCGTCGACGCCGGCGCCGGTCTTTGCCTGCGCCGAAAGAAGAAGTTTTGGTGCGACACGCGCGTCGAGGGCTTCGCTTCCGACGAACGAGGCCTCCATTGTCTCCTTTGTTTCGTTACTTTCGTATTGTTTTAAAATGCCGCCAAAGAAGGATGACGACGATTGGGTGCGTGTCCTGCCTGGCCCGCCTCAAGCTATCTGTCAATAATAACTATCTACATTAATAGGACACGGATCCAGACTTTGTCAACGACGTGTCGGAAAAGGACCAGAGGTGGGGAAACCAAAAGACTCTGCAGGTGAACGAGAAGAAGGAAACGGACATCAACTTGAAGGGTAACTGTCGCAACTTGGGAAAAAGCGTTTCCTGATCGATTTCTATGTCTTGTAAGACTTGCGAGACCAAGTCGTCAAGACACACAACCAACAAGCAATGGAGGCAGTTGGAGACTCAAGGCGCAAGGAATACCAGACTCCTGTTACTTCGAACGCAAGTTTTAATGCTAGTTGTCTTTCGCTGCTAATATAATTTCTACAGTACACTAAGTAAAGTAGATGTGGAACGATTACTCTTCTCAACTCCTGAGTTCCTACCATCGCATTATTCTATGACAGTAGAATAAACACGTATTTCTACTATTCTGAGCTCTTGAAAACTTCTAGATGAAGTTATTGAAGACAAGAACGAAAACCAGCGACAATCATAACTTTATTTGAACGTCAGTTTGTTTCGCTGTCAGCTCCTCCTTAATGTCCACGAAACCCGCCCACTCATTCCGTCGATACAAAGCATACTCAAACCGCTCGCGATTCGCCGCAATCCAATCAGGCACATCCAAATTATCCTCCACATACTGAAACTGATCCCCATTCCTCCCAAACAAATCATACCCATATCGGAATCCGCTCAAAATGTTTTCTCGCGTAAGGTATTCGGGTCGATTGTGTTCTTGATGAGAATAGGATTGCACCTTGTCCAACACTTCCGTCATGTTTCCAAAACACCAACTGCAATGCCATCCAGCTTGTGGAACGTGCTGATAAACGAGTCCATATCGGATCTTTTGACAGTCTACGGTTTCGACAGAATCAGTCTTGCTCCATCGCATGATTCGACCATTTCCCCATGCGTCATTTCGTTTGTATTCGTAGCTATAATAGTGGAATGCAAGAGACAATGTGAAGATGGGATGCTCAAAGTCTGTACACTTTGTGAGCGCTTCTGCTACGGATGGACGCCAAATTTCGTCTAAATCGGACATGAATATGAAATCGCCTTCTTTCGGGGGAACAAGTTGAAGCCCTTGCTTTAGTCCTTGGTTACGGTTGTGATGTTCTCGAGCCCAATGACCTTCGTCCTTCAATGGAGGATCCACTTGAACGTGAACAATCTTGTCCCAGTATTTCGCAAATGTTGGATTGTTTTTCAATGATGGGAATTTGAATTCCTTGGATTTTCCTGTGAACGTCCAATTCGTCTCGGCAAGTAGAAACTTGTCTACTATAGGACCCAATGTGTTTAATCTCACTTCGAGAATATCTTGCTCGCCATTGTACATGATGTAATCCAAAATTCTTGGTTTGGTTTCACTTGGAGTTTGTGGCTTCCCGCCAAGTTCCTCGCAAGTATACGTTTTGTATTGCGAGAGACGAACTTTCTCCCGAAGGTCTTTGAAACCGCCAAATGCGTTTTTTCGTTGAATCATGTGCGAGTAACGTTCTGGATGCATCGTTACTTCCATGGGCAAATCTGTCATTAACTCAGGCTGATATAATGGTGGATTGACAACCTCAAAGTCCAGTACATTGCCATATTGAACCCATTTCTCCACAAGATCTTCGCCATGGCCAAATCGAATTGATGCAGTTGACGCATTAACATAACATGATTCGCAGTACCATCCCGCCTTCTTAATAATCTGAACAATATTACAAATTAATAAACGAGGATTTAGATAAACATGCTTACCTGCTGCTGCTTGATTCCATCGCGAATTGCTTCCCCATCCAAAGCAAGAACGTCATCTCCCCATACCAACACCTTCGAATAAATAGACGGCTGTTTTAACCGACGATACTGGTACCCATACAAGAACGCCTCCATTTCCAACGCATTCAAATCATTCCCAACTGTACACTTCTTGAACAACTCAATCACCGACGTTCGCGGAAGCTCCTCCTCTCTTCCAGCCAACACCAAGCTTCCCTTCGCGAGTTTCTGTCCTTTCAAATGCTCCCACGCAGAATCAAACAACCCCTTTTCAAACTTTGAATACGTGTTTTTGGGATCAACTTCGCCTGTTCCACCCTTCAAGATCCATTTCACGACTTTTTTGGTCGTTGCAAGAGACGAGAGAGGGGGTGATGGTGTTGTGAGTTGGTTTCCTTTCCAGTCTTGAGTTGGAAAGACAATGTAGAATGTGTCTATGAAGGGGGAGAGGGTGCGGAGACGGAGGTTTAGGGATTCGAGGTCTCCTGTGTGGACAAAGAAGTCGTAGAAGGGCGGGATGGGGTCTGTAGGCTGACGAAGTTGGCCATTGATTGTGGAGCAGATCGATTCAGGTGGTGTAGCAGGGTTGTTGATGTCAGAGTTCTGAGATTGAGTTTTATTGCTGGTTGTTAATGCAGGTTTTGTGTGGGTTATTGCTGTTGCAGCTGTTGCAGAGGGCGAGGACGGGTTGGCATTGGCTTGTCTTGGCACACTTGACTCGCTGTCTTCCTTCGAGGCGTCGGTGAATGACGCCATCATCAAGTTCCATGCGAGAAGGTTGATCACAGCGATGGCTGCGATTGCGAGGAGAAGTTGACGGCTGGAAAGCATTCAGTTCAACGAAACAATGACAAGAACAATGTACAACACAATGTACAGTACTTTATGATGTCTTTTTATTCAAGATAAAATCAAATGATCGATATGCTCTACTTTTGCTTGTCACGGTTAAATGTCACAAGCAAGACGAATGCAACAATGCGGTAAGCAACGGAGACGGCAACCATCACGAGGAGGTTTCTCGTCGTTTTTCCCATTTCATATCCAAAGTACCCGTTGGGAACTTCAGGGTCGTAAATGTCATTGTAGGGCTCAATCCACGCGATAAACAAAGTCTCAGACGCATATCTGTTAACACCAATGTTGAACAGCCAAAGAATTCCTTGTCTTGCAGCCGCCTTCAAGGTTGGTGCGAATCCACATAGAACTCCAAAAATCATTCCGAGAGTCACAGCCATCAATGGAGCGTTTTCACGACGAATCACCATGGAAACAATCATAGCCATTCCGTAAATTCCGAAAAAGTTGAGGAACATGGCAGCATACTGGAGACCAAGGTTGATTGGAGGGTGTGCCAAAAGATAGTACACAGCAGTAAAGTGTGCTGCAGCCAAAGCAATACGGTATATGATCGACACATTCTTGCCCAAAAAGTATGCGGGCTTGCTATGACCAGCAGCAGCTTCACGGTAGTAAATTGCCATTTCCTCACCAAACACCTTAACAGCAGGTGGGGCACCAACAAGAGCAATAACAATACCATTCACCATTCCAATCATGCCCAAGAAGACAGAGTTTTGGGATCCAGAAATGGCAGAGAAGGGTGCGTTCAAAATACCTTGGTACGCTTCGCCTTCTGGCGCAGACATACCCATCATAACACCTGCAATGGCTCCTAGAGCAGCTTCCATCACAAATGCACCCACTAAACGAGTTTGCTGCACAATGGAACGATTATGGGACAGAATAACTTGACGTGAAAATGAGGCACCACGCTTTGCACTAATGTCAGCCATTGCAGAAATAGCATCGAGGTCTTCTTGCTTATCAACATGACCAACATCAGCTTTCGCAAGAGAATTCTTGTTCTCAGAACGATTGATCCATTCTTGAACAATACTATCCACCTGTTGACGTTCAGCTGGAACTCCTGGCTCCAATTCACCACGTCCAGAAAGAATATCCATGAGAACATCGGCAGGATTCAATCTGGTATCGAAAACGAAACCAAGGGACTTGAAATAGTCTTGGACTTGGTCAACAGGCCCAATGTAAGCGGTAAGACCACCTGGAGCAATCATGAGAACGTCGTCAAAGGCTTCAAAGATTTCGAGACGCGGTTGGTGAATGACAGCGACAATAGTAAGGCCCAGACGAGAAATGGAGGACATGATGTTGGCAACATCCAAAGCAGCAGTAGAATCAAGACCAGAGGTTGGCTCATCCAAGAAAATAGAGAGTGGAGCTACGTCAATCAGTTAGCCATCAGTATCAGAATCAGATAATGACGAACCAGCTGCAAGCTCGAGACCAATATTGACACGCTTTCTCTGACCTCCAGAAATACCGCGTTCCAATGTGCTTCCAATTCTCGAGTTGGAAACATGTGCGAGGCTAAAATAACGCGGTTAGAGATAATTCTCAAAAGAAAAGACCACGTACTTGAGTGCTTTCAACAACGAGTCAACGTGGTCTTCAACTTCTTGGTTCGACCAGGTTTGTGGCAAACGGACTCTGGCAGAGTACAAAATATTCTCACGCACAGTGAGTTCAGAAATCATGACATCATCTTGAGGAACGTAACCGATAATCTTGCGGTAGGTTTGCATCTCGGCAACAACGTTGTTGATACGGAGGGAACCATCAGTACGAGAAACTTTTCCCATCAACACATTCATGAAGGTTGTCTTTCCAGCACCTGTGGAAAAAGTTAAGCAAATTGGAAGCTAGACTGGCGAAAGACATACCAGAAGGACCCATAATCGCAGTCATGCGTCCAGCTTTAATCTCACCAGAAACACCCTTCAAAATCTGCTTTCCAGTTGCAAGCTTGAGAGACAAATCCTCAAACTTGTAGTTCATCCGCAAGTCGTCGTGTCCTTCCAATCCTTTCTTGAATCCAGATGTCAAAATTGAAATATTCTCAGCAACAGCGCCAGCAGCTGAACCCTTGTTGACGACCAACGCCGACTTTGAAGCAGCTGGAGACGTCGCAGGCGAAGAACTGGCTTTGCCGGCTTCTTTCTTCTTAAGGTAACGAGACGAAAAGTCCGAGTATGCTTTCTGGAGGGCATAAGGAATCAACGCAGAAGTTGGTTCATTGTTCGCCTTCAGCTCGCGCAATCGATAGTACAAGAAAACGGCAGCGAGCAATGCATCAATGATCAAAACAAGGATCAAGAACCCGTAATGCTTCTCGACGGTGCTTCCAGTGGGACAGTAGCTTCCAAAGATACATGCACGAGGAGCAGAGCTTCCAGTGAGGCAGTACGATCCAGCAGGGCTACAATAATTGAGTGTTCAGCATAAATTGATTGAAAATCAGTATCATTCATACCATACAAACACCTCCTTAGGCGATGGGCAATAGAATCCACCTGGGCAGGCAAATGGCTCATAGTATCCCTGAGGGTACTTACAGGCCACAAATGTACCGAGTCTTGTTGCAAGACAGGACGGAGTTGGTGGACAGTAGACTGGCCAAGTCAAGGGATTAGCAACATCAAGGTATGGACAGAAGAAGCCCTTGGGGCACATGGAGTCGAGTGTTCTTGTTGCATTAAGGGATGTGTCGGAGAGCATTGGGATACCGATCGGACTGGAGGGACAGGTAAAGCAGCCGTAACCAGGTTTAATCCCAGCTGTCAGATTGAATGGCTGCAAATCGGCAGCAGCTGGAAGCACCCAGTCGCTACCGCTGCTGCGTGGACCGTTCAACGTGAATGGATTGTATCCTGTCGATGGGTATGGACAGAGAGCCATGAGATAATGTTGTTAGGGTTGAAGATTGTTGAAGCCAATTCCCTTTTTGTGTACCCGAATTGGTTATCCTTGAATTTGTTATCCAAATTTGAACGTGCTTTTATGGCACACGCATCATTCATGTTTCATCTTTGATTCGTCCTTGTTTATTCAATATCATTCGTCTACAGTTGTTGAGTTATGTATTTAAGATAACGTTCAATTCAGCACGAACACAACCATTCCAAATAAATACGACACTAATCGCCGGCAAAATAATAACCCTAATGGAAATTTGATTTGATTTGAAAGCACCCAAGACAGTTTTGGCTTCCAAGCCCACCAAACCCTGCCATAAACCCTCACAATTCCGTTTGCATAATTCATTTCATTTGAAATAATGCTCCACGTGCGATAGCGCTGAAGAATCAACCGCTTAAATTTCGTAAAGTCGAAAAATCTGTATGTATCCGTTTCTCCAGTCAGAAGAGAAATCAACCTTCGTCCTGGATTTCATTTTTCCATCACCTTTTAATAATCTATTTCACAACTTTTTTTTTTTGAAATGAGGCTGTTGGAAGTGTTCAGCTTTGATTCGAAGCCGAATCAAAGCTGAACACTTCCAACAAATTGGTCCAAATGATTTTCCTCGCTCCTCTCATCGTCCTTGCTTTCAGCACATTTGCGTTTGAAACGCTGAAACCACCTGTTTTCGCGGTAGTACCTGTTTCCGTTTCAAAGATTGCAGCCGGTAAGTACGCTCTGGGATCTGTTCGTAAACTGAACCTTACCAAAAGCGAACGTGTCTACTACTCCGCAACCTATCTCGAATCCTGGCGTGCACCCCTTTTTGTATCCTTATGACGAGTTGCTTGAATTGTTTGGAGTGTATTTGGACAGTGTCCATGACAAGGTGCCTCACAGTGATATTCAAGTTGAATACCTTTTTGGTTCAGCTTCTTCACATGGATTCGATCCAGTGGCTTTTATGGTTGACGAGGTTTTGGAGACTGAAGCTTTTGTTGCCGTGATGCTGAACTTTGACGATATTACTAACCCGGTAAGTATAATGAAACCAAAGAAAATAAGCACAACGTTAACTTTTCGAAACAGATCGGCAACGGTGTTTCCAATTTCAAGGTGTACAACGAGTCCATGTTTGACATAAACAGTGTTCGGACATTCACCATCGAAAATGGGTACATTGGAATCTACTTTAAAGTTTCAGTACCCAGCATATGGTATTCAATTAGCATTGATCGTGGAGAACAAACCAACACAATCCACATCGATATATTGGCAGGAGCAAAGAAAAGTCCATTCGCCTCTTTTGACATTGGCTTTGGAGTTTCTCTTAATCCTGATTATGCGTTCATATCTCGAACATTTGTTCCAGCTCCCATTTTTGTTGGCATCAGTACAGACAAAACCTTGTGGCAAAAACTCTCTCCTTCCAGTCCTTGGTTCCAAGTTTCAGGCACTCCCATCATCGACTTAATTCAACTCCCAAATCTCTCATTTATCACTGTTGGAATTGACAACACACTGTTCACCTGTCCCACACTTGAAACTTGCACACAAGTTCCTGGATCTGGCTCAGTAATCAGTATCGACGTTCTTACAGACAAGAAAACCTTCATCGGCGTTGGAATGGATTACCAGCTCTACACGCGCTCCGGAATTTCTGGGCCCTGGAGCTTGGTCGCAGAGTCTGGAAAAGTTGTTGATGTTACAGTGTTAACCAATGGTGTGATTCTTGGAACAACTTTGAAAGCAACGCTTGTTTACCGAAACACTTTAACTTCAAAGTGGATCGAAATTCCAAAATCATGCTGCGTGTCGCGTACTGCCGCGCTGTTGAATGGGGGATTTGTTGGGGTTGGAGGTGAATACGCGTTATATCGACGTGCAACACTAGAATCAGATTGGGAGTTTTTGCCAGGAACCGGAAGTGTTGTTTCTGTGGTTCAAGTTTCGGCGATGCCTGTTCCAAAACTTGTCTTGGTAGGCGTCGGTATGGATTCAACACTATGGGGAAAGTATTCTCTTGCAGGTTCTTGGAGCCTGCTTTCCAAAACAAAAGCACTTGATTTGGTTCAAATGCCTGACGGATCATTTGTCACTGCGGGTTTGGATAATATTCTCTACCACTGCCAAACACTCACTTCGTGTACTCAAGTTGTTGGGTCTGGCGCTGTGACGAGTATTGACTTGCTGTCAGACAAGCGTACATTTGTTGGTGTTGGAATGGATGGACTCTTGTATACGAGAGTGGGTATTTATGGTGGTTGGAATGTGGTCTGGAATTCTGGCACTGTAATAGATATCACTGTGTTGAACAGTGGTGCCCTGCTTGGAACAGGACCAGATAAATACCTCTACCTCCGAGACAAGCTGACGGCTGATTGGAAAATAGTGAAAGGCTCATGTTGCGTGTCCCGCACAGCCCAGTTGCCAGATGGATCGATTCTAGGAGTTGGTGGCAACAATGCCATTTACCAGAAGAAGGATTTGCTTTACACTTCGCCATGGGTTGAGGTTCCCAACTCAAAGGCTGTCCTTTCCATTGAAACAACGAATTGATGAGTGGTTGAGTTGTGTTTTGATGCAATAAATGTTGTTGCAAAAAGTATCATCCAAATGCAACTCCCCATCCTCACTTTACTCTTCGCGAGTTTCGCCGTCTTCGTCTCAGCTGCAAATCATGTATTGTTGCGAATCATTTGAGTATATAGTACTTAACTTTCTCTTCAGTTCCAGGTCCTTCACGCCGTTGGTGACAGTCCATTCACTGTCCGCGGCCTCATCACACAACTTGAGAAGAAGACCGGATCTACCGGAGCCCGCTACGAAAACTATGAAGGCCTTGATCTCTCTCCCATCACATCGGCTCCCGCAGACGAATCAACACTCTACCACATTAAAATCGTCCAGGGTCAGTTGGAACTGAGCTCGAGCATCAGACTCTGTCATCTTCAAAAGGCTCAGCTTGTCGATATGATTACTGTACATGTGGACCAAACGGGAGTTCCGTTCCATGTGGATTATGCTGTTGAGTCGAAGGATGGTTCATGTGGAAACATCAAGAAGGTTGCTGTCGCTGCAAAGAACGGATTTAAGACAAAAGCTGTGTTTGGGAAGACGCATGATGGAGCAAGGTTTGTACGTTAATGTGTGTTTTGACGGATATTGACTTGAAGTTTCAGACCACGCCTCGACCAAATGACTGCAGAAACTGTGACTGGAAAGACAGAGGAGAAGAGTTTCTTGCAAAAGTACTGGTACTATATCCTTCCAATCGTCGTCATTCTGGCTCTGACAGGAGGAGAAGAACCAAAGAAGTAGAGAGTACCAATAAACGATGTATCCTGGGTTTCTGGTCGCATAATTTAACATTCACAAGCTTATCGAGCTAGCTTGTTCAGCAATAATTTATTGTTTTATTAGTTAATAACGATCTTCCTTGTCACCACATACACTCCGCAGAGTCCCATCAAGATTGTGAAAGGAAGTAGACCCAAAAATGCAATGTGAAACGCGCCCATGAATTGCTGTACGAGCTCTGCTTGCGCTGCTCCCGAATTCTGAACAACCTTATTTGTCTTCAAGAGTTCCAGAAAATCAAGAACTTGAGTAGGGTCTACGATAGTTCCATTCTTCTTGAGAGTCTCCATCGCTTGAACCAAGATTGCATTGTTGGAAATGTTCTTTTCAACCAAATTGTTGAAAAGCGTTCCAAGAATCGCCACACCGAGAGAACCTCCCAAATATTGGCATGTTTGTGAAACTGATGTCACCACTGGAATCATGGGGCGTTCGACGGCAGACTGAACCGTAAGAACCATCATAAGCATCAAGCTTCCGACACCGACACCGTAAATAAATAGGAAAGCCATTCGCATAAGAGTTGGAGAATTTGTGTCGAGGATGGAGATGAGGGCAATTCCCACTGTCATCAAAACGGGACCAATAATAAACCAGTATTTGTATTTCCCTGCAGAGCTCATGTTAGCAATAACTTTCAGCCATCATAGATGCTTACCAGTCTTGGTCAACAACTGAGCACCAGAGAACTCGGAGAGGACAAGTCCAAGAATCAATGGCGATGTCTTCAACCCAGCCTGCATTGCTGAATCTCCATTCACAACTTGGAAAAACAACGCAATAAAATACATGCTTGCGAAAAAGCAAGCCCCCATACAAGCCGAAATCAAGATCAATGCAGTAACGGTCAGATTTCGGAACATACTCAAAGGAACCAAAGGCTCTGTAGCAATACGTTCCTCGATATAACCAAAAATACCGAATGCAACAAACGCAATAGCGAACATGACTATAACTGGCACAGAGTTCCATGCGAAAATTGAACCACCCAATTGAAGTGGAGTCAAGAGAGTCATTGAGGCAACGAAGAATGTAATTGTGCCCCAGACATCAATTCGCTTCATCTTTTCAGAAATGTTTCCCTGAACTGGTGGGAACTTAAGGAACACAAGAACAATCGTCATCGTCACCAAACCAAATGGAATATTGAGGAAGAAACACCAACGCCATGTGGCAAGATCAGAGAATGTACCACCCATGAGTGGACCAACGACTGAACTGAATCCATATAACACTGAGATAATCGAGAGGTACTTTCCACGGTCTTGAGGAACAACGAGGTCAGACACAATAACGACAACCATCGAAATAAGTCCTCCTCCTCCAACACCCGCAACTGCACGACCGATAATAAGGATTTCCATTGTTGGTGCAACACCACAAATGAGGGAACCCAACTCAAACGCAATGAGGGCAAACAGGAATACCCACTTGCGACCAAAGATTTCGGCAAACTTTCCATATAGTGTTCCAAACGAGCATGCAGTTAGAAGATATGCGGATCTGTTGTTGTATCAGCAATGCTGTTCGTTCAAGCTGGCTAACAACTTACCCAGTCCAAGGGACCAGCTCTTGTCGGCCCAAATCACTTGTAATCGCTTTAAGAGCAGTACTGACGATGGTGAGATCCAGGGCTGCCATAAAGATAGCAAGGGCAAGCCCGATGTAGACAATCAGGAACTGGGTCTTTGACAAAACAACCAAGGGCTCATTAGATTCCTTTTGGGTGTCTTCGACGACGGGATTGTGCTTCAGATCAGTGAGAATGTACTCAGGGGCTGGGACTTCTGGATCAGACATTGCAGGAAAGAAAACAAAAGGAAATGCAACTTGAGTTCCGATTCTTCCGACGGCACACATGAAACAAGGCTTGAAAATGGTTTATGGATAAAGAATGGAATCATAAAATCATATGATAAACAAGTGTATTACTACCACTTTGGCTTCTTGGCAGTGAATCTATCCAACGCAGAGTATTCTTTCTCGCCATTACCAGCACCACCTCTCTTTCGTTTCCCTTCTTTCTCCTTTGCATCCCGCTCCTTTTGTCTATCCTCCAACGCTTTGACACGCAAAGGATCAACAATATTCGTTTGCTTCCTCAAAAACTTGTTATGAGCGCTAGACTTTCCTCTCGCCTTCTTCTTGGGCACAAACTTCTCGCCCAAGTTGTTTGCCTCAAACGCTAACCGCTTCTCTTCCATCACAGTCTCTGTGCCTGCTCGGTCGACACTTCCAATGAAATCTGGGTTGAGTGAGATCATTTCGGGTTGGATTTTGTCGAGGAGAGACATGACTTCACGTCTCTTTGCTTGGGTGGCAGTTTGGTATGGATTGGCTTCGAAGGCGTCGTAGTTGGGTTCTCCGGATCCTGGAACGATCATTGAGGTTATGCCTTCGTTATGGCCGACTCCGAGGACATCATCGTAAGGACAGAATTTGAGCGAGTTCACGGTAGATCCAGGGAGAAGGTGCGTGAGGTATGGGGATTTCTGTTTCTCTTTGAAAGCATCCTTCCAGACCTAATACAGGTTTAGTTTTGTTTCAGGTGTGATGGGATTTATGATTGTTACGCACAGCAACGTTTGGTCCGAAGCCGACCGCCAACATTCCGAGCTGACTGATGGATAGCTCTGAAGCTGGAGTATGCGTATAATATTCATGAACAGGTTTGTATGATCGAATATCCCAGACTTTCAGTCGTCCATCTAAACCACTGGTAGCCATATAATAACCACCACGGTCGACCGCGAGAGCTTTCACAGGGCCCTTATGACAGAACATTTTCACGAGTGGTTCATTCATATTCGGACTCCATAACGATACGACACCATTTGAGTGACCAAGGTTGATGATGGCGTTGTAAGGATTTTGTGTCATTGCGTTACAGTCTCCAAATCGAGTTCTGTGCTGGGCAACAAGAGAACCAGTAGATGTGTCTTGCCATGTCAATTGACCGTTTTTACTCTAGTATACCAAAGTTAGAGCCTTGTTAGGCAGATTGATGACACTCACTATTCCACAAAGCAAGAAATGGTATGGCAAGAATTCCAGCCGATTGATTTCCACAAACTTCCTCATACAGTGAATTTCCATTCCCGTGCGATCGTAGATGTAGGTATATTGCTTTTGGGCAACGGCAAACATTGTTTGGTCATGAAGCCACCTTGAAATTAGACATTAAGAGATAATTTGCTAAATATAACGATGTGAACTCACTTGACATCGCGTACTGTCTCCTTCAAGTGAAGTTCACATCCCAATGCCTTGCTTTTCCAGTCGAACGTCGCAATGTGTCCCTTACGCCCTCCAATCAACAAATTTCTTCCGTTTCGAGTATAATCTACAGCATAAGGTCCGAATTCTTTCAGTTTGAGGTCAAATCCCTTGGCTTCCGTGTTGATGTCGACATTCTCACGAATAACTTTCTGTGAGAACTTGTAGGTGCGTTCCATTCCTTCAGCTTCGATGTAACCGGCATCCTGAGTTAGCAGCACTTCGGACTGGGCAGCGCGGGTAGCTACTTCCGAGTACTTCTTTTCCTGTCGCTTGTACTGACCGCGGGCCTTCTTATCTTGCAGATTCTAGTGATCGACCTGTTAGCCGTGCTCTGAGTGCAAGAGACAGTCCCACCTTAGCGCTGTAAGGGTTCTCATCGTCGCCTCCCGTTGCCTCGACACGATTGTATTTGACAGTTTTGAGCTTGTCGGCAACCTTCTTCTGCTCAATGTGAAGTTCGACTGCTTTCTGGGCCGCGGCTGCTTTCTTTCGCTTGTCGTCGTCGCCTGCCATCTGTCGTTGTTGAAAGAGCAAGAGTTTGTGTTGGTCAAAAAAAACAAAAAGGGGTCATCAAAACTTCCCTATAATATTTAAATCATGCGTGTTGTATTATGGTTTCAGTAAGAGACATTCAATATCACTAGAAAGAAAGTGCGAGGTTGAGGAGTAAAGGCCGTCTTTCTATGTGGACGCTGACTATTCGCCGACTGCAAGTGCGTTTTCAGCATTTTAACCCTGAAACCAAAACTTCCCTTCATCAAAAGTAAATGATATTATATAATTAAATCATAGTTTACACTCGAAAATGTCTGCTCGAAACACTCCCACACCAGCAACTCAGCAACAACCACAAAACACGCAACCAAAGCGAAGGCCCAAAGCAAAAGCAAAAGCAACCCCTCCTCCGAAACCAAAGCCTGTTACTGCCCGTCAAACTGCAGTCAAAACTTCGGCTGTAACCAAGAAGCAATGGGACGATCAAGTCTTTGATGCCATGCAAGAGCACCTCTTCGAAGGCAAAGTGACGAAAGATATGCTGAGGAACTTGACGGTGAGTTTGTCAGTTGGATGGGGTCCAGCTGAGCATCTTTCGTTTGAACAGGCTAAGTTCCTTGAGCCTCGTCACTACGAAGCTGTGCTTGAGGAGCGAATTGCGATTGATATCTGTGGATATCCTCTTTGTGAGAAACCTCGAATGGTGAGAACAGATTTCGTAATCGCATCCGATTGCTCAACCACAACAAAACAGAAAGCTGTTGGCCAATACCGAATTTCAAACAACAAAGTCTATGATATTACGAATCTGAAACGGTTTTGCTCAAAGGAATGTATGGCTGCGTCGAGTTACTTGCAGACACAGATCCCTCTGGATCCAGGATACATTCGTGATTATGATAGCGTGCGGGAACTGCTTGAAATATTAGATGCTTCTGATATGGCTTCAATGTGAGTTCTGGAAGGTTCATCGGCTCAGAATTAATTTGGAATCTGCAGTCGTACTTCGATTGACGCTACCAAAGGCTCCACACCGTTAGATAAAGCCAGTAGAGATGCATTAGTTATGGCTCACATCAAAGAACTAGTGTCTCAGGCCCCAAAGCCGCCATCAATACCTTCGTTAGTTGGAAACATTTCCGAAAGCATATTGGATCCTGATGCTCTTGTCATTCGCGAAAACACGAATCCCGACATATCTGGGTTGCTCAATTTCAATACGCTATCAATTTCGACTGAGGATGCTGAAATGGTCGAAGGATTCCGTGTGTCCCGTCAAGGCCGGGCATTGACAGACCTTCTGGCTGAGTACGAAGAGAAGCGACAAGAGCGGGAAAGACAATCCAAACAAGTCTCACAAGAACCACAGAAGCCTATTCCAAGTGCTCAACCGCCAAAAGCTACAGAACAAAAGCCGACTGCTCTGAGCACGGACTCTACTTTAACTGACAATGAATTCACAGATGCGGAAGACGTATCCGACGAAGAACCAACCACCACCCAACAATGGCCCCGCCCCTCCAAAAAATCCGTCTCCCAATCCGCCTCCCGCACACACCTCTCTCTCTTTGGCCGTCTTCACACATACCTCTCAACCCTCCCCACATCTGAAACCAAAAACTACATCGAAAAGTCCCCGACAAACATGGACGCCTTCCACGCATCCCTCTTTGACCACGGCCACGACATGGACGCGCTCTCCCTCCGCACGAAAATCTTTTCCGAACGCGCTGCAAAAGCGTGCATGTCGATTTGCAGGCGCGCTCGCGTCGAGATGAGGGTGGAGTGGGTGTTGGAGTTGTTGGAGACGTTTTGGGTGAGGAGTGGGGAGTTTGTTGGGGGTGTTGAGGAGAGGGTTGTTGCGCTTTGTTTTATTAAGGTTGTGGCGGATGTCAGGGGTGGTGTGTTTTTGGAGGAGGTTTGTGAGCGGGTGTGGGTGGAAAGGGTTGTGAGAGGGGAGACTGGTGGGAATGTTGGAGTGGATGAGGTCGGTGCTTTGGTGCGGAGTGTGTTTTATATGTGAGTTGTGGATTGGTTAAGTAAAGTGGCTCTTTATTACGGTGCGTTGTTTGTCTTTGTCAATGGTTGTTTTGTTGTTGCCATAGAAGCAGATCGAGCTGAACTAGCTCTTGACTGATGAATGACGCGTATTTTCATCAAACTCAGCATAAAAAAGACGAGAGACATCAGTAATGTGATGATGGAAAACATAAAATTGATGACTTCAAGCTTCTTCACAGTCGCTACCCCTGCAAATACAGCAACCATGAAGAAACACAGTATCATACTCCCTATTCCGTACCAACAAATCATCAAAAAATCCTTCGAAGCAGGTTCGTCTTCCAAATGAGTTGTCCTCAGAAATTGAATGAATGAGCCCAGCATTACACCGTCGAATACTACTATCACGAACCCAGTTACACCATGAATACCGAAGTAAATCGGAATATATCGTGTTGAGAGTGGTTCAAGGGAATAAAGCGCTGTTGCGGCACATTCGGCCATGAGAAGAACAGGCACCAACTTCAAAAACAATCTCATTCCCGAAAACACAAACTTAAACTGCCTTCGAACGATATCAGAGCCGCGTGCCCATGTATAGCGTAAATAACAATACTGTAAAAGAGCAAACATAAATCCTGACAATATTCCCATGGCTTTCGAAAGTGGACTGCCAACTTCCGCGTAAAATCGTTGTGTTCCGATTGAGATGCTGAAACCAGCGCTTGCAAAGTTTCCTGTGATGATGAGGACGTTGAAAAGTGACGCGAATGCTTTCCAAGTGAAATCTTTGGATACGAGGAGAAACTCATAAACTACAATAAAGTAGATGATGTAGAATATCAATAGAATCGAGATACTTGTTGCGATGGAGCAGAGGATGATTGAGGGTAATATTAGCATCCCCTTTGAATAAACAATGGACGAGATTTTGGAATGAAATTAGTCGTTCAATTGTACGTATTGACACAGAAATTACTCAGTCATAGTCTTGGAATACAACCGTTTCGGGTTCTTGTTAACCAGTTTAGGTCACAAGGCTTGACAAAATGGATAGTACAAAGTTGCAGGTATTATCTGGTGAAGAGATAATTTGATGGATGATTTTAAGTTATTTTATTAAGGTCCGCTGGTTATCCTACTTGTCAGTTGTTTTGACATTGAAACGGACATGGATTGAGCTGAGCAACTTCTCGACTGATGAATGACTCGTATTTTCATCATACTCAGCATTACTAGCATCAAAGATATCAATACCGTGATAATGGAAAATAGAAAATTGATGAGTTCAACACTCTTAACCAATCCAACGACAACAAATACGGCAAGCATGAATAATAAAAGAATCGTACTCCATATTCCATACCAACTTATAATCAAGAAATCTTTTGAGGTGCCTTCATCTTCCATGTGAGTACTCCTCAAACATTGGATGAATGAACTCAACATTTCACCGTCAAATACAAGTACAAGAAGCCCGGTCACACCATGACTACCGACATACATCGGACCATAGAGCGGTGAGGTTGGTTGAAGGGTATACATTACAGTTGCTACACACTCTGCAACTATTAGAATGGGCACCAACTTCAAAAACAATCTCATTCCTGAGAACAGAGATTTGAACTGTCGTCGCACGATATCACATCCGCGCGCCCAAGTGTAACGCAGATAACAATATTGTAATATTGCAAACATAAATCCTGACAAAATTCCCATAGATTTTGAAAGTAGGGAGCCAACTTGTGCATAAAATCGTTGTGTTCCTATAGAGATACTAAATCCGACGCTGGCGACATTTCCTGTGATGATGAGAACGTTAAAAAGCGAAGCCATCGCATTCCACGTAAAGTCTTTGGACACGAGGACGAACTCATGGATTACGATGAAGTAGATGATATAGAATGCCAAAAAAAGTGAAATACTGGTCGAGATGGAGCAGAGAATGATCGAGGGTAATATCAGCATCGGCATGATGGACAATGGACGTGAATTGTGATGAGAAACTACGAGAGCAGCCACCATTTACGCTGGACAGAGCAAAAATTGAAAAATAAAAAAAGCTTCGAGGCACAGTTTATTATTGCGCATTACTTGTTTTTACTGATGGTGTAAATCCTGAGATTATATCCATGGTTTTTTGAAGTGGGGAATCAGCTTCTGCATAAAATCGTTCAACTGCTAGAGTGATGCTGAAGCCGGCGTTAGCAAAGTTTCCCGTGATGATGAGTACGTTGAGATTGAATTCCATAAAAATCTTTGGACACAAGAATGAACTCATAAACTGAAATGAAGTAAACGATGTAGAATATCAAGAAAAGTGAAAGGCCGGTTGCGACGGAGCAGAGAATGATTGAAGGTAAGATCAGCGTACCTAGCTTTGGGGGGAACAATTAAGGCATAATTCAGAATGAGAAGTATGTGAGGTTGCTATATGTTTATAAAAACAACCGCCAAATAAGCCATACGGCCAGGGGAATGCAAAACTATTTATTAAACCACATTCTTTGTCTTTGCTGATGGTTGTTTTGCTGTTATGGAAACAAATCGAGCAGAGTTTCTTCTTGACTGTACGACTCGTATTTTCATCATGCTTAGCATAAAAAAGACCAGAGATACCAATAGTGCTATAACGGAGAACAAGAAATTGTTAACATCGCCACGTTTAACTAGCCCTGCTCCAACAAACACAATATTCACGGAAAAGCAGAGTAAAGAACTTCCTATTCCGTACCAGCTTATTATCAAGAAATCTTCAGAAACAGCTTCCTCTTCCGTATGAGTACTTCTCAAACATTGGATGAATGAAATCAGCATAACAGCGTCGAAAACAACTACCGCAAACCCAGTCACGCCATAAATACCAAAAAATATTGAAGCAACTTGTGTTGAGTTTGGTTTGAGGATATAAACCGCGCTTACAGTACACTCAGCGACAAGTAGAATAGGAGCCCAATTCAAGAACAAACTCATTCCCGAGAACAAAGGCTTAAACAATCGGCGTACTATATCAGAACCGCGTGCCCAAGTACAACGCAAATAGCAATATTGTGAAAGTGCAATTGTAAATCCTGCGATTATACCCATTCCTTTCTGAAGTGGGGAATCAGCTTCTGCATAAAATCGTTGAACCGCTACAGAGATACTGAAACCGACGCTAGCAAGGTTTCCTGTGATGATGAGAATATTGAAGAGCGATGCAAATGCTTTCCATGAGAAGTTTTTCGACACAAGGACAAACTCATTGATAATTATGAAGTAGATGAGGTAGACTCCCAAGAAGAGTGAAACGCCAGTTGCAATGAAGTAGAGAATGGTTGAGGGTAAGATCAGCATTTGTGTGGGATGGACAATGGAAGCGAAATTTATAATAAGTTAAGTATTCAAGGTAAATAGATATTTATTAAAACAACTTCCAAATAGGCCATGCAGTCAGATTTAGGGGAATGCTAAACTGTATTGTCCATCTTCACTGAGGTGTGAAGTACTTCACAAGGGGTTCTTCTTGTTCATTACCTAGGTTCAAAGACTTGGCAACAGGGCTTGTATTTATTCTTTTACGTTTTATTATATTGTTATTTTATGTACTTTACTTATTTATTTGTTGTTATGGGGGATCAGCGGCAAATCAGTAAAGTTTGAAGTTGTCTATAATTGAAGTGCTGTGGCGAGCATAGAGAGTATATTCAAGGACCCTTCGACAGTCGCTGCGGGTGAGCGCTGTTGTCGACCATATTCACGCCAGGGAATCTCGTTGCGAGTTCTGAGCGATAGTGTTGAACAAGTAGCACAGGTACAATGGGCACAGGAAGAATCTCTAGTTAGGGGACCTGTGGGTTGTAGGTCTGGCCAAAAGTAACGTGGATAACGTCAATGGACCGTAAAGCGCTTAGGACCGGATAACGGCTTCTGGAAATAACCGTGGTGACGTCGTTTAGTCAAAGGGGAGTTGTGCAGCCATGGATCAAGAGGTACAGCGGGGTGATCATGGTGCGACTCGACAGTTTATTATATTTGAACGGAGGCAGGAACCTAGTTCCCCACGGATTGCTAAACCGAGCATATATAATGACACGTTCTAACATTTGGACTTGGTCGTTCGGAGCGTAGGAAAAGGAGCTATAGACCGTGTTGAGGTCATGCGGCACTAGTCCTAAAAGCGCTCTTCAGTGGGGTAAGTCGAGCAGCTACGAGGTGGAGTATTTCTTTACTAGTTGTGTTGTTTCTTTTATTGTTATTCCCTTTCCTGTTCTTTCCCTTCCCTTACTGTTAGTTCTACGATGCTCTAACGTACTTAGGAACCGCACATTTCCCGCTCTGCAATTGGGGCCAATGGACCTGCAGGGTAGGATGGACATTACTTCCAAATCTATAACGATCGAGGTCTGTCGTCGTCCAGTCGATGGATCGAGACCAGTTAGAGGTTTCACAGAGGGACGTTTTGCTGTTGTAACAGAATTGGATTGAGACGAATTGCTTCTTGACTGTAAGACTCGTATTTTCATCATGCTTAGCATCAAAAACACCAAAGAAATTAATACTGCGATAACGGAGAACAAGAAATTGTTCACTTCGACGCGTTTAACTAACCCTGCTCCAACAAATACGACATTCACGGCAAAGCAGAAAATAGAGCTTCCTACTCCATACCAACTAATTATCATGAAATCTTCGGAAACAGCTTCCTCTTCCGTATGAGTACTTCTCAAACATTGGATGAATGAAATCAGCATAACAGCGTCGAAAACAACTACCACAAACCCAGTCACGCCATAAATACCGAAAAATATTGAAGCAACTTGTGTTGAGTTTGGTTTGAGGATATAAACCGCACTTAAAGTACACTCAGCGACGAGTAGAATAGGAACCCACTTCAAGAACAAACTCATTCCTGAGAACAAAGGCTTAAACGATCGGCGCACGATATTAGAGGCGCGTGCCC
The DNA here is from genome assembly GCA_002104985.1 of Rhizoclosmatium globosum. Taxonomy (NCBI): domain Eukaryota; kingdom Fungi; phylum Chytridiomycota; class Chytridiomycetes; order Chytridiales; family Chytriomycetaceae; genus Rhizoclosmatium; species Rhizoclosmatium globosum. The sequence continues at coordinate 185,011 of MCGO01000001.1, read as the reverse complement.
AAGTACAGCGCAAATAGCAATACTCTGAAAGTGCGACTGTAAATCCCGCAATGATACCCATGGCTTTTTGAAGCGGCGAATCTGCTTCCGCATAAAATCGTTGAACTGCGACAGAGATACTGAAACCGACGCTGGCAAGGTTTCCTGTGATGATGAGAATATTGAAAAGCGATGCAAATGCTTTCCATGAGAAGTCTTTCGACACAAGAACAAACTCATTGATAATTATGAAGTAGATGATGTAGAATACCAAGAAGAGTGAAACGCCAGTTGCAATGGAGCAGAGAATGACAGAGGGTAAGATCAGCATTTGTGGACAATGAAAAGAAATTCTGAAGAAATGAAGTATGAGACAAACAGGTGTTCATGAAATCAATCGCAAAAGGAGTTGTTCAGTCAATTGTGTGAATAATACACGTCAACCAGTGTAAGGTATGATAAAAGCAGTGAGCCGGATAAACATCTAAACAACCAAAAAATAAGGTAGAGCGTTTTATGGTAAAGCATGTATTTAATTTTCGCTGAGTTAATTGTTTCTTTATTATGGTCCGTTGTATGTCCGACTTGACACCTGCTTTGTTATCGAGATGGATATGGATTGAGCTGTACTACCTCTCGACTGATGAATGATTCGTATTTTCATCATGGTCAGCATAAAGAAGACCAGAGACATTAAAACAGCGATTACGGAAAATAGAAAATTGCTGACTTCGAGGCTTACAACTATACCTGCTCCAACAAACACGGCAATCATTGCGAAGCAAAGTAGAGTACTTCCTATTCCGTACCAACTAATCATTAATAAGTCTTTCGAAGCAGCTTCTTCTTCCATATGAGTGTTTCGCAAACATTGGATGAATGAACTCAGCATTATACTGTCGAATGCGATAATAACAGCTCCAAGCACACTGTGGATTCCAAAGTATATTAGCGTATACACTGTGGAGTCTGGTTCAAGTGTGTGTAACGCCGTTGCAACACATTCTGTGATAAGCGGAATGGGCATCAACTTCACGAACAAACTCATTCCTGAGAACGCAAACTTGAATTGTCGTCGCACAATATCCGATCCACGTGCCCAAGTATAACGCAAATAGCAATATTCAGAAAGTGCGACTGTAAATCCGGCGATTACACCCATGGCTTTTTGAAGGGGCGAATCGACTTCTGCATAAAATCGTTGAGCTCCCACCCATAGTGATGCTGAAGCCAGCGCTGGAAAAGTTTCCTGTGATGATGAGAACGTGGAAGAGCGATGCCATTGCTTTTAATGAAAAGTCCTTGGACACGAGGAGAAACTCATGAACCACAATGAAATAAATGATGTAAAACATCAAGAAGAGCGAAAGACTCGTTGCGATGGAGCATAGAATGATTGAGGGCAAGATTAGCATCGTTGAAGGATGGACAATGGAAGTGGATTGAGGAGAATTACTCAACAGAAATACAGTGGAAAGAATCAACAAAGAGACTTTCAGTCAGCTACAAGTTATAACACCACAGCGTAAATCTCTGTCAACTTGCCTACGCTGTATGATTTACCACTAGTTTTTGCATGAGTTCCAGAGCTGGAATGTACTCTTAATATGAATTGAGGCTTACGATAGTTTGACAAAAGTTACTGATTTAATACTTTGGCTGAAATGCCGAGAGCAGTTTGATAGTTGAATGCAGAAACAATGTATTACCAAATAGGCAAGATACTCCCAAATAAAAGATGAAACACATTTGCAGACACGCACCGTTTCTGATTCGGGTTGTTGGTCAATTGGAAACAAGGTGACACATCTCCACCTCCAAAAAACACATCCAAAAATGGCCACCCGCCCAACAACATCGTCAACAACAACGCAATCAAAGCGAGTGCAGCCACCTTCGCCAACTGGCTCTGACGCAACAACAAACTCAAATTGCTCCAGCGACTTGGCCGACACGGAGAAACGAGGCGGCGAGGCAGAGGTCGCCGCCGCCGTCGACTTTGTTGGTACGTGACTAAGCGAGAGTAGCTTGACAGTGTGTGCGTGCGTGTGGGATAGTGTGTGGCGTCGTGTGGGAGGGCGGGCGATCGGCGGCGGAACGAGAGAACGAGCGACGACGGTGGCACGACGCAACAATGAGACACCCACTCTGAAAACCGCTTTGCGTGCACGCCCCCACGCCCGTTCTGTTCCTATTTGTCACCCTGCTCTCTTTTCTCACTCTCGATTCTACAGCTCGGTATCTGTCAAGTTCTCAGTCGCAGCTCACAGACGCCCAAACGAAACAGTACTTGGCCTCACTCACCTCCCTCCTCCACTCACTCATCAAATCTTCTGCCTGGTCAACCTCCTCGCCACACAAGGGCTCAGCGTCAAGGTGTCTGATGAACCACCCAAAGCGCTTAGATAAGACGTTTCAAAGAGCTGCCTCAGAAAACTCGATCCCACTGTCCCTGATCCACCCCTTGCTGCCCACCGACTTGGTGTTATGGATCGACCCTGGAACTGTATGTTATCGAGTTGGAAGTGATCATTCGCCCGTCATTGGAATCTGGGAAGATCCCGCCGTCACCCAGCAACGAATGTTACAACAACAGCAAATCAAGCTCAAATGGAGCCAAGGTCAACATCAACAGCAACAGTATGGAAATTCTCCACCTCAAATGACTGGATATATTACACCACCTTCTGGATACATGTCTGGTCACAATAGCCCTCAACTCACTGCTCAGCAAGTCAACTTGCCCCAAAAGACAAGAGTTGTCATGAAAATGCCGGGATCTGCTTCTACAAACAGTAGCAGCAGCACCGTGTACATCTAAACCCCCTCTACACATCCGAAGGAACTTGCTTTGTAGATATTGATGTTGTAGGAGGAGGAAGATGATGGAATTATTGTTTTTTGATTGTTGTTCTTGCTTGTGGCTGGTGTATGTGCTCTAGAATGTCTGAAGGAGGGTTTATGGTTGTTGTGTTTTCAGGTTTTGCCTCATAATCATCTCACTCACTCCCCCCTTCCTTCGTTCTCTATTCAATGTTCATATGTGTATTCCTTTTGTGCATCATTTTCACACTTGCAAGTGTAACATTCACTTTCACTTCTCCCTCACTTTCTCTTCTTATTTCATCAGTATCTTAATGGGGTTCCTTCTATCATTTCCGTTTTTGGTTTTCTCGTTTTTTAGCTTTGTTGTAATTGAAAAAAGGTGTTTTCGTTCAGTACTTATTCACTTTGCTATGAAATCAGAAGGTTCTCATCTCAAGTGGAGAACATGATAATGTCATTGTCCCAACTGCCGAATCACAGAGAATCACAGTAAAACGCTTTTATGAAGTACTGCTTTGTTTCTTTTCCGTTTCTCTGTTTTATAATTTCTCTTTCACAATGTTCTGTTCAAGTTGAGTCCTCCGCGTCCGCCACCACCTCGAATCCCCGAAACACTAAACCCGTTTCCGAATGTAGTTTCAGGCGAGCCGCCCGTGGACCCTGTCGTCAGCCGTCTTTCGGGCTTCCTCTACGAGCGACGACTCATCACAAAGCTGATTGCCGATGGTTCAAAAGAACCAAACACGGACTTTGAAATAACCGAAGATGACTTGATTTCTGTTAAAATGAGTACGTGTCTCACCTTGCTATTTGCCTTGGTCCCAGTCCTTAGGGCTATGTTGACCGCCTCGCTTCAAAACTACGCACTGTCCTAACACCTAAAACCCACAACCAGATCCAAAGATTGTGAAACCTCGTCCACCAACCGTCAACTCAATCCCGTCTCTTCTCTCACTCCTTCAGAACGAATACGACTCTATCATGCTTGAAACTTACCAGCTCAAACAACAACACCACCAACTGCGCCAGGAACTCTCGAACGCTCTGTACGAAAACGATGCTGCAAAAAGAGTCATTGCTCGACTGGCGAAGGAACGGGATTTGGCGAGAGAGAACTTGGCCGCTGTGACTGCTGCTGGAGGAGTCTCATCTGCCCCTGGACCAAACGGAAACGATATGGAAGTTGACGAAACTCCAGCTTCTGCAAAGGACGAAGCAATTGCAGGTGTGAACCCAGAAATCGCCGCGGTTTTGGACGAAACAGCAGCCGCGTAAGTTCTTGCACACACAAACAAGGCGCCGTACGTTAACATAACGGTCCCCCTATATTATAGTCTCGTCAAAACCCGTAAGAAGAGAAAGGCCCCCGCCGGCACAGCCACCGCCGAAGAGATCCAATCCTACGAGCAAAAGACGGAAATCCCATCTCTCCACAGCACAACACACCCAGGCATCTCTTGCATTGACCTCCTCTCCCTTCCCCCATCTTCTGAAAAATCGGAAAAGTCGGATTGGGTCCTCACGGGTGGAAACGACGGAACCATCATCATTAGTGACTGGAAGAACGGTGGAAACGAGGTTGTCAACATTAAAGCGCACGGTGCCAAGAAAGTGACAAGTGTCGCGTGGGTTGAGCAAGGGGAGCATGCGGGAAGCATGTTTGTGTCTGGAAGTGTGGATCATACTGTCAAGGTTTGGAATGTGAAGGAAGATGGGGACGGATGGGCTGTTGGAAAAGCATCTCACGTTATTAAGGGACATTCTGGGGATGTCACTGATGTTGCTGTTCATCCTTCTGGATTGTATGGTGTCAGTGCTTCGTTGGATGCTTCTTGGGCGTTCTTGGACTTGGTGAAGGGTGTACAAGTCTCAAAAACAACGCATCCGGATGGAAAAGAAGGTTTGTTATTAGTTTACTTTTCTGTTGAGATACTCATCATACTCATTCTTACGTTAACAGCCTACTCAAGCATCGCAATGCACCCAGACGGTCTTATTATCGGAACTGGTACCACTGATTCCATCATTCGTATTTGGGAACTCAAGTCTGCTAAAAATGTGGCCACCTTCACTGATTCCGCGCGCCAACTTGCTGGAAGAATCACATCAATGTCTTTCAGTGAAAACGGATACTACTTTGCAACCGCAGCCGCTGATTCTAATGTTGTGAAATTGTGGGATCTCCGAAAGCTAGAAAACTTCCATACCATCGAGGTTGCTGGAAGCAGTGGTTATGAAGGAAAGAAGGGAGTCAGCAAGGTTTCCTTTGACTATGGAGCTGGATTCTTGGGTGTTGCTTGTGCCGATTCTATTAGGTTTGAAACTCGTAGAATTATGAACAGTACACTGAACTTTATTCAATAGCGTGTTCCGCAACAAGTCATGGGACGAGCTCATCAAGTTCTCTCCAAATGGAACTTCCGCTGTCTCAGATTTCAAGTTTGGAGCACACTCCAAATGGATTGCTGCTGCAAGCGAGCGTAAAGTTGTTGTTACTGGTGTGTAAATTGATACGAGGGATTAGTCGTGTTATTTTTAAGGACGGAAGATGACTTTGGTCGGGAATGGCTTAATACAAGCTTGTTGTTTTTTGTTCAGAATGTGTACAAACACCGCGCTCGCCCTGTCACCAACAGCCGAACGCATTGGCCGCGCGTCCTTCACCTCGTCTTGCGCTCCCGCTGTGGTGGCAGGAACTCCGCGTAGCCTGACCAATGTGATCGTCGCCGCCGAGGAATTCAATGCAAGAAAACGACTCTGAAAGTACGATCTCAACCAGGTCTTTGCTGAAGTTGCTGTTCGAAATGCTCAGATTACTCTTGAGTTTGTTCCTGGTGGTGGCGATGGTGCTCTCGCCACTCCGCCTTGGGTCGCTGCCTTCAGAATCCAGATCAGACAGGACATGATTCAGGGTGATAACAATATAACACATTTTGTTTATATTAGTTTGCTCTTTACCCACCACATCATGACTTCTACTCCCGCAGATTCAAATGCAATGTCAGAGAATCGCAATGGCTCCAGACCCGACTTCAACCACCAATCCAGTACATCTATTCGCCCCGCCACACTGGCCTCATCCATGGCATCCTCTGACCATGATATTGGTAAACCCGAATTTCGCCACCATTCGAGTACCTCAATATCTCCCCTGGCACTTGCTCTATCCATCACATTGATGCTGAACTTAATTTCCAAGCCAGACCCCTTCCACCAATCCAACATTGCCAGATTTCCTGAAGCACTGGCACAATCCATAGCCATCACAGTCCATTCAAGAGCCAATCCAGAGCTATTCCACCAATCTAGAACTTTGGTGTACCCGTTATCACTCGCGAAATCGATTGCACGCGAGGTAAAACTGAGCTCCAGGCCGCTTTCCGAAGCCCACCATTCTAATACATCTACATACCCGTTTTCGGAAGCGCCGTCAACGGCTTCACTTGAGAATATGACTGGAAGGCCACTCTGCTTCCACCACCGCAACACATGTACATGACCGTTTCGGGAAGCTTCGTCTAGTGCTTGATACGTGTATATGAGTGACAGTCGGTCAGCGTTTCCATGCCACCATTCGAGAAGCGAAAGACAGCCTCGAGCGGCTGCATTGTCTATGGATGCGGATGGGATTTGGGGGATACAGAGACGATTAATCGAGGGGTATCGGAGTCCTGTTGCGAGTTTGAATTGTAGGAGAGGTGGTGTAATGTGCGAAAGGATTTGATGGATTAGCTCAGGAGGGAGTGTTGGCAACATGAAGATTCTAAAAAAAAGAAAGGCGACGATCAAATGAAAGAAATACGGCTTGGAATATAAGCAGTTATTTGGCATTACATCGAACACGTGTTTTTGCAGTGGTGGGTGTGAGTCAAGCAGGCGGCTGAGTTCTTATCCTTATCAATCGATAATAACAAATCTTTACATCAGTCCCGCACCTTTCCTTAGTCCTATGCCAGAGCAAAACGCAATCCCTACAGTGACCGCGACAGACACTGAACCAAGGCGAACCATCGCTATCGCCATCGACTCATCAAAATACTCAGCACACGCATTCCAGTTCGCACTCGACAACTACCTCAAACCAACCGACTACGTAGCCCTAATCAACGTCCAGCAATACCAAAGCACTGTACACAAAGCACGCTCTCCACCAGCCGATACCGCAACACCCATGGAAGAATCCTACGACATTCTCGAAAAGTACTCAAAGATCCTCAAGGCAAAGCATTACGAATGCAAGGAAGTTTTCATCCATCCGAACGAGATCTCTGTGAAGGAGAGTGTTGTACGGGCGGTTGCGACGTTGAAGGCGGATGCATTGATCATCGGGAGTCGGGGTGAGGCTGCGAGTCGGTCTGCATTGGGGAGTGTTTCGGACTATTGTGCGCATTATTGTCAGTGTCCTGTGTTGATTGCAAGACCAAATGAAGAGGATTCGGAAGCAGGGCTGACTGCTGCTTAAGTAATCCAGAATTTAGTGAATTTTCAGTTTAATTCAATAAATCATAATCCTAATCTTCTGTAATTTCCCGGGAGACACTCTGTGTTCTATTTGCCACACATTGCATTCAAATACAACTGTGCGTTCGTGTTCGTGAATATAACTCTTGGATGAGCATGTACCCAATCCCCAACCATGGCTCCCCCGTCCCCATTCAGCCGATGAATAAAGGCCCCATTTTGGTCAAGAAACAGGAAGCCATTCTTTCTAGCAACACGTCTGGACACAACATTCACATACCGATTCGGAAAATTATGCCGCCCAATCGTAGGATTCGTTGCAACGTACACCTTCGTCCGCGCCAATGGCGCCAACTCCTTCATAACACGATCCAACCAGACTTCATAGTCCTCCAATTTATACTCCCCGCCACCCGAAATCGCCTGCAAATCATGCAAACCAGACGTATACACCAAAACATCCTGTTTCTTCGAAGGTTTAGACTGCCATTTCCCCTTCACAGCCCATTCTTTTTCGGAATACGCCATGGACTCGTTGAAATGGTGACAAAATTCGGGATACGAAATCTTGAACTTTGTCCAGTCGAGAAAGACTTGGTTGTCCTTGTATGCAATGACTCCTTGTCCGTTTGCACAGGGATGCGAGGTCGATCCCCAGATGTGTGTGATGTAGGTACTTGGGCTGTTTGGCGAGGAACTAGGGCTTTCGTATGCGAATTCGCGGATTTTGGCGCATGGTTCGTTTAGTGTGCATGAAGATTCTGGCCATTCTTTTGTCGTGAGTTGGGCGGTAACGTGCGCGAGCAGGTCGCGGACACTTTCTGCGGAAGTGGAGTCGCCGAGGACGGTAATATTTTGGGTTTGGAGGCAGGTTGCGGCTTCGTTGGAGGAATAGTAGCGGAGCTTGCAATTGGGTGGGAGGTAAATGAGTTGGGCGCCAGCGCCGCTGCCTTCTTGAAATGTTGGGAAGAGGGTTGCGATAAGGAATCGCCCGCCTTGTTGAAAATCGTCCATCGAGGAGGGTGTGCAGAAGGGGAGTGTTTTGAGATGGGATTCGAGTCGCACACGAGGTGAGGAATTGATAGACTCTTCTTTAAGTTCCATATCAAATTGATATAGTTTATCGAGATTTGGCATATCAAAGTAATCCTTCGACTTGAAATCAGGCAACCGCCATGGAAGGTCATTGTGTTTGAAGGTCCCTTCCGCAAAAAGCGTCACTTTGAATGTTCCAGACATAAACATTTTGAATGAAAACTGTATATTAAATAAGCGACTGATCAAAGAAGTTGGTATTGAAGTAAGATACCAAATACCTCAACGTCATCATTTGGATATACAGCTGCAGGAAACAATATCTGTCTCTCTCTTTCGTTTTCTAATAGGAGCTGGTACGCAGTCCGTGATGGGGTTGCGCTGTTTCCATTTGGAACAATGTAAAGTCTGACAATGGCCCCTGCAACCAACATGTTCTTGGGAGACAAGTATACTGTTTCACGTTCAAGTACAGAGAGTAGATCGAAAGCAGAGGCATTGAATTTCTCGCTAAGGAGTGGAACAGAGGAGTTAGGCTGGGACATTACTGGAGCCACTAGATGTTTTCTTGACGACGTAGAAACCAGAACAGCCATTGAAATCGAAAGGTATACAGCGATGCAAATGGCAAGGATAGCGGTTACTCTGTGGTATTGTGTACAATGGATCATTGACCCGTTCAGCGCCATAATCAACAATCAATAAAATGTGACAAAGAAAGGATAACCGCATTAATACGTTTCTTAATATTCAATATATTTAAGTAGCTTGAAGGGATAAGAAGGCTTTGCAATTTAATATATAGCTACGCTGGCAAAACCAGTGGATGTCTCTAACACTGAGTGAGTGTGTATATGTTATGGGTGCCAGAAACATGTTCTTGTAGCGCCGGTTTCGGGCGATTGTATGTCAAGACATCGCAATTCTTGGGATCACACACCGTTCTCTGTCGATATTGTTGCTCAACACAGGCATTTCGGATCTTCTTTTGTCTCAAAGAGGAATTTTTATTTTTTGCATGGCGTTGTTGCCAGCATCAAGTATATATCATGTTTATGAAGTAATAAATCTAATCGCAATGTAATTAAGGGAGAAGAAGGAACGCGCCAAAGGCAACAATGAGGCTGGAACCAACCTTTCCGGCGGCAGAATAAAGGTTGGCTGGCTTGTTGGCTGTCTGTAGAACTCCATAAACGTAAGCCGCTGCGGTAGATTGAGCTGGTTTGAAGTAGCAACAACAGAGTTTGACACGGAGGCAGACGACAAAACTGCTGTGGTAGTGGGGCGAACTGTGGAAGCAGTCGAAACAGTGCTGACAACCATATTTGCAACGGTGGTGGTCTCAACGTTGACGGCATTTGTTTTTTAGTCGTGTTTGGAAACGAAAAACAGTTTTTTATTCCAAGTATCAACTCAAATAAATACAAATAATTGGATACAGAGACGAGAATATCAAGATGAAATTTTTTGTTCTCAAAATTCGGATTCTATACACTTGTCTTTTTAAGACGATGTGGTCTCTTGGTGTAGTGGCTATCACGTCTCCTTTACACGGAGAAGGTCGCGAGATCAATCCTCGCAGAGTCCATGCTTTTGGTAAGTGAAGTGTGGGAGGTTGGGATGTGTCATTAAGTTGGACGAAGAAGCGAAGCGCCACCATGAATCTATGCTCCCACAGCACACTCGTCAATCCGTTCTCCCTTCATCAGAATGCAATACTAGTTGCCCTAATTTTTCTTTTATTGTTGAATGAACATAATGAAAACAGCACAACGTTAAACAACATAAACAGTGTCATAAGAAGGGAAGGAAGTTAGGGCTGCATCAAGAGAAACTGTACTATCTCTGGGATTTTGGATTTGTTGATCAGTTGGAGAATCGGCAGGGGTTTTATCAACCTGCAGCGCTGATTGTTGCAGTGGTTGTTGATGCTGAATATTCCAATGCGATACTCGGTACAAGAATGACGCCCTGTTACCGAATAAGGGCAAAGAAGACATACCATTGTGGAAAGACATGACGGAAGTATTTTCGAGAAAGATCTAAAGAGCGAAAAAGAAAGGAGGCGTTGTGGAGCTAAAGAACAAAAGCCCAACGTGGGGGTCGAACCCACAACCTTGAGATTAAGAGTCTCACGCTCTGCCGATTGAGCTAGCTAGGCTTGTGACTTTTGCTATTCCATATAGACTATGAATCAAATTTAAAGAATTCTCCACTACGTCGTTTTTGAGTTGAATTAAATGTTCTATGCTGTATGCTGAAATAATATTAATATGTTTTTATTTTGATGTCGAAGCCAAGAAGTTTGCGATCAGTGACGGAATCCTCCGTCAACAGCCAGAATCTGGCCGGTAGTAAAAGAACTTGCAACCAGAAAAGCAATAGCTTCACCACTGTCGTCCGACTGAGCATCTGCATTTCCAGTTGAGATTGCATTCACTCTGATTGGGCTGAGTTCAACAGCAAGCGAGCGAACCAAGGAATCCAAAGCGGCGGCAACAACGGCTGCAGCAAGATTACCCTTTTGAGGGCCACGCGAAGCCGAGGAAGAAACGAGTGTGATTGACGGAGCCGAGTCTGAAGTAGTTTTCCTGACGTGTTTCGCGGCTGTCTGAACAACGGCAAAGGCAAGACCCACGTGCGCGGCAAACTGAGCGTCCAAGTCGTCGGCGGAAAGCGAGGCCACGGACGCCGGCGCAACCGACGGACTCAGGGCAACGACAACGTGGTCGACGCGGTTCAAGTCCGCGAACAGCTGCGCCACCGCGTCAGCCGATGTCACGGGAACAGCGCGGGCCGACACTGTTGGCGTTGGCGTCGGCGACCCAGGGTTCGAAGCCGGTGGCGGTGTGGGGGAAACGCCGAAAACTGCAACGGCCGCATCGTCAACGTTTTGTCCGCCGGTGAGAACAACGTGTGCTCCTCGGCCGCGAAGTTGCTGCGCGGCACTGAGACCCACAGATGTCGTTGCTCCAATTACAACACAGGTCTGGCCATACAAGGTAGTCATATTCTGCTGGAAAGTTGTGGCGTTTTTTTTTGATCAAAGCAAAAAAAGACAAAACTGGGAAACACGTGTTCGGACAGAAACAGCAGCAACTAAAAGTATATTCAATCCTAACTTTAATCATCGGCTACAATCTGGGATCCTTCAAAACACGTCCGTTGAATACTTTACGTAACTTGCGAAACAAGTGAATTTGAAGCTCATACACAAGCCCTCCAGCGACAGTAAACTCATCATGCACGTCAGCCTTCATCATTTCCACTCCATTCCGTTGCAGAAATTGGTATACCCGCTCCAGCACAATCATCGTCTCCTCGTCTCCCAAGTTGTTGTAATCAGGCAAAACCTCTGAAACAATGTCAACCAATTTTCTGCCCTTCCGCCTTCCCCTCTTTTCAACTTTAACTATCTGACATGTCGCGGTGTGTTCCGTCATCCAACTGGCTTCCTTTCCGCGTATCTTGCACTTTCCACACACCAAAAACCCATCCACACCACGGCTCAATTGCTTGACCTCTAGAAATTCATTCGAGCCATATCTTACTGTCACAGGAGACTCGTGCCAGTTTCTGTTATGATCGTCCAACAGTTTTCTTGAGGAGAAGGTTGTTTGCTTTGCTGTGCATGATATGATTTTGCAATCGAAGGTTCTTGTATGAGTGATCGGGGTTGGGATCGGAGTTATTGGAGACTTTTGTTGCGTATTGTGTCGTAGAGCTGTTGATGAAGACGGCACGGGAGAGTAAGGTGGAGGCGGAGATGAAAGACGATAGCGACCACGGCGACGAGGCGGATTTGATGTATTCGTAGGAATGTAGCTCACTAGGTTTCCAGCATTTCTGTTAGGATTCGTGTGTGCTCCGTAAAACACGTTTGGAGTAATGCTTGGATTGTTCAATCCGTCACAGCCAGACGATGCTGAATGCTCATTCGTTGTAAGAAGGCGTTCCCGATTGTGATACAAATATGCTTCAAAGAGTGTGGCAAACTCCAGTTCGGTGAAAAATGCTCTTTCAGTCATTCTCTTAAGGAAACAATGATTTGTCTCGCATTGAAATATTTGACACAGAACAGCTCTTTACTTATCACGGTTCTCCACATTGTTATTTCTCGGGATTGTACCGAAATGTTCACTCAGACACAACAGCGCAATATTGTCATACTGGCCATCGGTATCATCATATACTCATCGATTGCATTTGGAATCCTATCTACAGGCAGCTTCACTCGCAAACAAGCCTCTGTCACTGTGGCTGACAACATCGCAACTTTCCAAACCTTGAACGCAACTAACGGATCCTACCCTCTCTCCATATCCGGCAATATCAGCGGACCTAATGCAACACATGGCACACCGCTTGCTGTGCTCACCAGGGAAACGCTCTATCTCATGAACTCAACAAATATCACAGCTGGATCAGCTACAACGCTGCGTATAGTACCCAATAGCGAGGTTACTCCAATCCGCACGGCTTATATTTTAGTTCTGGAAAACGATCGGGAGAGACAGTTCCTATTTCCTGTCGCTGTCTATGCGGACGATATTGTCGAAGTGAGAACCTTGTTGTGTCTAAGCCTGTTCAACCCAGTAACACATATCACATCAACAGTTTTCTTTCAATATGTTTGTTTCAGGAACCTTCAAAGTGACATTGTTTGCAGAAGGTCTATTCAAACACAATGATCTGCCTTGGGACTACCCAATTTTGACAAGAAACACTACTTTGACATGCCTAATCTTGAAAAAGTCTATGATTTCGAAGCTGAGATCATCGAGCCGTCTCCATTTTCATCAGCTCATGAACGACTCGCGAAACATCTGTCCACATTACCTAAATGCTCACCAACCACCATGGACAATTTTCAACAAGGAGGTCGATACCTTGTTGGTACTTTATTTCCAACACTCGAGGATGGCGGTGGCGTTGGTGCGCACCTTACATACCTTCCGCCCAATTGCAAGCTCCACTACTTTTCTTCAGCCGAAGCAAACACCTGTCTCCAAACAAGGAACGTACGATTATCGGAGACTCAACGACTCGCGAAACAACCCAAGAAATGATTTTACACCTTACTGCTCAACTATTTGATCGACAACTACCAGAAAACGTATACGACTGTCTCCCTGGCTGGGAGCACTGCTACAAATCCCGCGAATTCGGGTACTCTGTCCCAACTCCCTCTGGCAAACCCAAAAGCTGGATCAACCATATCTGGGGCGCAACCAAATACCCATGCGACAATGGAAACGGCGCCATCGATTTGAAGAACGATCACACTTTCTCGATTTCACGAAATTCAAAATCTCGTACCCGGAATTCTGTCACGGATTCAACACGACGATGGGATTCCCTGCCAAAGAGTGGGGCGCGAAAGGCGGGCAATGGGAAAGCAAGGTCTTGAAGGAACAAGACGTGTTGATTTATTCGTCGGGGCAGCATGATATGCACGGGATTGCGCGGTATCCTGATGTGGATTACCATTTGTATGAGTATGAAGAGCGTATTGGTTTTGTCATGTCACAGCTTGCGCCGCTTGCGACTACGAGAGTGTTTGTGGCTACGTATCCACAAGTTGGGCGACACAATTTTATGAATCGGTATATTAATTCGGTTGCGAGGCGGGTTGCCAAAAAGAATGGGTTTTTGTTTGTGGATCAGAATGGGTCTATGATTCATCGGTTGACTGGAGCTGGGTATGGGTTGACGGGTGATTGGGTTCACGCTTATCCAAGAACTATTTTTACAGCGACTAACATTCAGTTGCTCTTGAATGCAATTTGCCCAAAGTAACTTCAATAAATTAATTAATTCTATATAATCTCGTATTTATTTCTTAAAACTTTTCTTTGGACAGTAATCAGCAACAGGGCATGAGTCGCAATGTGGTTTCACCGCCGTGCAACACGTTTGACCAAAGCCAACTAAGAGCGGATTAATTTCTGCCCAATACTTTTTTGGTAACCAATCCTCCAGCTCCTTTCGAGTTGATTCCGGTTCAGTCTTCTTTGTTGATACCCAGCCAAGCTTATTCGCGATACGGTGAACGTGAGTATCAACACCAATACCAACGGATATATCCCAACAGCACTGCAACGCCAGATACGCCATTTTTGGTCCAACACCAGGAAACTCCAGTAATCCTTCCAACGTATTCGGCACGTCGCCTTCAAACTTGTCCAGCACCATCTTTGCAGTTTCCTTCAGATACACAGCCTTCCGTTTGTGAAATGAAACACCACGCAGAATATCTTCTAATGTTTGGGTTTCAGTTGCAATGATTGATGGTGGATTCAAGCCATCAGGCAGCGCTTTGAGTCTTTCGATTGCAGCTGCATTTCGTTCGTCAGTTGTTTGCGATGATAGAAGCAGAGCTGTTAAAGTTTGGAAACGGAACTCTGGTCCAGCTAACTCGCGATCTGCAAGCCAGCCGCAACCGATGGTGTCGACAGGAGCAGTATGGGTCTTGCGATATTGCTGGATTGCTGCATAGACATCATCAAAGTTGGATGGTATCGTTGGTCCTGAATGAACTTTGACTTTCTTTGGCGGTGATTCAAGCTTGAGGTCTGTCAGTCGTTCTAGCGACTTGGTGGGTGAGGATGATGGCAGAGCTTGGCTTGCACTTCGAGTTATTCGTTTGCTCATTTCAGAAACCTTTTAACTAAATTAATTCTCAAGGGAATAAAAAAATGGAGTCACGTGCGGGAAGTAAGTGCTGGTGCAAGTTGTGGAGGTGTGATAAAAAGAATCGTCGAATCACGTCCATGTTCTATTCTCCAGCCAGACTTGCATCGAGTGGATTCAGAGCATTGCGGGAGTCTTCATTCTCAGGTTTTAGGTTGTCAGTAAGAAGCTACCAGCCATCCGTATCTCCGTGTTTTCCATCACAAGCAAAGTGCACACTCGAGCCAGCCCCAAGCCAAAGTCCCACAAAGAAGCTTCCTCCTTTGAAGAAGAGAGCCAAGACCGTCTTGATGCCGGTTCCATCATTACAGCATCTTCTCCGTTGAATGCCCGCACCGTCTCTGACAATTTGAATGTGGGTTCAAACACAGTCTCGTTTGTCTCTCTTCCTCCGCCAAAGAAGAAAAGCTCAAAGCGCTCTGGTTCTGTGGCTCGTGGTGACAAGAACGCTAAAACTACGAGATCTTGGGTGCGGACTCCATCTTTGCAACGACGTTAGCGCTGGAATATTGTCTATACCTCACTTATGAAATGATACCTCTTTTCAATATTAGATCTATTCAAATAAAGACCTCTTGTAAACTATGCGTTAACTGAACCCCAAAACTAAAGTCCCCTTTCAACTAAAGAAGAAGCTCAGCAATTTCAGTTTCCGTCAATCCGAGTAATGTCAAAACATATAACAAGCTGGGTTGGTTCAAGCACACTTGTGCTTGTTCTTGGACACGTGGCTTTGCGTTGAAAGCAACTCCCAACCCAGCAACACCCAACATTGGCAGATCATTTGCGCCGTCACCAACAGCAATAACCTATCATCGCATAGAAGCTTAGTAAGAATACTCATTTCGTGAAATCTTGAAAGGAACAAACCTGATTCACACCAACATTGCAAGACTGAGCAATCACATCCAACAGCTCGGCTTTACGAGTTCCATCAACAATAGGCCCAAAAGTCCTTCCCTCCAGTACAGTTCCATCTTGTGAGACTTCCAACTAGAATCACCCAAAATCAGCAAACGAGGTGATTCAACAAAATAACACTCAAACCTGGTTGGCATATGCGAAATCAAGTCCCAACTCACTCTTGACGTACTTTGCAAGTGGCAAGAACCCACCTATTCCACAATATGCCTTTAGCCAAAACGACGTTATCCCTTTGACACTCACCAGAGATAACGCCAACTGAAACCCAAGCTTCTTCAACCCTCTACACAACTCTCTCACCCCGGCGTGAACGTAATCTTGGCACGAACAGTTCCAACACTGAAACCGGTGTTCCCTTCAACAACCCCACACGCCTCGCGAGTGATTCTTTGAAATCGAGTTCTCCGTTCATGGCTGATTCCGTGATTTTCTGTTAAACCAAATGTTAGAACATAAGGTGTTATCTGATAAGGCAGGTTGGAAGAAAAAACGTAACTGCAACTTGTTCAACGACGCCACAACACCGCGCGATTTCGTCAATTACTTCTTGCTCGATTAGTGTGGAGTCCATGTCAAGACCACGAGGCGTTTGTGGCGGCGGTAGACGGAGTCCAGTTGGATTGCGAGGTTGCATCCGTTTCCGGGGGTTGAGTGGGTGACGAGAGGGTGTATGCGGATTGTTTGAATGCGGGTGGGACTTGGGATTAGTGGTTGTTGGGAGGTGAAGAGGAGCTCATGGACGATGCGGTTTGGCAGGAGGGTTCCTGTGCCGTTGTGGAGAGGCTTGTCGGAGATGAATTGTCCGTTGGAGGTCTTGATGAGGGTTTGGAATTCGGTTGAGAAGGATGGGAAGGTTGACGGCGGGGCGATCAAGGTTGCAACATAACGGGTGTCATTTTTTGGGGAGAGTTTTGCAAGGTTTGACAAACCTAAGATAAAAGAGAACAGAGGAAGAGACGGGTTATTGTTTTTTTTATATGTGTATAACCTCAGCTACCAGAGATCAAATCAAAGACCTCAAACAACGTGAAAAGTGCAAGGAAAACTAGACAGCAAAAAAGTACTAAAGAACAAGACCAAAATTCGATTTCCCAAGTCTATTTCACTTAAGCAATCATAGTAATTGGGTTCTCAATGTACTTCTTGAAGGCCTGCAACCACTGTGCTCCAACAGCACCGTCAACGACACGGTGATCGCAGCTCAGTGTAACATTGAACACCTTCTTGACTCTGAATCCCTTAGGTGACTTGTCGTCCAAAACAAGCTTCTCCTCGTTCCACCAACGGCAAGGATGGCAGCGTGTGGTGGGTTGATGATAGCAGTGAACGACTTGATTCCAAACATACCCAAGTTCGAGATGGTGAATGAACCACCCTGGTATTCGTGTGGCTGGAGCTTTCCGTCACGAGCCTTCTCAGCAAGGTATTTCACGTTGTTGGAGATTCCAGCGAGGCCGAGGGTTTCAGCGCGGGAAACGATTGGAGTAATGAGGCCGTTGTCGGTCGCGACTGCGATGGCAATGTCGGAAGTTTGGAACTCACGGATGAAAGTTCCTTGCCAGGCGGAGTTGACGGCTGGGACATCCTTGAGGGCGAGGGAGGAGGCTTTGATGACAAAGTCGTTGACAGAGAGCTTGTACTTTCCGTTGGCTTGCTTGTTCAAGGTCTCTCTAGCGCTCAAGATGCATCGGCGTCCAACTCGACGGTGAGGTAGTAGTGGGGGATAGATTGCTTTGACTCAGTCAAACGGCCGGCAATGACCTTGCGGATGTTGGTGAGAGGGGTGTCAATGTATGCTTGGGCGGTTGGTGGGGCTGGAGTGAAAGAGGATGATGGGGCAGCGGCGGATCTGGTGGCAGCAGCTCCAGTGGCTCCCTTGTAGGACAAAACGTCACCCTTCACGATACGGCCGTTTGGACCAGTACCATTGATGTTTTCGAGAGGAATACCCTTTTGAGCAGCAATGAACTTGGCAGCTGGAGAAGCAAGAATACGGTCTCCAGATCGTCGGGTAGCAGTCTGAGCGGCGGCAGCAATTGGCGAGGCAGCAGCTGGGACGGCAGCAGCAGCCGCTGGAGCAGCAGCGGCAGCCGGGGCAGCAGCGGACCAAGAGTGAAGGAAGCAAACTTGGCAACATCCTCCTTGTTCTCAACAAGAATAGCAATTGGCTGTGGGAGTAAAATTAGTAAGCATTCTAGTGTAATCTGAATAAAACTCACAGCTCCAACAATAACGTCCTTGGTGTTGGCATCAACAAAGATTTTGGCAATGTAACCCTCCTCCTGGCATTCAAAGTCCATGGTGGCCTTGTCAGTCTCAACCTCGACGAGAATGTCTCCTGGGGAAACCTTGTCTCCGACCTGCTTCTTCCAGGCACCAAGGTTACCTATTTTCGAAATGCGTTAGTCGCTATCTAAAGAGTAGTATAAACAAATGCACCTTGTGTCATGGTTGGGAGAGAGCTGGCATTCCCATCAAGTTGTGTGGTGGGAAGTTGGCAGCGTTGGAGGCTGGGGCAGCTGGAGCGGCTGGAGCAGCGGCTTGGCTGGAGCGGAAGCAGCAGGAGCGGAAGCAGCCTTTGGAGCAGCTCCGCCAATGTTGGCAATGGTGAAGTCGGCAAATGCACCAACGTCAGCCTTGTTCTCGGCAAGGATACAAAGAGGCTAATCAGGAAAATTTCATCAGATATTGAACCAATGCTTGAATGTATGCAAGAGTGTATGGTTGCGGTTGAGTAGTTGATAGACCGAGGTTTCTGTCAATAGTGGGGGCTTTCCGATTGCACTCCAATGTCAGTCGTCACTTTTCCGGTCAATGGAAGCCTCGTATGACAAATGATCCATTTCAGCATCACAATTCTTAGACATATCAAACTCCGAGATTCAGATTGACGTTGTGTTCCAGTGAGGCTTCACCAAGTGAAGAGAAGCCAAAAGTGCAAAAACTCAAGGTCGTTAACACTCACAGTACCAACAGGGACATCCTTATCACCAGCCTTCAAGAAAGTCTGAGCAAGGAAACCTTCTTCCTGGCATTCAAAGTCCATGTAGCCTTATCCGTCTCGACTTCCACAAGAACATCACCAGGGGCGATTTGATCACCAATCTGCTTCTTCCAAGCACCCAAGTTTCCTGGATTGTTGTTATACGGGTTTAGATGCGGTGGTTGAATTGAAATAAGCAAGAAGCGTGCATGTTTCCTGAATTTTTCCGGATGCGGGTGATGTGCTTCAAAGATAAGAGAGGGAGGTGATCGAGGGTGATAGTGTTGCCGACAAGAAGTGATGCATCAAGATAAAGCAAGAGAGGGTTACCTTGAGTCATGGTGGGGAGAGGGCAGGCATGTTCATGACGACGTGGGAAGGGTAGGCTGTTTGGGCAGAAGAAGGCGGTTAAACAGGCAGCACCAGGGACACCCTCCACTCAACTCTTCGCAGCATAGGCTCTAATCGCCACCTTGTTAACAACAGACAGGGTTTGAAGCGGAAGAGCCCTATGTCGACGTCGAAGTCAGTCACCTTCCAAATCATCACCCAAAAACGCACCTTTGAACACGCGCACCCAAAACACGGACACTCGCACCCGAAATCACCCTAGTTGAAACACTCGAAATCGATCGATGAGTCACTGGCAAGGTGCTCGTAATCGAAGAAGCCGCACGACAAGAAACGGTGGTTGAACAACGGCGGAGCATTTTCTAGTACTTTCTTTGGTTTGGATTGGGACTGAAAAAGTGAACAAATCTTTCTTCTTCACAAGAAACAAGAAACAAGAAACTAAACAAATGAACTCTCTGCGCTCATTCGCAAAACAGAACGCGCTCGTCCTCGAATCTTCCGCTTTTGCCAAGGCCCTCGATGCCTCGTTTGAACACAAGTCCCTCAGGAAAGACTTTCTGTTTCCAAAGCAGAAGGCCGTTGCGAAACACCCACACCGCCCGGAGGATGCCGACAAGGACGTTGTTTACATGATTGGTAACTCGCTTGGGCTGCAGCCGGTGGCAACCCGCAAGCTTATCAACGAGGAGCTGGATGTCTGGGCTGACAGGTTAGTCCGTTGATTCCTCTGCCTCCTCCTTTCCCGATATTCAGGCTCATACGTGCATGAACTCTCTGATTTGAATGCATCTCGGTCTATCTGTGAATCTTGTCATGATCTTTCGTCTCTCAATTACTAAACTAACTTTGAATTCAACACAGAGGTGTCAACGGCCACTTTGACCACCCCCTCAATCGTCCATGGGTCAGTGTTGACGATAATGTCTTGGAACAGTCGGCGCGCATCGTCGGTGAGGCCTCATTTCCCATCCATCACTTCGACGTTCCGATTTCTCCGTCATCGCCTCCCAAAGATCTCCAGAGAAGCGAAAACGGAACGCCACCAAAACCGATCTCCATTACATCCCAACCAACGATAATACTAATGTGTATGCATACTTACAGGTGCCAAATCAACCTCCGAAGTCGCAATCATGAACACACTTACATCCAACCTCCACTTCCTCCTGGTCTCCTTCTACCGTCCAACGCCTCTTCGCTACAAAATCATCATGGAAGCAAAAGCATTCCCCTCTGATTTCTTTGCGTTCGCGTCTCAGACCACGTTCCATGGATTTGATCCAAAGGATGCTATTATCGAAGTGAAGCCAAGAGACGGAGAGTTTACTTTGAGGATTGAGGATATTGTCGATGTAATTAGAAAGGAAGGGGATAAGGTTGCACTGGTGTTGTTCAGTGGAGTTCAATATTACACTGGTGAGTAGTTTGTGACTTTGAGTGCAGCGGAAAAGAGCGGAAAAGAGCGGAGCGCAGCGCAGCGAGACCAAGAATAATAGGTGAATGGTGACAATGAGTGGAGATGCATGGGAGGAAGAAGATTGAGTGGAGCGAACCAGCCTAAGCAAACACAGAGTGAGACGTTCGCGTCATCATCAACATAATGTTCCATTGATTCACTCCAGATTCACAAAATACATCAAAGAAATGAGGACCATTCCCACCACCAAAATCAACTCTAACCTCAAAACATTATAGGACAATTCTTTGATTTGAAGCGCATCACTGAAGAAGGCCACGCCATTGGCGCTCGTGTCGGATTCGACCTTGCTCATGCAGCCGGAAACGTTCCCCTCCAGTTACACGACTGGAACGTTGATTTCGCAGCATGGTGCACATACAAATACCTGAACGGTGGACCTGGTAACATTGGAGGACTCTTTGTGCACTCGAAATTTGATGGTGAAAAGTTTCCACGGTTGGCTGGATGGTGGGGAAGTGATCCAGCTACTAAATTCACGATGGATAATCAGTTCCATGGGATTCCGGGGGCAGCTGGGTACCGTTTGAGTAACCCTAGTGTGCTGGCGGTTACAAGTTTGTTGGGGTCTTTGCAGACTTTTGAGAAGACTAGGTATTGGTGCATATATTTTGATATTCATTCATTCTGATTTGGCTTTGTGAGCAGCATGCAAGAGCTTCGTGAGCGGTCCCTTCTTTTGACGGGTTACCTTGAGCACTTGCTCCTCGAACTCCACAAAAGCAAGCCCCACTTCAAGATTATCACCCCATCGGATCCTGAGCAGCGTGGTTGCCAACTTTCTGTTCTCTTTGAACCAGGGCAGATGGAGCGTGTGTTTGAGGCTCTCTTGAACAGAGGAATTGTATGCGATGAGAGACGACCAGATGTCATTCGTATCAGTCCAGCTCCTTTGTACTGTACTTTTGAAGATGTTTGGAAGACGGTGGATGGGTTGAAGGAAGTTTTGTGATGTGTTAAGTGAAATGCCCATGTGTTTTCTCTTTCCTTTCCTTTCTATAAAGTAGTTTCTATCTTATTATATATTGTGGTGTTGGCGGACTAGGTAGGGTACGTTGTGGGTACAATGAGTCTGAATCTGAGACTTCATCCTTCCAGTTGCTTCAGACTTGAACGGATCACTCCAATCGCCAAACACCCGCTCCTCTTCCAATCAAATCTCTTCTCTAACCAACAACTGCCCCATCCAACTCCGACGACAACAAAAAGGCAACCAACAACTGATTTGGTGTAAAGAAAAACTCTCATCCAAAACTCGCACTCCCCACCAGCAAACACACACACACACGAAACCACGCACGAATACCAACATGAGCGACATTGAAGACGACGATATTGACGCTGAGATGCGGGAGGACGATGAAGACCTTGACGACCGCGATGACGATGACGATGAAGATGACGAGGAGGATGAGGATGAGGAGGAAGAGGAGGAGGAAGAGGGCGAGGACAGAGGACCAGTGAAAAAGAAGCAGCGGAAGAGGAAGGTTAGTTTCAGTTGGTGGCTGGTGGTTGGATGTGTGCTGAATGTGAGAGCCGCGATGAGTTGTTGATTGTGAAGCGGGTGATTATCCTGGATACTCGTCGGTTTTGGGCTGTATATATGGGAGTAAGGAAGGATCTGAAAGGGCGCTTTTGGGGTTGAGGCATCAAATACTGAAAAGCACTTACAATATCCAGGGAGCCGCTCGTTTCATTGATGATATCGCCGACGTTGATGACGACGAAGAAGAAGAAGACGAAGAGTTTGATGATATCGTAGGAGGTCGAGGTGAGGGTTTTCGATGGTTTGGAAGACTGCTCGTTAAACAGGTTCCACAGACGAAGACTTTGACGAGGAGCAATATAATGATACACGAACTCACCGAAAACTTGATACTCGTCGAGAACAACAAAAGGAGGTGGATGCTGAAGAACTAGCGGCTCGTTTCGATGAACGGTACAGAGGACGAAACCGTGGAGGGAACTATAAACCTTCTGACAATGTCGCCGGACGTATGCTGATGCCATCTATTAATGATCCAAGTTTATGGCTCGTCAGATGCAAGGTTGGGTTTTCCCGCAACGTATTCAACGAATCTCTAAACTCCTCCACAGCAAGGATCAGAAAAGTCTCTCATCATAACACTATGGAGAAAATTCATGGAAGCCGAAGATCCGTCGAAGCTCAATATCATGTCCATTTTTACTCGTGAAAACCTTCCTGGTTTCATTTACGTCGAAGCACGCGACAAGAAGAGTGTGGATTTCGCTATTGAAAACGTCAGTGGAATCTATCAGCAAACTGTCAAAGTTATTCCTGTTGACGACATGGTTGCTTGTTTGCGAATCAAGAAGAAGGAAAAAGATATGAAGGAAGGCGCATGGGTTCGTGTCAAGAAGGGAACGTATGCTGGGGATTTGGCGAAAGTGAGTTCTGTGCAGCTTAGAGTTGTTATTGATACTAACTGACGATCAGATTATCGAAGTTTTGGAAGGCGGATCTGTTCTCCGTCTCAAACTCGTGCCTCGCCTTCAACCGCCTTCATCAAATGACCGGGCTGGAGAAAAGCGGAAGCAACCAACAAGTGGTGTTCCTCCGCAAAAACTCTTCAATCCCGAACATGTCCCCAAGGGATCCTACACCAAAAATACACAGTACAATATGTATCAATATCAAGGCGAACTGTTTGACATGGACGGATATCTCGAAAAGGACATGAAGGTCACTGGTATTGAACTCGACAATGTCAACCCCACACTCGAGGAAATCACTCGCTTCAGCGGCGGAAGTCTCAATGAGCGAAACATTGACTTGGATGCTATTGCTGCGCGGTCTGGAGGTCTCACAACTACGGATTTCAAGACTGGTGACAACGTTGAGATTTTCCGAGGAGACTTGAAGGATGTGACTGGAAAAGTTATTGCTACGGACAGCGAATTTGTAACTATCTTGCCGAAGGATGTTCAGTTGGGAGCTATTCGTATTGACGCGAAGGATTTGAGGAAACGGTTCGATGAAGGAGATCACGTAAAGGTCATCAACGGAAACCATGCTGGAGAGACTGGTTTGGTTATCAAAGTCAATTCTAACGTGGCGACTGTATTGTCTGATTCAACATACAAGCCAGTTGAGTATTCTTGGCTCATACTATATTTAACTAACATTCTTGCAGATTCAAGTTTTCACAAAGGATCTTCGTGGAAGAAACGAAACCTCAAGCGCCTCAACACAACAAAGTATGTTTGATATCGATGATCCTGTTCAAATCAAGTAAGTCGATTTCGCTGCCATTTGGTCTGAAACTGACTCATCTTTGGCAGTCAATCGGATGCTGGAGTCGTCTTGAAAGTTGAAAACGGTGCTGTTACTGTCATGAACCAATTCGGAACCATCTCGAAAATGCCACAACAGCAAATTCAGCGAAAAGTCGATAACAAGAACGTACGAACCTCTGATGCAAATGGTCGTACGCTGGCTCCCAAAGACTCGGTCGTTGCGAAAGATACAGGAAGGAGAGGAACCATCATACACATCTTTCGTACTTTTGTTTTCATCAAGTCGAGAGAGGTTATGGAACACGGAGGCTTGTTTGTCACGCGTCCGAATAACGTGGAGCTTTTGGGAACACACGGATCTGCGCCGGTGAGTTGGATTTGCCTGATAGTTTCACAGTTAGGCTAAATTTATGCAGAACTCGTCTAACAATGGTGGTTTCGCAAGGCCATTTCCTTCTGGCGGTGCTGGTCGAGGGGGTGGTGGTTTTGGAGGGGGTGGTGGAGGAGGCCGTCGTGATCCACTTATCAGTGCTACTGTGACTATTGTTGGTGGTCCTTATAAAGGCTACCTGGGAATCGTGAAAGATATGACATCAGGAGGCGCTCGTGTTGAACTCCACACCAACTCTCGTATTGTGACAGTCAATCCTGAAATTCTGAAAGTGCATGGTTCATCTGGACCAAGCAGACCATTGTTTGATTATAGCAACAAAGATAGTTTTGGAAGTGGAGGAAAGACACCAGCATATGGGTCAAGTGCTCGAACACCGAATCCATATGGAGGTGACGGCGGTAGGACACCAGGATGGGATTCTGGAAGCCGGACTCCTGGTTGGGGTGGAGGCCGAACGCCAGCAAGAGACAATGGATGGGATTCTGGAAGTAAAACACCGGCTCGTGGAAGTATGGATAATGATGAATATTCCTTCGGCAGAAGTTCTCTGTAAGTTGTGTTTGCGTTTTGGACTGCATTGATAACCATTGTTTTAGTTCTGACAACCCAGATACACCATTCAACCCGCATACTCCTCGATACGACCAAGAAACTCCTTTCAACCCAGAAACTCCCGGAAACTACCATATGCCCCAAACCCCTGGTTCTTATCCAAACGCCGCGAGTGTGTCTCATGGAAATCCAGCCACACCATACAATCCAAACACTCCTTACAACCCAAACACACCATACAACCCCAATACTCCTTTCAACCCGGCTACTCCGTACGCATCAGGACCTTCATACGCTGGACACGACTCTGGACCATCCACTAACCACAGTGAGTGGCTGTTCATCGTTTAAATGTGTCACTCACCATGATGTTACAGCTCAAAGGCCGGATAACTGGCTGACAACCGACATTGAAGTTACAATCAAGCCTCGAAACGGCCGAAGTTTCAGGAATGGAATTGTCGATTATAAACGTGCAATTATTCGTGGCGTGGAAGGCGCAGGACTGGCGAGAGTGGTTATCATGACAGACGGAAGACCAACAGAATCTGTGCCGGCAGAGTTTTTGGATCCTGTCAAACCTGAGAAGAAAGAACGTGTGAAAGTTCTCGGTGGAAGCCACCGCGGGGAGTTTGGTGAACTCATAGCCATTGATCAGGAGGGCTTGGTGAAGTTGAATAGTGGTGTGTTTGAACCAATCCCAATGCCATTGTTGGCAAGACATGTCGAAAGTGTTTAGGTGGCTGAATATGTACTATTCTTTCTGGTTTTAAATAATAAAAGACTGCGGGAACTGACAATTCTGTCGAGCTATTGGAATCATGGATTATCTTGACGAGCATGGACTACCCGTCTACATCAGCGTATGTTATTTCGCATATATACTTCATCTTCGCTGATACCAGTGAAGGATGTTATGTCTCGCATCAATGAGGAGAAGCCACAAAGCATTCGG
The DNA here is from genome assembly GCA_002104985.1 of Rhizoclosmatium globosum. Classification (NCBI taxonomy): domain Eukaryota; kingdom Fungi; phylum Chytridiomycota; class Chytridiomycetes; order Chytridiales; family Chytriomycetaceae; genus Rhizoclosmatium; species Rhizoclosmatium globosum. Next base: position 159,120 of record MCGO01000001.1, on the reverse strand, counting down.
GGTTTCATGCTGGACTACTTTGACGCCGTTAGCAACGGTACCAACGTACTGTTCCGAGATTTTACATACATCAAAGCGACTCCTCGTAATCGCATATCGTTTGCTGCTCAGCTGGCTTCCATCGTAAACTCCAATCCAAAGGATAGCTACAAACCCGCAGACTACTTTCATATGATAGAGCTTATCAGCACTGGGTTTCCAGTCGAAATAGTTCAAAGGGCGTCTGACGTGACAGAGTATTTGCTGGGCTTACGAGATCCACGAAACCAATCAGAACCAGCTGTTGCACTACCAAAGAAGAGTTTCCTTTCTTATTTCAAAATCTGCTTCTATTATACAGGTATATACGTCTCTTTCCCTTCGTTAAAACTGACTCCCAGCCTAGAATTCTTGGACTTGACTGAAAAAATACTCTTAAGCACCTCCCTCGACCATTTCAGTCACTCCAAGAACAGTATGGCAAGCATAATATTAAACTCGACAGATTTAACAAATCTCAAGTGCTTATTCCGCTCGCAATTGCAAGACCAGCTAACAACCTACTCCCCCTCGTAAGAAGATATCAACCAATCATTCCTCAAGGTCCAAACTAAACAATCACTGCCTGAAACAGGGTTAAAATTCCGACGACCCAAACCATACATTTCTGCACAGAGAGGACATTTTCTGGAAACCAGCTCATGGCGTCAAGCATTGCACAGAGTGCAAAACTCATAACTTTTGAATTTATTCGTAATCTATGCTTAATTGAAATCAACTTTGGACCGAAATAAATCCAGTGATAGATCAGTGGCATAGAGCTTGGCCAGGCCATAGGATCAACTCCTGCAGAAAAGGGAAGAAAGGGGTTGGAGTGGAGGAGAAGCAGAGAAAGAAGGTGGGGAAGGGTGAGAGCAGAAAAGGAGAGGAGAGAAGAGGAGAGGAGAGGAGGCGATTGGTCCAAAATTTTGTGTATTTGTAGAAACAAGACATTGAGGCACATATTTTTACGGGAGAACACACAAAGAAAGCACACAAAACGCAATAATGCAAGTGGGTAGTGTGTGTGCGAGTGCGCGACTGATGCTTGTTTTCCAAGTATTCCAACAAGAGCAGAAGGGGTATAAAATCAAGCAAGAAGGCAAGTAGTTGCATTCATTTGAGTCTGTTTAATGCTGAGTAGGGGCATGATTGATTTGGATTGTTGATGCAGAATTGCGATTTTAATACAGACCTTGAGCTGGACCCAAAACAAGTTCATTTCAGGAATGTATCAATAGAATCGCTCAGGTTGTACGCAGTTTGGCTTTATTTGAAGAGGGGGGACACTGTATAAAAGTTCGTAATATTATTTCCCTGCAAAAGTGACCAGCCGCCTTAGCTCATCTGGAAGAGCGTAAGACTGAAGATCTTAAGGTAGCGTGTTCGATCCACGCAGGCGGCATACGTTTGGGGATCTAGCTCAAATGGTAGAGCGCTCGCTTAGCATGCGAGAGGCACTGGGATCAATGCCCAGGTTCTCCAATTCTCTTTCTTTATTGTGCAGAACCAGTTTTCTTGGAAGTTGTGTATGAACAACAGCAAGAGGTTGCAGCAGAGAGAGGAGGAGTGTGGTTGCCACCAACAATAGCTTTTCATTCATTGAGTTACATTATAATGAAATAATAAACAATTCAACACAACAGACCATCAATCCTCAGGTATACACTAAAAGCAAGATCAATCAGGTCATTAATACTGTTTGGAAACAAGCTTACAAAAAAAATTGTGCACGAAACAAATTTTTTTCTCTTCATTTATACTTTTTCATCTTTAACAAGGCACACAACATGGCAATATGAAAGTTGGAAAGGAAGGCAGCAATATGCTGAGAGAAGCATGGGGTTGGAGGGGTGAGAGCAGAAAAGGAGAGGAGAGAAGAGGAGAGGAGAGGAGGCGATTGGTCCAAAATTTTGTGTATTTGTAGAAACGAGACATTGAGGCACATATTTTTACGGGAGAACACACAAAGAAAGCACACAAAACGCAATAATGCAAGTGGGTAGTGTGTGTGCGAGTGCGCGACTGATGCTTGTTTTCCAAGTATTCCAACAAGAGCAGAAGGGGTATAAAATCAAGCAAGAAGGCAAGTAGTTGCATTCATTTGAGTCTGTTTAATGCTGAGTAGGGGCATGATTGATTTGGATTGTTGATGCAGAATTGCGATTTTAATACAGACCTTGAGCTGGACCCAAAACAAGTTCATTTCAGGAATGTATCAATAGAATCGCTCAGGTTGTACGCAGTTTGGCTTTATTTGAAGAGGGGGGACACTGTATAAAAGTTCGTAATATTATTTCCCTGCAAAAGTGACCAGCCGCCTTAGCTCATCTGGAAGAGCGTAAGACTGAAGATCTTAAGGTAGCGTGTTCGATCCACGCAGGCGGCATACGTTTGGGGATCTAGCTCAAATGGTAGAGCGCTCGCTTAGCATGCGAGAGGCACTGGGATCAATGCCCAGGTTCTCCAATTCTCTTTCTTTATTGTGCAGAACCAGTTTTCTTGGAAGTTGTGTATGAACAACAGCAAGAGGTTGCAGCAGAGAGAGGAGGAGTGTGGTTGCCACCAACAATAGCTTTTCATTCATTGAGTTACATTATAATGAAATAATAAACAATTCAACACAACAGACCATCAATCCTCAGGTATACACTAAAAGCAAGATCAATCAGGTCATTAATACTGTTTGGAAACAAGCTTACAAAAAAAATTGTGCACGAAACAAATTTTTTTCTCTTCATTTATACTTTTTCATCTTTAACAAGGCACACAACATGGCAATATGAAAGTTGGAAAGGAAGGCAGCAATATGCTGAGAGAAGCATGGGGTTGGAGGGGTGAGAGCAGAAAAGGAGAGGAGAGAAGAGGAGAGGAGAGGAGGCGATTGGTCCAAAATTTTGTGTATTTGTAGAAACGAGACATTGAGGCACATATTTTTACGGGAGAACACACAAAGAAAGCACACAAAACGCAATAATGCAAGTGGGTAGTGTGTGTGCGAGTGCGCGACTGATGCTTGTTTTCCAAGTATTCCAACAAGAGCAGAAGGGGTATAAAATCAAGCAAGAAGGCAAGTAGTTGCATTCATTTGAGTCTGTTTAATGCTGAGTAGGGGCATGATTGATTTGGATTGTTGATGCAGAATTGCGATTTTAATACAGACCTTGAGCTGGACCCAAAACAAGTTCATTTCAGGAATGTATCAATAGAATCGCTCAGGTTGTACGCAGTTTGGCTTTATTTGAAGAGGGGGGACACTGTATAAAAGTTCGTAATATTATTTCCCTGCAAAAGTGACCAGCCGCCTTAGCTCATCTGGAAGAGCGTAAGACTGAAGATCTTAAGGTAGCGTGTTCGATCCACGCAGGCGGCATACGTTTGGGGATCTAGCTCAAATGGTAGAGCGCTCGCTTAGCATGCGAGAGGCACTGGGATCAATGCCCAGGTTCTCCAATTCTCTTTCTTTATTGTGCAGAACCAGTTTTCTTGGAAGTTGTGTATGAACAACAGCAAGAGGTTGCAGCAGAGAGAGGAGGAGTGTGGTTGCCACCAACAATAGCTTTTCATTCATTGAGTTACATTATAATGAAATAATAAACAATTCAACACAACAGACCATCAATCCTCAGGTATACACTAAAAGCAAGATCAATCAGGTCATTAATACTGTTTGGAAACAAGCTTACAAAAAAAATTGTGCACGAAACAAATTTTTTTCTCTTCATTTATACTTTTTCATCTTTAACAAGGCACACAACATGGCAATATGAAAGTTGGAAAGGAAGGCAGCAATATGCTGAGAGAAGCATGGGGTTGGAGGGGTGAGAGCAGAAAAGGAGAGGAGAGAAGAGGAGAGGAGAGGAGGCGATTGGTCCAAAATTTTGTGTATTTGTAGAAACGAGACATTGAGGCACATATTTTTACGGGAGAACACACAAAGAAAGCACACAAAACGCAATAATGCAAGTGGGTAGTGTGTGTGCGAGTGCGCGACTGATGCTTGTTTTCCAAGTATTCCAACAAGAGCAGAAGGGGTATAAAATCAAGCAAGAAGGCAAGTAGTTGCATTCATTTGAGTCTGTTTAATGCTGAGTAGGGGCATGATTGATTTGGATTGTTGATGCAGAATTGCGATTTTAATACAGACCTTGAGCTGGACCCAAAACAAGTTCATTTCAGGAATGTATCAATAGAATCGCTCAGGTTGTACGCAGTTTGGCTTTATTTGAAGAGGGGGGACACTGTATAAAAGTTCGTAATATTATTTCCCTGCAAAAGTGACCAGCCGCCTTAGCTCATCTGGAAGAGCGTAAGACTGAAGATCTTAAGGTAGCGTGTTCGATCCACGCAGGCGGCATACGTTTGGGGATCTAGCTCAAATGGTAGAGCGCTCGCTTAGCATGCGAGAGGCACTGGGATCAATGCCCAGGTTCTCCAATTCTCTTTCTTTATTGTGCAGAACCAGTTTTCTTGGAAGTTGTGTATGAACAACAGCAAGAGGTTGCAGCAGAGAGAGGAGGAGTGTGGTTGCCACCAACAATAGCTTTTCATTCATTGAGTTACATTATAATGAAATAATAAACAATTCAACACAACAGACCATCAATCCTCAGGTATACACTAAAAGCAAGATCAATCAGGTCATTAATACTGTTTGGAAACAAGCTTACAAAAAAAATTGTGCACGAAACAAATTTTTTTCTCTTCATTTATACTTTTTCATCTTTAACAAGGCACACAACATGGCAATATGAAAGTTGGAAAGGAAGGCAGCAATATGCTGAGAGAAGCATGGGGTTGGAGGGGTGAGAGCAGAAAAGGAGAGGAGAGAAGAGGAGAGGAGAGGAGGCGATTGGTCCAAAATTTTGTGTATTTGTAGAAACGAGACATTGAGGCACATATTTTTACGGGAGAACACACAAAGAAAGCACACAAAACGCAATAATGCAAGTGGGTAGTGTGTGTGCGAGTGCGCGACTGATGCTTGTTTTCCAAGTATTCCAACAAGAGCAGAAGGGGTATAAAATCAAGCAAGAAGGCAAGTAGTTGCATTCATTTGAGTCTGTTTAATGCTGAGTAGGGGCATGATTGATTTGGATTGTTGATGCAGAATTGCGATTTTAATACAGACCTTGAGCTGGACCCAAAACAAGTTCATTTCAGGAATGTATCAATAGAATCGCTCAGGTTGTACGCAGTTTGGCTTTATTTGAAGAGGGGGGACACTGTATAAAAGTTCGTAATATTATTTCCCTGCAAAAGTGACCAGCCGCCTTAGCTCATCTGGAAGAGCGTAAGACTGAAGATCTTAAGGTAGCGTGTTCGATCCACGCAGGCGGCATACGTTTGGGGATCTAGCTCAAATGGTAGAGCGCTCGCTTAGCATGCGAGAGGCACTGGGATCAATGCCCAGGTTCTCCAATTCTCTTTCTTTATTGTGCAGAACCAGTTTTCTTGGAAGTTGTGTATGAACAACAGCAAGAGGTTGCAGCAGAGAGAGGAGGAGTGTGGTTGCCACCAACAATAGCTTTTCATTCATTGAGTTACATTATAATGAAATAATAAACAATTCAACACAACAGACCATCAATCCTCAGGTATACACTAAAAGCAAGATCAATCAGGTCATTAATACTGTTTGGAAACAAGCTTACAAAAAAAATTGTGCACGAAACAAATTTTTTTCTCTTCATTTATACTTTTTCATCTTTAACAAGGCACACAACATGGCAATATGAAAGTTGGAAAGGAAGGCAGCAATATGCTGAGAGAAGCATGGGGTTGGAGGGGTGAGAGCAGAAAAGGAGAGGAGAGAAGAGGAGAGGAGAGGAGGCGATTGGTCCAAAATTTTGTGTATTTGTAGAAACGAGACATTGAGGCACATATTTTTACGGGAGAACACACAAAGAAAGCACACAAAACGCAATAATGCAAGTGGGTAGTGTGTGTGCGAGTGCGCGACTGATGCTTGTTTTCCAAGTATTCCAACAAGAGCAGAAGGGGTATAAAATCAAGCAAGAAGGCAAGTAGTTGCATTCATTTGAGTCTGTTTAATGCTGAGTAGGGGCATGATTGATTTGGATTGTTGATGCAGAATTGCGATTTTAATACAGACCTTGAGCTGGACCCAAAACAAGTTCATTTCAGGAATGTATCAATAGAATCGCTCAGGTTGTACGCAGTTTGGCTTTATTTGAAGAGGGGGGACACTGTATAAAAGTTCGTAATATTATTTCCCTGCAAAAGTGACCAGCCGCCTTAGCTCATCTGGAAGAGCGTAAGACTGAAGATCTTAAGGTAGCGTGTTCGATCCACGCAGGCGGCATACGTTTGGGGATCTAGCTCAAATGGTAGAGCGCTCGCTTAGCATGCGAGAGGCACTGGGATCAATGCCCAGGTTCTCCAATTCTCTTTCTTTATTGTGCAGAACCAGTTTTCTTGGAAGTTGTGTATGAACAACAGCAAGAGGTTGCAGCAGAGAGAGGAGGAGTGTGGTTGCCACCAACAATAGCTTTTCATTCATTGAGTTACATTATAATGAAATAATAAACAATTCAACACAACAGACCATCAATCCTCAGGTATACACTAAAAGCAAGATCAATCAGGTCATTAATACTGTTTGGAAACAAGCTTACAAAAAAAATTGTGCACGAAACAAATTTTTTTCTCTTCATTTATACTTTTTCATCTTTAACAAGGCACACAACATGGCAATATGAAAGTTGGAAAGGAAGGCAGCAATATGCTGAGAGAAGCATGGGGTTGGAGGGGTGAGAGCAGAAAAGGAGAGGAGAGAAGAGGAGAGGAGAGGAGGCGATTGGTCCAAAATTTTGTGTATTTGTAGAAACGAGACATTGAGGCACATATTTTTACGGGAGAACACACAAAGAAAGCACACAAAACGCAATAATGCAAGTGGGTAGTGTGTGTGCGAGTGCGCGACTGATGCTTGTTTTCCAAGTATTCCAACAAGAGCAGAAGGGGTATAAAATCAAGCAAGAAGGCAAGTAGTTGCATTCATTTGAGTCTGTTTAATGCTGAGTAGGGGCATGATTGATTTGGATTGTTGATGCAGAATTGCGATTTTAATACAGACCTTGAGCTGGACCCAAAACAAGTTCATTTCAGGAATGTATCAATAGAATCGCTCAGGTTGTACGCAGTTTGGCTTTATTTGAAGAGGGGGGACACTGTATAAAAGTTCGTAATATTATTTCCCTGCAAAAGTGACCAGCCGCCTTAGCTCATCTGGAAGAGCGTAAGACTGAAGATCTTAAGGTAGCGTGTTCGATCCACGCAGGCGGCATACGTTTGGGGATCTAGCTCAAATGGTAGAGCGCTCGCTTAGCATGCGAGAGGCACTGGGATCAATGCCCAGGTTCTCCAATTCTCTTTCTTTATTGTGCAGAACCAGTTTTCTTGGAAGTTGTGTATGAACAACAGCAAGAGGTTGCAGCAGAGAGAGGAGGAGTGTGGTTGCCACCAACAATAGCTTTTCATTCATTGAGTTACATTATAATGAAATAATAAACAATTCAACACAACAGACCATCAATCCTCAGGTATACACTAAAAGCAAGATCAATCAGGTCATTAATACTGTTTGGAAACAAGCTTACAAAAAAAATTGTGCACGAAACAAATTTTTTTCTCTTCATTTATACTTTTTCATCTTTAACAAGGCACACAACATGGCAATATGAAAGTTGGAAAGGAAGGCAGCAATATGCTGAGAGAAGCATGGGGTTGGAGGGGTGAGAGCAGAAAAGGAGAGGAGAGAAGAGGAGAGGAGAGGAGGCGATTGGTCCAAAATTTTGTGTATTTGTAGAAACGAGACATTGAGGCACATATTTTTACGGGAGAACACACAAAGAAAGCACACAAAACGCAATAATGCAAGTGGGTAGTGTGTGTGCGAGTGCGCGACTGATGCTTGTTTTCCAAGTATTCCAACAAGAGCAGAAGGGGTATAAAATCAAGCAAGAAGGCAAGTAGTTGCATTCATTTGAGTCTGTTTAATGCTGAGTAGGGGCATGATTGATTTGGATTGTTGATGCAGAATTGCGATTTTAATACAGACCTTGAGCTGGACCCAAAACAAGTTCATTTCAGGAATGTATCAATAGAATCGCTCAGGTTGTACGCAGTTTGGCTTTATTTGAAGAGGGGGGACACTGTATAAAAGTTCTAATATTATTTCCCTGCAAAAGTGACCAGCCGCCTTAGCTCATCTGGAAGAGCGTAAGACTGAAGATCTTAAGGTAGCGTGTTCGATCCACGCAGGCGGCATACGTTTGGGGATCTAGCTCAAATGGTAGAGCGCTCGCTTAGCATGCGAGAGGCACTGGGATCAATGCCCAGGTTCTCCAATTCTCTTTCTTTATTGTGCAGAACCAGTTTTCTTGGAAGTTGTGTATGAACAACAGCAAGAGGTTGCAGCAGAGAGAGGAGGAGTGTGGTTGCCACCAACAATAGCTTTTCATTCATTGAGTTACATTATAATGAAATAATAAACAATTCAACACAACAGACCATCAATCCTCAGGTATACACTAAAAGCAAGATCAATCAGGTCATTAATACTGTTTGGAAACAAGCTTACAAAAAAAATTGTGCACGAAACAAATTTTTTTCTCTTCATTTATACTTTTTCATCTTTAACAAGGCACACAACATGGCAATATGAAAGTTGGAAAGGAAGGCAGCAATATGCTGAGAGAAGCATGGGGTTGGAGGGGTGAGAGCAGAAAAGGAGAGGAGAGAAGAGGAGAGGAGAGGAGGCGATTGGTCCAAAATTTTGTGTATTTGTAGAAACGAGACATTGAGGCACATATTTTTACGGGAGAACACACAAAGAAAGCACACAAAACGCAATAATGCAAGTGGGTAGTGTGTGTGCGAGTGCGCGACTGATGCTTGTTTTCCAAGTATTCCAACAAGAGCAGAAGGGGTATAAAATCAAGCAAGAAGGCAAGTAGTTGCATTCATTTGAGTCTGTTTAATGCTGAGTAGGGGCATGATTGATTTGGATTGTTGATGCAGAATTGCGATTTTAATACAGACCTTGAGCTGGACCCAAAACAAGTTCATTTCAGGAATGTATCAATAGAATCGCTCAGGTTGTACGCAGTTTGGCTTTATTTGAAGAGGGGGGACACTGTATAAAAGTTCGTAATATTATTTCCCTGCAAAAGTGACCAGCCGCCTTAGCTCATCTGGAAGAGCGTAAGACTGAAGATCTTAAGGTAGCGTGTTCGATCCACGCAGGCGGCATACGTTTGGGGATCTAGCTCAAATGGTAGAGCGCTCGCTTAGCATGCGAGAGGCACTGGGATCAATGCCCAGGTTCTCCAATTCTCTTTCTTTATTGTGCAGAACCAGTTTTCTTGGAAGTTGTGTATGAACAACAGCAAGAGGTTGCAGCAGAGAGAGGAGGAGTGTGGTTGCCACCAACAATAGCTTTTCATTCATTGAGTTACATTATAATGAAATAATAAACAATTCAACACAACAGACCATCAATCCTCAGGTATACACTAAAAGCAAGATCAATCAGGTCATTAATACTGTTTGGAAACAAGCTTACAAATAAGAAAACAAGCTCATTTCAGGAATCAATCAATAGAAAGCTTATTTTGTGCTAGAAATTTTCATATATTATTTAAAATTTGGATGAGAGTACTGTATGGAGGTTTATTTTTAAGTGTCTCATGATTTACAACTCTGCCGGCCATGGCCATAACTTTTGTCTCCTGTTATAATTTGGGCGGATTTGGTGTGATATGCCAGGCTTTGTTCTGACTCATATTGCTTTACCAATTCCAACTTCATTCGAAATATGCAGAGTCCAATGAAAAGGAGCGAGATATCTTTCATTATCCAAAAGAAATGATGCAATACACTTGCTAAACTACCTCTTGGTAACTCAGGTGATATAAAGGTACATATTAGTGCGCCAGTCACAAGGCCCATTGTGTTGAACTGAACTATCACGGTAAGGAGTCCCCATTTTGAAACTATCAATAGCAATGTATCAACTTTTTGAGTGCCTACAATGCTTGTTCTTGGAAGCGATCCCATATCCTCAGTGTCGAGTTTATTCTTTTGCTTCTCCATGTGATTCTCCTCTTGATCTAGTTGCGCTTGAATATTCCGAATATGGCATGTAAATGAATATGCAAAGTAGACCTCCAACAATAATGTGGGTGTTCCATGAACAAAAGCGAGAAGTGAAGCAAAAAGGACGTTTTTAGATATTGTTGTCCAAGATTCTGGTGCAAAGACAACAAAAGCTGGAGCCAAGCTAAAAACTGGAACAAGATATGTTATTTTACTGAAGAAAGAATATGTGGCTGCAGACGATTGCGAACGAAGAATGGAGGTACTTCGAAGAAAGTTGAACCAGACTATAATTAAAGTAACAGTAAATTCAGAATATAAATACTTTTGGGAGTTTTCTTACTATTACACGTATTCGCTACACCCAGCACAGACCACGCCAGCGCAAACACCCACGGACGTTCTTCATGGCTGAAATTGTAATACGCGATAATTGCCATGTAAGCAATCAACCCACATGCCAATAAACCAAGAATCAATCGATTCGAAGGACTGAATACATTCGCAAAAGTCACCGGTCGATCTTTTTGAGGCAGATCCTTTACGATTGTAACAAACAGCAAGTACCCGATCATAAGTGTGCCCATGATTGAGATGATACTCGGTATAACCCAACTTAGGCTATGTAGAATCGTATCGGCAGCATCATATCCTTCGGTGCTTGAGGTTGTGTTCATTGTGAAAGAAAATCCTTGAAAATCCCAAAGAATAGAATTCTGACTTAATATCAGCTCAGTTCGTGAGTGAATTATAAGGATAAACTTCAACTTGTAATATTATTAACTGCCTGTATCATATGAGTATCACAAAATGAAACACCAAATTCACTCCCGCAACGGCGATCGACTCCTCGACTCCGCACGAACACGGCCCTTCTTTCCTCCAACCAACGCAGCCAACAAATCCTTGTCAGGACTTCTACTACGAACACTCTCCAAACTGCCTCCGCTTCCGTTCAAAGTGGAAGTCGATGCTTTCGTGGCAAGCTCGCGGGTCTTTGCGGCACCCCTGTTCAGATTGTCCTGGGTTCCGAGAGCAGCGAGCAAGGTAACGGAGCCTTTTCGACCATCGGCGGCAGAGATGCGCTCAGATGGACTGCCCTCGCGAGCCGAGCTTGTCGAATTCGCGGCTCGCTTACGGGCAGGTGCGTCAGAAAACCCTCCAAACGCCTTACCTACATACGCAAGATTGTTAAAGAAAGTTTTCATCCACAGAAGCGATAATACGTACCAGTACGAATGGCAGAAATCAAATCATCCAAAGGACCGTCGGTTGCATCCAGTCCAGACGATGTGGTCTCCTTGACACGAGTCGTCGCTTCCCTCTTCTTCTTGCGTCGCTCTTCCATGGTCTTGAAAGTTGATTTGTTAGTAACACAAAAGTAATTGACAAAATATGCAACGTACCCTCTTGACAGCCTCCTTCTTCTCCTCTTCAATCACCTTCGCAGCAGCCAACTCGTTGTCCAACTTGGCTTGATTGTAAGCTGCAACAAACTTACTGAAGATTCCGAAAAACTCTTCTGGCGTAGTTGTCTTTGCATCCTCCCCATACAACACCACAATGGCTTCGAATTCCTTTTCCGCATTTTTGAAGCGAATTTCAACGTCTTGGTATGTCGCAAAAGCATCGGCATAGAATTTGTTCAAGGTTTCGTAAAACTTAGTTGCAGTTGGATCGTTTTCGAGTTTGGAAAGGAGACCCTTGATTGAACTGAGGTTATCGCGGATTGAAACCACAATTTGACGAATTTGGGGAATTGTGACTATAAGCGTGATTAAATTTCAGAAGATACATTGGATGCTCTTTCACCTTTTGCTCCATCATCGACATGAGAAAGCTCTTCTTGGAAGCCAATAACTTCAGGGAATTTCTTTGGCATAATTTCAGTCAAGTAGTGCAGAAGTGTGTGTTTTCGGTTTTGAATCGATGATTTCGTGTCAATTAGCTGTGATTTCCTTCCATTAGCTCCTTTGACATCTCCAGAAACAACATACCTTCAACAGAGTATTCAACTTGAATCCGTATGCACCACCTCTCTGCCCCGAATTCATATAATTTCCAAGCGCAAGAATAATCTAGAAACGCACATAAGACGTTTGAACATCACAAAAAAGAGTAATTATACCGCCAGCAATTCCTTGAACTTCTTACTATCCCTCACATCCCATGTAGCCCGCTTCAACCACCCAATCATATTCTCAACATCATCAAGTAACTCATCGTAACTCGACTGGAAGTACATGGCCCGCAGCTTCTGCTCGTAGGATGAGATCCCACTCATGGCCTGGAAGAAACGTTCCGCAACAGCGAGGTTCTCAACTTCGTTTTCATATAACTTGATGGATTGGATTTCGTCATCAGTTGGAACGACTTTTAGGAGTTCGTTGATGATGAACTGTTTGAGCGTTGTAAGGTCGCAGGATTCAACAGCTTGCGCGATTGTTGCTGGACTCATTTTAATTGCCTTGAGCATGATATCTAGCTTCAATGTTAGAGATATGGGAGGATAAATGTCAGCTCCACGTAACTCGTATTTTGACTTCTCTTGGTATCCAAAAACGTGATTTCCTTTGGCCCGCTGGTGTTGATACTCTCTGAACTGCCCTTTGTCACGTCCTTCTTCATCTCCTTCAACTCTTTGGCTGCGAACAAGTCTTCAAACTCAATGTAACTGTCTTTGAGTTGCTCGTGAATTTCTGCGTCGTCGAGAGTTGCGAATACGGTTTCTTTGATTTTGAGGGGTGGGATTTTCGTCCAGTTGAGGGCTTTGAGTGGTTTCGAGCTGAGGTTTGTTGGTTTCGAGGGTGGAAGTTGGAGACCTGGGGCGACAGGGGCGCCGGGAGGTGGAGGGGGTCCAAATCCTGGTGGTGGAGGTGGCCCACCCATCATTGGTGGTGGAGGAGGAGGAGGTCCTATTGTGGGAACATGGTCAGGTATTTTCATGAATATCAATTTCTTACCTCCTCCCATCATTGGCGGAGGTGGAGGTGGTGGCCCTCCGCCCATCATTGGTGGCGGGGGAGGAGGCGGCCCTCCCATCATCGGAGGAGGAGGGGGAGGTGGCCCTAAAAATATTGAGCTATGGTGAATGAATCCAATTCATCAAGAGATCTCACCTCCCATCATCGGAGGTGGAGGAGGTGGCGGTGCAAACGATACAGGCGGTGCAGGTGGTGGAGCTAAGACATACATAAGTTCCAATGTATGCATCAGACTCCTGAAACTTACGTGGCGCACTAGTCTTTGAACTCCAGTTCGCTTGTACCTTCGCCAACACTTCCGCGCCCCCTTCAGCATTCAGTAGCTTGTCTTTCAACGCGTTGTTCAAAGTATCGATATCTCGTCGAGCTGCTGCAAGTGACGCTGACAGATTTCGAATCTCTTCGTCCTTCTTGGCTGAACGATCATAGGAACATTAGCATCATTAATTATTCAACTTGATGGCAATCGTCGAACCTGAGTCAGCAGCGACAGTAGTTCCTTTCGCACTATCCAAGTCCTTTTCTAACTTTCTCGACTTTTCCAACGCCTTGCGAAGCTTCTCTTCCAGCTCCCTTGATTTTGTCGGGTCTCCAAACTCAGTCACTAATCCCCGAATATCTAAATCAAGCAACGCAGCAGCAGGATCTGCCGCGTCTCCGCCAGTTGTTTGAAGACAGATTTGTTGAACGACCTTATCAATAATGAACATGTACTTCATTCTTCGCGCCGTAGAACAAACAATCAAGTTAGAATACGGTCTCTAGTAAAAAATAAGGAACTCACTTCTGAAACGGATTCGGTGGCAACAACGCCACATGCCTCAACACCGAATGCAACGGCTCCACACAACTCGACAACTTCATATTCTCATACACAACATCAAACAGCTCCTCCGTGTTATCCAAATTGACGTCCTCATCGATTGCAACACCAAGACGTCCAAAAAGCTCCTCTTCGTCTGCTTCAAGTCCTGCGATCCAGACATCGATTTGGGTTTGGAGAAGCTCGTTCTCAATGTGACCGATTTTGTCAATGAGTTGCATGAGACCGAGGTGCAGGAATTCGTAACGCAGGTGCATTCGGAACTCGAGGTTGACACCAGGACCTCCACAAATAACAGCGTTGATGAACGACATACATGCAACCTGGAGGAGTGTGTTACAAAACAAAATACGTTCAAGATTATCGGTATGACAAAGAATTCTTGGCCGTACCTGCAACTCCTTCTCCTGCTGCGAAACACCTTGACAACTCAACCAAAGCGTCGACACGACAGCTTCAAACCGGAACCTTAACGCCGCCAACTCCGCCAACGATTCCATCCCTTCAAGAACACACCGATGTCCACCCGGAATCAAACAAACAGCACCGAAAATCTCCAACACAAGACTCCGTGTTCGCAGCGCGGGTGAACGCAGGGACATTGCGATAATGTTCATGGAGCCTTCGTTGTCAAGCACAGCCGACAAACCGATTTTGTTGTTCATGAGGGATTTCAGGCATTTGATGTACAGTTCTTCAAACTCGTCGTGCCGGTTTTCGAGGCCGAGGCCTTTGAGGTTTGAGAGGAGGATTGAGAGGCCGCCGTTGTCGATGAAGTTTGAGATCCAGCGGATTGGACGGGAACGGAGGGATACAACTAGGTCTGTTAGGAGGTCGCGGTCTGGGTTGTTGAGTTTTCTGTGTAGGGTTTAATAGTGGAGGAATCAATGACTTGTGTGTGTGAAGGAAAGCACATGGAATCATTGCAAAGTGGGACTTATTATTCACCTGATGTCACTAATCTCTTGCTGCAGGTCCCGGGCGGCGTTGTCTCTGTATCGCTCGCCCAAGTGTTGTTGAAGCATAATCCACTTGCGTTCCTGGGAGAGGAGGCGGAGGACTTGCTTCTTGTCTTCAGTGAGGTTCAGGTCTTCCTGTACTCATTGGTTAAGCTTCCTCCCTGAGTAATACTCGATACTTTACCATTAGGAGCTCTAACATGGTTGTAATCGCAGCCAGTGGAGGCATAGGAACTTGGTCATAGGCAGCAGTGAAGGAGGCAGTTGAGGGAGACTGCGGAAGGCCACTGTTGTTGCGAGGGAGGCCCGCAGCTGATGGCGAGGACACCATCAGGGCTGAGACTCGCCGGTTCATTGTCTAAGTGGCTTGGAGATCTTTTGTTGTAGTTTCTATCGTCTCCCAACCCAATCCAATCCCAACCAGTAAACTCGACATATGATTCAATTACTAATGATTATTTATTTAAAGTAGTTTGCTAATCTCTCGTGATTGCGTGAAGAGGGGAGGGGGAGTACATGGAGGATACATATATGTCTGCCTCACTTTGACCGACTGTCCCACTGATCTGGCACAGCCGGAGATACGAAGGCGTCGGAAGAGGTACAAGCCCTCTCCAGAGGATCTGTATTTCGCCCTTACGCAGTGAGCTCCCTCATGGACTGAAGGAGGCCTTGCCAAAAACTAATCAAGTAAAGAAAAAGAGAAGCGTGACAGTATTTACTCTCCTTTATACCCCCACCACCAAAAAGACCCGAAACTAGTCACCTTCCTATTGCGTCTAATTTATTCAACTGTATAGAAGGCGTTGAACGAAATCTGGTTCTTTCTTCCCCCTTCCAATTTATTTAAAAAAGCAAGAGAGGGATGACCAGTGTCGCCGTCCTCGCCGGCGTCCTAATAACCAGCCTCGCCGGGCTTATCACTGCACTAGTCATGTTCACGCCGCACCCGCGACGGCGCACGGCCAACGAGCGGTTCTTCATCGACGCGGTGACCAACGAACGCACCGAGTTCGAGATCGCCGCGCTTGAGCCCCCGCGCCGCACTTCGCAAAACGTGGCGCTGTCTGTCGTTGTGCCGGCGTTCAACGAGGCCGCGCGTCTTCCGCAAATGCTAAACGACACACTCGACTTTCTCGACGCCCGAGTCAAACGAGACAAGGGACACTCGTTCGAGGTGATCGTTGTTGACGACGGGAGTAGCGACGGCACGGCGGAGATTGCCCGCGAGATTGCTCGGAAGAGAGCGTGTTCTCAGGTCAGGGTTCTTGTGCTCGAGAAGAACAGGGGGAAGGGCGGCGCCGTCACTCAGGTGTGTTCGGACTTGGCTGGATCATGACTCTGCGATACGATCAAAGACTGACCTGTAAACACACAGGGTATGCTCGTGGCGCGGGGTGACAGGCTTCTCTTTGCAGATGCAGATGGCGCCACTCGCTTCTCCGACATTGAACTACTCGAAAAGGCATTGGATAAAGTATCAGTCGCAAATCACGGAATTGCTGTCGGTTCTCGTGCCCACATGGTCCGTTCTGACGCTGTTGTCAAGGTACTTCTACAACCTCTTGGATCTCAATCGATCTGCTTCCTAAATACTCTCCACAATAGCGCTCATTCATTAGAAACTTTCTCATGCACGGCTTCCACGCATTCCTCCTTCTCCTCGGAATCTCATCCATCAAGGACACGCAATGCGGCTTCAAACTCCTCACGCGTCGTTCTGCAGCTGAAATCTTTCCTCGCATGCACGTTGAAGGATGGATCTTTGATATCGAAATGCTTCTTCTCGCCACATGGCACAAGATTCCTATTGCAGAAGTACCAGTGACGTGGAACGAAGTGGATGGATCAAAAGTCAATTTGTTGAAGGATTCGGTGCGCATGGCGATTGATTTGTTGTTGATTCGGTTTTATTATTTCACGGGGTTATGGAATGCGTTCAAGGCATTAGATGCTCAAGAGTTGGAGGAGAAGTTGAAGGGAAGTAAGCGAAAGTCGGAATAGATTAAAGTAAAGCGAGTTCTGTATTGATGGATAGATTTGACACACATTTAAACTCTGTGCAAATTCAACACTTTGACACATGTCGTACGAATGCTCACTTCACGGTGCCGTACCCGCCGCCTCAGTCGCGCCGCTCATCGAACGAATCTGTGGCTTGAGTGGCTTGGCCGCGCCGCTCGTCGCATCCGCAAAACTACCGCAAATCGCTGAAGTTGAAATGGTCTTCAACGAGCGTGGTGGCCGCGGCGGAAACGCGCCACTTCGTATCAGATCGGATTGGTGCGCCGCCGAATCGTCTGTGAAAACGTTGCAGGACTTGAAGTGGTGCGTTGTTTGTTGGCATTGTGAATGTGCTGTTGACGCTTTCAAACTCCCAGGTCCCTCCTGTTTATTGGTCAGCCGCAACCACCTAAACCTGGTCAACTCGCTACTATCAGAGCTGTGTATGAAGCTCCTGTGATGCAGGGCAGTGTCTTCGACTACTTGGATCTCTTGGACTACGAGTGAGCTTACGCTTCTCCGCGATGCACTTTCCTCTCTCTGACTGTATCAAATCCAGGCTTACACTTGAATTCATGAGGAAGGGATATCGTTTCCACTACGGCGCCATTAGCATCACAATCAGCTGCATTCACAAAGTATATACCCAATTCTGTCGCTCATACGAAACTGACACTTGCGAGCTAGTTTCAATCAAAGCATGATCTATCGTCAATCACACCTCTGGATCCGTCGGGTACTTGGCTTGTGGAATTGTGCACAGAACGAACAGCAACGGAAAACATCCCATTCGCGTCCGAGAAACTGGCACAATTTGCAAGGAATCTGAGAGGGTAATTTTCTTTGGCTCTCTTGATCTGTGTTCTGAACGTTAACCTTGAACTTTAATCAGACTGGTCGATTTGAGTATTGTTGACATCAACAAGAATGGAACTAGGTAGCCATTCTCCAATCATATGAATGTAAATAAAACAACCTTCATGAAAGGTCACTGCTCTGATGCTTGAAACTCTCCTACTGAGTCATTCAAAAAACTTCCATGAAAATCAACGCCACCATCCTCACAACTCTAACTTTCATGTTCTCCGCTGCCTCCTCCTTCGCTTCACCTTCCCAGCCACGTTTCCTTCCATGCACATTCCAAGTCGAATTCCCAGTCGGAAGTCCCGCCTCAGAGGAAATGGTGAAAACCCACCTTGACTCATTCGACATCTCATACCACATCCGTACATCCATCAACAACCAATACGCAAACTTTGTGTCGTTTACAATCAATGGCGATTGTGGTGAGTTTCGTACAGATGCTATAGGGTGTTTTCTAAGTGCCAGATGACAGATTATGACAAGCAAGTCGCTACTATTCCGCATGCAATCAAGATTTCGAGGGTGAAGGAAGTTGCGAGCCCGAACCTGTGAAGGGATACGGGTTGGGAGTGGAGACACCGGAACTCTAACAACTTGACGTTATCGTTCTTACTTGCGTGTTATGTATACTATTTTCATGGGGACGTTAAAATAAAGGTAGTTTCCAAGCAACTGATCTATCAAAATGTTTCTTTGTTTGTCACAGTTATGTTGTGCCCCATCAACTATTCCACACAAATTAACCATAGTTCACACCCAGAAATGCTTATTGCTACATAAAACACGCAATTTAGTGGTTTGCACATCCATGACAGATCCCCATCAAGTGCCAACGTTCGTCACGTCGCGCTTTCTCGATTTCAACCACGTCCAGTATTCTTCGAAAAAACAGCAAACTGATTTCATCATATTTATATATATTCAGGGTTCAGATTGAAAATGATAACTTTAAAAATCAGCTAAACGCGAGGTCTCTTCAGCTCCAAATCAACCTCATCCGCCTTTCGCTTCGTACCGCCACCGCTCCCCCCATCATTTCCTCCGTTAACTGACATTGAGTAACACAGTTGATGGAAGAGCTGAATTTAAAATTAGAACTGGTCACTCGTTATCAAGCTCTCACCTGTCCATCCACCTTGACTGCTCCTTTGATCATCCACAAATCCTCAGCTTCATCATAATACTGCTCCAGATCTTCTTTACAGATCCCACACTGCATATTCGTTTCCCCCTCCGCAGGAATATTATGCAGTATCTCTGGTTCCGCCTTCTCGACTTTCGCAACATTCACAGCATCGTCTCCAAAGAATGCCGCGCTCGCTAGAAAAAAGGACATCCCGGATCAGACATACTTCTACCATGCAAAAACAAGGGGGAAAAAGGAACTCACAACTCTTATCCTCATCTACTTCCAAATTCCCAGTCAAGTCTTCTGAAACCCACACATCACTCGCAAGCCACCACTCTCGACACACCCTACGACGCGTGTTTTCACGAAGACGCTTGTTTTGTCGGAAATGCCAATCTAAATGCGCGGAATACTTTTTTTTTCCTGCGTCTGTAGTTCCTGGGAACCGGGTCCCGCATTGGGCGCATTGGTTTGTGGAGGGGTCGTAAAGGATCAAGTGTGCGTTTGGAAGGGGTTTGTTGATGTCTGCGTTGGAGAGGGAGAGTCTTGGAAGGGTTGCTTCTTTCTTTGAGGATGTTGTTGAGGATGTTGTAGAGGTTTGGGTGGAGGATTTGGAGTTGAAACCTTCGAGGAGGCCTGGCATGCTTTTGGGAGTGAGACAGGGGGTAATGATGGTGTTGGAATGAGGGAGTTTGTGGTTGCCATCATGACGTGAGGGATGAGAAATGAGCTGGAGGTCTGCGGTGCTGAGAATCGAAGTTGAGACATGGACAAGAAGCTGTTGAGTAATGTTAGGGAATGTCGAATACATTAATATGTTAAAATACCTGTGTTAAAACAGGAATCTGTGATCGGCTTGCAGTATCCTGTGGATTTAATAGTACAGCTTGCTGTTTTTGTGTGAGAAGCGCCTGAATTTGTTGTTGAAGGACAATCGAAGTTAATGACTGATTTGGCGGGGTTGTACAACTGGAAGAGATAGTTGAGGCGAGCGGCTGCAGAATAAATTGATTAGAAACGAACAAGAAAAAGGGACCCATATAACAAAACTAAACAAGAAAAGACTTACTTGGAACGACTTTGCTCTTGCTGTGGCTAGAGAATATAAAGTGTCAGTAGCGACAATATTATCCAAAAATCCATAAGATAACAATATTCTGGCCATTTTTATTGTTTTTTGTTCACACATGAGCCTCATTTTTACCGCGAACTACAGAGAAAGCCAGACATGACCAATTATTGTCCGCAATTGCAACCGTAGTCGTTATGCACGAATTCAGGAATGAAGAGGAAGAGTGAGGTCATGTTGCACTCACCGCAAGTCCACGCCCATTGTTCACACCGTTGCTATAACCGCTTGGATATCCACCAAGTACTTTCCAGTATTCAAAGCCGCGCCATTATTCCCGTCCCGATAATTGTTCATGAAAGTATCCAAGTTCCGCGTCAATGCAGGATCAAACAAAGGTGCCCTTCCACCCGTCTTAACATCAGGCAACTTCCACGTATTAACAACCTTCCGAAACCGCTCACGATCTTCAGGACTTACTGCCGCATAGGCATTTGAAAATGAGGCAACTAGGTCGTTGGCAAACAGACGGGTATACACGGGGCCAACGTTTTTACAGATAGAGTCCATCAGATAGAGGATTGGTAGCTTGATTTTGGGAGTCACCTGTAGAATGTAGGTGTTTTGGGAGGTGGGAAAGTGAAGAGGGAGGCGAAAAAAGCGGAAAGGCAAAACACAATCATCGTATTGTCGCAGCATAGACCATCGATAAAGAAAGAAAGAGAGAGTAGGATAGGAAAGGAAGGCGGAAGGAGAGACAGAAGGGTCAGAGGGTTCACAGCTATTTTAAGATATGAATCATAACTCACAATGCGGAGCTGGTCCTCAATCGCCTGCACAATCGCACCCGCAAAGGCCGCGTTCTCCGCAGCGATCGTAGTAAGACTCATTATGATTGGGCGGGAATTGAAGGTGAGCTCAGCGAGAGACGCGCGGAACTGTTGTCGAATCGATTCGTGTTGGTTCATTTTGGACAAAGTAATTTGTGGATAACTTTGCACTAATCCTTGTTGTATTCAAATGCCCCCAAAACGACGAATCACAACTGATGCGGAACTTGAGCCAACGTCAAAGAAAGCGGCAGTTGACCGTTATTGGCTGATGAAAGCAGAACCAGAATCACGAATCGTTAAAGGAAACGACGTCAAATTCTCAATCAGCGATTTGAAAGAATGCAAGACGGAACACTGGGACGGCGTGAGGAACTACGAAGCTAGGAACAATATGAAGGCTATGAAGTATGATACCCCTTTACTTCCAGTACTCAACTACTGATAACTGACAACTTGTATTCGAAAGGACGGGCGACCTGTGCTTCTTTTATCACTCAAACTGCAAAGTGCCTGGCATCGCTGGTTTGATGAAGGTTGTGAAAGAAGCGTATCCAGACTTTACTGCGTGGGACCCGGAACATCCTTACTATGACGCTAAATCCGATAAAGAAGCGCCAAAGTGGTTCATGGTGGATGTCGAATACGTGGGCGAATTTGGCCGCTTGATTCCTTTGAAGGAGCTGCAGGGTTACAGCGAACTGAAAGAGATGCACCTTGTCAAGCGTGGTAGACTGTCGATACAGCCAGTTACTTCGGACGAGTTTGACTTTATTCGGTCGTTGGCGAGTTTGAAGTCTGAGGAATAACTCTTGTTAAATACAACTACACTTGAGCCTTCGTCTTTGACTAGCCTCTTTCCCAGCTTTTACATACTCTTTTTCACATATTTTCAGGAGTTTAGGATTGTCACCACGAAAATATGCCTCGACGATCTTCCGCAGCTTCAAGCGCGTCGAGTGGCCTCGCTGAGGCATTGCGAAACAAGCCGCGTCTTTTTGTTCTACTTAGTGGTTTCATTATTATATGTGCCGTAACAGTAGGAGTCCTTGGATGGTTTGTTTTTGGCATATACACCTTCGTGCTGATCTTACCTTACACCACTAGGCAATTAACCCTTGCGGGTGGGAAAGCCAATGTAAACTCAATGATTGAAGAGATTGAGTTTTTGATTTCAAATGAAATATCAAACTACGTTGTCGATGCCGGAAATGCGTTGTCGAGAATCACACACACTCAGTCCGTCAGATTCGCGGTATCGTTTGCAAATTAATTAAATGAATGGATAACTAGATTCTCGTTGGTCTTTAGAGGAACAAGATGAGTTTCCTTGATGCTCCTCAAAGAAAACAAGCTTTTCAAGGTCTTTTGATTGCTCTGAAAGGTGTCCTTCAATTCACCAACAGTATGTTCATTGTAACGTACCCTGAAGGACTAAAAATGGGGTACTTTTACAATACTGACGCGAATCAGACTACAACTCTTCGATGGGTGCGGCTTTTTGAATCCTTTCTTGTATAACTAATGACGATATTGCATTGTAGTGGACTCAACAAGGAACCACAATCTACACATACTTATGTGACGCGGCAGGAAACCCACTCGGCAGCCCAATTTTAACAGACTCCAAACCTGGGTCCAAAACATTTGCAAACCCAGGAAACAACTTCACACTCCAAAACGCGATTGGAGGAACTATGGGAGTAAACCTAAACTACACTTCAAGCGGCCAAAGTGGGTTCTCTAAAATCTACATTTCAAACGGAGTGCCCATAAAAACCAACTACGAGTTTTCAGTGAATGAAGTTACGGGGGAACAGGTTGTGTTTGCGAATGACTGGACAATGATATTCATTTCGAACCAAATCAAGCAAATCTTGAGTATCACAGCGTTCCCAATCTTTGCAGCTGTGATCCGTGTTGCAAATGGGTTTGTGATTGGATCCTCCAGCGACGTTCCCATTTTTAAGGGAACGAAGGTGCTTCCATTCACGCAGCTAAACGATCCATTCTTTCAAGACTTTGGTGCATTTGCGAATGGAACTTACGCGTATGGAAACATCAACGACTTACCGTCACAGTTGTCAAATATCGCTGTGTATATTAGCACGTATTACCCCGGAACGGCCATCTGGTATGTCACGCGAAAAATAAACAATCAAAACTGGAAGTTGGCAATTAACACGTATACTGTCCTTGGCCAAGACCTGCTTTTCATCGTGTACATGAACATTGACTCCGTGGAAGTACAACTGAGTACACTGTCGGCACATACAGGATATTACATGACTGGAATCATCCTTGCCTTTGTCCTGATTGGAATCTTTTACTCCACAATCATTTCACGTCAACTCTTTCGAGTCGTTACACAAATCCGCCTTCTCAAGGACTTGAACTTTTCGCAAGTCAAAGGCGAATTCGAACACGCCCGGTCGTTCATCTACGAGCTTGCTGAACTTGAAAAGACGTTCCACGCGATGGTGAAGGTGTTTGCGGACTTGGTGAAACGAAACTCGAGCATGCAGCGACCTGGGTTTGGTCAGGAATCGGCTTCGAAACGGTCTGGGCTTAATCATACGAGTAGCAGCTTTCATTTTTGGAAAAAGAAGACGGCGTCCAAGGTTTTGTCGAGTCCGAATGAGACGGATAACGCCCTCTAATGCAGAAGACTGCTAGTAGCCGATGGTCAGGATTCAGTCTCAATCGGTAAGACCTTCGTCACTCAACGACCGGGAAAAGCAGGGGTTAGTACCTTGGTTCAGCGACCCATCAGCGAACTAGCTCCTAGAGGCAGTCAAGGTAGAATCCGATTTCGAAATGAGAAAACGCCTTATTTAAATTACTTTCATTCTCTTCAAATCAAATCTAATAAACGAAATTCTGAATTTTCAAAAGATTGACACGAACTAAGAACTATCCAGTCAACCAGCCGCCGCCCCCGCATCTCCTATAAAAATGGGCCTAACACCGCTAAGTAAATAACTCAACCATACAAAAAAGCCTTATCCTCACAAGCCAACTCAACCTCACCCCCCTATAGACGACGCAATCATAGCCGACTCCCTAAAAACCGAACTCTCCATCCTCCAAAAGGCAAGCACATCCCTCGACCGCGGGAAACCAATGCTCCCGCCCATAAAACACGTCGCGACGACACCAACGGTTCCTGAACGGCCTGTTTCTATCTCTCCGCCGCCTGTGCGAGACCCGAACCCGTTTTTGCAGACGAATATCGCGGTGGGGTTGGGGGAGGTGTGAGTGGAGTGGGAGTGGGAGTGGAGTAGAGGGGGGTAGGGTGGAGGGGAGAGGAGTCCGGTGCAGGCGCAGGTTCAGCAGAGTCGAGAGAATACTGTGGGGGGAGGGAGCAGGTTCAGGTACAGCAGCAACAGTTACAACAACAGCATTGCAGTTACAACAGCAGCAGAGGTTGCAGCAACAGGAGGAGGCGTTAAAGATCCAGAAGAAGAGAGCTGCAAACGCTGCGGCTGCTCAGGAGGCTGCGGCTGTGCAGGAGGATAAGAAGTTTGGGTTCTTGGGCGGATTGTTTGGAGGCATAGCGGCGCTGCTGTCGAGCGACGAGGTATTTAAATGGTTTTTGGTGGTTGCCAACGAAAGCTGATGCTGGTTTGCAATCGAAAGAACCCCAGAAACACGTTCAACAACAATCACATGGTGAAGATAGGGGCCCATTACCGGAGGGATGGGCAGAAGCAACGACGCGTGATGGAAGGACTTATTATGTGGATCACATTGCCAAGATTACAACATGGACAGATCCAAGGACGTTGACGATAAACTCCAAGTAAGTTTGGAAGCGTTTAAGAGATAGATTAGGAGGAAATTTAAAAGCGCGTGAATAGGTTTCGAGCAAAAGACCATAACGGCAAGGTACAAGAAGTTGTGTTTTTGGGAAATGGGGTCAAGATAGCCGCTCAGTCACAACCAACTCCGCAACAACAACAACCAAAAGAATCAAATCCGTTCTTTGAGGATCCGCGAAAAAAGGCGGAGGATAGGATGATGCAGCGAATCAAAGAAATGAAAGGCTGACGTTTGTTGGAAGGGGTTTACCCTACATATATTTTGTTGGTTGCACAGTAAAAACCCTGATTGTTTGTTATGAAAGTTTATGTAGAATAATGCTATTGAATGTTCTTTCCAAATGTCCAAATGAGTAAGCGAAAATAGATACAAATAATAAGTTAGGTAAGCAGAAGAACAATGTACGATAAACATAAAAGAGAAGCATAAGTATAAGTTAGGTGGCAATAAAGGGTTCTATAATGTCTAAGTGTCCGTGACGTTTGTTTAAGTCGAAGGAGATGGTAGTCCCTCACAATGTCAGGCTCGTTCATCGCTAATTCTATGTTCGTGTCCCAGCATTTCGATGCTCGTTCCTCGCAATACCGACTCCGTGTCCAGACTTCAAGTTGGCAACCAACAACTTTCCACAGGAATCCACAAGTGCAGCATCAAATCGAAACACTTTGCCTAATTGAAGAGCGTCAAAGAGACGAGGAGCGACCAGTCCGACAACAGTGAAAACCAACAGAGCAGGTTGAAACCGCAAAAAGTCTGAATCCGAACACGACGCAACTTTAAACAATTCATGAGAGTCACGAACAATTTTGGAGATGGTCGATGGGTCTAGTCCAACAATACTGGCCATCAATTCGTTCAGGATTGCGTGTGGGGTTGCAGGCAAGAGTTCCCATTTCAAAGCTTTCAGGATTTTGGCCTCCATCTTTTTGATTTCTTTTATGGAGCTGTTGACCATACAAGTTGCTGACACGTCCGTGATGCAAGGTTCTTTGATCTCTTCGCTGAATTTACTTGCTAGGTAGACGCAGGTTGTTGCGAGGAGGTAAAAATGGCGTTGAATGTGGACACGCGTTGTTGAGAGGTAACGATCGAGGTAATTTACGGCTAGGAATATTGTTTCCGAGTCGTATTCGAATTCGGATTGCAAGACGAGCATGTAGGACACCAATTCTGCATAAACGCGTTATTTAGCTTGAACAGCCGTGTAAGCATAAACAAACATACCTTGTCGTAAGGTTTGTTTCATTTTGCCAAGCTGTATTTCTGCGTGGTAGTTTGGGTTTGGCAGGTTTTGATGTTGGCGTTGGATAAGATTGATGAGTCGTTTCGAGGGAGTAAAAGCGACATTTACGAGTTGTAGTTTTTGGAGTGGTGCAGGAAGGTGCTGTGGCGGAAGAGGAAGGGCCAAGCAATGCGACTTTGAGGCAGAGGACACGGAAACAGCCGAATCGCGGCGGGAAAGCGAAGGTTGTCGAAGTTGAAGCGGCGTGGTCGAATCTGATTGGCCAGCGCCTCCGAGTTGAAGTTGTTCCGCGGGCGACGGCGGCGTTGGAAACAAAGTGTTGCGCGAGAGACACGGTCGCTTTGCCTTTGAAAAGGCGGAGGTCGTTGAAGTTGTCGTTGAAGTTGTCGACGATGTTGGAAGAAAGGTCGACAGAGTGCGCTTCATTTGGAGTGGACTTGTGGCGGGGCGGTGGTTGGTGGTTGGTTTTTGGGGAAAGTGGTTGGAGGCCGGTTTTGTTTGGCTGCGATGCTGTGCTGGGCTGCTCAAAGCAACGTGCCTGCTTGGTCAGAGCCACCAACTCCCTAATTCAAACGCTTGCTTCCTCTTCAGTCTCTGCTGGGCCTTCTTACCAAAGCATAAACTAAATAATTACATGGAATACAGTCACGGTATTTGTAAATGTCACACAAGGAGATCCATCTGTATCTGTGGCCCCTTAACGGCTGTCGATATACGTGCACGTGGAATTAATGAGTCTTATTTTGTAATAAAAGGTGAAGTAAACGCGTTCTAAAGGGAAATCGCAACGCTGTGACAACATTGATAGAGTACCAAATTGCCCACGCCTTTCGAATATACAATAGTTTCTAAGCTGAAAAGCCGGTTCCAGTTTTCCTCAGATGTTCAACGTAAAAGTTCTGTCTTTCCGTTCTACTTTTGTGCTTTTGTCAAAATAACTCGGTGCAGTAGCGGCAAGTCGGGCTTATCGAGTATAGAAAGGCTGAACGACGGCTTATGAGGTTCAGGGGAGGGGGGGCAGGACAATGCACGATTGTCGCGTTTTTCAGAAGATTTCTCTTCCTATATATTATTGAACAAAACCGATGGGCATAGCCAGATTCTGACAGCTTTGAAATGTCAACAGTTCTGAATCTCCCCTCATCCTCCTCTAACTCAAAGTGTTCTTGCCACAGCCAGCCATTAATGGCCAGCCTTCTGCAAGAACAAATCCAACTACTTCAGGATGAAATCCAAGAGTACCGTCAGATTCTGGGCCTTCCTCCAAAACAATTCAGCGACCCAAGCGCAACACCCGAAATAATACCCATCACAAACACAACCCGAACCCTCTCTTCTCTCCCAACAGAAGTTCTATCCCGCATCGTCCCATACCTCGACTTTACCTCCATAATACCGTTCTGCCACTCCCTCCGCCCCTTCAAACACATTTCAACTGCAATCTACAACGTCGGCACAACTTTCAAATACCAGATCGAAGACCTCTGGCCCGTCTTCCACATCCCCGAAGGAACCATCCCCGTAACCCACCTCCACACCCTCTACACCCTCTCCAAACTCCTAAACCAGTACGGCGGCCGCGGAACCATCCACCTTGGAGAACTCGACGACTTTGAAAGTGTTCGAAACGTGATCCCGCGTGTCTTGGAAGTAACCTCGTTTTCAAGGGAAGCCAGTGCAATGTTGATGAAACTAGATCCAAAGTCGGATATCGTCAAGATCCATCTCCATTACGCGACGCTGAACAAGGAGTTGCCGCTTTCACTTACGGGTCGCACGGTTCGGCGGTTAGAGACGGATTTCTATTTGCCGCAGGATATTGTGGATGTGTTGCCGACGTTGAAGGAGTTTTCTGTGTTGGCGATTCGGCTTGGGCAGTCTCCGTTTCCGTGTGATGTGTTGAGGAAGTGTGCGTCGTTGAAGGTGTTGGTGTTTGAGAATCCGCAGTATACTGTGAGTGCTGTGAAGGAGATTTATGAGGCTGCTGTGAATGCGAATGTTGAAAGGATACGGTTTTCGGAGTTGCAGCCGGGGAAAGCTATCAAGATATCGGAAGGAGTGCAGATGGAGAAAGGGTGGGCTTGTGTTATGGATGGGTTTCGGGATGTTTTGTTCCAGCGGTCTGATGTTCGGGCTGAATAAAGATTGGTTTCTCATAGAGTTATTCATTCCTTATTACTTCTTTTGCATGGGTTATAATGATACCACTTCTTTTCACTGATACTACTAAATTACTAAGAATTTAAGGTAAGGATACAGCGACTAGGCTGGTGGAGACTCAACATTAAAGTAGATTGGAGTGGAGTTGTATGGGTTATCAGTAGGAAGGCTTCCAGGCTTCTCAGTAACATAGACGTTCTTCACATTATACGAAGCCGCGTAAGCCAAAGCCGTATTGAGGTTAGCAACAGTTGGAGCCGTGTGAACGATATGGTAGAAGCGGGATGAAGCATATTTGGACACCCATGATGGAATAACCAATGACGAGTACTTTGCAAAAGTAGTTTCAGCCGAGAGAATAAGATCCGCAACGTTGATGTATCCCTCCGTTGGATAAACCCCTGGATTCACAACAATGTAGTTTCCACGACCTTGCTTGGATCGAATATACGACGACACGTTCTGGTAATATGAAAGGCTCGCATCGTCCGACGAAGCTTCGTCCAAGAAAATCCCGTCAACATTGTACCACTTGTAATAAGCATCGATTTCAGCACGGACAGTGCTGATATTCTTGGCGTGGTATGTCGTGGCAGTGTAACCGAGGACTTTGATTCCTGCCTTTTGGGTCTTGTTTACGTATGCTGCGTATACGGGGTCAAGGCTTGTTCCGGGACCGCTTCCTGGGTTCATGATCAAGGTCTTGACGGTAGAGTGCTTTGTCGTGTTGATGGCGTCGTCCCAAATGGAGCCGGGGTAGAAGTAAGCTGGAATAACGACGGATAAGGTTTTTGGGTCGACGGGAGTTGGTGTTGGCTTCGTTGTGGTTGTGGTGGTAGTTGTGGTTGTGGTCGAGGAAGCTCTGTTTGGTATAATTTCGAATTTCAGTGGAGAGTAAAAAATTCCTTTGACTTACGGTGCTGCAGGCGATTCGAGGTTAAAGTAAGAGGGAAGGGTGGTAAACGAGCCGTCAAAGTCAGTAATGTAAACATTTCCTGCTCTGTTCGTGGCAACCAATCCCAGTGCGGTGTTAAGTTGCGACGCGGGAGTGGAATACACGAAATGAGCAAATTGAGAGGGGCTGTACTTTGAAGCCCATGCTGGAACAACCAAGGTCTGGTACGCTGCGAACGTGTTCGAGAAAGCGAGAACGACATCAGCAACAGCCATATAACCTTCAACCAATGGATACGATCCTGCACCAAGATAAATCTGGTTCTGAGGCAAGCCTTTGATGTAGGAAGAGAGGGACTGGTAGTATGCGAGGTTTGCATTGTCAATGGCAGCGCTAGCCAAGTAAAAACCATCGATAGTGTAGTATTGATTGTACAATCCAATGTCTGCCTTGACTGCAGTGAGCGCACGTGCACCATAACCAGTGTCGACCAATCCAAGAACCTTAATTCCATTGGCGCGAGCTTGTTGAATATACTGGACGTACACGGCATCTTTTCCTCCTGGCAGCCACGGAGTGATGATCAGTGTTCTAACATTTGCGTGTTTGCTCTGGTTAATCGCCTCGGTCCAGCTTCCATTGGGATAGAAGAATGCGGGGACTGTGACATTGTACGATGGTGATGCCGCCACAACAGCTTTCGATTTAGCGTAACTATGAAGTGAAATTGAGTGTGGTATTCATGGATGTAAAAGGGCTTACATAAGTGGCGATGACTGGCTTGGGGGCGACTCAATGTCAAAGTATGTTGGAAGTGTGTTGTATGAGTTATCGCCGTCTGTTACGTACAAGTTTCCAACGTTGTTTGACGCAGCGATGGTCTTGGCATCATTCAGCGAGGACACTCCTTGGGCACTATAAAAGATGTACGCGAACTTGGATGCCTTATACGTTCGCGCCCAACTGGGAACATTGAGAGTAGCATAATTGTCGAGAGTACCTTCGTAAGCGACCAAGATATCGGAGATGGTCACGTAAGCCTCATCTGGATACTTTCTTGGATTGATTACGACCTTCAACAATTGCTTGCGGATCGAGTTAGACACGTCAGCGTAGTAGCTAAGATCAGCTGCGACACCGGAGACATTGTCCAAGTAGATTCCATCCACCTTGTACCAGTCAATGTACAATTGGAGTTCCGATTGAACATCACTTAAAGCCTTCTTCCCACTTTGAGTGTCAACAAAGCCGTAGACTGTGATGTTAGAGTATCCAACAGCAGCTCTAACAGCCGCATAGCTGTCGTCCTTGGTGGATCCAGGACCGTGGCTTGGACTGAAAATAAGGGACTTGACGTTGGAATGCTTCGCCTTATTCGCAACCGACACCCAATTCAAAGAGTGAGAATCAAAGTACGCGGGCACAATCAGCTTCAACGACGTCGACTCTGTGTTTTCAAATTTACGTAAGCCCAAGTCACCCTGAAGTTCCTGGCTTTTGTTCAGCCTTACCCTGAGCGGAAGAAAATAAAGCGAGAACGCTTATGGCGTTGAACGCGGCAGCTATCACGAATGCAAGTGACAAGTGCATGTTGTTTGGAAGAAAATGGAATCAAGAAAACGTGCAATTCACCCTTTTCCAAGAATTCTTGTCACAAGATCACTAAGGAAAATCAAGAAAGACACGTCAGCCTGTGCATGCATTGCAAATTACGCCTTCAGGGCTTTTGTCGACGTTCAGCCTACTCCAAATTCTCCGAGCATGAAAGGAAGTAGCGTATTCAAATCAACAATAACATTTCAGTCTCTTTCATTACAATCAGCTCCGGAAATAGGTACAGAAAAGCTGAACAGAAATTAGAAATGGACTCTCTTTCGGCGTCTGTTGTCAAACGCACCAAAGTTCCTGAATCTTATGGCATTGCAATCCTCGTAGTTAACTTCCTCATGAAGTATGTCCCGTTTGTCGCCAAGTACCTGCTGGCAATCCGGTTTCATGAGCTTGCGCAAGTTGCCACCCAACCTCCTTCGCCTTGGTATCACAACGGAAGCTTTGCCCCCACGCTCATACAAGCACAGGAACTATAATGGAGAATCGTTGGATTTAGATGCCTTTATGAGCCTTCAAGTTGATTCGCAGGGTGGTACAGTGTCGTCCTTGGATCTCCACCAATCTTTCGTTTCTGGGCAGACTACTCCGCTTACTGTAAGTGATGGAGGGGAAAAGGACGGTTCAGATTCTGATGCCTTTTCCGTTAGGTTGCCGAAAGCTTACTCAAGAAGCTTGTTGATTCAAAGCAGATTGGACCAAATGGGTACTTGAACGATGTCCATCCATCGGATGTATTGCTTCAAGCTGAAGCCAGTACAAAGCGCTATCAATCTGGAAAGCCTCGTTCGGTTTTGGATGGAGTTCCTGTGGTTGTAAAGAACGAATTTGATGTTCAAGGATATCGGACACGTGTTGGGACTCGCTTTATCAATGTCGATGCCGTTGCGGAATATGATGCTGATATTGTCAAGAATTTGAGGGATCTTGGTGCGATTATTGTTGGGGTTACTAATATGGTTGAGGTTGGGTACTCACCTGTTGATGAGAAATTGAGAAATCCTTGGAACAAGGATCATTCTTGTGGAGGATCTAGCAGTGGAAGTGGAGGAGCTGTTGGAGGTGGATTTGTTCCGCTTGCTATTGGATGTGATGGTGGAGGTTCAATTCGGTGGGTATTTGATTTATGTTAGGTTCATCTTATTGAATGATGTCGTTAGCCTCCCTGCTGCGTTCTGTGGAGCATACGGATTGAAGCCAACCTGTAGCCGTCTCAGTGCTAAGGGCGAATTCCCAAGTTGCCCAACCGTTGCCGTTGGAGGTCCTATCGCTGCAACCGCCTCTGACTTGTGCATTGGGTATTTAGCAATGGCGGACCGCTCCAGACATCTTCCGCCTGTTCATGTTCCACGCGATTTTCTCAAGTTTTCCGTTACGGGTCTTCGTGTTGGAGTTATGCGCGAATACAATGCACAAGTTTTCAATCCTGCAATTACTCAGGCTTTGAATCGCGTTGAGTCTGAGTAAGTTGAACAAACTCATGATTCTCCATCTCACAATCGTTTACAGACTCATCAAGCAAGGAGCCACCATTGTTCCTATCGAGTTTCCATATTTGGAGCTTGTTCGTATCGCACACCTTATCACCATCGGGTCCGAGCTCACAGCCACGCTTGAAGCGGATCCAAGTGGAAATTCACACATGATGAGTTACTCGAACGCCATCAATTCGGCCGGAATCAATTGCTTGGGCACAATGGACTATATCCATGCCCAAAAGCTTCGCACATATGCAATCAACCGACTCTGCAGTCTATTTGATTCGAAAAGTAACGATGCTGTTGACTTGATTCTTTCCCCAACTGCGGCCGTTACTGCGCCAAAGCTTCCTTCCTAACGTCAAGTACGGATGGAGTAACGTGACTCAAGATGCTGATGTGGTGCGTTTCGCGTTCCTGGCTAATTTCTGTGGTGTTCCTGCCGTCAGTTGTCCAGTTGGAGTGGATGAGAAAGGATTACCTGTTGGAATCCAGTTTATGGGAGAGTGGTGGAGTGAAGGAACTTTGTTGGGTGTTTCAAAGTGGATGGAGAATACGTTTGGAGGAGTGGGGGCAGAGCGACTAAACTTTGATCGGAAGCCATGCGTGTACAAATTAGACTTCTGATTGGAAGATCGGCCTTTCGAAAAAGGATTTTGACAATAAATAGAATTGCTTATCTAACCTGTTTTAATTTGCTGACGAGTGAAATCACAAGCCCACTTACCATTGATGTCACATTTGCTTTAAATGCTCCTCTGCAGTTGAAGAGATTTCCAGCTTCTTTCTAGTAGAACCCTCTACTCTCATTGGAAAAGGGGACTGTGCTCATAAGCCGCCAATAACAACCTGGCTGTTTCAGATCAAATTTTCAACAACAATTCTGTTTTTGGAAATGCGATCACTTTCTGCCTTGGCAACTATCGTGGTCGTCGCCTTCGTCGGCGCTGTCACTGCTAGCACTCCAGCTGCACACCCCATCCCTGTTACTATCCAGACAGACATTTCCCAGGTTTGACCTCGTCATCAACAACTTTGACATTACTAACGATGAGTAGCACCCGTTAACGTTAGTCCGCAGGAATTGCTAAACGCTGTAGGCGATCCAACATCTACCAAGCTGATTTACGTCCCTATGGCGCCAACTGGGACGACGTCAAAGGATCGCTCTTGTCAGGTGATGTGAGCGTGTCTTCCAATCCAATCGGAGTTGTGGCTGCTCAGCTGTATTCTACGGACGACGCGACGTCTAATGATGTTATTCTCATTCTGTCGCTTCCGGATTCGTTCGAGGTGGGTGGAGTACACAGATTTAATGGGTGGTGATGTAACAGAGTCAACTGTTTGTTAGATTCAACAAGGTGTCTACAACTTTACTGTTTACGATCCTGTGTCAATTGATGCGACGACTATTTTGTCGTTCCAAGGTGGAAGAGAGGATGGTGTGTCGTTTGTTGCAGACAACAGTATTAGCAAGATTTGGTATTCTTTCAGTCACACTCAGTCTGATGTGTTCACGGGAACTATCCATGTCGACATTTTGACTGGAGATTCCGGCGCTCTTCCACTTGCTTCATTCGATGTGGATGTTGTTCAAGCACCAACAAAACGAGACGTTGATTCGTGGACTCTGACTCTGTTCTCGGCTTCTGCCAAAGCTGCACACATCGGCGCTACGCGAACTACCTCTTCCACCACATCTTCTACTTCAACGAGCACCACCACTGATACAACTACAACGACTACAACGACTACAACTGCGTACATTGCGCAAGTCACCTCTATCACCAAGACTACAGACATTCCAACAAATGCAATGAGTATTGCTGCAGGCACTCCTTCTATTTCTTTATCGTCAGGCGCTGTTAGCTCTCAGAAGTACACCTATGCTGCGCTATTGGGTCAAGTCAGTGGAGGCAATGTTACAGATATCGCGGATTCCCTAACTGGCCGATTTGAACTGTTCCTCTCTCCTGAAGCACCTGTTCTTACATTCAACGCGTCCAGTTTGTTCCACGATAGCGCCAGCAACCTTGCTATTTTGAGTGTCGCCACGCCTTCCAAAGCCCCACAGTCTCCATCCAACTTTGTTGTTTACAACGATGAGATTGATACTACCCAAGTTCTATATTCCACTTCAACTCCTTTCGGAAACGGATTCACTGTTTCTTTCCCTGTTAACAAAGATGTGCAGAGTTTGTGGTATGGAATCAGTGTTGCAACCAATGCCAGTGCGTTTAGCTACAGCTTCCACGTTGATGTTTTCTCAGGCCACCAGCCTCTTGGATCTTTTGATGTGAATCCATTTTACTTTGTTGCACGCAAGAGAGCTCGTGGGGTTGAAGTGAACCTTTTCTCGGCCTCATCCCGATTCAGCCCACGAATTCCCGATATACAATCAACCACTGCTTTACCAAGCACCGTTTCGTCTGTTCTCCCATCTGCGTCGACTGCTGCAAGATCGTCTATTTCGAGCGTTGCTACTCAATCTGTTGTACTTTCGTCGGTACCAACTACTTCTGCTGCTCCTTTGCCAGCGGAAACGCTGTTACAACAACCTTGCAGGCTACCGTTCCTGGTTATGTTCCACCAACTGCTTCTTACATTTCTCCAAACGTTCAAGTTGTCCCAACTGCGTACAAGCCGGGCAATAACAATATTTACGCGTCTGCCGCTGAAAAAGCAGCTTTCCAAACCTTTGCTGTCGTTGTTGCTCTTTTCTCCTTGGTTTAATTCAAAGGATGATCTCATCATAAATTTATAGCTATTGATTGATTGTTTATTACGTTCTTTATTTTCTGGTATTAACTCAAAGCTGTGAATTGGATGAAAGAATCAATGATTTTGAAGGTCCATGTTGGGTTTATGAACCAACTTTCGGACACATCCAAAAATGAGCAACCAGCCATCCACGGAGCTTCCGGGCGAGAGAGACAGCTCTCCCAGCTACGAAATGTGCAACGACTGGCCGGGCTGATAGCATCGGCGTTTGTGTTTGGACCCGCGGCAACGGGCAAGACAGCGGCAGTGCAACTCGTGTTTGGACGGAGAGCATTGTTGACTGCAACCGGGCCTTTACTCTGCCGCTTGTGCTTTCGGCGGTGAGTCGTTTAGTTTCCTTTGCCGAACGAGTGGTTGCTGACTAATAACGAGGCAAGATGGCGGCAATCCTCTTTGGCCCCTCGTCGCACATTCCGACTTGGCCTCGCTCGCATTTGCCTGCCGCCTCCTGTCAACCCCGAAAGTCGTTGTATTCGACGGCGCCGAAAAGCTGCGCGGCCTCGCGGAAAACAGAGTGCGCCTCGTGTCGGCGCTGCTCCGTCTGCCAAACGTTACTTGCGTCTTTGTTGCGGCGCTGCCGTGGCGCCAGTTCCAAGCCGATGCTGAAGAAAGTAATCAGATCAATATCTACTTCAACGCGTACTCGTATGCGGAGACTCGTGTGATTCTGGAGCGGGACTGTCCAGCTGATGAAGATGATTTGGCGTTTTACCTGCGCTTTGTCGACTTGACCCAGTCTGTTCTGCACCGTGCATGCAGAGATTTGAATGAACTCAGGCATATTGTCGCTCTCCTGTTTCCAAAGTACAAGGATCCTGTCATTCATGGCAAATGCACAAAGGACATCAAGGATTCCAAACTACTCTATGATGCCGTTCAATTCTACTTCAAGTAGGGATCTATAATTGTTCTGGACTTTACTCATTCTATATTTAGGGAAGTCATTGATAAGCTCTATATTCGCAAAGTGTCAAGTTCTGAATGGACTCAAGCGTCAACGTCTGTCAAACCATTCTCTAATGCTCAGACCCTCAAAGCTCTTGGTAATTAGATTTTGTTTGATCTACCCACGTTTAATAACTCGACAACGAAAGAACATTTGACATTGATCTTCCCTACAACACAACATACCTCCTCCTTGCTTCGTTCATTGCTTCTTACAACCCTAAAGGTCTGGATGTTCGCTTTTTGCGCGTGCCAACGAAAAGAGGACTCGTAAAACGGGTATTTCAACGGCTAAAAAGACTTCAGCAAAAGTATAATTTATCTCCATTGCGTTCCTGGACTAACCCATCTTTCTCTCTTGTAGCTCCGCCAACAACTCGTCGGCCCAAAGCCATTCCCCATCGAACGTATGCTTGCCATCTTCTATCGAATCAAGGAAGACACGTCCTCCACAGTCGATGAACTCGAATCTCTAGTGACATTCAAATGCAAATAACGTCTCTAGTTGCAAAAGGTCTTTTGATTCGGATGAGTGCCGCGGGACGTATTGAAGAGGTCAAGTGTAAAGTGAATATTGGGATGGAGACAGCTTTTGCGCTTGCGGGAAGAGTTCGGTTTGAGTTGGGCAAGTATTTACATGATTTTAAAGTGTGAAACTTTGAATATACGTTGTATGAAGTCATTTCTTTCAATTTTTCATGTGGAGTGACAGTTGATTACATAGATGAAAAATCGAATGTATTTATTATTTTGAAGAGATGTCCATCGTAAATCCTTCCTTCCGGGCTGACCTCACTGCTGAAACAACATTACCAAATGGCTTCACGTTCCAACAGACTTTTATTCTGCACATCATCTTTGGACTAACAACGAAAGTGCACTATATGCGGTGTTTGCTGTGTTTGTGAAACTCTTCAACCAAACGTTACAGAAAGACCGCCTTTTTCTGGCAGAGGCTATAATATCATGTTGCAACATATCTATTATTTGCAATACTGTTGCAAACATTGTGTTACTTCTTCCAATCGGCAATTCTGTCACCTGTCTATCAGTTCAACTGGTTTCCAACCTTTTTTCACATATGATCTCGTTCACATTCGATACATTCATACTTTATCGAAGTTGGATTATTTCTGGTCGCGATAAATGGTGTTCCGTAATTTCTACTCTCCTGATCCTCAATCGGTTGTTTTGGGGGATTTGGGATCTATGTAAGTCAAGAGGGGAATGGGACGAAGCGAGTCAGACATGTGATTTTGCTCAAGATTCAACCAGTCTTATTGGATACAGCTGGCTTGACCTTCTTTGTGACTTGTTTGCTACAGTTGTTGCTGTGGTGTGATTGCACGGCATATTGGATGGGACTTTGCAGATACGAATTATATGACAGTTATGAGTAGTAAGTTTATGTCTTTAAAATTATCATTGATGAACAATTATGTAGTGTTCCGATCGTCTCTTGTCGCATCAACTAACATAGCAATAATGGTCACGGGAGCTCTTTGGCCAGACTCATTTTGGCTTAACATGGCATGGGCTATTCAAACATACGTATTATGCAGATGTTTAAACGCTGAAATCATTCTTCCAGAGATGAAGAAAACTGTAACTCAACTCGCAACGCCTTCATCTAGAAACAAAGCTGTGCTGGCTAATGAAGTGAAGAAATCAAGTTCAACGTCTTCAGGTCTCTTACCGATGGACACGGGAGCAGTTGTGCACAACCATCGAAGTGCTTCAGCACATAATTTGGGAAATTCGGAGACAGCGTTGAGAATGTGTCCTGGTATTCCCGTTCTCGTCAGAAATCGATCTGTTCTGGGAAAAGATTAATAAATAGAATAACCAAGCCGTTTTGCATATTTTTAGACTATAAAAATGCTTTTTTTCCCACACATCTAACTGATATTCAGCAACGTGATCACAAATACTGTTTTCTTGGGGTTTACTGTCAAATAGGCTATCTTTTTATGCTGTAAATGAACTTTGAGGCCAGCATTTGGTTTGTTGCGAAAAAATCTTATAGGAAGCCCCCAAAAATCGATGCGAATCATCACCGCTGTTGCTGCCCTTGCAGCGGCTTCCACTGGCGTCGTTGCTGTCCATCCAACGGCCACCACAGTAACCGTCAACTACGAGACTACCAGTCTTCCACGTAAGTCCATCTGAAGTTGGAGCTCCAAACTGAGATTCACTTGATTACAAAGCTGCCAACGCTGTTACCCCCGTTGCAACTTTGAGTGCAGCTTCCTGGTCTGCGCATAAGGAGAAGTTTACACCGTTCGAAGCGAGGGAGGATGACCTCAGTGAATCCTTGAAAAGCATTGAAGTTGCATTGGTGTCTGATGTCGTGCAAACTTTTCAGGGAGCCAACTTCTTTGCGGACGGTGAAGCGAACACTCCTGTTTTGGTTCTTGATTTTGAGGGAACTGTGAATGTAAGTGTAAGTGGTTGACTGACCAAACTAATGGTTCATCACCGTTTCAGTCAGTCGATGGTGTTTCGAACTTTGTCATCTACAATCCAGAATTGTTTGACACCGAAAAGGTCTTTGCGTACCATGGCGAAGACGGAGCAAGTCCAGTTGGAGTTGCTTTCGACATTGTTAGCGACGTTTCAGACGTATTTTATGCGTTCAAGTTTGTTGGATCAGTTTTTTCGG
The DNA here is from genome assembly GCA_002104985.1 of Rhizoclosmatium globosum. Taxonomy (NCBI): domain Eukaryota; kingdom Fungi; phylum Chytridiomycota; class Chytridiomycetes; order Chytridiales; family Chytriomycetaceae; genus Rhizoclosmatium; species Rhizoclosmatium globosum. The sequence continues at coordinate 120,724 of MCGO01000001.1, read as the reverse complement.
GCGCTGGAGCTCTTCATGTTGATGTAATTCCTTTAACGGATACAGCAACTCCCATGGCAACGTTCGAAATTGGACTCACTTTCACTCCTGAAGCCAAAAGGGATTCTGCTCTTTCTTTTTTGTTGTTGTCGGCCACGTCTAGGAAATTCCTCAGTGCTATAACTTCCACTGTTGTTTCTACCATTGACACTACTCCGTCTCCTACTCTATCTACTGCTGTTTTCACAACATTGTCTTCAACTGCATCTTCGGATACTCTCACTGCCTCGTTTTCTACTGTATCCACTGTCGCAAGCACAACTCAACCATATTCTGCCGCCAAAGTCACGGGGATCATTACTCCATCTTCTATTCCAGACGAAATTACCAAAGCCGCACAAGGAATGCCTGTTCGCGGATTAAGATCTTTAGGAAACGATGCTGAAAGCTACGCAAGACGATTAATCCCCGACATTCCTGCTGGAATCAAGCTGCCTGACATAATTTCTACGATCGGTACTTTATCCGAAGTTCGTCTTGACTATGGTGCTTCACCTGTTACTTTCAACGGATCTGTTTTGTTGAATTTGAACGGAAACCAAGCTATTTTCAGTGTTCAAGCTCCCAACGAAAATCCAACTTTCCCAGCCCCTTCCAACTTCATTGTGTATAATACAGGATTGGTTGATGTGCAGCAAATCTATTACTCTGGGGCCAGTCTTCAAGAATCTGGGTTTACACTTACTTTCACTGTTGCCAAAAATGTGTCCAATGTATGGTATGGCATCAACGTGATTGGAGAAGGACCATACTATGCAATTCACGTCGATATCTATTCGCAGCATCAGGCGCTTGGGTCACTTGATATTTCGATGTTGACGGCTAAGCCTGGAAATGGCAAGAGGGCTGGACCTGGCGTCTTTGCGAACATCTATTCAGCGTCGTCTCGAATAGCTGGTTCCGATGCCGTTGAGACGACGGTTTCACCAAGCTCTGCTTCAATTCGTTTTGCTTCAACTGTTTCTGTTTCTACGGCTGTTTCTGCTTCACCTGTCCAAGTTCGTAGCAGTCTCGGTATATCTACGGGAGCAACATCAGTGGTTTCAATTTCTCTTCCAACTGGCGTACCTGCTCCCACCCCAACTGTCGCATACGTTGCTCCTAATGCTATCAAAACTACGAGCAAGGTTGCAAGTAACAATATTTATGCCTCCACCGGAGAAAGGATTGTTGGGTCACTAATTTCTGCTCTATCTGTATTTGTTCTTTTGGCCTAAATACATGGCCTCTTATACGTTGATTCGTTCAAATATAATGTTGACTCTTTCCCATTTTGCGGACTGTAAATTGTGTCTTGCAAATGATGGCACTGACTCCTGCTGGCCACCAACCCAACCAGATTCAACACGAGCTCAGCAATGCTCTTGCCGATATCAACACGCTTCGTTCGCTCTTGATGTTGCCGCCCGTCAATAGTATCGCTGACGCATTACTTGATGAGTCGAACAAGATCAGTGGGCGACAAAGGCCACTTCGCATTGGCCAACCAACTCTCGAGTCTCTCCCAAATGAAGTCTTGGACCAGATTGCCCGTCTTGTAAACGACAAAGATTCAATAATGAACCTGTGCCATGCAGTTCCTTACTACAAATACATTTCAAAAGCCATCTACGAGGTTGCAAAGGCAATTGAGGATGAATTTGGGGACTTTGACTTTGAAGTCATATGGCCGTTCTATCACGTTCCTTCACTGAATGTACTTCGGATTCCACTCAAACACCGCTTCAAGTTTTTCAGATATGCTCGAGTGCTGCAAAGGAATGGATGTAGCGGTGATGTTGAAGTGCATGATGTTGAGTACTTTGAAGAAGTGTTGGCACTGCTTCCCCCTACTGTGTCATTGACCTTCAGTGATGACGACTTTTGGGCGACGTCTTCGAATTTTGAATCAGCGATTAACTTGTTGAATGGAGTTTCACGAATTCAGAGTATCCCATGCTTGTCTCTGCCAGCTTTTCTTTCGCTTGAGGATGTTGAAGAACAGAACATAAGAGTCCTTACAGAACTTCCATTGCACAGTATTCGCACGAATTCGGTCAATGTGGACGCTCAATTGACTGCACTCTTCAAGGACATGAAATTACTCCGCAAAGTTTATTTCAAGGCGACTGGGTTCATTACCTTTGAATTTTTACCTGATTGCAAATCACTCAAGTCCATTTGCTTTGAAGAGCCTTCCCTGCGAGACTCAGCCTTTGATTCTCTGTTGAATTGGCTTCCACATTCTTTCCTTGAATCAGTTTCGTTCACGACTAAGTCAGGTCCACCCGACGAAGACTGTTTTAACAGGGCTAAAGGATATAGTGACGAATTGCGTAAGATTGGGTGGACTGTTTCCGAGGATTTGCTTCATGTAGTTTGGAAACGAATTTCAGTAACGGGTGAATGAAGCTTTGTCCGCTCTTTTACACAAACTACATAAAAATATCGAATCGAAGACTCTATTTCTACTTAATCCTCAAACAAAAGTAGATTACATTAATAAGTGTCCACATTTCCCTCTATGCCTGCGAAGAGCCAACTTGATACGTTGGTAAGTTTGAAACATACCGACGTGAAGAGCTTGTCTCTGGCAATCATTTGGTGCGGCTTGGGATGAAGCATTAGTGGAGATGGTAACGACACGAGGGTCAGTCCAAGTAGTCTCTTGAGTAGCATGGTTCACGTAATATGCACGGCCATCGGAAGTGACTCTCTCTTCTACAACGTTTCCATCGGATGGTGCCCCAGTTCTTGGATCATTCCAGGTGGTGGTGCTGGTGTTGTGGTTAACAAAGTAGACACGACCGTCTTCGGTTTTCTTCGCTTCCCATCCCGAGGAAGTAGCTCTGTTCCTGAAGAATCTATGACTTTTGACCAGGTGGCCGAGGCGAACCTTGTAGCGGTCTTTGGCTTGAACAAGTGACTACGGCGCATGAAACTTCCAATAGCAATGACGATCAAGTAATGGCTCCGATGGCAATTACTGCGATGGTACTTGAAGAAAGTGAAGATCCAGATCCAGGGCTTGATTGAGTGGAAGGAACACAAATGTTACTGCACGCATTTGGACAAATTGGGCTGTTCTGGACCACTACGGTAGAAGTACAGCCTGACTGGAATGGGAGCATTGGCAGGTGAATCCAAGATCAGAAGGGTTAGTCGATTGCTGTGTTTGAGTTGGAGAAGGTCCTGTGATCCAGGTGATGATGATTGCAGGTTGATGGGCAGGCAGTGTAGCAAAGGCCATTCGCAATTCCGCAGCTTCTTGCAGGACAGCAGTAGAACAGGAGCAGCTACAATCGGGGGTGGTAGTGACGGCTTTGGAGGACCAATCCCAAAAATATGGGGGAAGGAAAGAGAACATTTAATGATAGCCTCTCGACTTAAGAGCCAATATCGTTACTACCAACTCCAAAAATAAGTGGGCAACCTCCGACTTTTTCAAAGACCCATTCTAGAATAGGATTTAAATCTCGTGAATGTAAGGCCCTCTGTAATGATGCACTCATAGTTTTGGTCATTCGCTCTTCCATTTTGTCCGAAACAAGTTGGTTTTGAAAGAAAGGCGCCCACCACCCAACCGCCTCGCCATCCTCCGTCCCACCGTCTCTCGCCGCATTCAAATGTCGTCTGAATCCAAAGAAACCAACATCAACGTCGTCGTGCGCGTGCGGTAACAACACTTCCTTGTTTCCCTGGTGAAGCACTAAGCACCCGCCGAATCCAGGCCACGAAACCAGAAAGAAATCCGCGAAAACAGCCCAATTGTAATCAGCACTTCTGGCGTAAAAGGGAAGGACCTTCATGTCAAGGCGAACCCGTCAGACCCGCAGTCGAAAACTTACTCGTTCGATAAAGTATTTGGTCCCGATGCTGACCAGCAAATGGTGTACGATGAAGTCGTTGCGCCGATTCTGGAGGAGGTATTGCGTAGTGATGGCTGGATGGAAGATGTGGTGTTTACTCCGAAATGACAGGTCCTGATGGGTTACAACTGCACCATTTTCGCGTATGGACAGACGGGAACTGGAAAAACACATACTATGGAGGGAGACCTCACTTCTTGTGCAGGAAAAGACGCGGGAATCATTCCACGTACACTGTACCGTCTCTTTGATAAGCTCGAGAAGGAGGACTCGGAATATTCTGTTCGCGTTTCGGTAACTCGTCGCTTTCTCAACGGCCTCGAAGACCTCGCTAATAATATTATATGGCGCACAGTTTCTTGAAATCTATAATGAAGAGCTTCGTGACCTTCTCTCTCCAGACGATCCAACAGTTCCATCCGTGAAACTCAAAATCTTTGAAGATATGAACCGCCGTGGTTCCAACGAAGTGCAAGGAATGGAAAAGATCCTCGTGAATTCTGCACAGGATGTTATTACTATTTTGCAGAAAGGGTCGAACAAGAGACAAACAGCAGCGACGAAGATGAACGAAGCATCCAGGTTTGTTCACGTCCGGCTTGGTTTTAAGTCGGAGTTTAATCCTTGTTATGCAGTCGTTCGCACTGTATCTTTACAATCACTGTACACATCAAAGAAACAACATCCGATGGAGAAGATCTTCTCAAAGTCGGAAAACTTAATCTCGTTGACTTGGCTGGAAGTGAAAACGTTGGACGCTCCGGGGCTGAGAAGGGGCGTGCAAAAGAAGCTGGAATGATTAACCAGAGTCTCTTGACGTTAGGAAGAGTAATCAACGCATTAGTTGAGAAGGGATTGCATATTCCGTATAGAGAGAGTAAACTGACGCGATTGTTGCAAGATTCTCTCGGTTTGTTCTTGGATTTTATTCGTGCAATGAAAACTCATCATAATACTCAACAGGTGGAAAAACGAAAACCTGTATCGTGGCAGCTGTTTCGCCAGCAAAATGTAACCTCGAAGAATCCCTCTCCACCTTGGACTACGCTCATCGTGCCAAGAACATCCGCAACAAGCCGGAAGTCAACCAACGTATGACAAAGAAGGCTTTGATTCGCGAGTATGAGACACAGATTGAGCGACTCAAGATGGATTTACAAGCTACTCGCGACAAGAATGGAGTCTACCTGGCGGCAGAGGTAGTGCCTACTGAATTGAAGATAACTTAATGACATTATTCTGGTTCTGTAGACGTATAAAGATCTAGTGGAAACGACTCAATCACGCAAAGACCGCATTGACGAAATTGAGCGCACTGTACTTGCGAAGGAGGATGCCATCACCAAAATGGAAGCCGACTATGCCGAACAACTCTCGCTTCTTGAGCAGACGCGAACTCAACTCCGTGGGACTCGAGAGGAGCTACATGTACAGACGCAGCATTTGACTGAAGCTCTTGGTCGCGTTGGGGACTTGCAGAAAGATTTGGTGGAGCAACGAGTTTTGACAGAGTAAGCGAACAATAATGTTTGAAGGGAAACGCTAATTGTACATGACAGTGCCCATTCCACGACTGAATCTTCGCTTCATTCACTTCATACGGGACTGGTTTCGTTCACGGAACGAGCCGTCAGTGATAACTATGGCTACACGCGAAAATTGGTACAGTATATCGTCAAGGAGTAGCCCATCTCATTTTATTGTTTAGAACGTAAATCGGCGGTTGAGATTTCTAACATGCGGCTCTTTAACGATCTTCAAAACAACGTGATGAGACAGCTTGCGAATCTGGAGACCGCAATGGGATCATTTAGTGAAGGTTCATCGCAGGTGTTTGGAAAACTTGGTGAAGGCTTTGGATGGTGAAAGAAACTGGAGAACAGGTTTGCTAATTGTGTCGTTCAACTAGGATTCTAATGTTTGTTTGACAGAGTTGCAAACAGATTCGAGATGACATCAAAACGCTTTTGGACTTGGTTTCAAAAGAAGCAGCGGCTTTGGAAGAGGGTTGCGGAGATGCGAATGAGGTTGCAAAGAATGGGTTGTCTGATATGTTGGGATACGTTCTCCAGCTTTGCACTAGGATTGCAGAGCAGCAAAAATTTAATGAAGAGGGATGGGCTGGCAACTGGAATGAGACGACGGAAGCTGTTCAACAACTTGCAAGCACTGTAAGTATAACATAATTATAAACTTGTCGCAGTTATTTCTAACGAGCGGTTATGCAGATGCGTCAGTGGTGTTCCGAAGTTAGATTTGGGGTTTCCAACTTGGTTTCTTCAGTTGATGCGACACTGAAATCTCAGGCACAGCGGTATCAAGAAATGCATGATGCTTCTCTCAAGGCCCTTCAAGATGAGGTAGTCTTCTTTGTGAATCCATCAAAACTTTGTTAAATGTTATTCGCAGATTGCTCTCTTGAAATCCCAAAACGTCACACTTCAAGAGACTATTGCTGCTCAGCAAGCTGCACAGACTGATGCCCAGGCTACTTTATTGGCATCTATCTCGTCTTTGGTTCAAAACTTCAGCGTGGAAACGAACGCTCGTTCATCTGCTATTGGTGCTATAGCTGTTGAAAACCAAGCGAACTGCATTCAACAGCAGGAAAACGCAATGACTCTCGCTCAAGAGCGCTGTGTGATGGATCTCAGCGCTTCAAAGCAAGAGTGTGAAGCCTTGGAGAAAAGTTCTTGTCTTGTCTCAGAACGTATCGAGAGTGGATTGCTCGAATTGGAGTCGAATATGTCTGTTGCCGAAAACGTGATGCTTAAATGCGGTACCGAACATCAAGCCGGCGGGAGTAGAATTGTTGGCTTGGTTCAAGAAAGCAGGATTAATGCCGAACCCACCTATTCTGTTCTGTGTGAGAAAGTCGATGAGGTGCAGGCACATCAGCAAGACCATTTGAAGAAAATGCTGGAGACTGTCAATGATGATGTTGCAGTGTTAGACCGAAAAGTAATGACATTTGGCGATTTCGTTGAAACGAGTGTTGTTGAACTAAAAAGCCTGGTAAGATTTCCGCCCTTTTAATTTGACGAGCTCTTACCGTTATTGTAAACAGGCCGACTCCCACATTGCTTCCCAACAATCATACGCATCTGAAACCTCTCAGACTATCTCACAAACACGATCGGAAGTACAATGCAGCCGTCTGACGCTCGACGAACCAACTGGAAAGACTCCTCGGAAAAGAAAGTTACAGTTGAGTGTTAAATGAAAGAGTTTACTTGTATTGACAGTTAACCCATAAATAGGGTTCCCACTGACTGGATTAAAACACGTCCTCACACGGATCTGTTGGCGGAATTCCGTAAAATCGGACAGCCTCCATCTGTTGCGTACGAGCCAGTCTCTGCTACCACTAGTCCTGTACACAAGAAACTGCAAATGGATTTAGGAAGCGACGATGTTTTCGTCGATGCGTCTTCATCAGTTGACGATTCGGCCGATGGCGTCGAAGCTGAAAATGAAGGCCCAACGCCTGTTATTGCACCCACTGTTGAAAAGTGACGAGGACGATGGGAAAAATTCGAGGGGTTGGGGGTTCAAATGTTGGGAACGCGATGAATGGGACGACTGGGGGAGTGGCGTTGAGCAAGCTACCAACTATGAAGACGAGGGCGAGTAGTCGTGGAGAAGAGAGTGGGAGTCTTTAGATATTAGCGCGTCGCCTTTTTTGGATATTTAGATGGCGGGAACGTGATGCTTTTGTTCTTTTTAAGTTTCTCTTGATATTCGTATAGTTATAGGCTACGGTGGAGTGTGTTTGAATGAAACTGATTATTTATTTATTTGTCCGAGCAACTTTGTTGAGCATATATTGCAACACCTGAAACTGCCAGTACTCTTTGAACACTACATTATGACTTCCAGTGATTTCAATTGGTCAGTAATGAGTTTATTCTACCTATTAATAATTCTTCTCCCATCGTACTGATGACCCATCCTCAGCAATAATTTGAGATTGCCAACCAACACTCTCTAACTCTAACTCTATACCACATTCTAAAATAAACCCACGAAGTCCGCCCTTAGTACGAATGCGCTCAAATTCAACGTATCTCAATGAGGTAGTCGAACTCCTCAACGCATTCTTAAGTCGTTTAACACTAGAAAAGTCAAGACGAGGATCAATAAACTGAACAGACTCCAAAAATCGACAGTCCCTCAAAAAGGTACAGCTCAAAACTGAGTATGAGCGCTGGAACAGGATTTCTCGTAACCCAAGCACAACGTTGAGTCGATCCAAAACTTCTTCATCGACTGAACCAACACGAAAGTGAATGCAACCTATAGGAATATTTTCAAAGACGGACCAATCATCTGTTTGTTTGTGATCAACGTTGCATTTCGATCCTTTGCCGAAAACGACAAATAATTCAATCTTTGAACATTGCACTTCTTCAACACCTTCAAAGCGTCCAATACGGTTCCAAGAGGTACGCATTTCCCCATCAAATCATATCTATCTTTCGGGAAGTAAAAGATCAACTCCATACTGGACGTGAAGAACGGCGCCAAATACGTCAAATCAAGTCCGGGATATACATTCAGTAGTACGACACCTTGGTTCCGTTGTAAAACGCGACAATACGTATATACTTTGAATATCTGGTCGGAAGGGGATATGTCGTAATCTTGTACGGATACGCGAAACTCTGGTAGTTGGAAGTGTGGCCAGGATGAGTTTACGGAGGGGTATCCTACGAGTGCGAACATTGCTGTTGATATGTATTTGTAGTAAGGGACTGCGTGGGCCAACTTCTTCACTGAGCGACGGTCAATGTATGATGCGATTTTGTCGAGGATTTCTCCTGGTAACGACTCGAGGCTTGGTTTTGAGGTGGTATAGGAAGGAAGCATGGCGCATTTCGCGCGGGTTGAGGATTCAGGTAAAAGTGCGTCTTCAACTCGATGAACTGGTGGAGCTTTCAACAAGCATCGAAGAATGTTTATGTCTGCGAGTGCATTGGCTAGTTGGCGCTCTAGCTCAGAAACTTGGTGGTTCAGATTTGCGACTTGGACAGAGCAAAGACAGTTGATGGGCGGGTCGTTTTGTCTCAACATTTACGCGTCTCCTTCGTCTTTTTTTTAGTCTTTCCAATCTCAAATAAATGGTAAAAGGGGTAGGAAAATTTGAACAATTATTCTGAGAATAATCGAGTTGTAATGTTGCCACTCGTGTTACACTCCAAAAAGGAGTAGGAATTCTGACGTATACTTTCGAATTTACGGTTATAATACTGATTGATATGCTTGTTACTAAATCAGAACAGTATATATTAAAGTTTATGTTAGGATGAACGTGAGCCCAATGGTCTAGTAGTATGATACTTCTTTAGGGTAGAAGTGGTCCCGGGTTCAATTCCCGGTTGGGCCCCTTTTCGTTATTGTATGGAATGGATGGGGAAGGTGTTGTCGTGCGGGGGAGTTGAGTTGATGGGAATGGAAGACAATGCGTTCGTAATTTCTCCTTGCGTTCAGCGTTTCCATGTCTGCGATATCTATCAATTTAGTTGCGGGGTTCACAAATGCACACTCCCAAAATTGCCGTACTTTTCCAGCGTTTTCGTCTGACGCTAGTGATGTGGGGAATATGATCTACTCCAAATTTAGTTGCTGCCGCGGCCGTTCCTACAGGTAAATCGATCTGGTTAGTGGCAAACGATTATACCTAAATTGGTCTGGGGGTTTTTGGTTGTATGAGTCCAATTTAGGAAATCGTAATTCAAGGTAAGTAGACCTGGGCTGTTTGTAAAATAGAAGTTAGTGTCAAGGTCGGATTGAGTTGAGAAAGAATGGCAAGAAACGTAAAACTGAATCACGCATCCAGCCTGAAGATTCAACAGGTCTTACGTTCTATTTTCCATAATCTCGCCATCCCACCATATTGGCCCTTCCATCATTTTGTGCTGGACAAGTCACGGTTCCCGTTGAAATGCTGTCAGTAATGACCAGTTTCGTCAACTTTTTTTCCAATTGATTGGTGGAGTAATTGGACTGGCTGTTTGTTCCGCCTTTGTGATCAACAGGCTTGGAGACAACATCATTGCTGCACTTGTGGAAGTCAACAGAAATTTGACTCTAAAGGAATCCCAGTCTCAAACCTTTTTCAAGATCCTTCCGCACTTCATTACGCTGCCATCATTCCAGATGGCAGTACAATCCAACAAGCGTTGATTCGTGGGTACTTGGAAACATTGAAGGCTAATTTTATGTTACCTGTTTGTCTGGGCATTTTGATGCTTATTTCGTGCATGTTTGTTACTATGGCAAGGTTACCAGTCAATAAAACAAAGAAGTCTGTCGTTGAGGCGTAATGGGCTTGAATATGCTTCTGATGGCCCACAGGATAGGTGTGTTTTGGATTACAATCATGGAAATTTCATATTTGTAATGACTGTGTGTGGATATCAAATTCGTGGACACGAATTCGTCATCTGTAATTGGCAAATCTCTATTTTTGGGGTTGAAATTGTTTGATATCGACCCAAGCGATTTTTATTTGTCAACGCTTCTGAAAAACAATAAAAACCCTCTTCAGTTTCCTCCGACCAATCTACCAACTCCAATACCAAATTTCAAATCATGACTGCATCTCTTCAACAAACCTCGAGCTCAGAGTTTCTGGTTGCAGATACATCCACAACTCAAGCCCTCCCCAAGCCAGACGACCTTGTCATTGTCGATGCAAACCCTGCCCCATTGCTTACAACACTTGAATTCGTCCTCGTCTTTATCGGACTTGCCCTCGCTGTGTTCCTTGCTGCTTTAGACCAGGTAACCTTAGCCATACCACCCCGCCCCTTGTTTCAAGATTACTAACACATCACAGACAATCGTCGCCGTCGCCCTCCAAGCCATCGCCAATGAATTCCAGTCCTTGGACCAAATCAACTGGATCGCTACTGGATACTTCCTGACGGCAACAGCCTTCATCCCCGTCTACGGCCAACTCGCCGACATTTTCGGTCGTAAATCCATTTTCCTTCTCGCGATCGGGATCTTTGAGCTCGGATCGCTTTTGTGTGGTGTTGCAACGTCCATGAATATGTTGATTGCTGCACGGGCGATTGCAGGTGTGGGTGGAAGTGGAATCTTTTCGTTGGCGATTATTATTATTTCGGATTTGACGAGTGTGAGAGATCGTGGAAAGTATCTTGGTGTTATTGGGGCTTGTTATGGACTTGCTTCTGTTGCTGGACCTCTTCTTGGCGGTGTCTTTGTTGATCATGTTACATGGCGTTGGGTCTTCTACATCAACTTGCCAATTGGTGCGTTTACCGTCGGTGTCATTGTTGCATTCTTGAAGTTGAGAAAGATTGGAAGTGGAAGCTTGATGGAGTCGTTCAAGAAGGTGGATGTGTTGGGAACAGTGTTGCTCGTTGCTTCAGTTATTTGTCTCTTGATTCCCATTCAGGGAGGAGGCTCGCAGTATGCTTGGAACTCTCCTCTTGTCATCTCATTGTTTGGTAAGCTTTAAACAGTTCAGGATGAGCATGTCTAACATCTTGCTCTAGTTGTCGGATCTATTCTCCTCATTGCATTCCTTTACGTTGAAGGATGGGTAGCCACCAACCCAGTCTTGTCCTTTGAGCTTTTCAAGAACCGTAAAGCTCTGGCTGTCTTTGCTACAACCTTTTTCTTGGGTTGTGCGTTCTTCATCCTCGTCTTCTACTCCCCATTGTGGTTCCAAATTGTTTTGGGTTCCACTGCCACTGACGCTGGAGTTCACACAATTCCACTGATCATGGGTCTTGTCATTTTCTCAATCACCACTGGAGTCGTCGCAACTACCACGGGATTGTTTTACTTCTTCTTGCCGGCCTCTGCTATCATTTTGATGATTGGATCCGGTTTGATGACCACCATGGATGAAAATGCAGCCACTTGGAAGCAAATTGTTTACTTGCTTATTGCTGGTATGTTTTCTTTTAGATACCATTTTTAAAGTATAACTGACATGTCAAATCTGCAGGTGTTGGAGTCGGTTGTGGTATTCAAACCAATTTAATTGCTGGACAAGTATCCGTTCCTGCTGAGATGCTCTCTATTGTCACCTCTACCACAAACTTTTTCCAAACCATTGGGGCAGTTATTGGAATCGCCATCTGTTCTTCTTTGTTCAACAACAACTTGGCTGGTAATATCGCAAGCGCTCTCGTACAATATAACGCAACTTTGACTTTGATCGATGGAGCCTCTCCGGACATTATCTTCAAAGACTCTTCTTCTATCCACAACCCAGCTTTGGTTCCACACGATAGTCCACTTCAACAAGCTTTGATTCATGGATACTTGGAAACTCTCCGAACACTCTTCTACCTTCCGATCGGATTTGGAGCGTGTATGCTTGTTACCTGTATGTTTGTGACGAAGGAGCGACTTCCAAAGGGCGCTGAAATTGCCATGGGTGCTTGATTTGGGTTTAGCTTTTTCTGCATTTTGTTTGATTCATATTCAACAAGTTGACAAATATTTATAAATATGCTGCCTCGTTTACACTGATTCCATTTCCTTCTCGATTGCAATTACTTCTTCCAGTGGTAACCAATGGAACTTTACCGACCAAGCTGGATCTTGACCGATTGGATTCCCAACGTAAGTCAATGTTAAATCCACCCTTCTTGAAACTCTTTCTACTAAACTGCACGCCCTTGTTGAGAGGATGGTTTGCAAACTCTTCGAGACAAGCGAGGGCGTTGTGTTCACGTTCAGTCTGGGTTGAGCAGGAAGCGCACGATCGGCCTATGAATCCCCTCAATGCAAACTCAGCATGTTCCCAGCCAGTACTGTACACGCTCCCTTCTTTCGGCGAGGGCAATCAATGACACGAACAATGCGTGTTCCAGCGGACCAAAGCCGAAGTCGAGGCAACCACACGTTGGATTTGGATATTATGGTGGAAAGTCTGGAAGACAATGACGTTTCGTTCTTAACGTTCGTCTCCCTTGCCGTCTTCAGCGTTTTCCATGTCTGCGAATAATATCCAAATTTAGTTGCCGCGGCCGTTCCTACTGCAAATGCACACTCTTCCACAGAAATTGCCATACTTTAATATCAACGCGGGTTTCGTATCGTTGGGAAGGGTTTAAAAATTTGATGATCGTATACTCTCGAACGAGGAACAATAGAGTCCGACAGATTCTTTGACTGTGGAAACAAGTTGGAACATTTCAGAGCCAAAGTAAAGTAGATTTGGGTAATATGAAAGGAAACTATTGGACATGAGAATTATATCGGTAGCGAGGGTTTTATTGGTTGGTATTTTGAGTCCTAATTTTAGGAAATGTAATTCACAGGTATAGTTTACTTGGCCTGGGCTGTTTGTAAAAGTGAAGTTAGTGACGAGATCGTGATTGAGTTGGAAAGAGACGTTCGACGCATGATACATTCAGCTGAACCATTAAACGGTTCATGCGCTCGCTATTTTCAATGTGTCCCCACTACATGCCGTCCTTCAGTCATAAGTGATTATCAACAATTCGACATCTCTTCCTCCCCTCCATCGATATGATCACTTTCAAGGACTGAATCCATCTGTCTAACACTTTCAATTCCGATACCAGTTGACGAGGGATGGCTGAAGGCTGACTTGGTGCCTACTCACAATCAGGAGGGAGAGGCCAACCGAAGGATTCGCCCGACTTTTCGAGTCTTCTGTGCGCCTCGATCTTCGCGGCCTGGGATGGGCTATAGCGAGAAAGGGGTGAGTGACAAGTGTTTTCGAGAAAGAAACGTTACGATTTGTTAGGCGAGAAAGCATAGGCGGTCAGGAAGACGGCCGTTCCGCCAAAGTAGCCCCAGACAAAAACAGGTTCCCAAAAGTACTTTGTCTTTGCCTTTGAGGCCGAGGCCGGGTCGCCGAGGAAGTAGCCCGCGGGTTCGCCGCCAAAGTGCGCGCCGTGGTGGTCGCCGCCACGGACAACGGTCGAGGACGAAAGAGGACGGGTCGGGGTTCGAAGAGAGAGGCGGTGGCGGAGGAGGCCGAGCATTGGTGCGAACTGAGAAGGTGGTTGGTGGGTGGTGGTGGTGGTTGGCGTGAAAAAGAAGAGAAATGGAAACAAACAATTAAATGATTAACTTTCGTAGCTCAGAGGGAGAAAGTGGCTGCGAAAAGTGCACACTCAAGGACGGCCATATCGATCAACTGGAATCACAGCTTCAGTATGCTCTCTCTGAAGTGAACCAGTATCGCGCTCTACTCGGCCTTCCACCTGTCAAACAACTCAAATACAATCTCCACTCATCAATTACTTAAAAATCAACTACATATTCCAAACTCTTCTCTCGAATCTCTTCCAAACGAAATATTGGACAAAATCGCGTGTTATGTCGACTCTACCTCTTTGTTTACTCTCTGCCATGCCATCCCATTCTACAAACACATTTCGCACACATTATATACTACAGCCCAAGTATTCAAACTCCGCAAAGTATCTGACATGTGGCCCCACTTTTCATTTGACCCAACTCTCCAGATTCCTCTCCATGCAGCCATCCACCTCCACAATTTATCGCGCCTCCTCTCGAAATACGATGGATCTGGCCTTATTTCACCCACATCCCTAGAATACCTTACATCAATCACACCCTTCTTGCCCAAAACAATTGGTGTGAACCTAACATTCTCTACACTCCCTCTCAAGACATAACCGCCATCTTAACACACCTCTCCTCTCTCTCCCTCAGAATCCGTCTCCTCTCCCTCCCCCTTCCACACCTTTCTCAACCAGCCCACAAAACAATCCATTCACAGACTCCACGTTCACATCAACACTCAAAACACTCTCTGCAGAAGCATACATCTTTCTTGGTGATACTCAACCACCTCACGCGTCTATTTTAAAGTACATGCCGTCCCTCCGTATCCTCTGTTTCTTTAACCCCACACTGTTTCCGTGTTCTGTTTTGATGGAGTGTCAGAATATTACTTGTTTGTTTGTGCAGAAACCGAGGTGTTCGGTGGAGGCGTTGAAGGAGTTGGTGGATGCGTTGAAGAAGACTGGTCTGTGGAAGGTGGTGTTTGAGTGGGAAGGGGAGGAAGGGGAGAAAGGGTTGGAGACTGTACGTAGTTTAGAGGTGCACGTGAAGGAGGTTGGATGGAGTGTTAGAGATGATGAGGGAAAAGTTTCTTGGAGGAAGAAAGGTGTGACTGTTCTTTGGTTTTATTGTGGTAGAATACTATAACAACATTTTCGATGGAAACTTTAATGTATTACATATCAAAGTACTCTTGTTGCTGATGAGTTTCAAATTTTAAGTGTTGGTAATTATATGAAATGATTTCATGATTACAAATACCCGATTTCCAATCGACCCAGATATCAACGGCTTTACACAAAGCACCAAAACAAAATCATCTTAAAAAAGCATCGATGTCAGTCCCTACTATTGTTATCGTTGGGGATCGTTCGCTGGAAACTCTGTCGCTGAAGGACTTGACAAGACCTCAAGACGAAGGTTAGTACATACCCGAAAATCCATTTAGCCAGCCCATTCCACGCCAATCCCTTTTAAATTCTTGTATCAGGCAAACATCATTTTGATCGAAGAACGAGAAGGCTTTACTTCCAAATCGCAGGTCTTCGTGCCGCAGTTGAACCAAACTACGCCCAACACACTTGGATTCCATACTCCAATCTCTTCCAACACAATAATAACTCTAAAGTGATTCAAGCTCGTGCGGAATCGGTTACTGACAAGGAGGTCAAGCTGTCAAACGGGCAAACCATTGCTTTTGATTATATCGTCATTGCGACTGGACTTTCGCAGTCGGCTCCTGGAGGAACTTCTTTTGTTTCTAAGGATGAGTATGTCAAGGAGATGGAAAAGGTGCAGAAAGCTGTTGAAAAAGCTGAATCGGTCGTAATTGTTGGTGGAGGAGGTAAAGGCGAAATTCCTTAGTCTACAATTAATTTCGATGCTAATACCTTACGTACAGTCGTCGGTGTTGAGCTTGCTGGTGAAATCGCAACTGACTTCCCATCCAAGAAGGTCACCATTATCCACTCTGCCTCAGTCCTCATGGACAAGCTCTACCCAACCGCATCCACCACAAAAGAAATCAACTCCCAACTCTCCGCCCTCGGAGTCCAAGTCCTCCTCAACACCCGCGCAACACCCCTCCCAGGCGCCAAAACCCTCCTCCCAGACGGAAAACCATACCACCTCGGCCACCACAAAATCACCACAACAACCAACGAAACAATCCAAAGCGACATCCAATTCCTATGCACAGGATCCGCCCATCCAAACACATCCTTCCTCACAAAACCCCTTCCAGACTCCCTCGACACACACGGCTTCGTCTCCGTGAAACCCACGGGCCAGTTCAAGGCCCACCCACACATGTACGCTCTCGGCGATGTATCAACCCTCGACGACTTGAAACTCGCGTACCTCGCGTTTTCGAACCAGGCGCCGGTAATCGTTGCGAATATCACGGATGCGGTTGCGGGAAACCCGCGACGGCTGTGTACAAGAAGGCTGTGCCTGGTGGGTTCTTTGTTGCGACGATTGGGCGGTTCGGGGGGGTCTTGCAGACCCCGATTGGGACGTTTGGGAAGTGGGCGGCGAGAATGGTTAAATCGAATGGATTGTTTTTGGATAAGTATTGGAAGGAGATGAGGCAGCCGTATGTGTACAAGACTCCTGAGCATTTGTTGGTGAATCAGAGGGAGAGTGGGAGTGGTGGGGTTGTTGGGTGGGGGATTGTTGCGACTGTTTTGGCGGCGGCGGCGGCTGTTGGGTTGTATGTCAAGAATCAGGAGAATTGATTGATATTTGCATGATATATGAATGCATAAATAAATTCCTGGCAGTATAAACGTAAGCATTTTTTTAATGATTTCAAACCATTTACAGGATTTCCAATCACTCATCATTTCCCAGACCACAAATCCATCAAGTTAAAAGCACAGTACAAATATGCCAGTACCTACTATTGTGATAATTGGAGGCTCCTTTGCCGGCAAGGGTGTTGCTGAAGGCCTTGATAAGAGCCTGAGAACCAAGGTACCATCTTCCTTCTTTGCAATCCCCTCGACTCATCTTCATCTACCATAGGCAAACATTATCTTAATCGAGGAGCGCGAAGCATTTTACTATCAAGTAGGAGGACTTCGTGCGGCGGTTGAACCAAACTACGCCCAACACACCTGGATTCCTTACTCCAGCCTATTCCAACACAACAGGAACTCCAGAGTGATTCAAGCTCGTGCTGAAACAATGACTGAGAAAGAAGTCAAGCTGTGAAATGGGGAAACGATTGTCTTTGATTACCTGGTAATTGCGACGGGCGTTTCTCAGCCTGCACCTGGAGGAACATCATTTATTTCAAAGGATGATTATGTGAATGAGATGGAAAGAATTCAGAGGGCTGTTGAAAAGTCTGAATCAGTTGTTATCGTTGGTGGTGGAGGTAACGTTTGACTCGCTGAACAATTGACGTTGTTTTTCGATACTAATATCTTGCATTAATTAGTTGTGGGCATCGAGCTTGCCGGTGAAATTGCGACAGACTTCCTGGCAAGAAAGTCACAATAATCCATTCCGCCTCAGTTCTTATGGACAAGATTGCTCCCAGTGTCGCAACTACGAAAGAAGTAAACTCACAACTCTCCTCCCTCGGGGTTGAAGTTCTGTTGAATACCCGAGCTGCACTTCTTCCCGGAGCACAACACTTCTCCCAGATGGAAAACCATACAACCTCAGCCCTCACAAAATCGCCACAACATCTGGTCAAATAATTCAAAGTGACGTACAGTTCATTTGCACGGGATCCATCCGTCCAAACACGACATTCCTTGCTAAATCCCTCCCCGAAACTCTCGATCCCCGCGGCTTCATTTTGGTAGAACCAACTGGCCAACTCAAAGATTTCCCACACATGTACGCTGTTGGAGACGTATCAACGTTGGACGACGCGAAACTGGCATACCTCGCAACACGTTTCCAGTCGCCCGTCATTTGTACGAACATCATCAACGCAATCGCTGGCAAACCTGCTTCTGCGCTATATACGAAATCAACGCCTGGCGGTCTATTCATTGTAACCATTGGACGTTTCGGCGGAGTTGTGCAAACCCCGATTGGGACATTTGGAAAGTGGGCTGCAAGGCTGTCCAAGTCGGAGAGGATGTTCTTAGGCACGAATTGGAACGAAATGCATCAGAAGTTTCTGTACAAGACCCCCGAGCATTTACGTGTGGATAAAAAGGAAAGTGGGATAGAATGCGTTGCATGGTGGATGATAGCAACCGTATTAGCAGTGTTGGCGGCGGTTGGAATCTACGTATGAGTAATAAACGCCACATGTGTTGTTGGGTTCATTTTGTTCGTCTTGAAGTTTATCCGGTCACGTGAATGTGGTGATCATTGTTCAACAGAAACCTGACATGGACGCCATTTTCGATGCCCTCGGCGTACCTGCTTTGAAGAACCATGCCTTAGTTGTTCTGATATCTGCAGCTGTCTGGCATCTCATCTATCTTGCTGCTCGATGGGCGTCCAGCAATTGGATTCATCAGTATAGAACTTGGGACAAGGTTTGATTTCTAATGTAGGCGAGGTGAAGCTAACGAAAAGCACTTTCAGATGCGACAGATGGATTGGGGGTAAGCTTATTCGTTGGTTGGGAATGGTTGTCCCTGACAGAACCTGTGTTCACTGCAGTATCCGTTTCGCATCTTTCGTGAATGCGATTATCGTGTGTGCAATGGCTGTACCAATCTTATTCGATCCAGCAATGTATAATGATAAGTTGTTTGGGTACACTCAATACGCTGGAGATGTCAATGCAGTGATCCTTGGTAGGCTCTCAGCTTCAGCATAACAGCGACAATATCCAACTCACACGAATCTTAATCAAGGTTTCTTTCTCTGGGACATTTACGTCTGCTTCACTATGGGAGATCCTGGATTCATTGTTCATGGAGTCTCAGCTTTCACAGTATACTTGATCACATTCAGGCCTTTCATTCAGTATTATGGATCTGTATTTATCATGTATGAGCTGTCGACTCCGTTCTTGAATATCCACTGGGTTTGCGATAAACTGGGCATGACTGGAGGCACACTGCAACTCGTCAATGGAATCATTCTCTTGATTGTGTTTTTCCTGGCGAGAATTGTGTTTGGACTGTATTCCAGCTTCTGGCTTTTTGGTAAGTCGGAAGCTCAGTATGACGAAGACTTAAGTTCTGATATTCTTCGTTCTAGTTGAAATGTACCACCAGTATGAAAAGATTCCTCTCTATCTCGTGATTATGATTTCAGTTATCAATGCGATTCTCAACTCTCTCAATATCTTCTGGTTCTACAAGATGATTGATAGTGTGAGACGGCGATTCCAGCCAGGAGGTCGTTACGAGAAGACGGAAAGTGGGAGCAGTGGTATTGCGTCTCGACCTGTAACGCACTTACAGAAGGGAGAACCAAAGGATGAGTAGAGATGGGGCTGACGGTCGAATGGACATTCTATTATTTGTTATAATCATTCATTGATTTTTATTTGGTTCATTTGGGGTAATATTCAGTAAACGGAAGTTTGGTTCTCGTTTAATCTTCCTCTATGAGAACTGGTGGATCAACGCTCGTATAGATAACATATGGATTTCCGAATCTCCAACCCCAGTCCAGTAATCGCATTGGTTTTTCATGGCGTGGATAGTGATGGACTTGAACGCGTCCATCAGGTTTTGTGTAGTAAGGAACTTCATACGGATTATCTGATCCATCAACATTTCCACGGGTACCATGTGGCCAGAACTTGACACGAATTTCCCCTTCGTCCTCTATTGCAGTTGGTTAATACCGAGTTATTTCATCGAACGGGGCGCAAAATTACCTTCATCATAAAGGTCTTCGTATATCCAGTCATAGAGACATAGTTCCACCTTTGACAAATCATGTCTTGTGGAATCAAGCTCAGCTGCAATGAACGAAGCCTACAATGCTGATCAATATGCATCAACATCGGTAATATAAGCCAACCTGCCACTTTCCACAGCGAATCGGTTTATAAATGCGAACGCCACGAAGTCCAACCGGTGTCGTTTTCACGACGAGATCGTTCAACTTCTGTTCACTGAATTCTGCCAGCTTTGCGATCTTCACCACGCGCCGTCTCAACACATCCAACTTCTGTTCACGAGTAAGTTTCTCAAGGATTCCAGAGTAATCGACGAAAGGATGAAGTGCATGTTCTTGGTGCTTTTTGTCAGCCCACCGCCACTTGCTTTCAAATCAGCCGTCGTTAGATTCATATCAAGTGAGTCCACGGGTTACAGTACCATAGTTCCTTCCAAAGCAGTTCCTGGGATGCGAGCGTGTTCATTCTCACGTTGGTTCGCCCAACTTTGGCCAGACTGACAGCATCGAGCAGTCCAAGTATTTTGGTGACAATTTCAGGGGGCTGTTGGGTCAAGTGATCGTGTCCATCGCTTTGCATGTAAAGCAGGGGCTTTGTCGACTTCTTGGAAGCACGCTTTCGAGAGTTGCTCATGGATTTCAAATGTGATTGGAAGCTGAGGAACAATCAAACAGAATAAATAATGTGCAAAAATCCGAATCTAATCCTTTTTGATTGTAGGATAGTGATTGATTTGTTTCTGGGTTTCTTTCCATGAAGAGTCACTTTGGTTCTTGGCAAGCCAGTAGGTAATTACATTTTGGACGAGTACACTTCGTGTAAACATTTGGGCATTATATTCTATATTTCTTCCATCCGATTTGTAATAATTTGATCGCAACAAATGATTGACTTAATGGATTCCATCTGGGGAAACGGCGCTCCACGGGCAAAGCAGCGATGGGAGACAGTGTTTGGCGCCGCCATTGGATGGCAGGTGTTATATCTAGTAGGCCGGTTATCGGCCAGAAAGTGGTTGAAGCTCACAGAGAAGCCGCAGGATAAAGTGAGTGTTGTTTCTGAGAAGACCAACCGAACGTTTAAGGATTCATTTAGATTACAGAAAGAGACTGGGGGTACGTCATAAGCAATAGTACATCCACTTTTGACGCTCATATGATATTCTAGCTCCAAGATTGTAAGCATCTGTCATGCTTGCTTAGCAGTCAGTATGGCTACATCTCTCATTGGAAAACTCCCAAAAAATAATACTGCAGAAATTGATTGGACTAGTAAAGCAGTAGACGTTCTTTCTATCACTATGGGTACGTGCTTCCATCAAGTTCGATGTATTTCGAGGGCGACAATCTCTGACGCGAATAGAACCAAACAGGCTACTACCTGTGGGAGACATATAACTCTTTTCAGCTCGGTGACTCTCTTTTGATTCTTAGATCTGTTGCTGGATTTCTTGTTTTTGTGGTTGGAAGTGCCCCATTTGCAATTCAAAGCGCACTGGCCTTCCTTATTCAGGAGCTCACAACACCGTTTCTCGTTTTTCATTGGTTATGTAATCAGATGGAGATGAAGGAGAGTGGAATCCAACTTATAAATGCGTTCTTGTTGGTGTTAGTATTCTTCAGAGTTCGGATCGTGTTCGGGATTTCTTCGAGTTACGAGTTCTTTGGTAATTATAGCCTAATCCTAAAATAAGCTTCGTATTTTTAATGCAGAATGCAGGAGAAGCCTCCAAATATGATGGACCAATGCCTGTATTGTTTTCCCTAGTTCACCTTGCTTCAACTATCCTAAACCTTGTATGGTTCTTCAAGTTGCTTCGAAGCTTGAAACGAAGAATGGAAAGAGGCTGTCGACAAAGATTTTGGAAGCACGAACCAAGACAGGACTACGTATTAAAGAGCGCAGAGTTATAGACACTCAACATATCAATCATACGCTTCATTCGATAAATATATGAAAGTTTTGCATGAATTTGATAAGAGCCATTTACAGAGTTTTGAAGATTCTTTAACCAACAGATTAGCGAGGTAATACATTGACAAACAAGCATCACATACCTGTCACCAGCATCACCGCATCCTGGAACAATGTATCCTGCCTCTGTCATTTGGTCGTCAATGACTCCGACGTGAATCTCAACGTCAGGATGGGCGTCGCTCAGAACCTTGATTCCATACGTTGACCCAATCAACGCAACAAACTTGATTTTCTTGAGCCCCCATTCCTACATAATCCGATTTAATTTATGAACACCTTAACAACTACCGAATCATACCTTCAGAAGATTAATTGCGGCAACGGCTGTTCCACCGGTTGCACACATTGGGTCCACAACAAAACCGAGATCTACTGAGCACTGAGCTGGCAATTTGTTGTAGTATTCGACCGGAAGGAGGGTGCTCTGAAAAAAATACCAATCAATGAGATTCAAAAGCAGTTGATTGAAAGAAACGTACGTGTTCGCGATATAAACCGAGGTGGTGGACGCGAGCAGATGGAATGAGTTGCAAGAATGCTGACGAATACAATGTCAACGAAAGATACGATAACTCGATGGACTTACAGTCGACCATTCCCAAACCGGCACGCATAATTGGGAAGATACCAATCTTGTCCTTGAGCTTAACGCCTGTGAATGGGGCCACAGGAGACTCGAGCTGTTATATCGCACAGTCAGGTTCCACACGCAAGCCCTTCTTTCCAGATAAATTGCACCTGTTTTGTCTCCACCAAATCAAGGTTGGCTGTTGCGTGGTATCCAATCATGAGCCCCAATTCGTTGACCAGTTCGCGGAACTGCTTTGGCTTTACTCGAGCATCTCTGAGAAGCGAAATCTTGTGGGCGATTAAAGGATCTTAATATTGTTAGGAAAGAGAGTTAGCTTCCGTCTTAAGAAAGGGGTCAAGGTGGGAGGCAACTGCTGCGGGTGGCTGGATTGAATCACCAAAATCCAGAGGCAGATGCATTCAGATATTGGCATTCAAACAAAGGTATGTCAAAGGGTGAAAGAGGTAATATCGTACGTTGTGGGACTTGGGCGGGAGCCATACTGGTTTCGTTGATTGTTTTTTGAACTGTTTTTTGAGTGAAGGTGGGAAAAACGAAGACAAAGATCCAATCTCAGACACTAGTTCGATGGTTGGTGTCTTTCAATCTATTTATGTTAATTACGCGTTTAATTTCCAAAAGAGTCTCCAAGAATCCTCGCTCCGTCCCTTCCATTGTATTTTGCCTCCAATCTCAAACCCAAGAAATCCCAAATAGCAGAATGGCTCAGTGATGGTCCTTTTTCCATCCACCAAATCGATTGAAGTCACTTCCATTCCCAATATCTCCGTATGATTCGAGACTTCGGCGCTGAATAATGGATTCCGCACTCCAGTAAATGAAACTTCCTCCATCTCAGCTAACATGGCATGCTGAGCTTTTAATACTACTGCAACGTTCCCGTCGTTGCTTTCGAGAGGAGAAGCTTCAAGTAGTGCTCGCATGCCTCGCCTCAATTCCATGGTATTACAGTCACCAAACCGCGTGATTGGCAACCATGTCGGATCTAGCTTACACGATACGAACCAAAAAACAATAAAAGCTTCGTGTCCATCATAGCTTTGGTATTCTGAATCATCAAAAGGCAACTTTTGTTCCGCACCTCGTTGAGAAAATTGGTACGCGAACATATAGAGTGCATAAATACGCCATGCAGCTTCGAGGCACTGATTGATTGCGTTTGTGATGACTTTTTGCTCGTCTAAACTGAGGTACATTGGCCGACATGATGGAAGGGCAGCAAGCGACATGATCGGCCTGAAAACGACAGAGATTGTTGCTTGGTATTGTAGATTTAGGTTGAACAATAGCGCTCTGGCTGAAATAATTTGAGAAATAAAGAGTTCGGATTCGGATGGTGAGATCCCCAAAGGATCCTCAAAGGACAGGATATAGTCAGGAGGACATACTGAATGAAATAAGAGTAGATGATCTCGAAGCGATGACTCCAAATCCAATGATAGAATTTCTTGTGTTGATTTGGGAGGAACACTCAGTTTTTGTTTGACAGAATAGATCATCATTCGCAACGGCCAGGTATACATTAATGAGTCAAACGGCAAAAAGACTGGTCCGTCGGCAAGTACTTGGCTCGCGGGCTTCAATTGGACTTTCTTGAATCGGTTAAATTCTGGAACATCACCTCCTGGCGATGAAGCAGCATGATGACTGAGATTTCCAAAACAGTTCCAGAATACTCTTCGCCGTTCTTCTTTTTGCCTCGGAGTTAAATGGGATAGCCAAGGCGAATCGTCAGGATCAGTGTCCATCCCAAGTTCAAACGCCATTTCCACGGCCATATCCAAAAACTGTTTACCAATAGATGGCTGAAACCGAACTGCTCAAAATAAGTTGTTATTAAATGATTGGAAATATGTTTTTACGCACAATATGCAGTTTGGTAAATCATGGTAAAGGCATACACCATATCCACCGACGACGTCCAGTCCGAACGAATTAACGCTTTACGAGCGCGATTATAATACAGAATTCCTTCTTCTGTTGCAGCATTCTTTGTTTTTATGAGAGCCCAGCAACACATAATGTATCTGTTGAATTTATGAGAAATGGAAACGAAATTCACATGAAACGCACCTTAATACTGCTGGTTTTTGAAAGAATTCTGATAAAAATGAAGTGGCATCAATCACACGGGATAAGGGCGGCGAAGTTCCATTTCGTGTCAAGTAATTTGAACAAATCAACCAGTCGTCCAATGTTGGCATCAAATCAGGATCCTCAATATCGAACGGTTCTTTTGCATGTTCTTGGACGGATTGTTCCATTGCTTGAAGGAACAAATGCATCGCCCATGTGTGTGTTGATAAATTTGGAGAAGCCAAGTTTGAACCAATACTTCCCCAGCTTTGTTGATCAGACCATGTAAATCCTTCGAATGTATTATCGCTATAGCTGGAAGCAGGAGTATTGCGAATGACAGGTTCAGGGTTTATGTTGGCTTGGTCCTGGGGCAATTGTAAAACATAGCGACATTGATCTTCCCTTCCGAGTTTCAAGCATCTCTCACAAGCGCTTCCATCCGCTCCGAGTACACATAATCGATGGCTAATGAAGCACGGGGTACAGACTCGGTTGCGTGGAGCGTGAGGAGTAACATCCTCATCATACAGACATTCATGCCCTAATCGGATGCACCGCTCGCATGACTTTCGATCTGCAATAAATGCGCACTTTCGGCGACCGGCTACGCAGCGACGGCATGATGTCTTGGTCTGGGTCATTCAAAAAATACTGGTTTGGTTAAATCTCTTAGACACCCCTATTTGAGAACCCCCCTACTAAACAAGTTCAACAAGCCCTAAATCTCAGAGTGTATGTTTTGTCTATGTTTTGGCGTTGAGTGTATGTTTCAGACACTCTAATCAACACACCAAAGCCAAATTCACAAAAGCAAAAATTTGGAGATTTGCAAAAGAGTTTCTGTCTGTCTGTTAAATGTTTTGGATGTAAGCAAATCGGAGGTTTGGTGAGCGACTGGTGCGATTATATGAAGCAAACAGAAATCGGGAAAACGGTGACCTTGGACGTCTTCGTCTTTTATTTTCTTTTTTTTATGATTGATATCTTTCAATGTACGTATTCATGCAAATTACGCGTTTAATTTCCAAAAGAGCCGCCAAGAATCCTCGCTGCATCCTTTCCATTGTATTTTGCCTCCAATCTCAAACCCAAGAAATCCCAAATAGCAGAACGGCTCCAAAACACTCCCTTTTCCATCTCGCACATCAAGTGAGGTTACTTCCATTCCTAAAATCTCAGCGTGATTTGAAACTTCAGCATTAAACAATGGATTCCGTACTCCACTTCGCGCAACTTCCTCCATCTCTCCTAACATGGCATGCTGTGCTTTCAAAACTGCCGCAACATTTCCGCCGTTGCTTTCGAGAGGAGAAGCGTCCAGCAGTGTTCTTAAACCTTGCCTCAATTCGAACGAGTTACAGTCACCAAACCGAATAAGAGGCAACCAAGTTGGATCCAGTTTACAAGAAACAAACCAGAAAACAACAAAGGCTTCATGTCCATCATAACTTTGATATTCTGAATCATCAAGCGGTAGTTTTTGTTCAACGCCTTGATGAGAAAAGTGAAATGCGAATTTGTATAGCGAATAAATGCGCCACGCTGCTTCGAGGCACTGATTGATTGCGTTTGTTATCACTTTTTGTTCTTGAAGGCTGAGGTACATTGGCCGACACGAAGGAAGGGCGGCGAGCGACATTAATGGTCTGAACACAACAGATATGGTTGCCTGATACTGAAGATTCAGGTTGAATAATAGTGCTCTTGCTGAAATAATTTGAGAAATAAATAGTTCCGATTCAGAGTGTGAGATTTCCAAGGGATCTTCAAATGACAGAATGTAACCGGGAGGACACACTGAATGAAATAAGAGTAGATGATCTCGAAGTGATGACTCCAAATCCAATGATAGAATTTCTTGTGTTGATTTGGGAGGAACACTCAGTTGTTGTTTGACAGAATAGATCATCATTCGCAGTGGCCAGGTATACATTAATGAGTCGAACGGCAAAAATACTAGTTCTAGGGTCTGGCTCGCAGGCTTTAATTTGACTTGCTTGAAACGCTTAAATTGTGGAACATCGCCTCCTGGTGCCGAGGCAGCATAATGACTGAGATTTCCAAAACAATTCCAAAAGACTCTTCGCCTTTCTTCTTTTTGTCGCGGAGTTAAGTGTGACAGCCAAGGGGACTCGTCAGGATCTACATCCATTCTTAGTTCAAAAGCCATTTCTACTGCCATATCCAAAAACTGTTTCCCAATGTTGGCTGGAAACGCACTATTGCAGTATTGCATTACGATCCTTATTTTTCATTCTCTGATAGTTACTTACTGCGAGCAGTTTGATAAATCATTGTAAATGCGAACACCATATCCACAGATGCAGTCCAATTTGATCGCATCAAGGCTTTACGAGCCCTATTATAATACGCAAGCCCTTCGTCTGTGGTATTCTTTGTTTTCATGAGAGCCCAACCGCACATGATAAATCTGCATGAATTAAAACATCAAACCAGATAATAAAAACATCATAACACAAACCGCAATACTACCGGCTTCTCAAAGAAATTATCCAAAAATGATTCTGCGTCGATCACCCGGGACCGAGGCGATGCAGTTCCGTTTTGCGTCAAGTACTTCGAACAAATCAACCAGTCATCCAACGATGGCATTAAGTCAGGATATTGTACATTCGAAGTTTGTTTCTCCATATCTTGCACTGATTGTTCCATGGCTTTAAGGTACATTTGCAACACCAATGGATGATCCAAATTTGATGAAGCCAAGTTGGACACAACACTTTCTGATCTCTTTGGATCAAGCCAGATAAAGGTTTCGGAAACATCGGTGTAATAACCCGAAACAGGTGTATCAGTATCCCATCTGGGCCAGGGACTTCACCTGGTTGGTTTGCAAATACCGATCTACATTCCTCCTCTCTCCCAAGTTTTACGCATCTTTGCAAGAAGTCCCGCCCATTACGGGTATGCATAATCGATGGCTAATGAAGCACGGGGTACAGGCCCGGCTTCGTGGGGTATTCGGGGTAACACCTCATCATACAGACATTCGTGCCCATTTCGGACACACCGCTCGCATGACTTTCGATCTGGAATAAATGTGCACTTCCGGTGGCCGGCTACGCAGCGACGGCATGATGTCTTTGTCTGCGTCATTTAACGCCCTTGAAGATAAGTTTTTTCAATCGTCACTTCTTGAATCATAGAATTATACGTAAATCCAAAATATTACTATGATGATAT
Source organism: Rhizoclosmatium globosum (assembly GCA_002104985.1). NCBI lineage: Eukaryota > Fungi > Chytridiomycota > Chytridiomycetes > Chytridiales > Chytriomycetaceae > Rhizoclosmatium > Rhizoclosmatium globosum. The sequence continues at coordinate 93,105 of MCGO01000001.1, read as the reverse complement.
TAATGATCGTGCTCCCTCGTGCTCCGGAAGAATTCAGCATTGCTTTTCTTGACCCAAAACTTGGAAACAGAGATGGAAGCACTTTGGGGGGCACTGGGCGTCCCACTCATGAAGGACCACTGGAAGCTTATGGTACTCTCTGCAATCTGTTGGCAGCTGCTATACATTGGTAGTCGATGGCTTTCAGGCTTGTTTCTGCCTCAGTACAAATCCTGGCCAAAGGTACGGCTTCTTTAGACAGCTTTCCTCTGAGGCAGTTACTAACATAAAAGAACTTGGCGATTATAGAAGACACAGAGAGACTGGGGGTGAGTCTGTTAATCGTCTCCTATAATACCGAATGCTAACGCAGAACATGATTGCAGACAAAGGATCACAAGTATGACCAATGCGATCCTTCTTCCATACCTCGCATATCCGCTATTCTATGATCCTGTTCTTAATGCTGACAAGTTATTTGGATACACTGTGCAAGCTGGAAAGTTATTGCTGTAATCTTAGGTGCCAACTCTGTTCTGGTGACGCAAACTCAACAACATCTTAGGTATTTTATATGGGACATTTACGTATCGATCGAATCACAAGACCCGCTTTCATTATCATGGAATCTTTGCATTCTTGGTATTCTTCATGGGATTCCAACCTTTCCTATTCTATTATGGGCCGTATTCATAATGTACGAACTCTCGACGCCATTTTTGAACATTCATGGATGTGCGACAAGCTGGGATGGACAGGTGGATGGCTGCAAATGGTGAATGGAGTGTTTTTGCTTTCTGTATTCTTTGGAGTCAGGATATGCTGGGGAAACTGGTGTAGCATTGAGTTGTTCAGTAGCGTTGTACTTTCGTGATTGAGAACTTGGTAAACAATTAACTGGAATCATTACAGCATTCCTTTACGCGAATAGAGACAGGCTCCCATTGCACCATCCCTTCTATTGCTGGTCTTGAATGTCTCATTGAATAGTCTCAACCTCTTTTGGTTTTGGAAAATGATTGATAGCGTCCGACGACGCTTCATTCCAACCACAGAAAAGGCGACAGGGGAAAAGAGAAAGGAAGACTGAGATATGCTCGAGTATTCTCATATTTATGACATTATATCTGCGGCAAACAACTGTGATTCAATAAACCGTTGTGGCATAAGTACTATTTCTCAAATATATTCGCATTACAGGAATTCCGTGACCTTGAGTGTTGATAAGCATCCATGAGTTAACAATTTTCAGTCACGAAACAACCCGATGAGTGGAGAGCTGGTTTGCACACCCACCCGACCCCCACCAGTCACCAATGCTAACACTGATACCCAATACCCAATACCGGCAACCAGGCCGACCACACCGTCAAATTCCTCTCGTCGACAGTTGGGCGCGACCGCATCAACCGCTTCGTGCAATACTTTGGGCGGTTCGTCCTGTTCCACGCGCAGAAGAACGCCGACCAGAAGCACTTTGCCGCACAGATCGCGGGCCTCGTCGCCGTCGTTGGCGCCACGCGAAAGGTGATGCGCACGGGTCGTCAACTCGAGTTTCTGCGCGGAATCCAAAAGAGCCTCGCGCTCAAGGACAGCGTTGTTAAGGTTACCACCATCATGAAGAGCTTGTTTATGGCGGCGTGGCTGAGCTTTGATACGTGCCAGTGGGTGGGTTTGACGGGTGGTGGAGTGTGGGTACTAGGCGGCTTTCGCTAACGATATCCTTCAAAGCTTCACACCGCGGGAGTCTATAAATTCGAGAATATCAAGGATATTGGTACAAAGGCATTCAAGTGCTGGCTCTTTGCTCTCCTCTTCTCATTCACTGGAGATATTTACAAACTCCAAATGAATGCTAAAAAGCTTGCCATTGAAAACAAGGTTGCAAGCTCTGGAAAGGGAGACGAAAGTGCGGTGGCGAAAAAGAATATCAAGGCATTGAAGGTGGAACGTGGAAAACTATGGATCACAACTGTTCAGGACGGTGTCGACATTCTCCTGCCTGCCTCTGGATTGGAATATATCGGGTTGGATGGCGGATGGGTCGGTTTGGCGGGAGCATTCACTTCTCTTCTGGGTGGATGTAAGTTGATTCCTCATTTCAGTTATCCCTCTAACTTTGTTGATCAAAGACTCTCACTGGAACTCCATTTAATCGCATTAAATCCACTGAAATACAAATACATATGTGTTCTTCATTCGATAATGTTTTATCACATACGTAAGAGCCAACAGTACCTCAAGCCTTCACCAACAACTCCCCAACAGCCTTGATTTCATTCCAAATCTTGAGCAAGTTTGGCTCAATAGGCTCAACAAATGCGGTTGCTTCCAACGTGTATTTGAGTTTGTTGATTTCTTTGTGGAACTGGATCACAACATCAATATTTGCAACGAGCTAAGAAAAGGAAACTTACAGATCTTCCAAACTCTCTCATTTGTCCAGCGACCCACCTCCATTCTGCACTCTGTCCAGGAATATGACCTGCCGCAAGAAGTTCCTTCAAATATGCCTGGAACTTTGTGAAAGCCAAAATGAAAGCAGCCTTCTGATCTCTCAAAGCTCCATCCAAAGATTCTTGCGAGACGTCGTCCTCCTCCATAGCATTCACGCCAACCTTCTCGCGCAATTGATTCACTTTGGAGTTGACCTTTGTCACCACGTTTTTGAGGATTTGCCAAACGTGCCATCTAACATTTCTCGATTTAAGTTTCTTGCCACGGATCGAAACCTGAAAAATCATACCTTGAGTACTGCCCGCGCAACACTTCCTCGCTCAAAACCCAGTGAATGATGCTGACGGGGTCAATGACACGGTAATTCATTAGCTTGTCCAAACAGATTTCGAGGTTTTGTGTGTTTGACGCCCAGAAAGTGGTAATGATTTGAACAGTGTGCAGTTTATCTTGTTCATTTGTGTTGAACTGTTGCAGAGTCTTTACGTATCTGTGACGTCCGGTAATTAGTACACGGAAGGGTTTCTGTGAAGCTCTTACCGTTCGACAACATTGAGGAAGTGTGAGAAGGACTTTGTACCCAGGAACAAGACGTTCTGAACAAACACGTCGCGAACGATGGCGTCTTGGTTCCATGCAGAGCCAGGACGAGAGTAATCGTCAGTCGCCATGGCATTGCTTTGGAGCTGGACGCGGTGTCTGTAGACTTCTTCAAGAATTGAAACTATGCTTTCGTGGTCACCCTTTGAAACCATGGCACGGTTCAGACGTGTGAGGAGGGCATCATATTCCTCGTCTGTTACTTTTTCATTAAAAACTGATGAAATCCAAGAAATCAAACATCCTTACCACCAGAACTGTATCCAGTAGCATATTTAAAGTTGAATGTAGGTGCGCTGGTTGGGAACACAGTTCCATGTGTCAAAAAGACTTCTGGCACAGTACCAACGATTCTGTCGTAGTAAGACAACCGAATCTCTTGATCCAAAGTTTCTTTTGTAAATGCAAACTTAGCACTCGTCTCATCTTCCAAAGCGTGAGCCCTATATCCCTTGTCAAAAAACAAACAACCCATGAAAATCTAAAGAAAAAAACGTACCAATCCGCCCATTTCCACGTATAATTAAAATTGCTCAAATGGTGCGAAAACCATTCCGCCAACCTCCCTACACACTCCACATCCATCCCTCCACCAACTCCACCCACTGAATCCATCCGTGAAAACAGAATCCTCAACGCACGGCCCATCGCACTTGGAACCTTCCCTGGCGCACCTTTACACAAATCAAACAAAAGCGTCGCGTAATACACACGCGGCTCAACAGACCCCGGAAGCTTAATCAACTCTCGAATCAAGTTCTCCACAACAGCCTGATAAAAGTTGTATTCCGTCTCTTTATGGAACTTGTCCGCGTTTAGGAGGAAGAGGGAGCATTCAATGTGGTTGTGGGAGAGGAGGTGGAGCGTGTCGACAATGAGGTCGTCGAGGATGTATCGCTCGATTTGGGATGTGGATGGGAGTTCGGCGAGGATACGCTCGGGGGTGTTTACGGAGTCGTCAAAGACCCAGAAAAGGGGCTCTTGTTCGGGGATTTCGGTCAAGTGGAAGTTTGTGGGCATTGAAAAGTCACGGAGGGGGTGCTTTGTGCCCGGGAGAGTTCTTCAAAGAGAGTATTTTCGGGACGCATTAGGAGGGATTCGTCCCATGCGTTTGCCTGAAGGTTTTGGATTTGGGTCCAGAGGTGTTCAAGTCGCTGTTGTGGGAAGTTAGAATTGGTGAGAGAGGTTTCTTGTGGATATTACATCGACTTGGACGTATGGTTCGTTGTCTGGACAATCGCGATAGACTTTCAAGGCGTCGAATACTTGGCCAAGGGATCCAGAGAGGAGAGAATCATGGCGTTTTGTAATATAAGACTCAATGGTGGACATGACAGCTTGAAGGCCTTCTGGATCAGTTTGGGAGAGGTGGAATGAAGCCTGGCTTTGCGTGTCAGTTCAAGTGGGAATTAGAAGGTGAATAACCCACCCAAGGCAATGCACCCAAAACAACTGAAACAATTGCATCAATAAGCTGTGGTTTCACTCCGTGCGATTCAATCACAATGAGAAGGTTTGCCACCAGGTCAAGGTAAGAAGGACCCGTGATGACTCCCGCATTCACAAGTTCACCAAAGTATCGCAGCTAAATAATTATGTTAAATTCAGACTGAGATTGAAAGGACGTGGTAACACACCAAGAGTTTCATTGAAACAAAGTCTCCTTCTCTGACGGCATCTTCCAGGGCTCTGCTGGTTTCTTCCACAATAAGGCCAACAAGAGGAGCATCACGCAGGTTCAGAAGACCAGTGAGACAGCCGTAGATTGTGGTCTTCATTGGGATTTCAGTGATGCTTTCGATTGAAACAGTGTATTAGGCTAGAGAAACTCTGTCAATGAAAGGTAAATTAAGTACCATTGAATGAGAGTCGAAAGGAGCGTTGGCTTCAACTGATGAAGGTCTTTGAGCACTACTACAACAATGTCGTCCATTGCCCGCTTGATTTCACCAGCCTAACAGCACATTAAGCTACTAAAATGGTATGAATTAATAACTTACATTTCCAACGTCAATCAGAAGGTGCACAAGTCGTTGGTCTGCCATTTCTACTCGGTTTTGTTTGGTCGACAACAAAAGAAAAGAGAACTGTAAAATCAATTAAATTCCATTCATTATTATGGAGCTCCATCCTTATGAAACACAAAGTTATACACGTCCCTCTCTAGATTCCATCCAATAGCCTCCAACGCCCTCTCAACCTCATCTGCATTTGCACCTTCATACCAATTCGGAATCATCACCCACCGCAACTTCCGACATGCAGACAATACACCAATCAAATCCCGTACGAACTCAACCGAAAAACTCCTCGCAACAACAAGACTGAGCCTTTCCAGGTCCTCACATTCCTTCAACACATTCACAGGGAAATCGTCCACCTTGAACAGCTTAAAACTCGTAAATCCATTGATTTTAGGAAGTACAGGAATAAGCGTAGGTGCAAGACGGCCGAAACAACGGAACCGTTCCACACGAGCAAACTGTGTCAGTGCCCGTGCGAGATGTGGAAGCAAACTTGGATCGTGCTCGGTGATTGTGAATCGAGTAATATGCACGTTTTCGAATATGGATAGCTTCTCGAGGAGAGATATTGTTTGTTGTGTTGTGAGGGGAGGTGTTGGGCCTGTGGAAATGAGGGAGAGGGAAAGGGAGACTCGTCGTGGCGCTAATGGGATAATGTTGCTCAAGTATTCAGGCGTAGTAGGCTTGATGTGAGCAGATCCACCGTATCGATTGAGGTACACGATGAGACTCTTGACAGCATCGATATGTTCGACGGGTATCTCAATTGGCTGTGGAATAAACTCCTCCGCTTCTTCTTCGTCGTCGTCTTCTTGACCAGCTATGAGTGGTGGTGGTTTTGACATTGGGAAGTTGAAAGCTGGCCATATCTCATCGATGGGAACTCCAAACGCTCTGCCAACTTTAAATATTGTTTCTGAAAGTGGAAGTAGGTGTCTGATTGTGTGGCAGAATGGCAGGATCGACTCAGTGTCCAAGTAGCTCACAATCAGATCAATAACTTCGGCCGGGAAACACGATAAACTGAAAGATATTGACCTTCGTAGTTGTATAGAACTATGCACTGTGCTTGATTCGGGGTACTTGTGGCTTAAACCGTCGTTGCGGCTTCTTGATATCATCTGATTCATCTCAGCCATGTTCCTTTTTCACCTGGTCTTTTTGGATCGTACGATAACAACTTGGAAAATTTTTTTGGGCTCCCCAATTGTGAATCAGCCATTCGACGAGCCGCGCGAGAGTGCAATAGATATCTTGACAATTCTCTCCCAACATCACACAAAACACAACAAAAAGCACCTCCAAAATGGTAAGAGTAGCGAGGTGTCAGAGCTATTTCTTCTACACTTCTAACTATCTGAATTAAATAGTCACAAGGAGGAGTCAACAAGAGGAAGAGAGTTGGACTTCCAGATGAGGCACGGATGCTGATCGAAAGCCACATACGGGCGTTCGGGTTAACGGCCAATGCAAGCCACACAAAGCACTACACGAAGCTCGCGAATTATTTCGGATTGAATATCGAGGAAGTTCGAGTAAGTCGTTGGTTGTCAAACAAACTTGACAGCTACTGTCATACTAACACTTGAACCATCAGACATTTATTCGAGGATTCATAAAGCAAATAGAAGGCGAAGGCGATGAGAATGTATCGGATGATCTCCCTGTGGAGCTTGGGTCAGTTCCCACTAATGTAACTCCAAACTCATCCAGTCACGGTATCTCAGAGATTGCTTAAACGTCACTAATTTGGCATTATTGCAGAATCGTCTTCGTCTCAAACGCAAGAGCTTCAATCAGTTTTGGCGAACCTCCAAGAACAACTTCGTGCCATTCAAGAGGCACACCAATCCGCCCATCCTGCACCAAATGTAGCTGTACCGGCTGTACCGCAGGGGCTACAAACTGTGCAGGCTTCTGTGGATCGCTTTATTTCCAAGCCCACGTTCAACCGCAAAAAGAAGGCAAAGTCTGCGTATGACCAGTACCAAAAGTATGGAGGAATCATTATAACAGGTAAGCATATTTTGCTTTCATCAGTTGTCAATGCTCATGTTGACATTAGGATTGAATAGGGAAGGAAAATCCCTCGATCCAAACTACAAATCTTTGAACTTTAGACAATGGGAGGATAAGTTCAAACGCGAAAATGATGGAAAATCTCTGTATCAATTGGCTGAAGCGAAGGAAACAGAAGAGTATGCCAGGTTATGGGAGAATTGGGAACGGGAGAGTGCATTGGAGAATGCGAACGGACCACGTTACAACGAGATTCCAAATCAAACTATTGCACGGGAAAGAAAAGAGCTTCATGCTTTGCTATCAAACGTACTTCACAAGCTTCGTGAGTTGTAATTTCTGTCATCCATCGTCGCTAACTTTTCAACTTAAGTCGCATATGGTGACGAATTGCAAGGATGTCTATACAATGTAAACACGAACTTGTCTAAGGATGTCAGCACTGGGGAATTTGGGCGCAAGGTCAGCGACTATCTATCACGCCGGGATGAAACCCACCCTCCCGTATTGTTCCTTATCGAAGTACACCGGAAAAGTCGAACTGCATTTCCTGGATTGCCGTCTATAACAGCGGAAGCTTCGAAGCAAAATAAGCATCTGCGGCTTCGTTCACAAATGGAACTCCTCAAGTTCATTCGCCAAGAGTTCGCAAGACTGAAGAAGCCTGAACCTACCAAAGTACAAGTCAAGAAGCTACTTAGTGTGAAAGGAATTGACAGAGTAAGACTGGTACAATTCCCATTGACAGCGAACCGATGGCAATGTCGTTCAAATGCGGTGAGAATATTCTACCAAAGTAAACCGAAAACTGAATGATACATATTAGGAGTGCGAGGCTGTGTTGTCTGGATTGACGGCAAACAGAATCAAGCTTGAGTTAGTGGCTGACGGAATAGTTGATGAGGAAGAGGATGACGACGTTGAGGACGAACGTATCAATGATGTAGAGGAGGACGAAGTTGAGGACGAACATGTCGATGCTGAATTAGAAGAGGATGAAGATCTAGCCAACAGAGAGGAAGATTCTGAAGATGTCGAAGCGGGTTTGGGTGACAAGCTAAATGTAGGAGGCGATGACGAGGAAGAAGATTACACCATCAGAAGACTGAACCAAGCACAAAAAGCTGGCTACGTGACAGGTCTTGATAGACATTCGAGGGACACGGATGTTGAGGCTGAGCTTGACGAACTAATGGAAATTGTTCAAGAGGAGTCAGAGGTGAGAGCTGCATCAGAAGCCTGAAAATTGTTTGAATTGGTGGATTTATTTTTAATTACTTGTGAGATGGAGTTTCTTCTGCCATTAAAGAATTAATGCCATTTTGCCCGCTCAATCGCACTTGTACATACCCCAACTCCAACGTTGAAGGGCACCTTCGCAAAGTCCATAAAGTTCAAGATGAACGGCTGTTAGAAGCTCTGTCGCGCTATGGAGCTACAGAGACTCACTTACTTGATGACTTGAACCAAATATCTGACGTCAAAACCCAAGAAACTTCACCAGACGAAGAAGCAAAGTTTCTGAATCATATGATTCAGCCCAACTTTCGAAAGATGTGAGTTCTTTAAGCGTGCGCGTATAATTCAACTGACGATGACACAGAGTTCTTGGCTTGGCAAAGTCGTACGACCGACCGTTCTTCGCAACTATGAAACCCACTGTATTTCGAGCACATGTTCGCAACATCATGACGTTTGGCAATCCAAAGTCTGTACAGCTTAGTGCCCTTGCATACAAAGTTGTTTGGTTGAGAATCGCGCGTCAAATTCCCCGCCCAGCTCAAGTGAAACCAGATACAAAGCAGGTGCAATCAGAAATGAAGGTCCAGACACGTCTCTATACATAATTAGTTTTTTGTAATGGTTATTTCGGAATAAAGACATCCTTGGGGGTGTTATGGGTTTCTATTTGTTTTTGTATGTGAAATTTAAAAGGAAACGTGCGTAATCCACCATCAACCATCTTCCTGTCACAGAAGGCCACGGTCCTGTAATCTCTTAATGGGAATCTATTGGTTTGGAAATTTCGACTGTTTTGCAATACATAAGTCCAGAGTTGTGGTTGTGTTAGTACTGACCCCTACCCGACTTATATGAAGTATTGAGTGTCAAAATAACAAACTGCAATTATTTCTCAAACATATTTTATTTGCGTAATTGAGCATCTCTGAGGTTCTGGAGACTCAAGGCTGACTCCTTGGAAGAGAATGCTTGCTGTATCTGGTCAATATGCTTGTCAAAGTACAACAATGCATTCTCATCGTCTCCAAAAAGGTGCAGCGTCTCCTTTGCCTTCCTCGAATACTCAGCCTCTACCTTTATCCGCCTATCCACAATAGTCAGCAACGCCTCTGCAGCCCGACAGTCACTAAGCTTGCCAACTGTTGCACGAACACGATCCCAGTGTACTTCCAACCGCTTTCTATAATAGCCCTGCAGATTATTCAAGTAGTTTTTGTGATGAAAGAGGTCCTCGCAGTAACGAAAGTATAGTGTGACAAGGTCTCGGACTTCACGAGCATCAGCGGCAGCACGTCCTGTACCAAGCATGGTAAGATCCTTTTTGACGACAGCAAACGTAAGAGGTGTAGCTTCTTTGGGTTGCAATTCTATATTTAAGAACAGGTGAGTGACCAACGTTGACAACCAACTGTACCGAAACCCACCGTTAAACTCATCCAGTTTCTTATGAATAGAAATAAACGTTGACGCCAGTGCCTTCCTCAAGCGTGATACCATCTTGGTTCCAGGTGCTGACTTAAGGTGCTTGTCAATTGCGACCACACTGCGAGCAAGATGATCAATTTGCTGACGCAGATCCTCCTTGGAAGTTAAAGCCCCCTCCTTTGCCTTCTCCACCAACTTCCGACGCTCGCGAGTCACACCCGTCACAACAACTTCATACACTGCTTCCTCCACTTTTGGCCACTGACTACCCAATGCCGCCTTCACTTCAGCCAAACCGGCAAATGTTGCAACAAGCTTCTCCTCCGTCCAATCCACCAACCTTCGTATCTTCATCTGATTGTACCACTCCAAAAACAATACAATATCCATCCGCCGATTTTCCCATGTTTCTCGCTGAGTCAACCCAATCATACGCGATAGCCAGCTGTTAACTCGCTCATGTCCTTCTCCATCCATCGTCAAGCCCAGCCCCATCAAAAACCTTGGACTAAACAAACACTGACAGTCTTTGCCATGTGCGTACACATGCATTGCTGGAATAAATAGAATTAATAGCATTAGACCAATAATAGGGAAAAAAAGATCATAGAACAATAGATGAGACAGCTCTTTGCAGGCAACGTCATATCCCAAGATGAAACCTCGTTTCACAAATTCGGTAACTCCCCAGTGAAGCACGTCGTCGGCATACCAAAGTCGCTCCCCTCCCTTCACATCTAACCTCATAGTCAGCAATGAACGGAGCTAAATTCAAGCTTACCATACACCCGATGAACAATTGAATGTGCAGCACAGTCTACATGCACAATCATATCAACATCCTTTCCAGTTGACTTAGTCACACTCTCAGCCCCTGCCTTGTGTACAGCGTCGCAACCAATCTGAGTGCCGACCCTGCTGCCCTTTCCCCCACTTCCGCTGACCTTTGACGCAGCACGATTAGCCACAACATCTGGAACTGTTGGAGTCTTGAAGTAAACATCTGTGAATCCATGAGTCCCGTGAGATGTCCCTCCACCACGCTCCACGGATTTCTTGCTGGCTGATTCAAACCCGTCCATAGTCTGACAAACATCAATTAGTATAAATGTGAGTAAGTACTGCCACTTACAAAAGCAGCTGGTCCCTGTACGTCGTCACCGCCAATACATGCTGGGCACTGTGATTGTCCAATCCCAAGTTCAGTCACAATCTCAGGCGAGAATGTCCCATGATGTAGATGATGCTTAACTATTGCAAGTTGTCGAACAGCATCCATGAATGGCTGATATAGCCCACTGGCCTTGGGATCTTTGAGACTGGTTCCAAAAAAAGCCTCAGCTGATATCAGAAATGCAACACCAAGCTGACGAAGTGTAAGACCCAGCGAAACTAACTGATACGAAAAGGCATGGTCTAAAGTCGTGTAAATATACCAAACTTCACACAACGTAAAACAAACCTGTATTGCGTACCCGAGAGGGGAAGAATCCATAATCGCGAACCAGAACAACACACATTTCCTGTCCGTCCGAATGATTTGGGCAGTAGACTAGTTGAACTATCTCGGTTCCAGTCAAAGAATGAAACTGCGCCCGCCTTCCATGACCTCTTGCTCCATCACAACACATAATTTTTTTGAAGACAGTATTCCCAGAAGCAGTGGTATGTGTCGGGGGTAGCTCGTCAGCCCGATTCTTGACTCGATGGCAAAGATTGTTGTAGCGGTGTAACGAAGCATGTGCTGAACAGAAATGCGTCTTCTGGAAACTGGACATGACACAACTAAAGCAGCGAAATACAGGTGGCTCTGCGCATCCATCAATAGAACAGCAACGTCCTGGGGCAAGGAGGTCAAGAGTCTCAAGACAAGCAACGGCAGGGATGAGAAGTGGAACAACGGCATCACAGTCGGATAGATGATTGGCGCGTTTATCATGCCAGGTCTTGGGCTCAGCAACTGAAGGAACAGGGTCAAAGCTCGAGAGGATGGAACCAAAGTTGCGAATGAATTCAGGACCAAGTTCTGCAAGCTCCGCTTCAATGTCGAATTCCTCTTCAATCTCGGGTCTAAATAAAAGTTAAAACGTTGATAAGAAGAGTATCAGGACTGAGCTCAACCACTTACTCGTTGTCAGGTTCATCAGGCATAGTGTCGTCAAAGCCAGCCTCGTCGCCGTCAATATGCATGGGTGAACTAGGCGTCGCACTGTTTGTATTGGTGCGGAATAGGGTGGCGTGAGTGGTGGCTCGCTGTTGCTGAAGGAGAGCAAGGGCTGCTTCCATATACGGGTCCTGCGTAGCAGGCTCCCGGCGCCGCGGTTTGCCGTCTGTATCCACATGATTTCCTCTATGGATGGCTGTCGATTCACGTCGGGAGGGTCTTGTGCGGCGTTGGTGCATTCTCTGCGTCAGTGTTTGAGGAAGTTGATGTTTTTTTCAGGTTGCGTGCGCGGCTCGTCAGATGGCTGATTCACAATTGGGGAGCCCAAAAAAATTTCCTGAGTTGTTGTCATACGATCCAAAAAGACCAGGTGTCCTTTTTTGAGATTGGAAAATTCCAAAAAGGATGGATTAAATCTTATTCACATGATTAACGCAAGTTAACTGCAACTACAACATCGTGGATATCATTAAGCCAGTCATTCTCTTTGGTTGCGACAAGACTAGGCTCTGGGAAGATGACAACGTCTGGATCGACTTTACACACAGTGCCTTTTTCCGGGAGTGTTCCTTCGTTGAAATAGTCCTTGATATAATTCAAAGTACACGTACTCTTGTGAGCAGTTGAACAGTGTCCATAGCCATCGTGATGCAACAAAACGCCCCCACCCTCCATGATACGTTCCACAGTTCTTGCATTGCTAATCGGAGTAATGATGTCCAATGTGTTACCAATTATGAGGATCTAATCGATGTTAATTAAGCAACGGAAGCTCGACAGTTCATGTTGAAATACCTGATTCTTTAGCTTGTGATTCCAAGGACCAGTGAAACGCTCAGATGGTTGAACTTGCCAGAATTTACACACCAAATAACTCCACAAGCCTCCGACACCAAAAGTCGGGCTGACTTTTTGGATTCTTGTTGCAGCCTTTTCCCATTCCGCGAAATCGGCTTGGTTTCCGAATGTATCCAAACAAGTAACACCGGGCATCCCGTTATCACCAGATTCATCTTTGATGGGGCAAGCATCCAATTTTTCGGCATTGAAATCGGACCCATCTCCTGCGATAGCCTTCGCAATTGTTTTTGCGACGGCGGGCCAACCAGCTGGTCGATACAAAGCACCATAGATTTTTTGAAGAACGTCTAAAGGATGAATGACGAAAGGCACAGTTGCCCCGTCCACAACAACGAGTGGTTTGTGTTCCAACTGTTTCGCAAAGTCTCTGATTCTAGTCGTAGTCTTCGATCCAGGAACAGCCAACGCACATCGCGAAGGTCCTGCGTCGTCACATTCCTTTCCAAACGCTTCAAACAGCTCTTCTGTATCAACGAAGTCCCCTGGTGTGTCCTTGAAAATGGGACCTCCCATATACGTAAGTGGATTCATAACTCCGTCGATAATCATGCGCCCGACGTTGTTTGGAAACATTTGTGTGTACACAGTGCCGAGCATTGTTCCATATGAGAAGCCGTAGTAATTGAGCACGCTGTCACCAAGAGCTTTACGGATTTCGTCCAAGTCGCGAGAGACTTGAGTGGTGGACATATGCGGAAGTATATCTTCAGCCCATTTTGCTTGAAAGATAATGTTACTTTATGTCGCGTCGAAAAAGAGGAATACATACCACAGCTCTTTGCCCAAGCTTCCTGGAGAGCGGCAAACGAAGTCACTTGTGAAGTGGGTCCATTCACCGTTGGCGGGGAAATCATGGACGCCATCACGTCGAATTGGGCATGATGAGTGGCGCTTTCAAAGCAAGTGATAGGAACAGACTCTCCAATCCCTCGTGGATCTAAAATAACCACATTAATTTCAAACTTAAAAGTTGGAACTGTTCCGCACCAAAGCCTAGAATATCGTATCTGCCTCCAGTGAGTACGGATAGTGAAGGACCACGTGCCAACACACTGGCTTTTCCAGGACCTCCCGGACCACCAAAGTTGAAGGTAATTGTTCCAAGAGAAGGCTGAACTTGTGCCTTGTAAACAGCAACAGCAATATCGATGGTCTTCGAATGATTCTGGTGAAGCAAATCAGTCCTTATCCAATCAAAGTAGTTATCGCACCTTTGTGTAGTCCAACGGAACTTTGAGTCTTCCGCATTTGTAGTCCTTGTCTTTGCCGGGACACGACTGCCACTTGAAGGGATCCTTCACATCCGAAACTGGTTCCGGGTGGATGGACTCTAGGCATCCCACAAATACAACTAGAGCGACGAGCAATCCGAAAGCCAAATAGCCGATTCGATTACCGTGGGAGAGGGATGGTTTCAGGGATTTGGGACTTGGGGGAACATGGCCAAGCAAAGGTTTGTTGAATTCCATTTTGGAAGCTCTTTATTATTTATTTATCGTCCATGTGAATAAGCTCGTGTATCTTCCACTACTTTTATCTTCATGCAGGTATTTATAATTAATGGGAGCAAGAGTTTGAAAGACACTTGCTTGAGGTACTGATGGATTTGTGAAGAGTTTAATTGTCCTTATGCCCACAAAGACTGTCCTCAAAAAGCGCAATCGGCGACGACCAACTTCTTCATAATACAGTTCAATGGTTTGCAAGTTCTTGATTTGCTCCAAAGTCTTCATATCGAATCTATAATCTTCAAATTCAAAAAGCGCTACGCAAACAAGACTTTGCATCGACAATATTATTTTGTGTATACTAGTCGGGATATTAATCGCAAGCCCAAGTTTTGATACGTTGAGCTTCTCAATGAACGGAACAACTTCCACACTTTCATTCATTGACATTTCGACGGGAAAAGTGAGGCTCTTTACATTCCTCCCAAAACTGCAAAGTCTTTCCAGTCGATTTTGTGTGGAGTCTTCAGGAGCCCAGCTGTCCCCATAAAGAGTAACATGTATGTTTTTGGGTAATAGTCCTTTGATGGAATCCAGATATTCGACTGACGGAGGACAAATATGTGCAGACCCTTCAAATTTGGTCAGGAGCTTAGATAAATCTAATACTTTCAATAAATGTCTCGCAGGAACTTCGATTGGAGCTGGACGAGTAACACCAACTAGATTATAGCCAAATCCGGGTTGCTTTATGGTCGGAAACTCGAACTTGGGCCATAGCTTTTCTATATCGCGTTCTTTGAAGGCCTTTGAGACACGGAATATCGATGCTGAGATGTATTTTAGCTCTTGAAGTGCATGACAGAGAGGAAATATTGAAACATGATCCATATAGCATACTATTAGATTGAGAATTTCTGTTGGGAGATTTTGAAGACTGTTTCTTGCAAGATGGCGCAGGTTGGATCTAATCTTTATCGATTCGGTCGCGTCAGGCTCATCAATTACAAGAAGACTCCGATACTCCTCCACGATTCTTTGAGAGTTAGCAAGTTGCGTCTCCAGAGCTTCAATACGCGTAGAAGCAGTCTTGCAGCATGTGCACGAACGCATCTCACAGGGAACAGACATGATCAGATTAACGATGGCTGAAAAGAGAATAAACGCAAAAAATACTCTTTATACTAAAATAAGCAAACAAGGCTACAACTAAAACCAGTTACACAATTAGATTGTGATTTCTGTCAGGATATTTTGACGACTGTCCTTTGCAGGATGACGCAGGTTGGATCTAATCTTCCATGATACGGTCGTGTCAGACTCATCAATTACAAGAAGATTTCGATGCTTTTCCTGGTTATTTGAGATTTCAAAGTTGCGCCTCCAGAGCCGCGAAAGATTGCTGGACGCCGCAACGGCTTAGCCTCAACTGCTTTGCCACAAGTAGTTCAAAAGCACGCAAAAACTCCCATCCTTCGAGTGAAAATGCGCCGTGAAGGCAAAGTTCGTTCGCGGCATCATAACGGCATCATTTACACAAATGCAACGGTTATGAACTGTTTCACTTGTTTGGGTTGCAATCGGTATGATGACAAGGAAGCAACGAAGAGCCCGTCTCACTGCGATGCCAGAATGTTCCGAACCCACAAGAATTTAAAGAAGGATAAAAACAATACGGGAAGCTACGCGAGTATTTGTCAAATTCGGCGAATGGAGTTCAGGGAAGAAGTGGTCAATATTCGACAGGACCTAAAGCGGGAGCAGAGAGTTCGGAGCTGGGAATGTTAATATAATGCAATGTAAATAAACCTCTTAAATTATTTGTGAGTTTCTTTCTCCTTCTTTCTTCGTACTCTACGGAAGCAGATGCCGTCGCTCCAAGCTGGCCAAGTCGCTGAAAAACAGTATGAAAAGCGATCATTTAGGAATGGATGGATACCTATGTGGATGCTGTCGAAGCTATTGTTGCTGACACTGCATCTCACAGAAAAGATCAGATTTACGATACATAGTAGCTGAAAAGAGAATAAATGCAAAAGATACACTTTATATCAAACGCTCCCATACAATAAAGTCTTCTTGATTGTATATCCCACTTTGGAAACTCCATCGAATCGTTTCCAGCGAAGTCGCTGTCACTGAACGCAGCTCATCTTCATATAAAGTAATATATCGGAAGTATACTTTCCGAATGGCTGTGCGTGGCAAAATTGAAACGAGCTCTTTCAAAGTGGGGAACCCAAATGAAGGAAACTCGAATTCAAGCCTTACAAGCGTTTTACACAGAGGTAATATGCTCCAAGGGAACTTGGAATCCGCGTCCTCCATTTTGAGCGCTTCTAATCCACGGATTTGAGGAAGGGTTCGGATGATGGGACGTGGAATCCATGCACTGAATGACAGTTCATTGATTTGTAACTGTTTTAACGCATTTACGACTTCTGAGATTATGATTCCATCCGTCATACATCCGTCAAACTTTGTTGGAAACTCAAAAACCTTGATCCGTGGTTTAGTCGTTACCAACTGGTTCAAGAATTGATCAAATCTATGGGGATATATATATTCGGATACATCTGAAAGCGAATGTATGCTGATAGTGGTTGGTAAAAGGGATACGATATTTGACAGCTGCTGTGGAGTTCCAGGTAGTATTGTTGCGGATCCTCCATATTTTGAGAGAAGTGAAGAAAGTCTGAAGACTTTGAATGCATGCCTCAGGGGTATATCCAGTGGTTGGCATTGAGTTGTATTCGTTGCAGTAATTTCGAGACTTTGCATTGACACCTCCTCAGTGCTACGTGGAAAATAAAAGTCTGGCCAAACATCCGAAGTATGAAGCTTAAAAGCGACACGTACATCGTGGATCGCTGTTGATAAATGCTTCAGTTGTGGAAGTGCGTGGCAAAGCGGGATGATTGAGTTTGAGCCCAAGTACGGAACAATTCGATCCAGGATTTCACGTGGCAGCGTTGATAACGACGGCGTGCGTGATACGAATGAGACGGGGGTTTCGGCAAAGTTCGATTCTGTCAATGATGGCAAATGAAGCAGTCTTCGGCATCCATTGAGCTCTTCAAGGACAGATCCGAGAATTCGTTGTGTCCTGGATAGTTCCGCGGCTGTTTTCTGGTGGGACGATTCTACTTCGGCCAGACGGTGACAGCATTCACACCCATCACCGACACAAGTTGATTGAAGCATTCTTGCACCAAGTTTTTATATCAATAATTCCTCATTTATTCTTATATATAACTACTCATTCATGATTTAAGAAAAGTTCATAAGTATTCCATCATTTCGCGCATGTCTTCCCAGCTTTATTCAACGCTTTGATCTGAGATTGAACTAGCGACGGCTGGACCGGCGCTTTGGGGGCTAATTCAGCCGCAGCTTTCTCGAAAAAGTCGAGTTTCGCTGAAAGTGCCGTTTGTTTCTTTTCAGGAATTGCCGCGTTGACTGGTTTCAAAGCGAGAGAGTTTCGTGAAGAAGACGGACTGGAAAGCGTTGCGGCAGATGAACTTGCTGCTGCGAGGGCTGGGTTGGGTCGCATAAGTTTCTTTTGGAAATGATTCTAATTTTGGCGGATTGAGGCACCGAATCCGTATGAATTCCATAACACATTCCGAAAGTTGATAATGAGAAAATTATTTCCAATTTATATGCATATCTGGCTTGAATCAGGGATTTGCGGGAAATCGTGGGTTGTCTGTCGAACTTTGCACTAACCAACATATGTTGTCTCCTCTCATTCCCCGCTCCAGTCACCCTCAACCAGTCGTCGCCGTTATTGGAGAATCAAAAGGTGGAAGCGAAGTCACGGACTTCATTGTACGTATGCAACATTCCTTGGCCTCTCCATCCATCCAACTAACCACGTTAATATTCCAGGTCCCTTACTCCATTCTCAAGCGATCAGGATATTTTACTGTCGTCTCAGTTGGGACTACTAGCACGACACTCAAGATGGTCCAAGGATGCTTCTCGATTGAAACAGACCATACAATCACAAGTTTCAAAGAATCATTTCCAGACGGCGCTGATATTCTTATCGTACCAAACCAAATCAACCAAAAAGATGCCATTCTCAAGGCTTTCATTGTCGATCAGGCGGAGAAAGGAGCTAAAGTTGTTGGGGTTTGTGATGGCGTGTGGAGTCTTGTCAATGCGGGGTTGATTGCTGGGAAGCAATGCACTACGCATTGGTTTACTCGTGGTGGATTGGAAAAAGTTGGGGGACTGGTGGTTAAGGATCGTCGGTATGTAGATGATGGAAATATTATTACGACGACTGGAGTTACGGCATCGATTCCCGTTTCCTTAGCAATCGTGGAAGCTGTAGCAGGAAGAGATGCGGCTAAACGGGTTGCAGGCGAGCTTGGCGCTGTGGAGTGGGGTTCGGAATACGATAGCTCTCCATTCACTCTTGGTAAACTGGTTCCAAAGATTATTCAGACGAGTATGAACTGGAAGAAGGATATTCTTGGAATTGAATTTTCGACTGGCATTGATGAGTTGGAATTGGCAGTTGTTTCGGACATTTACAACCGAACGGGAGGATCCAAAGTGATTACGTATGGGAAAAGTGCAGTGATTGTGTCGAAGAACGGATTGAAGTTGATTCCCCAAGAGCAAGCACTGCCATCTGGGTCAAAGAAGATTGAATTTGTTGGTGCGAATTCAATTCAAGTTCTTGACAATGCTTTGTTGGACGTTGCAAATCGATACGGAAAGGCTTCTGCTGCTCGTGCAGCAACTGAAATGGAATATCCTGGAATGGTGTAAAATGCTAAGTCTAACGTGTGGTTGTCATATCGATAGTAAAGAGAGATATTGAATAATAGTCGATTTTATGAGGTCAAACAATACAACAGCTTATTTATCATACTGGCAAGGGCATCGGTTCATCGTTTTCAAAAGTGCACAGGATTTCTTGTGTTACTTCTTCCAATTCTCTTTCCGAGGAAAATGTTTATTAACCCCATAATTATTAACTTGTTTTGTAAATGATGTTGGCGCGTGACTCCCTCACAAATGAGCTAGCCAGTCTCAGACAGCAGAACGCAGAGCTAGAGCGTCGACTCGCGAATGCATTGGCTGATATCAACACACTCAGGTGCATGCTGAAGGCTCCTCCAGTCAAACACATTGAACACGCACTGCTCCCTGAATCCCCCATCATTTCAAGACTTAACTATCATGTAGCAGTTACATCTGCCAGTGGTAAACCAACTCTCGAGTCAATGCCAGAAGAAGTCTTGGACCGGATTGCGTCGTTTGTGGACGCTGACTCGATAATGCAACTATCACATGCGGTTCGCTACTACAAGTACATATCGACAGCAATGTATGCTCTCAAGGAAGACTATAACGCTGACGAAGATTGGCCAGAGTTTGTTCTGCCCGAGTTTCACCCCCTTGACAACTACCACGATGATAATGAAACGTTTTATACCGAAAAGATATTCAGCGTGTTTACATATTGTCGCGTGATTCAGAGAAACCATGGAGTGTTGAATGTCAACTTGTATCCTGGATGGGCGGTGGATCATTTGAAGCCATTCTTCACGTCCAATATGAGCGTCGCGTTTCATTTCCGTGTTGACGAACATTTCTTGACGTTGGAAAAAACAGCGTGTATTGGATCTGCACTGGAAGCTTTGAAAGGGCTGCCTCGTATTGAAAGATTGATGAGAGTAGAATTGCTTGCTCCAACAGCAACTCTGTACGCGAAACCAAATGTCGACTGGTCCGCGTTGGAAAATCTTCGCATTGGGTCGCTGGGCCTTCATGCTGCCTCTGTGACGGATGGGGTTTTGGATAAGCTGAAATTCGTTCAGGGATTACAAGTTTTACGTTTCATGCAGGTCAAAATTGTTACGAGTTACGATTTTATGCGCGATTGCGCTGATTTGGAGGAAGTTGTGTTTATTCTTCCGTTCCTTCATGTGGACAGTATGAGCAGACTTCGAAACGCTTTGAAATATTCGAGCATTAAGCTACAACGTGTTACATTTTCATCCCTGGATGCAAGCTTTGAAATTCAAGATTTTTTCACAGAGTCTGCAACAATTTTGGAAGATATTGGCTGGAAATGCCAAACGGTTGATGAGTTTACCACACGATGGGAGAGAATGTAAATACTGTTGCTACATGTCAAAACATGGCTAAATCTTTCAAACCCGTTCTTGTCAATGCTTCTTTCTTCTTCTCTCATTTACGAGTGCAATAATAATATCTGGAATTCAACTCTCATTCAACTATTTTTCATCTCCAACACCCAACAACATGACAACACATCCTTTCTGGCACCCTTTTCTTTCAATCAAAAGGGGCCCAACCGGGAATTGAACCCGGGACCACTTCTACCCTAAAGAAGTATCATACTACTAGACCATTGGGCTCGTTGTAGTTGGAGGGGTCTACATTAAGAAATTCCCACAGAATAGATAGTCTGACAGCCACAACTAAGAAATACGCGCATTTCCACTCCTTTCCCATAAAATAACCACCAAAACCCAACTTTTATTTCACCTCTAAACGTCCACAAACAATCCCCAACGCCCTCTTAACCCCTTCCAACAACGCAACCTCCCCAACCCCACTCCTCTGCACCATCACAACATCGCCATACACTTTCTCAATCGCCGCGTGCAGTTTCGCGAGTTTTTGTTGGATGAGGAGGCGGGAATCTGAGGTCGGGGAGAGGCGGGTGAGTTTCTGGTGGAAGGCGTGGTAGTGTCGTAGGAGCTCCGAGGCTGCGCTTTGGATTTTGGGGATGTCGTTGTTTGTGGGGGTGTATGGACCTGGTGTGTCTGTGTTTTGACGGGGGTTTAGTTTTGGGTGGATGGGGATGAAGGAGTACCTTTGCATGTGGGGATATGGATCTTTCGACGGGCGCCGGATTGGTTTAATGATTTGAAGATTTTGCCGCCGAGGGTTGGGTTTACGGATACGCTTTGGAGGTTGGGGGTCCATCCTTTTAGGGTTGTTGATTTGAAGGGTATGGTGTGGGTGTGTGGGTTTGTGGATGTTGTTTCGGTTACTCCGCCAAAGTAGCTGTTTTTCTGGAGGATGGTGAGCGGACGTGGGGCTGAGGTTTGAGGGGCGACGAGGTCTTCGAGGACGGTTTCCTGGTCGTATATTTTTGAGGGTGGTTGGGTTGCTGTTTCGCCGGCGGTTTTGAGGATGACGGTTGAGTGGCGGTTGATGCGACGAATGATGGGGAGGGCTTGTTCGTTTCGGCCGGGTTTCATTGTTGTGTCGGGCGCGTTTCCGTATTCTAAGTGGTCTTCAAGAGTTGTGCTGAGATCAAGGAGGTGGTTGGATGTGTCAATACGTGGTCGTTTAGTGAAGATGGGTTCCTTGTCATCTTCGAGGTCTTGTTCGGCTTCTGTAAAGATTTCTTTGGTCGCATCGGTCAGAGATGGCTTTCCAGATTTAACAGAGTCAAAGTGTTTTGAGACGATGTATTGAGTCCAGAATTGTTTCTCAGTATATTGAGTTGGAACGTATTTTTCGTAGGCGGCATGGACGGACGGGTATTGGACCAAGATTGAGTGAATGATTTCTGGAGTAAACTTAATTTTCGTAGTAGTAGGTGTTGGCTCCTGTTTATCGGGCTCTGTTGGTTTTGATTTAGTGTTGGTCTATAGAATCGGAGGCAGGCATACCTCCATCCGCAGAGGTACTCGAACCACCAGCAATCGCTCTCTTGATATCCACCAAAGAAGCTGACGAAGTTCCCTTCTTCTGTCCCGACATTTGCCATTCCTGATTCACAAGCAACTCTTTCCGCGATGCCCAAAAGTCCTGTTCCGTGAGAATTCCACCAATGACAAGATCTTGATGCAGTTGTTTGAGTTCCTTATTTTCAGAGGGTAAGTTGTATTGATTGATGTGGTGGTGAAGGAGTCACCTTGTATTTTGGATTAGCGAGAAGGGCCTGTCTCAGTTGCACGTCATGCGCGGTTAAGGCTGTAGAGTCAGCTTGGACAGGTTGGGCAGGCCGAGCAGCAAGAGCCCTAGTGAGGCCCTCAGAGATGGCAGTGCTATTGAGGTAGTCTTAGCAGGTACATCGAATGCAAGGCTACTACTTCACCGATCGTTCAAAGCCTCTGTTCCAGTAAATATAAAGTTATTCGCCTCCTCCGAGACCATTGTCACTTTCAGAATCACGCGCTTGTTCTTCTCGCTGACAAGATTCATTGCCTGGCCTTTGATGTTCAAGTAGGGAAGCTCGAAGGAGTCCGCCCGCGTGGGTCCCGCAAAGACAAGACTTGTTTGGGTCAGAGAAAGGTGGCCGTCTTTCTTTCGGGTTTGGACTGAGAACATTGGTTTGGTTTGGTTTGGTTTGGTTTGGTTTGTTTGAACGAGAGAAAAAGAAGGTAGAAGAAAAGTATACGGAAAATGCCACTCAACTACTCAAAGGTTGGTTACTTGCTCTCCTTCTCACTCACTGGCATCTAATCCACTCCATTCAATAGTGGGACAACCTCGAACTCTCAGACGACGAAGACTTTGAATGCCATCCAAACGTGGACAAGGTACCCTTCCTTCTTGGTAACATAACCTGATGCTAACCCTCCTCGAAAGGCCTCAATGGTCCGCTGGAAGCAGGCTGAAGTCCACAGAAAACGCAGAGAGCGCCAGGACAAGATCTGGGCGCTCCAAAAGGAAACAGACCTGAACACGGCAATTGTCGCTCAACTTAACATGTTGTCGGTGTCAAACCACTTGGCGCTTTGTGCTCAGTTGGATCAGTGGGATAAGACTATTGCCCACGATGTGATGGTGAAGGCTCATACGGACAGAGATCCTCGGTGCGTGTCTGGTGCTTTGTTGAGGGTGTGGGACTGACTCTGTTTGACAGCTGGCAACCACCTACTGCCGACCCGTTTTTTATGAAACGTGTTGATATCCCTGCACTGGCGGAAAAGATTAAGGATGCTGCTGCAAAGGAAGATGATGCACAAGAAAAGTTGGATGCCTTGGTGAAGCAGTACACAAAGACCTTCACGGACAGAAACACTGCTATTGTCGCGGAGATTAAAGTGGAACAATCTGCGATTGATTCAAAGATTTCGTCTGAGACTATCAAGGAGGGATTCAGCAAATCTGTGAGTATATTTCTATTCTGTTCGCTGTGTTTCTAAAACTCTTTCCTTCTTCCCACCAACAAGATTGTTACAAAAGAAGCTCCTGCTCCTGCTCCGCCAGCTCCAAAGAAGAAGACTGTGAAAACCAAGGAGACTGAAATTGTCACGTTGAATGATCCAACCCCATCCGCAGACGCCGATGCGACCAAGGTAAACTCACCTACTAAAATTCATTTTATTTATGCAGACACTAACTCCAATTGTAGCAGGCCGCAACCTCAGCCGAACCAACTCCAAAACCCACCAACACAACCCCAACCAACCCAAAAGAAGAAGACCAAGACACATCCGACCTCTACATAACCGACCCACGCGTCGACCTCTTCTCCAAACTAACATCCCTCGAAACCTCCTACAAATACATCCAATCCAACCCCTGGATCCTCTCCCCAACCTCCAACATGGCCGAAAAGTATTCCGACCAGATCCTCGCTGAAGCCTTCAACCTCGCCATGTCCGGCGACCTCAAACGCACGCGCGAGTGCGTGCACCAGAGCCTTTTGTTGCAGTATTGTAAGTTGCTGGGGAAGGATGGTGTTATGCTGTTTTTCCAGCGGTTGATTGGGGGTAATGTGAAGGCGAAGGAGGCGTTTATGAAGGATGTTGGGGAGACTTATGAACGGATTGTGGGGAGGGTGAAAGTTTTGAAGGAGGAGGAGAGGGCTGAGGAGGAGAGGGAGAGGAGGGAGGGGGAGGAGAGGGTTAGAGCTGCGTTGCAGGAAGATGGGACGTATAAGTTGCCTGTGTCGGCGGAGAGTTCGGAGGAGGAGGTGAAGAGGGCTGAGGTGTTTGGGTTGTTGCCTACTGCGTTGCAGAGTGAGTTTTCCCTCCTCCTTCTTTTCTGGGTTTATTGGATGAACAGGTCACTTGTTGGAAGGAGTCAAGGACATAGAGTGTGGGGAAGGTTTAGAGGTCCATTTGAGTAGCGAGATTGAGCAAAGTGTAGTGATTTAGCGAGGTATGGGCGACATATCGAACGAAGGAAAGGGTGGGCGGAAAGAGGAAAGACGCATCCGTGTCTTGGCATCAAAAGCTATCCCTTGTGCCCTCCAGTGCCTCATTCTGTATGTGTGACGGGTCGGTTCGGTTCGGCTCGGAAGATTCAATATGTTTCGGATTTTTTCGGAGAGTGTCGGAAAGGAAAGGGTGGCGAGCCCCGATATTGTTTCACATTGCGCTTTCACACCCCTTTTTTAACCTATCTACGCGTTCTCTATTGAATGTATCACGTGCATTTATTCATTTATACTAACCACGTCATTTTGATGTAATATAGGAGCACTTTTGAGTCAGGATGTCGACGAAATCAACGCGTTCCTGTCTTCATCCTCTAAGGAAGACACAGAGAAATACATTAGTTTGGCAACGAGTGTAGGATTGATTTCATTGTCTAATGAGGACGACGAGTAAAAAGGAGCAGAAGTGCAGTCAATAAAAACAGGTTCCATGTGATATCTAGTTCTTGCACAAAGCGGGTTTCAGAGTTCACGTGACGCGGGGAAGGTCGGATTGATGTTCCGGGCCCGTCCGTTTCCTTCAAAAGGGCGAGTGCCTCACCGTCCAAAAAACAAAAACCACCTTTTCACCTTCCTTTCCTTCTATCCAAACCAAACCAAAATGTCCAAGGCATCACCCCAGAGAGCCAACCCAGACTCAGAGATCCACGACGAGATCCACGAGGCACTTCACCGCGTTGCCCACGTTGACTGTGCGTGCCCTTCTTGTTTCTCTCTGTCTCTCTGTCTTCACACTAAACTTAACGCTACCGCACACAAACAACAGACACCAAGCCAATCATCCGCAACGCCTCAACTGCCGTACTCTACGAGGAGGCCCTTGCCCACGAAGCCGGAACCCACTTGACCTCGACCGGTGCCCTTGCCCTCAACTCGGGTGCTAAGAAGGGTCGTTCCCCAGCCGACAAGCGTGTTGTTGACGAGCCTGGCTCAACCGACAATGTCTGGGTGAGTACACTTGTTAATCCCGATTGGTGGCGCGACTATTCAGTGTGACTGACTGTGGCTGACCCGATCTGACCCGCCTCGAAAAACGGAACAAACCAACCCCTTCCTTTCTCCAACCTATCCATCTTTCAGCGACACTCAAAAACTAATCATTACATGTCATTTTTAGTGGGGCCCAGTCAACATCAAGATGACCGAAACCTCCTTCATGGTCAACCGCGAGCGTGCCGTTGACTACCTCAACACCCGTTCCCGTCTTTATGTCTTTGACGGTTTCGCCGGTTGGGATCCAAAGTACCGTATCAAGGTCCGTGTCGTCTGTGCCCGTGCCTACCACGCTCTCTTCATGAAGAACATGTTGATCCGTCCAACTGAGGAGGAGCTCAAGACTTTCGGTGAGCCAGACTTCACCATCTTCAACGCTGGAGAGTTCCCTGCCAACCGTTACACTACTGGTATGACCTCCACCACCTCTGTTTCTCTCAACTTTGCCCGTCGTGAGATGGTTATTCTCGGTACCCAGTACGCTGGTGAGATGAAGAAGGGTATCTTCACTGTCATGCACTACTTGATGCCAAAGGCTGGTGTCTTGTCCCTCCACTCCTCTGCCAACGAGGGTCCAAGCGGTGACGTTTCCCTCTTCTTCGGTCTCTCTGGTACCGGAAAGACCACCCTCTCTGCCGACCCACGCCGTTTCCTCATTGGTGACGATGAGCACTGCTGGTCCAACGACGGTATCTTCAACATTGAAGGTGGTTGCTACGCCAAGTGTGTCGACCTCTCTGCCGAGAAGGAGCCAGAGATTTTCGGTGCCATCCGCTTCGGATCTGTCGTCGAGAACGTTGTCTACGACGCCGAGACCCGTGTCATTGACTTTGCTGACATCTCCCTCACTGAGAACACTCGTGTCGCTTACCCAATTGACTTCATCCCTAACGCGAAGCTTCCATGTGTCGGTGGTCACCCAAAGAACATTATCCTCCTCACCTGTGACGCTTTCGGTGTCCTTCCACCAGTCTCCAAGCTCACCCCAGCCCAAGTCTCATACCACTTCATCTCTGGATACACTGCCAAGGTTGCCGGTACCGAGGAAGGTGTCACTGAGCCAACTGCCACCTTCTCCACCTGTTTCGGTGCCCCCTTCCTTGTCTGGCACCCAACAAAGTACGCTTCCATGCTTGCCGAGAAGATGAAGGAGCACCAAGCTTCCGCCTGGTTGATCAACACTGGATGGAACGGAGGTGCCTACGGAACCGGAAAGCGTATCTCTCTCAAGTACTCTCGTGCCATTATCGATGCCATCCACTCTGGAGAGCTCGACAAGGTGGAGTACGAAAACTACCCAACCTTCAACTTGGCTATTCCAAAGACTTGTTCCAACGTTCCTTCAGAGGTTTTGAACCCTGCAAAGAGCTGGACTGGTACTGCTGAGTCTTACAAGGCTACTACTGAGAAGCTTGCCAAGTTGTTTGTCAAGAACTTTGCTGCTTATGCTGACAAGGCTGACCATGCTGTCTTGCAGGCTGGTCCAAATGTTAGCAACTAAACTATTTGGGTGGTTTTTGATTCCTTTGCATCCATCACTCCTTCATTCCTTTTCAATGTATCATTTGCTCGACTCCCTTAATCTGAAATAAACTTTGTTTCATGCTCCATACATTTTTTTCTGTTACCGTAATATCGAGCCGTGCGCAGTACTTTTTTCTGCGCACTCCGGTCAAAACTCGACTGTTAGGATCACTTTACCGTCACTGCACCGTTGTCCTCAACATCAACGACCAAACCATTCTATAAAACAAGGCCCTATGTGCTATTTCCGAGTTTTGTGAGGCCTTGACGGCCCTGGATCCGCTGCAATGAAGAGTTGAGTTTAGTCCGGCGAAAAATTTGCTCAGAACACCAAGTGTGCGCACGGCTCGATACTTTACGGTATATCTCATACTCTCAGTAAATAAAAAGACTCTGAAAAGAGGCTGGTTGCAGGCTTGAAGGGAGATCGGTGATTAAAAAAAGGAAGTTCCAAGGCGGCTCCCCGGGAGCCCGTGGCTCCCCCCCACTCATTGTGACTCATGGGGAGCCAACAAAGTTTGGGCTCCCCGGGAGCCGCCTTGGTATCTGAGAAACATCTTCCAAGGCGGCTCCCCCACCGGCTCCCCACTATATACATTAACGTTTAAGTAGCTCCATCACATAATTTGAATAAATGCCCTCAGTATCAACCTTTACTTGTCAAATAATTTGAAAATGTGAAAACTAAACTGTACACGTTGTCCGATTGTGACCCATCTTTCCACATTTTCCACATTGAATCACTCGCTTCTTTGCTTCTTTCAACAGAGAGGAGTCGTTCTCATTTTGCCTAATCTTCTTTGACTTTTGGCGCCCTTCCTCCGTACAATGTGTTTTACGATCGGTTGGTGGACGGCCTACTCTTTGGCACATTTCTGGATCTTTCACGTCTGCCATTGTTTTTACTACATCACGCATCTCCTGACTGAGTTCTAATAGTTTTCGTGTTTTTTCGTTGTTATTTTGATTGATTGCAGCTTTCGCAACAAAGTCACTTGTCTCCATCATTTGAGCATGGAACGCCGAGCTTGATAGAGCAACACTTGCAGAATCTGGAATTTGAGAAGCTGATTTTAAAGCGTCCATCACATTGTTTCCAATGTTATTTACGTCAGAGATATCAAAATCAGGAATATTTCCATTGGCAATAGTAACAAATGGCTGTGATTGAATGAGTAGATGAAGTTGAGTGCGTTGTTGCTTTTCCTCTGAGTACCAACGCTTCAAAATGAGGGTAATGTGAAATGCTGCAAATCCGGAGCGTATGGCAGCATGTATATGGGCACAAGGCAAGCCCCAGTTGGAAAGCCGTAAGCATGAGCAAAATACACTCCCATTTGACAACACAGCAAGATACTGTTTTGCAGATGTTGGACGGCCTGTGTGTGAACAAGCCAACACAACTTTAACATTATCCCGACCCAATTGATCAATAATTTCTGCTGTCGAAGAACACCGATTATTTGTTTGCAGTTCTCGTAATTTCGATGGCAGATCATTGTCATCAACGTAACTTCGTTCTTCAAAGTCCTGAAGTCTTGTTAGCTCAGATTTCCAGGTCTGTGATATATCCGCAACTGAATAGAAGAAGCTTCGATTCATTTCCGACTTCTGATCGCCGAGAACCCAATCAGTGGTCCAAACTTTCAGCTGCTGGATGACTGGATCAAATATTTGCGCCACTTCTCCGCTAAAGCTTCGATTTGTAGTCGTAGTGACGTGAATATACTTTGAATACAAATTGGTGGCTAGCTCTCGTTCTTCCACAGACATTGTTGCTTCAAACACATCTTTTAACGTTGGGTTTTTAGGAAGTCGCCTCTTGTAAACATCATGACGCTTCTCGTTGCGTTGGTCAGCAAACGAGCCAGCTGTCACTCGCGTTTTTACCCAAGCCATTCCCCATTGTTCCCTGATGCCATAAAGTTCATTCAGCACATCAGAAATCCGTAATTTTGCGGCAATACTGATATCAAATCCCTGCAATTTTTGACAGAGAGAAGAATAGCATGTATCAAATTGACTTGATGTGAAACAGTTTCGCAACTCCCACATGACACTGTATAATTCAGGCCAATGAACTCCAGCGCTTGCCTTGCAGTTCTTTACAAAATTAAGGATAAAAAGATGAAAAATACACGCAATCCGATACACATCTGGCCAAACTGCAAGCATAGCAGCTTCAAGAGACTTGTGTGCGTCTTTTATCACCGTCTTTGGTCGGTTGTTCGGAAAAAGGGAATCCAGCCATTCAAGCAACCAAGTATATGCAGCCAAGGTTTCGTGGTTGAAATACCAATGAAATAGAGATACTGTTCGAAACGTATTAGATGTACCTGTTCCAGTACCAAAAGGCATTTGTAGCGTATTAGTTTGGGCTGTCATATCCATTTGAATCACATCGTTGTACATCAAATAATTGCGATATTCAGATGGAGACATCCATGCAACACATGATAAACAGCCGTTTTCGTCCAAAAGAACCTGGTAGCGAAAATTTGAATTGAGTCGAGCCTGTTGCTCCATGGTGGCAAGTAAATGGGCAGACTGAGACAAATGCGTGGACTTTGATCGCGAAATTGATCGCATATTGGTTAAAACCGATTCAACAGCTCTTGGAGCAAGGACGCGCTGAAGACCTTGAATTCGAAGTTGCTTTTCCACGTCCGCGGCTCCCATATCAGTGTTAACAAATTTCGAAATAAACTCTATTTCTGCAGTTGAGAACGATGTTGCTGTCCCGAGTATACCAAATTTACGTTCCTGAACAGGATCAAAACTCTCAAAGTGGCTGTCGTGACCATCTCTAACGTCTAGGAACAAGCTTAACTGTAACATTGAATGGTTGGTGATACTCCAACCATTTTCCGATGAACTTATATTGATAGTAAATTGGCAGTCAGTCTTGATGCTTTTTCTGTTTCGTTGTTGTTCCGGATCATTTTGTTTGTTTGACTTGACCTTTGATCCATCATTGTGCTTGCGTCGATTGCACGCAAGAGTGTACCGAGTGTATGGTTGTTTGTCAGGCTTTCCTCGAAATTTAACCAAGGTGATTCCAAATGCTAGAAATCCAGATTGAATTGCGTCTATCGCCATTTCCATCGTTCCCCAGTTCCGCTTCGATATTTCAGCGAGAAAATCTTGGTACTGTGGGTTTAGCGAAGCAGGATCATTGTTGAGAATACGAGGATCATTAAAATCTGGGTCAACATTCTTAAGAGCAATTTGTTCATCAAGGACAGCAGCGGAATGCTTGATAGCAGGCTTCCTAGAATAAAATCGAAATATTTCGGCATTAATAAATGGCGGAGTAAGGATTATCACTTACACATCAGACAAGGATGCCAAAGTAGAGGCTACGTCGAATTCAGCCTCTGTTGCAAGAGAATTCTGACACGCAAGTGTAAAGTCACGATCTTCTTGAGCAGCTATTGCATTTGAGATGGCTTGATGCTCTAAGTTCTCTTCCACTCCGAGATTAAAATCAGAGTTCCCGTTTACTTCAAGCAGCAATAACGACAAGATTTTGTATCTGAACTGCATGACAGATTTGGTGGTCCTGCATAATTAATAAGGTTTCAGTACTGTTTTTTTAGAAAACGCGCCACATACCACTCAATATCACCATGATCTGCAAGCTCTCGAGATGCTGCCATACAGCATAATCCACAACTGGTTGCGTCAGACTGTGCTGGATAGTTTTGAATCCTGGACACATGTGGATATTCCATTTGTTGCAGCAGGAAATACTGTCTCAAAGTGGAGTCCGCTTGATCTGGCATTAAAGTTCCACGTCGGTCCTGACCTATACTGTCACCCCAGCGCAGAGAAATTGATGGACCCGATACGTCAATCTCCAGTAGTTGAAAGTGCAAATCGGAATGGTAGACTGTAAAGAATGACAAGCACTCAGATTCTTGCAGACATTTCAGGATAAATCCGTCATCTTTTGATCGGAGCTGGTACAGGTTTAACAACAGTTGAAAACTCAAAACTCCCAAACCTCCTTCACAGTATGAACGCCGTTTCTGGCAAACGTGTCTTTGTAGGCACTGAAAACTTGCTGAAAGGGGAAAAGCGTCTGATTGGCCAGACTTCTACCCGCTTGATGGGCAAGGCAAAGAGTCGCGAAGTTGTTTGAAGATCCCCAAAGAACATGAAGATCCCCCGTCTCAATTGCTTTGGAATTCCAGTGTGCAAATATTTCATCAATTATGACATTGAAAATCATATGGTCTCCAGCAAGAGTGAGCAAGTGCTCCAATTTTAGGCCAAAGCTACCGAATTCCAAGTCAGTCCCCATTGACAAGAACGCCGTTTCCACAGACAGCCAAGACGGATCATCTCCTCGGTTTTGTAGCATCCAGCGATGAGCTTTGTCTTTGGCCAGATTGGCCATTGCGCTATTTGTTTCCAGTGTCCGGAAACATGTCCCACTTCCAGCCACTTCCTTCGTTCATCTCCATGATCTCTCGCTTGCACAAAAAGATACGAAACTTATGACTCACGCATTTTATTATGACTCACAATGAGTGGGGGGGAGCCACAGGCTCCCGGGGAGCCGCCTTGGTTTTTTCTTAAAAAAATTTAAAATGATTATCAACAAGACCTAATTCGAGAAGACGAGGCTGAAACCGAGCCTAGAATCAAAGACAAACTCGTTCAAAACATGAAATCTCTAGCCACTTTTGTTGTGATTGCTACCAACGCCGTTGTATCTGCATACGATGCCCCCCAGCCAACAACACCTTTACATATACCCGTTTCCGTCGTAAATGTACCCCCAGGTGAGAATGTTTATTGAGACTATTTTGATGATCTAAGTCATGTTACAAGCTCGAGTGTCGGCAACGCCGCAACAGAGTCAGGACAAAAACGAACCTCATTTTTATCCTTGGTTTGACAAACTTGATGCATTTGCAGTTTATGGGGAAAACATTCATGAAAAGATCGCTCGTGAAGACCTGTTTGTTTATGACCTTTTCAAAGCGCCCGATTTCCGGCATGCAGCTTATGTGGCTGATGAGCATTTAGATACTGATGTTTATGTTGAAATTCTGTTTGATTTTGATGATTATAGTTAGAAAAAACCAAGGCGGCTCCCCGGGAGCCTGTGGCTCCCCCCCACTCATTGTGAGTCATAATAAAATGCGTGAGTCATAAGTTTCGTATCTTTTTGTGCAAGCGAGAGATCATGGAGATGAACGAAGGAAGTGGCTGGAAGTGGGACATGTTTCCGGACACTGGAAACAAATAGCGCAATGGCCAATCTGGCCAAAGACAAAGCTCATCGCTGGATGCTACAAAACCGAGGAGATGATCCGTCTTGGCTGTCTGTGGAAACGGCGTTCTTGTCAATGGGGACTGACTTGGAATTCGGTAGCTTTGGCCTAAAATTGGAGCACTTGCTCACTCTTGCTGGAGACCATATGATTTTCAATGTCATAATTGATGAAATATTTGCACACTGGAATTCCAAAGCAATTGAGACGGGGGATCTTCATGTTCTTTGGGGATCTTCAAACAACTTCGCGACTCTTTGCCTTGCCCATCAAGCGGGTAGAAGTCTGGCCAATCAGACGCTTTTCCCCTTTCAGCAAGTTTTCAGTGCCTACAAAGACACGTTTGCCAGAAACGGCGTTCATACTGTGAAGGAGGTTTGGGAGTTTTGAGTTTTCAACTGTTGTTAAACCTGTACCAGCTCCGATCAAAAGATGACGGATTTATCCTGAAATGTCTGCAAGAATCTGAGTGCTTGTCATTCTTTACAGTCTACCATTCCGATTTGCACTTTCAACTACTGGAGATTGACGTATCGGGTCCATCAATTTCTCTGCGCTGGGGTGACAGTATAGGTCAGGACCGACGTGGAACTTTAATGCCAGATCAAGCGGACTCCACTTTGAGACAGTATTTCCTGCTGCAACAAATGGAATATCCACATGTGTCCAGGATTCAAAACTATCCAGCACAGTCTGACGCAACCAGTTGTGGATTATGCTGTATGGCAGCATCTCGAGAGCTTGCAGATCATGGTGATATTGAGTGGTATGTGGCGCGTTTTCTAAAAAAACAGTACTGAAACCTTATTAATTATGCAGGACCACCAAATCTGTCATGCAGTTCAGATACAAAATCTTGTCGTTATTGCTGCTTGAAGTAAACGGGAACTCTGATTTTAATCTCGGAGTGGAAGAGAACTTAGAGCATCAAGCCATCTCAAATGCAATAGCTGCTCAAGAAGATCGTGACTTTACACTTGCGTGTCAGAATTCTCTTGCAACAGAGGCTGAATTCGACGTAGCCTCTACTTTGGCATCCTTGTCTGATGTGTAAGTGATAATCCTTACTCCGCCATTTATTAATGCCGAAATATTTCGATTTTATTCTAGGAAGCCTGCTATCAAGCATTCCGCTGCTGTCCTTGATGAACAAATTGCTCTTAAGAATGTTGACCCAGATTTTAATGATCCTCGTATTCTCAACAATGATCCTGCTTCGCTAAACCCACAGTACCAAGATTTTCTCGCTGAAATATCGAAGCGGAACTGGGGAACGATGGAAATGGCGATAGACGCAATTCAATCTGGATTTCTAGCATTTGGAATCACCTTGGTTAAATTTCGAGGAAAGCCTGACAAACAACCATACACTCGGTACACTCTTGCGTGCAATCGACGCAAGCACAATGATGGATCAAAGGTCAAGTCAAACAAACAAAATGATCCGGAACAACAACGAAACAGAAAAAGCATCAAGACTGACTGCCAATTTACTATCAATATAAGTTCATCGGAAAATGGTTGGAGTATCACCAACCATTCAATGTTACAGTTAAGCTTGTTCCTAGACGTTAGAGATGGTCACGACAGCCACTTTGAGAGTTTTGATCCTGTTCAGGAACGTAAATTTGGTATACTCGGGACAGCAACATCGTTCTCAACTGCAGAAATAGAGTTTATTTCGAAATTTGTTAACACTGATATGGGAGCCGCGGACGTGGAAAAGCAACTTCGAATTCAAGGTCTTCAGCGCGTCCTTGCTCCAAGAGCTGTTGAATCGGTTTTAACCAATATGCGATCAATTTCGCGATCAAAGTCCACGCATTTGTCTCAGTCTGCCCATTTACTTGCCACCATGGAGCAACAGGCTCGACTCAATTCAAATTTTCGCTACCAGGTTCTTTTGGACGAAAACGGCTGTTTATCATGTGTTGCATGGATGTCTCCATCTGAATATCGCAATTATTTGATGTACAACGATGTGATTCAAATGGATATGACAGCCCAAACTAATACGCTACAAATGCCTTTTGGTACTGGAACAGGTACATCTAATACGTTTCGAACAGTATCTCTATTTCATTGGTATTTCAACCACGAAACCTTGGCTGCATATACTTGGTTGCTTGAATGGCTGGATTCCCTTTTTCCGAACAACCGACCAAAGACGGTGATAAAAGACGCACACAAGTCTCTTGAAGCTGCTATGCTTGCAGTTTGGCCAGATGTGTATCGGATTGCGTGTATTTTTCATCTTTTTATCCTTAATTTTGTAAAGAACTGCAAGGCAAGCGCTGGAGTTCATTGGCCTGAATTATACAGTGTCATGTGGGAGTTGCGAAACTGTTTCACATCAAGTCAATTTGATACATGCTATTCTTCTCTCTGTCAAAAATTGCAGGGATTTGATATCAGTATTGCCGCAAAATTACGGATTTCTGATGTGCTGAATGAACTTTATGGCATCAGGGAACAATGGGGAATGGCTTGGGTAAAAACGCGAATGACAGCTGGCTCGTTTGCTGACCAACGCAACGAGAAGCGTCATGATGTTTACAAGAGGCGACTTCCTAAAAACCCAACGTTAAAAGATGTGTTTGAAGCAACAATGTCTGTGGAAGAACGAGAGCTAGCCACCAATTTGTATTCAAAGTATATTCACGTCACTACGACTACAAATCGAAGCTTTAGCGGAGAAGTGGCGCAAATATTTGATCCAGTCATCCAGCAGCTGAAAGTTTGGACCACTGATTGGGTTCTCGGCGATCAGAAGTCGGAAATGAATCGAAGCTTCTTCTATTCAGTTGCGGATATATCACAGACCTGGAAATCTGAGCTAACAAGACTTCAGGACTTTGAAGAACGAAGTTACGTTGATGACAATGATCTGCCATCGAAATTACGAGAACTGCAAACAAATAATCGGTGTTCTTCGACAGCAGAAATTATTGATCAATTGGGTCGGGATAATGTTAAAGTTGTGTTGGCTTGTTCACACACAGGCCGTCCAACATCTGCAAAACAGTATCTTGCTGTGTTGTCAAATGGGAGTGTATTTTGCTCATGCTTACGGCTTTCCAACTGGGGCTTGCCTTGTGCCCATATACATGCTGCCATACGCTCCGGATTTGCAGCATTTCACATTACCCTCATTTTGAAGCGTTGGTACTCAGAGGAAAAGCAACAACGCACTCAACTTCATCTACTCATTCAATCACAGCCATTTGTTACTATTGCCAATGGAAATATTCCTGATTTTGATATCTCTGACGTAAATAACATTGGAAACAATGTGATGGACGCTTTAAAATCAGCTTCTCAAATTCCAGATTCTGCAAGTGTTGCTCTATCAAGCTCGGCGTTCCATGCTCAAATGATGGAGACAAGTGACTTTGTTGCGAAAGCTGCAATCAATCAAAATAACAACGAAAAAACACGAAAACTATTAGAACTCAGTCAGGAGATGCGTGATGTAGTAAAAACAATGGCAGACGTGAAAGATCCAGAAATGTGCCAAAGAGTAGGCCGTCCACCAACCGATCGTAAAACACATTGTACGGAGGAAGGGCGCCAAAAGTCAAAGAAGATTAGGCAAAATGAGAACGACTCCTCTCTGTTGAAAGAAGCAAAGAAGCGAGTGATTCAATGTGGAAAATGTGGAAAGATGGGTCACAATCGGACAACGTGTACAGTTTAGTTTTCACATTTTCAAATTATTTGACAAGTAAAGGTTGATACTGAGGGCATTTATTCAAATTATGTGATGGAGCTACTTAAACGTTAATGTATATAGTGGGGAGCCGGTGGGGGAGCCGCCTTGGAAGATGTTTCTCAGATACCAAGGCGGCTCCCGGGGAGCCCAAACTTTGTTGGCTCCCCATGAGTCACAATGAGTGGGGGGGAGCCACGGGCTCCCGGGGAGCCGCCTTGGAACTTCCTTATAGTTATCCTGTAAGTTGACTCTGTAAGTCTCGAATAATTTATTTTTGACAACATTTCAATCCAGGCTCGCAATAGCATTTCCAACTTCATTGTATACAATGATTCCGTAATTGATATACACAGTGTTTTGGCGTTTACTGTATCAGGCTCTGGATTAGGCACTAACTATGGGGCGTTATTCTTCAAGGCTGCTTTGCCAGACATTTGGTATTCATTTAGCCTTGACATTGGGTCGAGCTCAAAAGTACATGCAAGCCTTTTGACAGGCTCAACTAATATTCCATTTGCTTCATTTGATTTGGTGTATGGGTTCAGTGTGATTGCTGACTTCACATTGATGTCTCGAGCATATGTTCCTGCCCAGTTTTCAACCCCAACACATCTTATTGGTGTTACCAGAGACAATTCTCTGATGGAAAAATCTTCTTTTGTCAATCAATGGGCACCAATTCCCGGTCTCCGTATCCTCGATTTAGTACAACTCCCCGACCTTTCTTTTGTTGCTGTTGGAATGGATAAAACCTTATACGCTTGTCCATCACTTGAAACTTGCACGCAAATACCTGGATCTGGTTATGTGAAAAGTATTGACGTCCTCCCAGACAAGACCACGTATATTGGCGTTGGGATGGATAATAAACTTTACACTCGAGCAGGCATGTTTGCGTCGTGGAATTTGATTCGCAATTCAGGAAATGTTGTTGATGTCACAGTGTTAACAAACGGAGTGATTCTTGGAACGACGCCTGAAAGAACACTTGTTTACAGAGAAAAAGTGGACTTGAAATGGAAAGAAGTCAAAAATTCATGCTGTGTTTTGAGAACAGCCGCATTGTTGAATGGAAGTTTTGTTGGCATTGGTGATGATTATGTTTTGTATCGTCGAGCAAACCTGGATGCAGTTTGGGATTATATTCCAGGAACTGGAAGCGTTGTATCTGTTGTACAAATTTCAGCCATGCCTGTGCCAAAGATTATCTTGGTTGGAATCAAAATGGATAACACGTTCTGGGGAAAGTATTCACTTGCAGGTCCTTGGAGTCAAATTGCCAAAACAAAGGCTCTTGATTTCATTCAGTTACCCGATGGTACATTTATAACTGCTGGTATGGATAACTTGCTGTACAAGTGCCAAACGCTCGCGTCTTGCACTCAGGTTCCTGGCTCAGTTTCTGTGATAAGCATCGACATTCTTTCCGACAAGCGTACGTTTGTAGGCGTTGGAATAGATGGTCTCTTGTATACACGTGATGGAATTTCTGCTGGATGGAAGCAAGTGTGGAATTCTGGTAAGGTTATTGACATTACTGTATTGAATAGCGGCGCACTGCTTGGAACAGGACCAGATAAATACCTCTACCTCAAAAGCACGTTGAAATCTGATTGGACCAAAGTCCAAGGTTCTTGTTGCGTGACGCGCACTGCTCAGTTGCCAGATGGATCAATTTTAGGAATTGGCACAGACAACGCGATCTATCAAAAGCAGACTCTGTTATATACTTCGCCATGGTATTTAGTTCCCAACTCAAAGGCTGTTCGTTCCATAGGGACAACACATTGATTCAAAATTTCTTTCTTCAAAAAAGAAGATTCTGTTTCTTGGCTTTATTGTCAGTAAAGCTTTTGCTTAACATCATCAAATATAAGTTTTCATCCCTCGTATACTCTGAAATTATTAGAAATTGAAAGAATCCTGATGAATCTTGGAATCAGCAACGCCAACTTTGGCCAACGTATTTCGTACAACTTGCATGAACCCTGTTGGTCCGCACAAAAATACATCTCGATCCAATAAGTCCTTCACACCCGCAAAATCAGGCTCTCCCATCCTCCGATTTTTGAGTGTAAACACGTCCTGCTGGCTTTCCTTGGAAGCTGTTGAATCAAAAACAGTAGCCTGACTCACAGCCTTATTACCACGCACCGCAGGCTCCAACACATTCACTTCTTCCCCCCTCGCACTGAACAAAACCACAACATCAACATCCTTGGATATTCTCAACGCCTCCAACATTGCAAGAAACGGTGTCACTCCAACTCCACCCGCAATAAACAAAAGTTTCTTGTTTGATACAGTTCCGTCCGCGTCATGGAAACACGAGAATCCACCCCCAATCCCTGAAAGCCGGATTTTCAGATTACCAATCGCGTTTTGACGCAAGTTATGCAAGAACGGACTCAACCGTCCACCATCAACGCGTTTAATCGTACAACTGATGCTCCGCGTTGGCTTAAACCCACCATCATCACCCACATCCGGAGTCGACGAAATCGTCCACGTTCTCACCAAATCATCATTGACTTGTTTCGGGTCCCCTTGATTCATGTGTCGATACTCTCTCTGAACCACATCCGAAAAGTCAAAGATCGCGAACGCGCCAGGAAGAAACGTGACTGGACTTGTCAACTCAAACGTGAATGTTTTGATGGACGGTGTGCGGTCCTTGATGGATGTGAGTGTAGCAGTGTTTTCCGTCTGTGAGGTTGTGATTGATTTTCCAGTGGATTCGAGTTCTGTGCGGAGCTGGCGGAGGGGAGGGTTGTATGGGGAGAACTGTTCTGGACTGGCGAGTTTCAGGTTGAGTCCGTTTTTGATGTAGACGCGAGCGGTGGGTGTGATGCGAGTGATCAAGGTTTGGCGGGGCATGATGGTTTCGGCGTCCTTGTCGTATAGGTTCTCGGCAACACCAGTAATATGCAATGTATCTCCTGTTTCAAAGCACACAAAGACGATACCGGCAAGTTGGTCGGATTCAACGTTTCCAAGGGATTGGTAGAATCGGTTTCCAGAGTAGTCGGGAAGAATGAGACTTGATGAACCATTTTCATCGAGAACGCGTACAAATCCTGGTGGTCCACCGCGATGATTGAGTCCCATGTCTGTAGACGCATCGTTTGATGTGAAGTGGCGTGTGGCAAGGTATATTGTTGAACAGCGGTTGATCAAGTCCCGTTCGTCTTTCGTCAATTGGATAGAGGATGTTGTTCCAAAGTCATTGAAAACGGTTTCAGCCTTTCTTTCAAAGGGAATGACATCCCTGACAGTAATGTACTGTTTTAAAAAAATAATTAGCATAACTTCGCCCATTTAGTATTATTTACCTTTGGACAGTTCCCCATGTTCTCGTTTGTTTGCAACGCCAAGTCCAAGCAGCCCCCGTTAAATGCACTTTTCAACACTCGTCCGGCAACCTTATTCCTCCGTCTGTTTTCAAACATAATCCCAAGTCCAGCCCAGGGCGAGCCCGTCTTTGCTGTAGCAAAGCATTTTGCAACTGGATCATCCCGTGGGACATTTGTCGCAGAGATACCCAGTTTGTCATGGCCAATGACAAAAGGTGATGTTGCAATGAGAGATGCCCAGGGCCGTCCAAGACTGTCCGTGCTTGAAATCGCAAAGTATTTTAACGAGGCAAAGAAGGCCGCGTGTTGAGAAGGCATCGATTCCGATGTGATTGATTCGACTATTAGGGACGTGTTTTCGGGAGAGTGGCGCTTGTGTTGGACGAGCAGCTCGCCCGCTTTAATTTACAGAGCGATTTAGTTGGTTTTCAGGGCGTACATAAGTTTAGTATACATACCATGTTGTCTGTGATCGTGTGTGTTCATTTGGCTGTTTTGATTGGGCCTTCCATTTTGAGTTTTTGAAGTTGTTCTTCGATTCGAAATCCGTTTCGAAATCCAATCTCCTCCCATCTTCAATCACTTTCAAGTCAACAGTGCATTGTAATTCCTACTTAAACGGCGAGAGCTTCAGGAAATAAGTTGAAATTGTCAACCACAGAGGAATGCGCAGTTTTGGGGCGGAGAATCAGCATGTTATTCACGGAAACATTTGCAATGAACTCAGCCATTAAAAGATAAATATTGAGGTACAAACACATACTTTATGTGATTACAATAAAAGATTTAAGACCATTGAAAGATTACAACACCCTGTAATTTAAGCGCCAGTCCATGTTGGAATTGGAGGCCCCTGGAATCCAGCCCCCGCAAGTGAACTATTATCCACACGAGGCAACTTGGCCTTATCCCAGATTGGCTTCATTACATGATCATCAATGTGATTCACTTTTCCAGCAACCTGCGGCTTAATATCGTGTTCGTCTTCGGGTGACGTCAAACACGTCCAGTCCCAGTGTTTTCCCCATTTCAACCTTTCACAGTGATGCCTGTGCATCAAGTTGCCTGCAAATATATTAAGCAGTTTTAGTGGAAGCTATTTGAGAATGAAGACTCATACCATACGCGAGTGGACTGAAATCTAGGTACACCAAAAACACGATTGCCAGAAAGGCACCAGCAAGAACCATACGCGATGCTCGAGACAATTTGTGCGTCAACAGTTCGAAGATAACTCCCGTCGAAAGAATGGCAAAGTACAAGGCAGGGAAGTAGTGGTGGATAAACAGTTGACGTTTCATGAGGAAGAAGGGGAAATAGTGCAAGAACCATCCCGAAAACAAAATCAAAGAAGCGTTCCAAGTCTTGTACAATGCCACTATTTCCAGCCAACATGATTAGCTCATTTTCAACAAAACACAGAAACTCACAGTTACTCAAAATAGGCACACTCCTCTTCATCAACAAAACACCAGCAACCAACAAGACACTCAAAGAAAGCACAGTAATCGTCGAAGTCCACCAAACAATCGGATTCCCAATCAAATAAATCTGTCTCGGCCCGTTACTCTTTTCCGTCCAAAACAGAATCCCACGGTTCAAAACCGGCCATTCAATCGGTCGAGACTCATACGGATGTTTCCCCGTAAGCCCTTGGTTTATGCTCCACATTGTTCCATGAAGCTCAATAAACTTTGCAAAGAAGCCCGGCTTTTTGAAGTTTACTTTTTTGGCGTTGGGAGGGAGGAATGGGTTCGTGTTGGCTTCAATGAGCCAGACTGCTCCTGGGCGACCGCTGTTTTCGGCGCATGTGACTTCTTGTTGGTCGAAACCTTCGTTGATCGCGTCAGCATGTGTGGTTTGATTCTCAGGAGGGACTTACCCCATTCCGGCAATTTTTTGTCGTGTGAGAAGAGGCCGCAGTGTCGATTGTTTACGTGGATGAAGCGAACGCGCGTGTTGATTGCTTTGATGGGGCGGGGGTCATCGTGGCTGACACTCTTGTCGGCGATACGGACAATCCAGTTGTCGTTTGTATCTCCGTTCCAAGAATCATCTCCGTATCCAGATACTTCCCAGTGGTGGTCGTTGACAGTCACTGGTGCTCTAAATTATAAAAGTAAGTAAACAGGGCTTATATCGCTGCTAAGTCATCCTTACTTGACGTTGTGACTGTGTAACTTTCTACCAGTTTTGACATGGACTTGAAGGAGCAAATGAATAAGTAAGAAGTACAAAATCCTTTCAGATACTCACTCAAACGAACGATATCTCCATTCTTCAAATACTGAAGCTTTGTAACCGGAACAACATATCCAGTATCGTTCTTAACCAACAAAGGTGGGGCAATCAAAAACTCTCCATTCTCATCTTTGAATGGATACACAGTCATCTGCTGCTGCTTACTTCCAGTCGGGTAATCATGCTTATGCGAGTGCAAATATCCACCATTCGTTGCATGATGCCTCAAATGAATCTTTGACATGTATGCCACATCTTCAAAAGTATCTTCGATTTCATGACCCCTCAAAGTAGATTGAAACTCGGGACGCATAAATCCAGAACCACCGCCCTTATTGGGAAGTGCCCAGAAGTGAATTTGAAACAGGAAGCAGTAAATGAATCCAGGGATGATGATGAGACAGAGGGCTCTAGCGGCGAAATGATGAACATATTGGCGCGGAGTTACACGTAGGTCTCCGAGGACTGTCCATAGGTTTTGGAGGGTCGAGAGGCCAATTGTTGCAACCAAAAAGAGACCGACCCATTTCACACTTCCCGCGAGACCCAAACTGACGCCTGAATGAATTCATTATTAAGAAGGTATGAATTCGTGGGGCCATTTACCTGTCATCACCAGAGGATACCACCAAGTAAAAGTGAATGGTTGTTCCTGGTTCGACAAGAAATCCGTCCACATCATCACAGTGAGACCAGTAAAGAAAATTAATCCAGAATCCAATAGAATAAGACGAGATTGGCTGTCGATGGAATGAGAATGTGGCATTGAAATGGTTAAGAAGTGAACTGAAACTCACGTCACGAAGCCGTTATCTATTCGATGGATTGTTAGTCGTTGAATTAATGCAAAGATAAACAAACGTACCCAATGTGAGCATGAGGGCGGAGAGAATGGCGGAAATGTTCGACACCCCCAAGTTCCTCAACGTAATGTACGAGACAGGCACAAGCAAGACACCCAAGAAACCAGGCAACAATCTCATTGTCACATAAGGCACATGGGACGCCAAGTAATCGTCACCAATGTCCTTGAATGTGAAAGTTGAGTTGTACCCGCCCAATAATCCAACCGCCGCAAACAAGAGCTTCCCCAGTGGCGGATGCACATCCATAAAGAACTGTCCATTGATGTATTTTGTTGCGAAACCACCAAAATGGACCTCTGTTTGAAGAAAAAGGTCAATAATCAATTCGAGCAAGGAGTAAACCCAAACACACCATCAAAGACAACCTCATGAGGATTAGAAATACGAAACAGTCTGATAATCAAGGCAAAGAGGGTCAGGGCCATGAGGACTTGGAGGTTTGGCAGTTCGCCCACATCGCCAAAGGTTTTGTGTTGCGGGACCTGGAACCAATTCAGTCTTTGGATGTTCGGTGGATGGAGTTACCTTGTTGTATCGATAGTCTGAGCTTCGCATTGAAGGAAGGTGGAGACTGTCCGTCTTCCGCCGCTGCCTCATTGCCATCTTTTCTTTGACGTGTGTTTGCTGAGAAAGTGGATGGAACAAAATAACTTCAGTTTGCTGATCAAACGAGAATTGACTGATATACCACCACCACCTGATCTAACCTCTCTCGCCTTTACAACTCATCTGTAAGTATGATGCTCCTGCGTCAAACTCTGTTGCTGCTTTTCTGTCTTAACATGCATTCCACTTCCAGCTTATGCAAGCCTCTTCGCTTGTAAATGCCACTGCCTGCAGCCAGTGCCGTCTCAACAAGCAAAAATGTGAAATCTCATCCAATCCAAACATATGCACTCGCTGCCTCAAAGGCGGCCGATCGTGCGATATCCCCCAGCTGCAGAAAGCTAAACAAGCCCCACAAGTCCCAAAGACTTGTGCCCGTTGTGTCAAAAGCCGCAAGAAATGCGTACGAGCAAGTCCGTTGGATGCCTGTTCCGATTGTATCAAACGAGGCCTTGAGGACGAGTGTCTTAGTAACATTGGTCAAACAAGCCAGATAGCCATCACCACATCCAGGCAGCCCCAATTCGACACCCTAACCTCGCATTCAGATAATTCTCTTGTGACTACAAACGGGGACAAGCTTTCAACAGCGAGTAACTTCGGCGTTCATTCTTGCTTTAGTTCGTCGTTGTTCCTCAATGCCATGGATGACAGTCTCATTAACTATGTTGATTATCAAACTGAATTGGAAGATCCGGATTTTATCCCAACTATTGCGGATTTTTATCTGTGTGCAAATTGGTTGAGAGGTGAAGAGTTCAAGAAGCGCAGACCTGACTGTGTAATGTTTGATCGAGAGAGATTTCTATCAAGATATTTTCAAGCACCTGCCGTTTTGAGGTTTGTGAAGGAGCTGTTGAAACTTGATCTGAAAATGCAATAACTACACAGATTATCAACGTGTTGCTGGGCATTACGACAATCTTCTCAAGCTGAATTATGCCTTTCATACTTTAACAGAGCCATGAAGGCTTTGCAACGATCAGATATGGACCCTTCGTTAGACCTGGTCATTGCATGTTCTCAACTTTGTGGCCTCGCAATTGGTAAGTAGCTCTGCTGTATCTAATGTCCCATTTTGAATTTTAATATTCAACTAGACTACAGCCAACCAGTTGTTGCGATGAAATTCCTCGTAATGGCTTTGAAAATGATTATTGATCTCAAAATGTATATCGACCCAGCAGATTCTCCGTGGCTTATCCACTTGACACTGCGTGAGAAAGAAGAACGTCGTCATGTCTTTTGGTACTGCTTTGTAAGCTATGCGACAGCTCTGGCAAACTTTGCAACTCAAATTCAACTCACAATCATATCGGATGGTGTGCACCACCCAAGCCAGGTCCTTGATCCTGAACCAATTTTCTTTTTGAATAATGCCATACCATTTACGGC
Source organism: Rhizoclosmatium globosum (assembly GCA_002104985.1). NCBI lineage: Eukaryota > Fungi > Chytridiomycota > Chytridiomycetes > Chytridiales > Chytriomycetaceae > Rhizoclosmatium > Rhizoclosmatium globosum. Next base: position 48,737 of record MCGO01000001.1, on the reverse strand, counting down.
CAGACTTTTTCAAGAAATTAACAATTTGAAGATATTGTTTAGCCACCCTCCATCGTCGCCCGAGCTTCTTTTGGAAATCCAATCAGCGTGCGCCATACAAACAAGACTGCCCGACAAGTATACGCTTGAATTTGATAATCCCTCGTCGGTCACACCATCTGATATGGCGCGATTTATTTTGCAGTGTTCCTCACTGGCATCAAATTTAGGTCAATTGAATCTGATCTTACAATCGGCACTGTCGATTCATTCCCGTCCGATAATGTTTCTGTCAATCGCACCACTTGAAAAGTTTAAGGGCGACGATCAAATGAAGATTCGTCAAGCCATCAACCAATGTCTAAATTCGGCATGGAGGATTTACTCGCTCTACAAATTCCTATTCACGGTATCGACTGCAGAGCTTGTGGAAAGTGATGAACTCTGGAGATACGATCCGTATTACTATGCATGTCCATTCTTGGAAATGGTTTTTGTGTTTTGGTTCTTTTCCTGTCGAATGGATCCTAGTTGGATGGAATTCACAGATCCAGCATTACGAAATCCTCTTGAAATATCCGCTCCGTTGCAGCTCATGATGTCGAAACGACCGTTGACGTTCCATGGAGGAGCTGCGATACCTTTTTTCACTGTAATGAAGTGCGCGCTTGATGAAATGGAAGAAATTGCACGAACAAATGTTAGAAAGCGGTTTCATCATGATGATTACGATACGAACGTGGTTGAAGTAGGGATGAGAGTGATGCCTTTGGGACAGAAAGATGACCAAGCGTCGCAACCTGTGGAGGCGATTTGTTATATGGGATTGCTTGGGTTGCAGATTGGAAACAAAATTAGATGGAAGGGAGTTGTAGAGGATTCTTGGCGCTTGTTTTGGAAGTTACTTTGAATTTTAATACTGAGCAAAATCGAAGAAGAAAAAGGTTACTACCACATATTTCAACACCCCAGTCAACTCAACGTTGCTGATCTTTCTCAAACACGTATGTACGTACTTGTTGCATTCAATATCTATTCTAATTCGGAATTCACAAGCGATTACTGAAGAGCCAATTTAATTGATGGAAGCCAAGTCCCTGATGAATGCGACTTCCTGCAGTCACTGCCGCCTCAGCAAACGAAAGTGTGAGGTATCTCGTGACCCAAACGTTTGCGATCGCTGCCTCAAAGGTGACCGAGCATGCGATGTCCAACAATTTCGCAATGCCCCACAAGTCCCAAGAGTCCTAAAGACCTGTGCCCGCTGTATGAAAAGCCATAAGAAATGTGTGCGAACAAGCACGTCAGAGGCCTGCTCAGACTGTATCAGGCGAGGCCTGGAGAAGGAGTGTCTCGACAACACTGTTCAAACAAGCCTTACAATCACCTCCACTTCCTACCCTTCCCAGTTTCGCTCTTTGACTGCGAATAGTGACTTTGACGATCATACTTCCAATGGGGATACTATATCACCAACTGCGAGCAACTTCGGCGTTCATTCTTGCTTCCGTGCATCATTGTTCCTGAATGCTATGGATGACACTCTCATTAACTACATTGATTTCCAAACCGAATTGGAAGACCCGGATTTTATCCCAACAATTTCAGATTTTTATCTGTGCGCAAATTGGTTGCGGGGCGAAGAGTTCAAGAAGCGCCGACCTAACTGTATGATGTTTGATCGAGAGAGATTTCTAGCTAGGTATTTTCAAGCGCCCGCAGTGTTGAGGTTTGTGAAGGAGCTGTTGAAACTTGATCTGAAAATGTAATAACTACACAGACTGTCAACATGCTGTTGGGCATTACGACAATCTTCTCAACCTGAATTATGCCTTTCGTACTTTAACAGAGCCATGAAGGCTTTGCAACGATCTGATATGGATCCTTCGTTGGATTTAGTTATTGCATGTGCTCAACTTTGCGGTCTAGCTATAGGTTGGTCACTGCACGCTATTCGTTATTAATAATGCATCTTTTAAATCTGTATAGACTATAGCCAACCAGTTGTTGCGATGAAATTCCTCGTCATGGCTTTGAAAATGATTATTGATCTCAAAATGGACATTGACCCAGCTGATTCTCCGTGGCTTATCCACTTGACACTGCGCGAGAAAGAAGAACGACGCCACGTGTTTTGGTACTGTTTTCAGCATTATACAGCAACTTTGGCAAATTCCACACGACAAATTCAACTCACTCTCAACTCGGATAGAGTGCATTACCCCAGTCAAGTGCTTGATCCCGAGCCAATTTTCTTTGTGAATAATGCCATAACCTACACAACAAAACTGTACCAAGAAATTCATAATCTGAAGATTTTGTTCAGCTATCCACCATCGTCGCCGGAACTACTTTTGGAAATACATTCTGCTTGTTCTATCCAAACCAGCCTTCCAGCTAGCTATATTCTCCAATTTTCGAATCCATCATCAATCACTCCATCTGACACGATTCGATTCATTGAACAAACCTCCACGTTTGAGTCAAATTTAGGACAATTGAATCTTATTCTGCAAGCGACATTGTCAATTCATTCGCGTCCAATCATGTTCCTATCGATGGCGCCGCTAGAAAAGTTTAGTATCAACAACCAACGAAAGATACGTCATGCCATCAACCAATGCTTAGATTCAGCATGGAGGATTTATTCGCTTTACAAATTCCTATTTACGGTATCAACTGCGGAGCTTGTAGAAATCAACGAACTCTGGAGATACGATCCATACTACTATGCATGTCCATTCTTAGAAATGGTGTTTGTCTTTTGGTTTATTTCGTGCAGAATGGATCCAGGTTGGATGACCTTCACAGATCCCACGTTACGAAATTTCGTTGAAATATCCGCTCCTCTTCAACACATGATGTCTAAACGACCCATGACATTTGATGGTGGTGTCACTGTGCCGTTTTTCACTGTGATGAATTGTGCGCTTCAAGAATTGGAGGAAGTTTCTCGGACGAATAAGAGACATGGGTTTCATTTAGAGGAGAATGATGCAAATATTTTAGAGCTGGGGATGAGGGTTATGCCGCTGGGACAGAAAGATGATCAAGCGTCACAGCTGGTGGAGTCAATGTGTTATATGGGATTGCTTGGACTGCAAATCGGGAATAAGATTCGTTGGAAGGGCATCGTTGAGGATTCTTGGCGCTTATTTTGGAAGCTACTTTAAAAAGCTGATCTGATTTAAATATTATGTATGAGTTGAAGCTAGTGCTTTGGAAGTTTCTTTTGAATTGTTCTTAAATTGCTCACCAAATATGAATGAAGGAGTTTATTTGAAATCTATAGAAATCTAAGAAAAGTTGAACGAAAGAAGTTTATGCCTGCATCTGCATTTGCTGGTATTGGCCGCCTTGTACAATCACCACAGTCTGGGGGCTGACAGCACCGTACTTTTGAACTTCGTTTCCTTCTTGGATCAAAGCGCAGCAGTGGCAACAACAGTGCGCGAAACAATCCTCAAATCCATTTCCCTATTGTAAAAAACACGATCACATCGTCAGTCAAGTCGAAAGGAAGAAATCAGTCAACCCACTTTGATGTGATACCGCGTACGAATATGACGACGGTTCCCAATCACGATGCACGGGCAACAGCACACATAGTGGCAACCAGCCTTGAAGCAGCCGTAATCTGGATCCAAGTTCTGGACGGTCTGGCCGTAGAGAACACAGGGACAGCACCACGCGAGCATACAAGTGTCTGTTCGTTTCAGACACGTTAACAATGTGCGCGAAGCGTCTGGTACAGCGCAAACACTTACTCAAGTCAACAAAGATGTTAAAGAGACCATTGGTCCAGTCTCGCTCGGCGGGTGGGGGGAGGGCAACTTGCTGCATCTTGTGAAGGGATTGTCAACAACAAAAATTGTGCAAATAGAAACCCACAGCGAACGCCGGAAATATGGGTAGGTACATTGGTTAATCTCTTATTCTTTTATTAAGATTCAAAAGTTGATGCTAAAAACAAAGAGCATCGTCAATTTATACAAAACATACGTTAAATTCTCTTCACAAAAGGTTCAGTAAATCTCACATCCGGTGTAAATAGATCCGACAACCCACCGACGTCAGGAGAATCTCCCATCACAAACGGCGCAACATCAATCATGTCCTTCATTTTCAAATCCGCGACACTTACTTTTTCCTTCCCAAATCCATTTCCTTTCTTATTTGCATCAACTTGCGAACTAACTTCCAATGTTCCTTCAAAAGCCAGAGTCTCGACATAAACGGGTTTCGTGCATCCCAAACGATGTGCTCGCTTAATCGCCTGTTTGTAGATGGCAGTTTCAGCCACGGGTCGAAGAAAGTAGATTCGTGATGCTGTCGACAGATCCAGACCAAACGCAGCTTTGGACACATCCATAATAAACACGGGAATATCTTGGCCAGTCGTGTTGAATGTCAGTACATTGTCTGCTTTTTGGCTTGTTGCTTGCTGGAAAGGGATGATCAGTAATAAGGCCCAAACAACGTGAATTCTTACTCTCGACTTCATGAAAAGCAAGCTCTTGACTCCAGCAAGCTCGCAAAATTCTCGAATGGAATGCATTTCGGATTCTAACGTGGTATAAATAATGATTTTCTCAGTTTTGTGGTATTTTAGAATCTGATCTGCAATGTACGTCAATTTTGTGCACGTTGATGCTTCGATTGTGAATGATAGCTTTGGATTCTCCAGGCAGGTTTTGCATGGTTTCGCTTTTGGTGCAGAAGATGTGCTTTCGATTTGTGAACTCTCTTTCATCTCCAAATGTGCTTCCTTTCGAGCGGTCGTGATGTGGTTATTCGTTGAACTGGATGAAGCTGAAGCCACAGGAACTGTTTCCATAATAGGAGCAATCACGGCTGACCCAAAATTCTTGTTCATTTCAGTCCTCAACAAGTCGAACAACATCAGCGCGTCACGATGTATTTGATTTGTCGAATGGTTGAAATTGATAGCGTTCTGAAAAATTAGTTCACCGAGACGACGAAACTCAGCTACACTGCTGATTCGACCTTCTTTCAATAGTTTCTTGAGCGTGCGAAAGTCCATGGGTTCCTTGATGATATCAAAGTATTCTGGGATACCGAGTAATACGGGATCAACCTGTTACTAGCGTTAGGACGAACCGAAGAAAGGAGAGTTGCATACCGGATCAGCGAACCAAATTGAGTTTTCTGCATGCATAAGAGTGCGTAAGACTTTCTTACATTTTGATTTCTCTTCGCTTGTTAACGAGACAATAGGGCTACGTGACGAAACATTTTTTGAGACACCTGTGGGAAGATTGATTCGAGCTTTTGCCATTTTGAGAAGTTTCTCTGTTTTGGTTGAAATATGGGAGCCTGAGGTTGATCCAAGATTTGTCGAATTCATTTTGACGGGCGAAGGAATAGTGAAATCAGAATTCCCTTTTTCCTCGTCAATATCCATTGAGTCAAAAGCAAAAGCGACTCGTTTCTTCTTCTTCGGAATTCCTACAATGTGTGACTCCACATCACCTTCTCCAATCATTTTTAACTTTTTCTTCACTGGCTCTAAAGCGACTTCGCTTTCAACACTGAAACTTCGCTTTCCAGCCTCTGTACTGTCAGCAGGATTATTTGTGCCAAGATCACCAGAGGACTCCAAATCCCCAGATTCCAGTTCTGAATTAAGTTTAGCTATCTTCAACGCAGTAGCATGCTTCTCAATCTGCTCCTTCGTAAGCAGTCTTCGTCCATTCCTGAAATCAACCAACGCAACAGGTAACCCATCGTCCAAGAATCCACCACACTTCCACAGGCAACGACACTCCTTGACGACATACAGAATATCAGTTGAAATCTGCTGCTTTGCATCATAATACGCGTCCTCGGCGCGCTGGAGGTGGGAGATGACAGATGTGAGAAGGTTGCAGTCGTATGACTTTTCCCCGACAACGGCTCTCGTTAGACCGCTGAGTGCGTTTTCAGCGGCTCGCTTTGCTTGAGAGACGATTTCGATACCGTTAAAGTTAAAGTGCGACAGTTTCAAGCTGTTGTCATGGTTAAGAACATGAGATTTGGAAATTCAAGAAACTCACTTGTAAACGACTTCGTGGAGTGCATCACGCATTGACGGATGTCCAAAGTAGTCTACACCTTCGCGCTCTGTCAACACAGAGTTGAGTTTGATTTGTGCAATGAGGATGTTGGTGTTGATTCGTTCGTGTTGATTCATTTTTAAATAAACAGTCTTTTCGTGTAACGGAGGAAGAGGGTGTTGGTTTTGGATGTCCTCGATTTGATGGCGAACGACAAGGCTGTTGAAAAGATGTTGCACACGTTCTAGTCCAATATCTTTTCCGCTCAACCACGGAGCTGACACTTCACGAGAGAATATATTTTCTGAGCTCAAGTTTAGTATTCAATGTTGTTTGAGATGAAGTCAAGGGTGAAACTCACTGTCATGACAGAACGGCTCAATCTTGAGATAATTCCCTACAATCCCACTCAGCTTCCGCAAATCAAGCTTCTCCATCTCCATTCGCCGTTTCTTATCAACAACTTCCCCGTTATCCAAAATATTCGGCAACGGCGTACCTGAACAAACCCACTTCCAATGCGCCTTCAGTTTCGCAACAGTATCCAACAACTTTGTCTCCCCCGCACTCTCATGCTTCAACAAATGCCCTTCATCAAAAACCAGCCTCTGAAAATACACCTGAATCAACGGCGATATATATCCATGCACAACCTTCTTCTTCGACTTTGATTTCAAACTCCCGCTTTTCAAAATTGATTGAATCAACTCGCATTTACAGTCAACGATACGAGTTGCGCCTTTGTATGGACACCTGCATGAGCGGTCGACGCCTTTGAATTCGAATCCGAATTTCGTGTCTTCCTGGCTTAATCGGGAGTGCGTGATGAGGATCACGTCGTAGGCGATGAGGTCTGTGGGTTGTGGGATGGATGTTTTGGTATTTTCGAGGTCGAGGACGTTGATTTCGCCTGGGAGGACGTGTTTACTGAATTCGGCGCGCCATTGACGAATTAATGTGTCTGGGACGACTATAAGAGTGGTTTTTGATAGATGTATTCGATGGGTGGATGATTGATTTGGCGTTGGTTCAGATGCTGCGCGTGAATGAATGCTGCGGGTGGAATGTTGGATGAAATCTGAAGTGATAAAATGCTGAAGGTTTTGATATGGCTTCTCGATATGTTCTGGAAGGCTTGTTGCGATATGTTCGTTGATAGTTGCCGAATTTTGGAGCTTGATTGTTGCCAAGCACAACTGAACTAAAGATGGCATGGGTTTTCCAGCAACAGGCTCATAATAAACCACGGATCCATCAAGCGACGATCTTGCAGACCACTGAACCAAGGTATTCTCATGATTATCCAAGTTGGGCAAATGAAGTGGGGCAGCAGCGACTTCCACATTCCACCGAGCATCAAACAAGCGCGCGCCTTTGTTCAAAGTGGCAGCAATAAGTCCAATGACCATCAGTGTCTTTCCAGATCCCATGTTCTCACACAGAATCCCACCTCGAACAGGCCCCATTTTAAGGTTATTGTGGCAGCCTGGTCCCTTGTCTTCCTCCATGCCGATCATTCGAGAGACACTGTCAATCTGGTATTGAAAAAGGGGTGTTCGAATCACATCGTCCAGGCACAGATCGGATTGAGGAGGAGAAGGGACTTGGAGGAAGACTTGTTGAAGCGTTGGCCTTGGTGGACTAGATGATGAGCATCCAACTGGTGGAGATGAGGGCGGGGAATCAATGTCAATGTCTATGAGGGTGGTATCTGATTCCTCTTGCATTGCAGCCAATGACTGGATGTGCATTGGATTTGTCACTAAACGAAAGGAAAAAAAGAAAAGAGGAAACATACCTTCATTAAAAGGTGGAATAAAGGAAAAGAGGGATTCATGTAAGAGTAAATTGGATTCGATTCTACATTTCAGAGTATTCTACATTTGTTCTCTCTTTCTTCCTTTTTTCTCAAACCAAACACAAACAAAGATGTCAGCAAAGAAGGGAGCCCAGGCCACAACATCAATCGTCCGCCTTTTAGTACCAGCTGGTGAGCATTCAAACCATTTAAACCGCAGAGGACCCCTTAGAGCCTACTCTAACCCAGGACTAACCCACCACTCTTCGAAACAGGAAAAGCATCCCCTTCACCACCAGTCGGACCAGCCCTCGGTCAACGTGGTGTAAAAACAATGGACTTTTGCAAACAATTCAACGACAGGACAAAGCAATACACACAAGGCATCCCCATGCGTGTCATCCTCACCGTCCGCCCCGATCGTACCTTCTCCTTCATCACAAAGACACCTCCAACGGCCTGGATGCTCTTGCAGGCTGTCGGGCAGGAGAAGGGGACCAGCAGGCCTAGTCATACTACGATCGGGGAACTGACGATCAAACATATTTATGAGATTGCGGCGATTAAGATGCAGGATCCTGGGTGTGAGGATACTACGCATGAAGCAATGTGCTCGAGGGTGTTGAATCAGGCACGGGGAATGGGAATTAATGTTGTGCGAGGGGAGGATGTTGCTGCTGCTTGATGCACTTTGTTCGGGGAAGCGGAAACGTTATATATTCATTCCGTTCAATTTTAATGGCGAGAAAGATTGATGATGGGTTAGTTCCTTGAAGTTTTTGGTGTTATGAGCCAAGAATAAAGCATAATTATAAGCAACACAGATATCTGTGTTTAAATAACAGTAATCCTGACGTAGACATAGTTTTTACAGACATGTACGTCCGTCCAATAACTGCTGAAGAGTATTGCACAAAGTTTATTTGAATCCAAGCTTTCTCCCCCGCTTCCTCCTCTCATAAAATGCTGATAATTAAAAGGAAAATTAGGAATTCGTGCGGGTGTTAATGACTTCCTGACGTTGCTGTAGCATGATGAACAGTCCATGCCCTCTCTGGGTACACGAGGGGGTTCAGTTGCGCCAGATATGTGATAGCCCACCTGTATAAATGTTATTAGAATGATCTTCGCGATATTGTTGCGTGAGGCAACAGTTCTTTGGAGGTTTGTTGTTGTTTCGTTCATCGCTAACATCCCGCCATACTCCTTCACCTTCGCCTTTATGCGTCATTAATAGATTGTTTGATAGGCCGGCTTTTGAATCAGTGCTGGTTTAGAGTTCTGAGGTAACAAACCAAACACGCCATCGCTCTCTCCTCAGACGGGACTTCATCGCAGCAAACTCACATCATCCAAGTACAAACAAAAGTAAGCGATAAGGCAGTTCGGAAGATGCTGAAGAGGGCGTAAACGAGAGTCAGCCAGAATATTTCAACAATCCACCAAACTTCAATGAGACTCACAGCTGGTCTTCACTTGGCGGGATCATCCGGAATCCAACAGCTCCAATTCCGCCATAGATGAGGAAAGACACGAGGATCGTTAATAGGCCCATCGATGCTTTCTTTGTTGGAAGGTTTTTTTTGTTGAAAGCAAATAAATAGAATTGGATAAAACAAAGAACTTCTGCTACGATTTCCTAACATCCCTAAAGTCTGTTTATTGGAAAAACGTGATAACCTTGAAAACAAAGTTGAACAGAGTATACCCACACATTCCCACCACAGAAGTCACAACAACTACTTTCGTAATGTACCAGTATCTTAACAGTTTGCGATACCGCTCCCCACCTCTCGTATAAACTGATTGGAAACGCGTTTTCGCAGATTGAGCGTATTTTGAGGGAATGGAATTCGATAGACTGGTTGATGCCGATTTAATGTGCGGTTTCAATATTTGAGTCGCTGCATTGGGATTGATCGTAGAGGAAGTTGTATTAAAGCTTGATGAGAGGGATTGGAGTTGAGGTGCAATGGATTGTTGCAGGGAATCAATGGAAGATGATGTTGATTTTTGGAGAGCGGAGTAGAGGGATTTAGCGTGAGAGGATACAATGTTATTTCCGTATTCGAGCGATTCTTTTGTGGCTGTTGAGAGTGACATTGGAAGGGCTTTGAGGGTTGATGTTGTTGAGTTCTTTACCGAGTCGATGGCATTGGAGGCTGATGAAGAAAGGGATTGAATTCGATTGTTCACAGTGGTTCTGACAGTGGTTAATGATTCCAAGACAGATGGTGGAATAGACGATAGCGGAGTAGGACTTGAACCCGTTGCATTGGATAGGATCTGATCTGCAGCCTTCCAAGTCGATCGCCCACCAACATCTTTTGTCCGTGCGAGTACTTCATTTATTCGTTGATGGAGCGGGTGTTTGGCTGCCAATGACTGTGCCTGAGTCGTCCATGATTTGTAATTCTTCCACGGAGCGATTCGTTGTTGGATCCGAATCGATGATTGGTTAATTGACTGTGTGAGTGATTGCGTGAGTGAAGGAGGAATCCATGACGTGTTGTTTGATTTGGAGAAGGTGGTGGACAGTTGTTGACGCAGCTTTAGTTGAGTGGAATGAGCGGATTGACGGACTGCACGATATATGGAATTCATATATGATTTTTCTGCGCTAATTTGTAGGAATTATCGGAGAGAGAAAAGGGAAGTAGCCTCTTTTATGTTCAACGTGGCTCAAATACAACTGTGTGCAGTCGAGTGACGTGGGTTAAAATAAATACAATCAATTGAATTAATTTGGCATCATAAATCCTATATTAAATTAGTTTTAATTCGTTTAGGGTTCTCCGAGTCTGAATTATTTGTTCTTTGTTGCTTTGGTGGGAGACTGAAAAGGAGGCACGACTTCCGGGTGGCGCGCCCACCAACCAACAAAACAAGTAGTGAATCACACTGAATCAATTGACAGTTTTAAAATGCAGGTTTCAGCATCATCCCGAATCGCCTTTTCTGAGTTTATTGTTGGCCACTCAATCGTAGACGCCGCGGTTGAGACATTGGCCAATTGGGCGTCGAAGCAGGATTCGTTGGATCTTTCGAGTGGTTCTGCTTCTAGTGGTTCTAGTGGTCCTAGCAGTGCTCCTAGCAGTACTCCTAGCAGTGCTCCTACTACTACCCAACTCGATCGCAACGGTGACTCGCTTGCTCCCTCGGACTCCTTCGAAGACAACTCACACGCACTCGTCACCGCCGCCCGAAAGCTCCTCTCTCTCGAACACGAACACGAACCACTCTCTAATTCAACCAATCACAATCCACTCGCACTCGTCCTCCGCGCCGCCGCAATTCTCTCAAAACAAAACTCGGCAACTGAGCCACAACCTGTCGCAACTGAGAAACTCGCCGCCGCCGCAATCGACTTCTTTGCGAATCACAAACAACGCGTCTTTGATTTGGTCTTTAAAGATCCGACAATCTGGGTCTTGCGTTCGTTGAACTTGTCTTGTTCGGAGGACTATTCGGGCGATCTCTACCTGGCGCTTCTTGACTCTCTGCTTGGCGTTAAATTGAATACTCGTCCGAATTTGAATATGCCTGTGTCCGCAGTGTTTCCTTTCTTGGATGCCAGAGCGGTCGGCCCAGTCGTTTTGGATTTGTTGAAGGAGTACATGGCGGATCCTTCCAACTTTGGTGTGCCCTTTGATTTGTATCTGTCTTCTTTGAAGTCTTCGGATTTACTGGAGTTGGCGGATTTGGAGGTGGAGGTGGAGTCGTTTCATGTTCCATCAGATTCAGTCTTTTGGTTGGATGGTGAGTGTTTGAGAGAGCACGGCGAGCGAGCGAAAAATCGAGCGAAGCGAGAGAGTAATATATGTTTAGAGCGAGGCACGATCGAATAGTCATTCCTTCTTGGCTGAGCCTGGCCTAAGCCTACAATGCAAACCCTTTATTCAATCAACTCACATTTCCAACTAACCAACCAATACAGGAACAATTACAGTACAACAAATGCATGACGAAATCTTATCCGACTCTACCCTGCTCGCTCAACTCGAACCGTACATGGAAGCTTACGCGTACCTCTGCACTCCCGAAATCGTCCTCGAACTCTTTTACGCGTACCTTGTTGACCAAGGAATGATTGAAAGCGTCGTGGACCCTGTGTTTCACGAGTTTCTTGAAGCTGAAGCTGGCGATGCGTCCAGCACCATGACCTTATCAGACGCGCCATCACCAATACACACCTCTCGTTCACCAACACTGTTCTCGACTTCACCAACCTCAATCTCATTTGAACCGTCCTCTCCTCTCCACGCATCAATCTCCTCGTCCCCAACAACTCTCTTCTCACCTTCCTACACATTCACAACCCCCTCTTTCACACACAACACCCACAATCACCACGAAATCAATCTCTCCATTTCTTCATGGGTGTATCCTTCAACCGGGTGTGCAAGCAAACCCGTGTTCAGATACGACAGGTTCAAGGAGTTGCTTGATTTCGCGGGGGTTACGAATTCGGAGGTTACGTGTGTTTATACCACGCCGGCTCTTGGAGATGGGAAGGAGGATCTGTGTGAGGTTGGGGAGATGGGACGGGATTGGGTTGAAGCCAAGAATATGTTTGTGGAGGCTGTGTTGAATGGGTTGCATGCGGAGATGGATGAAGATACTGATGAGGATGATGATGAAGGTGATGTTTGGCCGTGGGAGAGTACAGTTGATAATGATGAAGATGGGGACTTGATGATGATGATGTTGGAGGTGTAACTTTTTTGAATTTTATGTGAATAGTGCTTTTTTTTTGTTCGTTTCTTTTGTTTGTTTGTTTTGTAATAAACCCCCCTGACTTGAATTATTAATTATGGTATTTGAGTTTGAATGGCAGGTATACAAGATTAAAAATTTGTTGATATCCTGCATTTGTGGATATTTCAAAGTATGACTGCTCTGCTAGACAAAACAGTCAAGCTTCAGACTCCAAAGCAAGTTGGTTGGTGTTGCACTGTAATTCAAGAGTAGAACCTCGCTTTTTACAGCTAATTTAAAGTCAACTAGAATCAATCTGCCTGATTTCAAATCAAGCTTTTATATTTGCATCATAGGCCTTTCTTGGTGTGGCCGTTGTCAGTTGGAATGTGAGAAGGAACTGGTTTGCTTGATGGTAGTGCAGCGCAGGATGTCGGGCAGAAGGAGAAGCAAAGACCATTTGCAAGTCCACAGGTTCTTGCTGGGCAGCCATCAGAACAGGAGCACATGCAATTGGGGGAAGTAGTGACGGCTAATTGGATCGGACCTGAAATCGGGTTTGTACAAGAGCTTGGACAGAATGTCATACAGAGCACAATCCCGTCTTGATTCGATGCAGCAGGACAGCTGGTCGCGGGACAGCCATTGTCGCAAAGGCAACGACAACGGTCAGCCATTCAATAAGATTTTCTGTTTTCAGCCCAAAACCTCAATAAAAAAAATTGATTCATTAAAACGGATAAGAAAAGTAATTAAGTAATGGTAGAGCGTCAAGGTTCATAGCAATGTCTTTACCAACAGTGCTTAGAAAAAGGTAGGGGAATATATTGGCTCATCCCACTTTAATAACGCAAGGAATCTAATGTATCATAGTCCTTCTTCATGTTTATACTATGACGGAATATTGAAGGTTGTGGCTAATATTTGGTTTATATTGTGTACCAAAGAGTATCCTTTCACACGTGTCTGAAAGAAGTTCGATTATCCACAACTGTATATCTTGTGGTATGAGTATTGAATGCACTGGTTCCAGCTCTATATTTATGGAAATCCAGGGAAGCAAGGTATGATTTCATCGGTGCAAAGTATTTAATAGTTTGTCCAAAACCCGGTGAGAGAGGCCCATACAGCTAATGCAGTAAACGTATATGATCCTAATAACTCTACGTTGAGGTAGCGCTCATAGTATCATTGTGGACAAGAAGGACTCTTGTTCATCGTTCTGATCTATATATTCGCATTGACAATCAGTCCCATATAGTCCAACGGTCTATTTTTTGTGCTCAAGAGTCTCAAAGAAAAAAAATTGTGTGGGCCGAGTCTTGCGACTCAGACCCACCACCCAACACACAGCACACGAGCAACAACATATAAACACCATCGCAATACAGAAAGTGATAGAGGAAGCGGTGGCGATCACAATCCAACCGGTGGAGAGGACGGCCGAGGGTAGAGAGGGGCGGTGGGTAGTGAGTCACAGCAGACTGAGGCCGCATGCTCTGGCAGCCAGAGAGCACCGGTTCCAGCTAACGTACTAGACTCAAGACGCAGTTCGAGAGGGGTAGAATGGATGGAGAGGTGGTGGGAGAGGCGGCAGAGTCGAGGGCGGTGGGAGGGGTGATCACTCACTGTTTCGCAATAGAAAAATGAGAAGACGTGCACCCAAAAAACAATCCTTTATGAAACAGGCGAAACAGAATTTATTGTTTCAGATATAGAGCGTTCTCATAAACGCTGTGACTCTCGTATCGACTGTGACCTTGGTCCGACTGAAGTTAAGAACTTGCAACGAGTCCAGAGAGACCGCTCGAGAGATAGCGACATAAACTTGACCAGGAGCGAAAATATTCCGCAAATCGACGCACAGATAAGGGATTGTCAGCCCCTGACTCTTGTGAATTGTCCTGAAACAAGGTAAGTCGAAATACGGCAATATCATATGAACACGTACATTGAATACGAAAGCATCAAAGGTATCTGGAACGAAAGAGTTAGAGCCAAAAGGAACACAAATGCAGTCACCTGAACGTAATTGACTTCGGCCTTCGTCGAGGGATTCACATACGTCCACGTTTCCGCTTTGAGCTCCTTCCTAATCATTTCCGTAGTTGTTTCTCGTTTTACGCAGAAGTCCACGGTAACAGCCTTTTCTGGTAAGTTAACCGAAACAACACGCCCCCGACTCCCATTCACAAGATCCTCTGTCAAATTCTTGAGAAGCATCACTTCCGCTCCAATCTTTAAGTTCAAGATGAACGGCGCCATTGCATTTTCGACGAACGTTTCTCGGTCCTCGACAGTAGATCCGGAGATTCCAGCAACGAATCCAAACTGCGTGCCATCCAGCCGTTCTAAATTCTCTTGGTTAAACCTCGTAACTTGTTCGCGCGTCGGAAATCTGGTCAAAAGAAGGATCAGTTGGATCGCTGTTTAAACTATTCTCAACTCACAGCTGAACCGGCTTCATTCCAAACGGTATCTGAAGAGGGAAGTATTGATTTGATAGAATATTGTTTGTGGCGGGCGTTAGTACGCCGCTTCGAAGTTCGTTCAAAATGGAAATGAGTCGAGTGTCAGTCTGGCGATGAATCTCTGAGAGCTTAAGAAACGGGATTAGTAATCATTCAGTAAAATATGCAGATATAACTTACAACAATACACGATTCTCGTTTTATTGCATCCTTCCACGACTGAGTTTCAAACGCAAACTGTGCAACACGGCCAGCAGTCGAGACAGGAGGAAGCTGAGCAAAGTCGCCACACAAAACAATCTAAGGAATGCCGCTTTAGATGCGATTCACTGCAGGGCATAAGAAACCTGTATCCCGCCAAACGGAGTATTTGAGCCTGCGTTACGATCCAGCTTCTTCAATACGCCGTCCAGCTTTCCAAAGAATTCTCCATCAAGCATCGAGACTGACTCCAAGATTAGTTGAGGAATACACGACGAGAACTGTTGTACTTTCGTCAATAATCAGCACTTTCGTCTTTCGCAGCCGCTCTTTAACAGGAGGAAACAACTTGTTGAATAGTTCGTCGACGTTCTCTGTGAATAGTTATTGGTTTATCCTGGCATGTCTGGAAGCAACATACCTTGTGCCAGTCTCAACGCTGCCCACGAGTGAGTTGTCCTACCGCCAATGTTCTGAGCCGCGAGACCTGAGAAAGATGTTAACGCTATAGGCCCTTCCAGCAGTAAAACTGTGTTCCTGACCTGTGGAAGCAGTTACGGCAACAGCATGCTGCTCCGGGTATTTAGCCTGACACAATTTGATGACTTGGCGCAGCGTGTGAGACTTTCCAGTTCCTGATTCCGAAAACGAGTGAGTTCACTAAGAAGCGATGGCGGGAGCCGTACATACCTGCTTTGCCAGTCAAGAAGACGTTCTTGCCGGCTTCAACAAACTCCAGAACTCGTCGCTGTTCCTTGGTCAGTCCTTGCGAGAATAGATCCACTCGCTGCTTCGCTTCCGGTGATGGTTGGTTTGGTTTGGCTTTCTTGTTTGGAGGCATGTTTTCGAGAGAGTTTCGTCAACCTTTCAACCACTTTCAACCTTCTGAACCTCACTAGCTCAACAAAACCCGCTAAAGTAAATATCAGATCTTACTAAACAATACACGATCTTCTTGATGGTGGTATTGTTACGCGTCTGTCGTCATCGCCAGTTACGCTATACAGTTTCCGGGCAACCAAACTCGTTCCAGACGTGCAAACACGACGCAATCGCTTCGTAGATCGATTAATACTATGCTGCTTTCGACGTAGGTGAAGTTTGGTGTGTCCTGATTTTGTCAATCTTTCAATGTTCATCTTGCGTCAACACTTTCAATGGAAATGCACATAGACTTGAGCTTTCATGATCGATGCGTATAAACCTCCAGAATCAGTAAAGACAACCCGCTCTTTCTATCGCAGGTAGTCATTGATCTGTGTCTTTTGTCGTTGGTGCGCTGTTGAGGGTAGAATATCATGGATTTGGCTTCAGAATCAAAAAGATGGCCACAGCACACATATTTTTGCGTTCCGACAACACGAATCTGCATAATATACCAGCATCTTATCGCATGCGAAATCTTATGAATTTTGCCAGCTTCAGTCAGGAGCTGCAGTTTTTAGGGTTAATAACCCTAAACGAAACCCGAACACATTAATACTGCTGGAAACACGCAGAGTATCAAAGACGAACATCATTAACAACAAAATATCTTGATTCGACACTTTATTTGACGGAAATCAAGAAGCGACGGAGTATATTTCATTTAGAAAGAAGTAAACATAAATTCAAGTGTCATTACGACACCATAGGTATGAACATAACCTTTTCAAATTGACGAGAAGGAGAGGGGAGAAGAAAAGGAGTAGGTCGGGATGCTTGGTTCAGTTTTACGTTGTTATCAGCTGTTCAGCTGTCAAAGTTATATTGCGACGACGCGTTACTGTCACGGTCAGTCTGGCACAGCGATGAACGGAGTAGGTGACTGAATGCGATTGAATCGCGTTGCGAGAGCCGAAGCGCCGCCCAATGATGTCGTGCTGAGAGGCACTACAAAGGGCATCATCAGTCTCGCAACCCAGCCACAGTACCAAACACGACGCGAATATCCGTGGACGAATGTAAGCATTCGTCGCTGCGGCATTGCGGCATTAGATGGGACGGGAGCTCATTCGGGATGACTGCGCGTTTTTGAATGAAAAATAGATTGAACGGAATGTGTTCGAGCGAAGCATAATTGAAGAACAACAAAACCGTTTATTCGAAAAACCGTAACTATTCAAGCCGCTTCCTTACACTTTCGGCAGAAGGCCGGAACACCCTTGTCCGTCACACCACAACAAGTTGAGTGAACCCGCGTTTCGCATCCAACACCATCACACACGTCGGTAGTATATTCACCACAGTAAACACAATTCTCGCTTGTCGCTTCAGCCGAAGCTGCTTCCTGATCCACACCAGTGTCATTCGCATCGCCGCCAGCAGTCGCCACTTCAGTTTCCGCAGGAGTCACCTTCTGCTTCTTGCTTCGCGGCTTCTTAACAGTTGCAGTATCCTTGGGAGCGCGAATTGGAAGAGCAGTTGGGAACGAGGTCTTCTCCGCCATCGCCGAAATCGTGAAACCTTTTTTCTTGTGAAATTCGGTATCAGTGCGAATCGTAGCAAAAGCAGAGGCCAAAAGAGCAGAACGCTCTTCATCGGAAAGAGCCATAATCTGAGTAAGAGTCAATTGGCATCTGTCGAGAATGAACCACAAGACACGGTTGTAATTCATGAACTGCTTCTGCTGGCCACCCTGCGCCCACTTCGTATGATGACGTTGAACAAGAGTGTTCAAAGAGAACCCAGGACCCGCTGCAATCGAAAATGCCTGCAAGAACGATTATAAGTACATCATCAACGGTGTGCGAACAAAACAAACCTCCTCAAGAGAAACTTCGCTAATGGCAGGAAACTTGACTTCGGGCATGTTCATAGACCAAGGGTCAGACCGAGAGAACTGCTTTCGGTAAGTCGCAACTAACCGACCATTGTCACTTGACACAGTAAAGGGACCAGTCGCAAGACGTGCAGTAGAGCCAAACTCAGGAATCACCAATCCAGCGGTAGGAATTTCTGGAGCAGGAGCAAGTTCCGAGCGAGGACGAGGTTCAGGTGGATGGAAAATTGGCTGTTCAGAGTTGTCACCATGCTGACGGGTGACCCGTTCAAGAAGAAGCTTCAGATAGGCAGTGTTCTCTTTCACTTCATCGTGCAAGACTTGCAGCTGAGAAGTAAATGCGGCCTGAATTGTAGCGGGCAATCTGTGAATTTCCTCCAAAGTATCATCTGGAAGATTTCCAAAGCGACCGCGTAATTCGGCAAACTGTTCGTCCGAAAGTACAACTTCCATTCGACCACAGCTTCCACTCCCATCCAGCGCGTTCAGATTTGGACGTTCCATCTTGCTGCAAGCCAACCGCCATTCAGCATACTTGACCTCCTCCTTATACACAGCCTCGTAAAATTCCTTCCACTCCGTAGTGTCAAAGATGTTGTTCTTTCGCTTTTCGCAGTAACCTCCTCCTTTTATGGCAGCAACTGGGGAAAAGTGGAGTCATTTTATTTTAGAACATGACAAGAAAAAACATACCAGTCTCCGGTGTGATCGCTTCAGAAACAAGTGGATCTGTGGCAATATGATAGAACAACGAAGCTAATCCATAGATAAACTCCTCGCGTGTTGCGGTCAAGGTATTCCCCATCACAGGCAAGCTTACTTTCCCATTCTTGCAGTGGTGTTCTGCGCGCTTCGCAAGGTCCTCAAGAGTCTCGCCTTCTTCCAAAGGCTGATCCATTCCAATCCACTCATTCACATCATCCACCTCATTAATCACATCGTCCGACAAGAAGATGGGATGATCGGGGTCCTTCACTGCTTCCTCAAACTCAACCCACTGAGGAAAGAAATATGACTGGATAAATGGACTTGGTGGAGGGGCATTGAACCGCGGCGGTTTGAACCTTCCCTCATGATTCCCGTTTGGAAACATACCGGTGTTGTATTGGACAACCTCTCGCGGAAACTCCTTCAAGTAGACAATACTGAAAGACTCGCCGCGTTTGACATTATCGCCTGTCAACCAACCAATGCGCTCAATGGCAGCGGCAGGGACGTTACCACGTTCCATCTTCACGGGCTGGGCTTTACGAGGAATGTGAGTACTCTTTCCGTCAATCTTGACTCCCAAAGCGTTGTGCATGGTGTCCATCATGGTGTGGTGAGTGGTCGATCCCATTGGCTCCGTATACGAACTGGCATGAAAGAGCTTGATTTCCTTGACAACATTGTAGCCCTTCATCAGCAAGTCCGCTTTTCCTGTTATCTTCTGGACATGAAGCTCCATATACTCCTTGAGACCAAACGTAAACTTGAAATCAAAGAGCGGGTTCCAATGAGGGCAGACAATAATGTACCGTTTGTCACTTTTACCGCGTTCAGCAAGAAGAGACTGGAAGAAAGACTTAGTGAACGTAAGAACAAGCGACTTTTACATACCGAGAGTTTGGATCCATCAACAAGAATCTTGGTACAGGGACACTTTTCGCAAGCATAGATACCTTCTGGAGGTCGAATTTCATAGTCCTCGGACAACAGTCGAATAATGTTAAGACCCCGCAACTCCGAACTACGCCCACAAGTAACGTCATTCAGGTTCAGCTGACAAAGTTCACGGGCTCCAGTTGGAATAGAACCACCAGGAGCGTACATCAAACGACTCAAGCAGTGCAGTCGAAACCCTTTCTCAACCTCCGCGGTGATGTGAGCTTCAACGTTACGCTCGTAGTTATTGTGGACATCCGGGTCTTCTTCAACCTTCTTCGAAATAGACGCAACTGTTGCACTTTGAATCCTCTTCTTGTGGTCGTCATGGTCAGCTTTGTCGTTGCATCCAAGAGACTTCAACTGCTCGTCGTCGCAAAGAGGAGCGCACAGCCCGGACATTCGCAACATATGCGTGTGAAATTGTTCAAGAGAGGCCTATTTGGCAGATTTAGTCCAACGTATCAAAGAAATAGAAAAACTTACATATTTGCTACCAATCTTGCCATTGGGATCAAACACACCCTGCTGATTTCGCATTGGTTGGAGAGCAAACCCATCCAGTCCCCACGTGATGTATCGACCAGAAAAGAAGTACTTGTAATTGTCCATCGTGTCGCGAAGCTGGGGTGTTTGAATGTACAGCTTCTCAATATGTCTCCCAACAAGAGTCTGTAGAGAATGTGATTAGCAGTGACTTCGATAGAATTTAACCCACCATGTAATCTTCCAATGTGCGAATGTGTGGACCATAGTTCTTGTCACAGCCACGCCCCTTCCCAACTCCAGGATTCATGATGTTTCCAATAACAGTTGTGCAGTTATTCTTCAGTCTTTCGCGCTGTTTGATATTCATGTGGACGTACTTCACGGCCAGCTGATGGACAAGTTCTTCTGCACACTTATAGCCTCGAGAGAAGATAATGTGAGCGTACAGATACTTGCGATCAGGTTGCCATTGTCCAACCACTGAGATTGTGATCAAATTAGTCTGAGATACCAAAGCCGAAGCAACACTTACAATTCTGATCAACAATCGCTTTCAACCTCTTCGCAACCAATCCAGCCTCGTATCGTTTCAGATTGCTCGTAAATCCAGTCATGATCTCGAATTTAATGCAATCAGGTAACTCGTAGCCTTTGGCTCGGCGTTCTTCTGGCGTCAGCGGGAAGAAGTCTGCGCGCTCCGCGGCTGTTGGTTTCCATTTAGACTGTTCGGCAGCGTCGGCAGCATCGGCAGGAGCTTGAGTGTCGTCTTCAGCATCAGATTCAGAATCAAACTGGTCACCAAAGGTTGGGAGATCTGGTCGGCGGCCACGTTTAGCAGCACCAGCGGCTTTCTTGGCCCGACGGCGTTCACGAGTAGCATCAGGCGCAGGAGCATCGGAGTCAGAATCTGATAGCATTTCAGGCATGGAGTCGTCATCGTCTCTGCCTTGAGTGATAACGTTGGCAGCCAGACCGAGTGCAGAGTTTCTGGCACGGGTGTGAGCGGAAGCGCCGGCACGGAGCGGGGACTGCGGAGCACGGGCGGATGAGGTGGAAGCAGCACGAGAGGACTGAGAGGTTGAACGTGGATTTGGCTTGGAAGCACGAGCAGTCGACTTGGCACGCGCGGCATTGACAGCAGCGATGAATTCGGTCGGTGCTGCGTCGCTTGGGCGTGGGTTGTACACGATTGGCGCAGGGGGTCCGGCGGGGCAGGCGTGGCACTTGCCGTTCGAAGCAGCGCACGTGTCGTGTGTCCAGTGCACGTTGTTGTCGTCGGAATTCTTGCAGAGAACAAGGTTTCCCGTCGATGTTTGACACGTGGAACACTGTGCGTTGCGTTGTTGTTGAGTACTGGTTGAAAAGTGAAGAACAGGAGCATAACACTTACAACTCGCTTCCAATCGCCTCCAGTGTACTTCCAGCCATTTTTGACGGATCCTTCGGTGAAAACCCAGCCGTTACGCTCGAGGTACTGCTGGTTGATCTTGACCAGTTGCTTGCCGCCAGGCCCAAGAACGTAAGGCGCCATGCGAGGGTCGAGCGTTTCTTCTGGAATAAGACTCCCGTCAGCTGCGTAGGTACCGGCTGTGTTCATCATTTCTGGTGTTGTTGGTGGAGGAGTTGGTGGTGGTTGTGGTAGGTGGTGGTGGTGGTGGTGAGTGAGTGTATGAGGAAATAATAGAACACGCACCTTTCAATAACTCAAGACTGTAGTCTTTCTCCAAAGCATTCAATGCATCCAAAGTCTCTTTGTCAAACATCTCGCTCTCGGTAAAGTAATCGGTACTCTCATAGAGCGAATTATCGGTTTCATAAGCTGCCTCGGAATCGCTTCCGGCGATCACTGCGCGTGAAGCGAACTGCTGGGCTCTGAAGAGAATAGCTTCACGTAGCTTGTGGTTGATTTCGTGGCCTCTGATGGGTTGGGTTGGCTGGTTTGGGGTAGCACTGCCAGACATTCGAATCTATCCAAATAAACGCAGATTAGAACAAAGTATTATATAGATATTATGTTTGTATAGAGGGATGGCGCGTTTTACGTTGTTGAAAGTTGCGACTTTTTTTCGGGGGTGATAGGCTCACGAGCATCCGGGGAGAAAAGTCGTGCGACTTTTTTGCACCGGTGCTATGCATCCTATCACCCGCGAAAAAAAGTCGCAACTCAAAATAAGCGCCTACGCGCCAAACTCGCTGCGCCCATACTAAATCGAGTGTGTAGAAAACGAATCCGTGGTCGGTTTGTTGAAAATAAAGTGGGTAGTAAGGGTCAATACTTGGTGTGGATCACCACTCTCGGACACACCATAACAACCCCCCAACAGCCCCCTATCACCTCAAACATCATTCAATGTATTAATATAGTGTATATATGATGTTCCTTATGTGTTGTGTGTTTATTTTTTTTAAGACTTTTAAGCACAGAACCTATAGAGGGTCAGGATTCCGCCCTTTCACGGCGGCGGTCGGGGTTCGATTCCCCGTATGGGAGGCTTTTAGCTTGGTGTAGGCGTTGGCGGCGTTGGGTACGACGGTTTGTGTGAGAAGTTGGAGTTTAAAAACGGAATTCCAATCACGTTCCTCTTGTTCTTCTTTGAAACAAATGCAATTCTACAATTCTCACATCTGTTTTACACCTCTAGGAAAGGCGGTTTTTTGGCAACTTAACAATAAACGCGACAGCAAAGTTAAACACAAACAACCAAAAAAAAACTTTAATATTCCAAAACGACTTAAATAATCTCTGATCACTTTAAATCTTTCATAACTCAGTTTTTATAAGCAAAGGTTTTTGCGTATGTGGCGGCAGCTATAATTTGTGGAAGTTCACCTCAAATGCAGAGAAACCAACATTGTTCTCTAGACACAGTAAGCGTTACTGGAATACATTGTACTACGCGTTTCGCTTGAGTTTCGTTTAAATTCCTGGTCAAACGTGTTCTTCCTCTTGAACAGTGTAACACACTAACTGAATTAACTGACAGGAAACCGAAACACACACACCAGATATTAACATGATTAAGATTGAGGTATACTTGTATTATCTGACTGTGGAACTGTCTCTAAAGCTGATCAAGTGGATACTATTTGGTCATACTGTTCAAACGATGTTGTGCTAACAAGCAACATATCTCCTCCATATATACAAGCGCACTAGCTCTATTAAACAAGCTATTTGATAATATTGACGTGCTTGGAATTGCTATAGGGCGTTGTTTCTCTAAAGCTGATCAAGTTGTAAACACCAATGTTTTCAACGCCCGGGTAGCGCAGCGGTAGCGCATCTGCCTTCTAAGCAGGTGGTCGTGGGTTCGATCCCCACCTTGGGTGCTTTTTGAGAGACGAGGGCCAGTAGGAGGATGGAGGAGGTGTTGGGTGTGGTTGGGCTTTTTGGAAATCGACCACCGATTTGTAACATCTTAATCCCGCTCCTCTCTGAAGACGGTAAACAGTGTTTTGCACGGTTTCTATTTTGGGTTTGTGGATAATGCTTTTAATGAATGGTCTAGTTTTTTTCTTAATTTGGCGAAAAATGCATGGCTACTTCAGTCAAGTCAATTATCTTCTTCACCTTTTTGGTTTGTCGGGTTAATCTCTGGAAAAGAATAAGATGGTGATCCTTGGTGTACTTGTCTTATTCCTTCCCACAACACTCGCGTTAACAGTCACTCTACTCCCTATTAACTCTCCCTGTGGTGTTTCCGCAACAACAACCCCATCAACCTGTTCTGACGGCCTCGTATGTGCTCAAACCCCTTCCAGCACTTACACTTGCCAAGTGCCCAACACAACCGGTGGGTCCTGTAACTGTACACCGTCAAGCTACTGCTGTACAGATCCTAACACCACCTGTCTTAACGCGACGCCAGCAACTAGCGGGATGTGTACACTCGTTCAACCACTTCTGAACGGGGTTTGCAACGGAGACGGCGTCTCGGATCCATCAATATGTTCAGGAGAAATGAGCTGCATCGCGGGAACGTGTCGTAACGTTCGGATCGTTCAACCGATCAGCGCTGAGTGTCCGTGTAGCGGGACGGTTAGTTTGAAATCGTGTGAAACGGGATTGGTATGTGTTTGTGAAGCTGTTGCGGAGGGGGGATATTCTGCGTGGGGAATTTGTAGTGCGAAGGGGACTGGATGTAGAGTAGGAGGGTGTTTGGGATGGAGAGGTGTTATGGCACTGGAAATGACACATCGGGGACGTGTCAGGTTTTTCGCGGTGGAGTTGGGGATACTTGTGCTAGTCAGTCTTCTGTATCGCTTCCTGGATGCGTCGACGGATTGGTTTGTGGACAGGTTGGGACGGATGGTGTAGGGATTTGTGGTCTAAAAGGGAAATTCGCGGCTGTCGTCACATCCCAAAGCTGGAGAGTTGTGGACGCTGCATCTTTTCTACTTTTTCTGGCTACACTTGTTTTATAAATTGTTTTTTCTTGATCATTTATCAGATAGAGCAGAACATCAACGCAACAGAAGTTATAAAGAGTACACGTGAAATAGAATAATGAGGACTGTTATTGGTCACAGCAGCACGGGTACGCGTAAGGCTTTCATTATCAGCCGTTCCGGCGTTGATTATCAGTGTACTTGGTCCCTTTTTCGCAGATCGACAAACCCCAATTCCATCAATCCCAGCATCCAAACACTTTAGTGAATCCACGCAATAAGGGCCAGTAACATTATTTCTCGACGCGCATTTTGCGTTTCTACCAACTCGTACGTCTTGGCACGTGCCAGTCACACCTTTGTTTACATAACAACTCAAATGACCACCACAACAAGATGAAGCTGTTCCATTCGTTGCAAGACATGAACAAGAAGGTCCTGGAGTCGCGCATTTTCCGTACCCGTTGTTGACTACATTGCAAACACAAAGAAAGTCCTTGGCACATTGCTTCAACGACTGTGTCCCAGGACACGCGCAATCCCCATCAAGTCCCGCTAGAATAGGAACGTTTTGACATGTATTCGATAGACACGTCATTTCTCCTCCGCAGGTCGTTGAAGGAAGGCCACAGGGACCGCCGAGTGTTGGTTGGACAAGTTGACATATACCTGGAGTTGAAATTGTGGCGTTTATGCAGGATGTGTTTGGTGTTATACAGCAGGTTGATTGTCGCGTGCAGTTGCAAGGTGTGTTTAGAGTTGCTGGTGTTTGACAAGTTCGATGGAGATCGGGGGTAATCACGCAAAGTAACGGTGGTGTACATACACCGCGACTGCTTCCACACCTATCATTGAGTGAAAGGAGGATTTGAGACGTTGTTGGTGTGGTGGTAGAAGGCCTAATCGTAATTTGGCTCATTATGCTAAGATTTACGAAGAAACGAATGGCCAATGTAAGACTTTAATGTTCAAAACAATATCTTACGATATTCTTTCCGATTTCTTCTGAATTTTTTTCATTCGGAGGTACTGTAGAAGACTAGGTGTGTCGCAGCATTCCCACCCCCATTACAATAAATAAATGTTTGGGCGAAATTACAAAAACCGTCGCGTCGCGTGCATTTGCGTTCTATTTTTTTGTTTTGAAGAGAAGTTAAACAATTTAAGCAAGACGGTTGGAACTGATAACATATGAGACATTGAGGCCTTTCTTGTGCACAGACCATTGAAGAGTACCCAGAAAAAAGGTCTTGCATCAGGCATATATATTTCTCAATTTATTCACTATATCTCTAAACTGTTTAAATCATTTACAATGTCCTGCACAGATGTCTTGTTCGATGTGCGAATCTGGTCAAACAGACGTTCCAGTTTTAGTCTGTCAGCATCTGTTGAAATGTTCAAAAGTCGTTCACGGTATACTCCACAGTCAAGGCCCCGAGCATAGAGTACAGATGGATCAGCCGTAGTTTGTTGGGTCAAGAGAAACTGTTGGGACGTTAGATTTGCTGGATTCAAAGTGTAAAAAATGCACAAGAGAGGGAAACAAACCTCAGTGCAAATAAAGAAGTCATCAATCAACTTGTTTTGATTTTTGACTGATTGAACGGCTTGACATTCTGCTTTGATCCCGGGTAAATGCCCGATTCCAGCTTGCTTCCAATTAGAGTCTGCACCGGCAGGATCAGAATGCTGACGCTTTTCCTTTTCCTTCATCAAGTCATTCCACAAATCCTTTACAGACTCTCTCGCTGCACTTGCACAAATGACAAGATGGCTTTCCAATCGAATCTGAGGACCATAACAACAACAATCAGTGACCCACAATCACTTACTGATAAATGAAAGTAAAACTCACAGCAAACTCCTTATTCGCAATATTCATGTTGAAGTGAATCTCTACCACACGTTCTCTATCTCTCTTGGAAGTACACAAGTCTAACAAATTGTTTCGACTCGATACCGCTTCGAAATACAGTTTTCCTATCCGATCCGAAGAGTCTGTCATACATTCTTGGAATAGACCTGTGAATGCGCGGCAGAAACGGGTTATGGCGGTTGGGGTGAGGCAGGAGAGTTCTGAGAGGGCAACGCGGGTTGGTTCCATTAGCGGAGTGACTGCAGGTGCAACTTCTTGAGGTTGAATTTGGATTGGTTGATTGACTGGAGGTTGTACAGGTTGAATGATAGGGGGAGGAGGAAGGACAGGAGGAACAGGCAGGTAGACGGGACCGGTCACAGGACCAGGCGGAGGTGGTTGCCAGTAGTAACCATATGGATGGTAGGCATGTTGATGAGGATAGTAGGGCTGCTGTGGCTGTGGTTGGTAGTAAGGATGGGATGCTTTCAACCTCCGATTCTCGTCTTCAAGCTGTTTAACACGTCGTATCAGTTGTTCTTCTCTCTCTAGTCGCTGCTCAATTGAAACGGTTCCGTTCTCAGTTGCCTTGCGCACAATTTCTTCGAGTTCGCGGATTCGGGCTTCCTTTCTTTCGTTGTTCCAGGGCTTCGCATTAGAAGGTTATGCAACAAAGGTGTTTTAAAGAGAAACAAACCGAATTCGGAAGTTTCGCTGAGCTTCGCGATTCTGCGCAGCTCGGGCGGCTGCTCTTTCGGCGTCGTGGTGGTCGTGTGGATCGGAGGGATCCATCGATGATTTGATACAGAAAGAGAGATTTTTGGCGGAGACTTTTGAATGAGAATGTTACGTAAGTGAGTCACAATTTCAACCCTGCCCAAAACATTGTAAACAGTGGATTTATCAGTAACTCTGTTCATTTTAACTTATTTTATTTTCAAGTTGTTCAAATCATTAACAAGATCTTGTATGAACGGTTTGTTGCAGCTTCGAATTCGGTCAAATAAACGTTCAAGTAGCAGCCTGTCTGTATTCGTTGCGAGATTCAAAAGGCGTTCACGATAAATACCGCAGTTGATACCACAAGCATAGAAGGCGCTTGCATCACCTGTAGATTGCTGAGTCAGAAGCAACTGATATATACCATAAGCATGACAAATTCGTTAGGATGGATAATGTTATTTTACCTCAGTGCTCTCAAAGAACTTGGTTATACAGTCATTTTGATTTTTTAATGATATCAGTGTTTGGCATTCAGTCTTGATTCCCGGTAAATGGCAAACAATTGTATGCGTAGATGTGATATCATCTTTAGCTATCTTTTCCGTGCTTCTTTTCTTCATTTCGTAAAGCGCCAAAGACTCTTTGACGGTTGTAGCGCAATTGACAAGATGTTGTTCCACCCGTTTCTGCTCCGTACCAATGTTACTCAAACACCAAGACACATATGTTATTATCCAAATGAACTCACCCCGTACTCCTTATTCGCGACATTCATGCTACAGTAAATCTCAAGAACTTTGTCACGTTCCTCTGAATCAGAACACAAGTCCAGTATGGCGTTCCTGCTTCGTGCCGATTCGAAATACAATTTTCCGACGCGCTCAGAATCATCACTCATTGATGCTTCGAAGAGATCTGTGAAAGCCTGGAGGAAGCGGGAGACTGCGTCTGTGTTGAGGCTTCTGATTTTGGAGAGAGCTTGGCGGGTTGGCTCTATTACGGGGCCAGTAGTGCTGAGCTCTTTTGAAGTTTCCGGTGTCTTTGTTGGAGGGGCTTTGTTGTGAGATGTAGATGTTTGTTGGTGATTACTGTATGTGATGGTTGAAATCGGTGCAGCTGCTGGAGCGTACACAGGAGGAGTATATACGAAGGCAGGTGGAGGAGGAGGATGAGCAGGAGGAGGCCAGTGGTAAGCATATGGATGGTAGGTATTGTGATGCTGAATGGGATAATGAGAGTACTGATGATTCGCTCTCAAGTGCCGGTTCTCTTCTTCGAGTTCTCGGATCCGTCGCATCCATCGTTCTTCTCTCTCTAGCCGCTGTTCAACTGTTATTGTTCCGTTCTCTGTGGCTTTGCGCACAATGTCTTCAAGTTCGCGGATTCGGGCTTCTTTGCTGAGGTTGTTTGGCAGTTCAGTCTTGAATTATGAATACCAGATGATGACTCATCGATACAAACCGAATGCGGAAGCTTCTCTGAGCGGCGCGATTTTGGGCAGCTTTGGCTGCTGCCTTGTCAGGTGATGAAGGTGCTTCCATTTCCCTCCTGTTTGTGGAACTTTTTCTGCGGATTATCAACTCCACCAGAAATTCATTTATGACTGCTTCTATTTACACATGCAAGTTTAAAATAAACGCTCATATATTTATAAATTACCAAGGAATACCCCAACTTTATTTAGTTATGAAGCTTCCAAAACAATCGCCACGACTCCTCCTTCCGTCCCTTCCACCTAATGTTTCCTCCCAACTCCATTCCCAACAATCCAAGAAGCGCTTTCGGCTCAAGGATGGGGTTCTCGTTCAATCCACTCTCTACTTCAACACCAAGAGACATGCTTTTCAACCCAATTTCAATAGCTTCCAACCCATTATCTTTACCATCCACATTCTTCCTCACACCTGTTTCAGCAACCTCCTGCATTTCAGCCGTCATAGCGTTCACAGCAACCATCAATGGCACACGAGCTGTATTTTCACCAAACTTGTTGAATATGGTCCGTAGCTCCTCTCGAACAGGAACAGTGTTACAGTCTTCCAAGGGGCAGGAGACAAGCCAAACTGGGTCCATTCGACACGAAATAAACCAGAATACAATGCATGCTTCGAAGAGGCGGAATTCAGAGGCTGCGGCGTGATACAGTCGTTTGTCGGTTGGTGGATATCTGTGGCTCTGTTGAGCGAGGCTGTCGAAGCATATGCGGAGGGAGTATATACGCCATGCAGATTCGTAGCACGTGTTTATGGCGGATTGGATAGCGATTTGGTTTGATTTGCTCAAGTACATTGGGTGGCATGAAGGGAGGCAGGAGAGGAAGAGTGTTGGTCTGTTGGAGATACAAACGCCTGCGTTGAGGTTCATGTTGATTTCGACGAGCCATTCTTGAACGATTGAGATTTGGGCAATGAAGCGGTCTTGGTCGGCTGTGGAGATGTGGTGGGGTGTATC
Organism: Rhizoclosmatium globosum; assembly: GCA_002104985.1. Classification (NCBI taxonomy): domain Eukaryota; kingdom Fungi; phylum Chytridiomycota; class Chytridiomycetes; order Chytridiales; family Chytriomycetaceae; genus Rhizoclosmatium; species Rhizoclosmatium globosum. Next base: position 19,219 of record MCGO01000001.1, on the reverse strand, counting down.
GAATTCGAGTATGTATTTCTGTGGGATTGTTGTGCGATATTGGAGGAAGTGGGAGTAAAGACGGGTTCCAAGGTCGATTACGGATTGGATGGAGGATGGAGGCGTTGTGTAGTTAAGTTTAATGGTTCCTAACACGTTGAAGGTTTCGGAAGTATATTTCAGCAGCTCTGCTGGAACGAATATGGGAGTGGGATCGTTTATCTGACTTGGCGCTTTCACTTGTTCGCCAGAAATGGGGAGGAAAAAGCAGTCAGGGTCTTGAGCAAGTTGTCCACTGTAAAAGTAAAATGTGCCCCAGAAGATGCGACGACGTTCCTCTTTTTGTCGGGGTGTCAAATGGTTCAGCCACGGAAGAGTATCTGGATCTTTGTTCAACTGAAGTTGCAGGCATAATTCTACTGCAGACTTGAGAAATTGTTGGCCGATACTTGAACGACCCATAACTTGTGAAGTGTTTAGTTTAAGGTTCAAATCTGGCAAACATGAAAGCTCTTACATTGCGCATACTCAAAAATGTGCCAATACGTTAAGATCAAGTCAACCGAAGGTGTTAAATCAGAACGAAAAAGGGCTTTTCTGGCACGGTGGTAGGCTCTGTTTCCTGATTCATCATCGAGCTTGTACGCGGTTGGTTTGCAGCACAGAATAAGACTGTAGATATTGAATAAGAAAAATGAATGCATATTATCTTGCAATTCTCACCGAAGAACGGCTGGCTTCCGGTAAAAATCAAATAGGAACTGTTGAATATCGAACAACATTCCAATAGGTTCCTTCTCTCCATTCTTTGTATAATGATTATACAGAAGAAGCCAGTCCTCCTGAGTTGGTAGCATATCTGGATCTTCCAACTCCCATCCTTCCTTACCTGTATCAACTTCAAACATCATGGGATCATCCAGAGCGACCATGTACTTTTCCAAGACGCTTGATACTCTCGGAGGAGTGATAAAGGGGAAGTCAAAACTGACGAGGTCGTCCAAGATAGCAAGTGTGTTTGGGGACATGATAAGTGGATCATTATCAGAGGGATCTTGATCGAAGTACACGCATTCGTCTTCAACGCCCAGATCAGTGCATCTCTTGCAAGCTGTATCACCGGGTTCGCATCGTTTCCGGTGCTTGTAACAGCGACGGCAGCTCTTAATTGGATTCGAAGGTGTGGGCACGATGCATTCAGTTTCCCGCTTGAGACAGTAGTCACAGATTATTGAACCAGATGCGAATGAACATTTGCGCTTGAGTGATCGACAGCGCGTGCAGGAGGTAGGGCCTTTGTATGGCGGAGGGTTCATTTTTGAGTGAACAAATATTGAGTGAAGTCAGTCGCAAATTTGAAATATCTATAACTGTATTTATTATAAAAACAAACTTAATTTCCTAGAGCAGCTTGCAACAAAGCCTCATACTTCTTGACCATTCTCTCCCTTCCTTGTTCCTGATACAACGTCACCAACCGCTTCACACTCTCAATCACATAATCCACCTCCCCAGGCTCAATCTCACACGTCGCATCGAAATCAAACGCCCGCAAAAACATTCTCTCCGCCTTATCCATCTCGTTCTGCTCCAAATGCGCAACACCCGTGCGATAGTAAAACTCAACCTTGTACTTGACAGCAGTGTTCGGCTGCCCAACTTTTGTATGCAAATCCGCGATCTGAGAAAGCGTGGTAATCACAGCGGAATCGTATTCTCCTAACTGCTCTTTCTGGACACGTAGTAGGATCAAGTAATTCGCAATCGCGTCGCTCAATTCCCCGGTCTTGACGTAATGTTTTGCAGCGAGTTCTGCGCGTTGGAGTTCGTAGTCTTCGGACCCGCGAACGAGGCCGTGGCGTTTGTACAGGGCGGCGAGGTGTAGGCGGTTGTCGAATTGTTTTGAGAGGTCGGTTCGGTTTTGGGATTTGTAGAGGTCTTTAAGGTATTGCGCGGATTCGAGGAGACAGTCGGGGGAATCGGGGGATGGTTCGTAGCCTACTTTGTCGCCGAATTGGATGGTTTTGAGGAAGAGGGATTCGGCGGTTGTTGTGTCGCCGGATTGGAGGGCAGCTGCTGCCAGAGCGAAGCAGTCTTCGAGGGAGCTTGTGGGGTCTACGATTTCAATTATTTGGGAAACTCTGGGGTCGGTTTTGTGGATTTTTGTTGAAAGGTAGGTTTCGTATGAGTCAAGAAGGAACGGAAGGGCGAGTTGCATATTGCCCATTTGGTCGTGAAGAGTTCCGAGAGCAAATTGAAGGAGGGCACGGTCGATGGGAGTTTCAGCTGATTTCAGGAGATTATTGAGGTGAGCCAGAAGCCAGTGTGAAATGAGGACACAGAGTCTACGATTTAGTTCTGGGAATCCACTTGTTAATTCTATTTGAGTGATTATGGCTGCAAGGTCTTTTGGAAGCAGACACGAGCTGGATTCAGTGGCAAGACCAGACAGAGTGTTGTAAATGGATGTGGGGGACGTTTGAACCAATTCCGAGAGTGCCAATGAAGTCTATAGTCAGAATCAATCATGGATCAGTTTTGACAGTAGAATTCATTACCTCGGGAGTCATCGCAATATGGAAGCTCGAGTTCGTTTCGGTAACAATAAAGAGTTCGTACACCACCCACGCCCTTTGAAGAATACGAAGTTCTTCCCACTCTGGCATCACAAGAACGACATTCTCCATTCGTTTGATGGCAGCTATACAGTTTTTGGAGTATCCTTCAAAGTCCCTCTCCCCTTCCTCCATATGCAAGGACGATGAAAAGATGTTCATCCAGACCACGACACTTTCCCGATCAAGGCCTTTTCCATCAAAGAAAGCGTACAGAGCGTCGACAGTATTCAGGAAGAGCGATGAAGTCGAATGAGATATGAACCAGGCCGCATCATAAACACTGCCTTGTTTGATTGGATCTGTTGACTGAAGTAGTTTTGCGATGAAAGGCAGCTTTGACTTGGCAGTGGTTGGAGCAATGAATTGCGTGCACACATATTGGGTAGTAAGTGATTCGAGCATGGACCTGCCACCCCAATCTTCAATCAGAGTTTCGAGAAGTGATAAACGGACACCAAATGGACAGAATGAGGCTGGGTTCTGTTGAATTCATGTAAATAAGGGGATCACACTGGACTATTACCACTACTACTATGCTACATAGACAGCAGTTTAAACAAGCACACACCCGTTGATCGCTAACCAAAGTATCGAACTTGTCCGCAGCAGCTTCGTTGAGCGAAAGCCCACGAAGTCCACCGTCCAACATTTCTTTCTTTTCTTTGTTTTCTTTGAACAATGAAATGATGCTTGGCTCAACGACCTGTCCCCAAATTGATGAAGGAGAATGCGAATGCTGCGTGCGAATGACTGCGCAGTTTGAGCGTTGGAAACAGGAAACTCTCGATGAAGTGAATGTTTACAGAAAGCTGCTCAGACTGCCTCTGCTTTCGGAACTGGCTCTGTCGCAGCCTTGCACATTGTCAACCACTACTGCTACTACTGCTACTCCTAGGACTAGCACTCTTTCAATCCAGTCACTGCCTCCGGAAATCTTGGATCGTATCGTTTCATACACGGATGCTTCCTCAATCATACCTCTCTGCCACTGTCTGCCCCAGTATCTCCCACTCTCAAAAGCTATTTATGATGTCGGTACTGCATTCCCGGGCTTCTACTCGGGTCCCACGTTGCTCTGGCCCATCCTTGAATTCCCATCTGGTTCCATTGAAAAAGCTGAACATCCCCCAACAGACGAAAACGATGTATTCAACTACGATGACGATTTTATTCCTATGGAAATTCCTGTGCGTCATGTTCTTAAGCTGTTTTTATTGACGAGGCAATTGGATCGATATGGAGGCGGTGCTTCAATTATTCCCTTCAGTGTGGAACACTTGGAGAGTGTGGCTCCCTTACTGCCAAAATTAGTTATTGTCAACGAAGTTCCTGAGGAAATCTCCTACGATTACGATGTGGACACATTTGCTCATTGGTTGAAGAAGTGGCTCTCATTGAAAATCAAGAGCTTCATTGGGATGTTGAATATTCCTGCCGATTTGAGCGAAGATATTCTAGAGCCAGATACGGAATTGGTTGCGAAATGTTTGGTCAAGATTCCCATTGGCGGTTTGACGTTTCCTGGAATGATTCCGCTTGACATTGAAAAATCGTTGCCGGAAATGATCCATCTTCGTGAATTACATGTCGGAGACTTGGACGGTTTCAATTCCGCATTTTTGAAAGACTGTGTTCGACTTCGAGTGCTTGCTTTTACCGTTTCGGAAGATGGTGTTGATATTCAGGCTGTTGAAGACTTGTTACCGGTTCTTCCGCACTGCGAGTCCATCGATGAAGTGCGATTTCAATCCTTTGCGCTCTCGCAAGTGGATTTGGATATGTTGAATGCAAAATGTCAGGAGTTGATTGGATGGGCTTCCAAACCCGTGAGCCTGGAGGATCCTACACTAGGAGTTTGCTGGTATAGAAATTAAATGAATGTACTCTTGCATTTTTAACTGCTTAGTTTATTGTTTTGAAATGAATCCAAATCATCCCGCACGCAACAGCCTCCAATCCCTTCCACGAGAGATACTGGATGCTATTGTTTCTTACACGAGTGGCGACTCGATCTTTGCTCTCTGCCACAGTCTGCCGCAGTATCTTCCGCTCTCTAAAGCCATCCATGACGTTGCAACTTCATTCCCAGGCCTCTATTCAGGCGTACACCGTCTCAAGTCACTATGGCCATCCCTCAAAATACCAAACGGTATCAAAGCTCACGAACGATGGGATTCAAGCCATCATGACGAGGATGATTCAGGTGAGGAAGGAACCGTTGCCGGCCCAAGAATACCTGCTCGTCTTCTCACTAAGCTTCATATTCTGACAAAATATTTGAATCGATTTGGCGGCGAGGTTGTTATTGCACCCTACAGTGTAAAACATTTGAGCATTGTGGCTCCTCTGCTACCAAAATTCGTCACCATTCAAATAGTACCGTTTCAAATATCCGTGAATGTTAAAAATATTGATAACTTTGCTGAATGGCTCGAGAAGTGGAAGTCGTTGGGAATCAAGAGTTTCATTCGAATGATTGATGTTCATCTTTGTTTTGCTCCAATTGACGTGTGTCACAGAGCCGCTAAAATCCTTTCTGAGATTTCTATTTGCGGACTGTCGTTTTTCTTAAAAATCCCTGCTGTGATTGCGAAAGCGCTGCCAACAATGAAGTATCTCAAAAAGTTACGAGTTGGATGCTTAGAAGGTTTTGACTGGAGTGTATTGAAGGATTGCGTTCATTTACGAGAGTTGGAGCTATTTGATTTGATGGCAACACTTGACGTTGACATTCTGACGGATTTGGTGTCGAAGCTTTCATTCTGCAAGCATGTGACATACGTACGATTTTCTTCGTTTCGCTTTGGTAACTTTCAAAGCGAAGATTGGAATGTTTTGTTTGAGATTGGTGACGAGTTGGAAGGATGGATGTGTGGACCCGTGGTTTCCAAAAATGGTTCATTGTTTATTGAATGGATTCGGCAATCGTGATATTCGTGACTTGATAATTGGCTTAAGGTGCATGGACAAGAATACACTGTCTTGTGATTTGCTCTTCAAGTGGCGTTGTTCAACATCCACGAAGTTCAACGGAACGTATCACAAACCCTCGTTTTACGGCTTCTCGAAAAGAACCCGTGCACATCGCGAATTTCACATTTTAAGTCGCCCATCTCCACTTTTTGAGGGGGCAACTCTGTTTCAGCACGATTTTCAGCTATTGCGCAATCCGGCACGGGGTTGCATGGGCATCATAAAAAGAGCAATGCACGAAATTTCGTCTCCCAGATATCCTTCTTTGCCACAGCTGAACCAAGTATGGGATACGACGAGAAGAGTGGCGATCAAGGCGAAGTTGTTGTTGTGCATACGCAGCCGGGAAGCAAGTTGCACCGTAACATGCGGGCTAGGCACTTGGAGATGATTGCTATTGGAGGAAGTATTGGAACTGGATTGCTCAAGAAGTCTGTGAGTTTTCGAGCTTGTGTTTTTGACATGGAAAGCCCTTTGAACCCTGCTTTACTAATCGCGATGCTGTTGATTAGGGAGGTGCTGTGTACAATGCTGGTCCTGTCGGTGCTCTCTTGTGTTTTGCAATCGTTGGACTTCAGGTCTTCGGAGTGATTACGGGGTTGGGAGAGATGGCGACTTTGTTGCCTGTTGATGGAGCTTTCTCGCACTTGCCTGCTCGATTTGTTAACGAAGCTCTTGGATTCGCATCTGGTTGGAACGTAAGTAACGATTTGCTCGTTGAAGATTTCTCTAACGTTCGGATGTAGTACTGGTTGACATGGGCCCTTTGTACTCCAGCTGAATTGTCCGCTATTGCTTCCTTCATGACTTTTTGGACTACAAACGTGCAAGGATGGGTCTGGTCTGCCGTTTACCTTGCTCCTTTGGTTCTCGTTAACTTTGGAGGAGTTCGTCACTTTGCTGAAGTCGAGTACACACTTTCTCTCATCAAAGTTGTCGTCATTTCTCTTTTCATCCTTGTTGGAACGCTTGTCTGGTTTGGTGTCGGTGGAGGAGGTTTCCTTGGATTCAAGAACTGGGCACCAGCTTTCGTGGGAGCTACTCCATTGGACCAATTCACCAACATGTCTACCGGTGGTTTCGTAACCGCTTTCTTCTCGTACGCCGGTACTGAGCTTATCGGAGTGACATCTGGAGAGGTGGCAAACCCACGAAAGTCTGTTCCTCGAGCCATCAAGGGAACCTTTGTCCGTATTATTGTTTTCTACATAATCTCCATCTTCCTCGTTGGTCTCCTTTTACCACCTGACTCCAAGATTCTGAACCCAAGCAACCCAATTTCCCAATCGCCTTTCGTCTATGTTTACAACGTTATCGGAATCCGATTCGCTGCTGACGTTATGAACGCAGTTATTATTGTTGCTGCGCTTTCTGCTTCCAACTCTGCTCTTTACGCTTGTTCCCGTACTCTGATGCGTTTGGCTGATGAAGGAAACGCGCCAAAGTTCTTTAACTACGTCAGCAAGAACGGTGTTCCAGTGTATGCTTTGGGACTTACTGTTTTGTTTGCCATTATCTCTGTCATTGGAGGTTACGCGGTTGGATCTGGTCAGATTTTCAACTTCTTATCGAACATGGCTGGTCTTGGAATTTTGATTGCCTGGAACATTATCTCGATTACTCACTTGCGTTTCCGTCGCGGTTACTTGGCTCAAGGCAAGAAGCTCGAGGACTTGCCATACGTTGCTCCTTTCTTCCCTTACGCCGATTACCTCTCTTTGGTAATTGGATTCGCGTTGGGAGCGTTCATTCTCTTTGGTACTTTCTACAACGTTACAAACTTCAACTTGGACTGGTGGATGAACAATTCTTGGATCTATTCTGGTGTTCCACTTATTTTCATTCTGTACATCGGCCGCGCTGCCTACGAGGGACACAAAAGCGGTAAGGGTCTATTGCATGGATTCAAGCTGAAGGCTTTCGAGGACATGGACTTTGAAACTGGAAAGTTTGTTGAGACTGAAGCTGATTTGGCTGAGAATGCTGAGCTGGAAGGAAAGCCAAAGACTACGAAAGAGTGGATTCAGAGAATTACTTACAAGTTGTTTTAAGTTTTCTTTTTTCGCTTAAATATATATCCATTATGCATAAATCTAGTATAAATCTCAACATGAACTCAGCCTGTCAGGCAAACTGCAAATGCTGCATTCAATCCGCAGCCCAACTTGAGCTCTGGAAGGCGGAAATGCTCGATGAAATCAACATGTACCGAACCTTGCTTAAGATGCCGCCACAGGCGATGCTATCATTGTCCTACCCACTCCTCGTTGACGACACAGGAGCTCCGCAAACCACCTTTCATGTCACCAAATCTTCTCTTCAGCACCTCCCGCCGGAAATTCTCAATCGAATCATCGGCTTTACTCATGGAAGCTCGATTATGAGGCTGTGTCATTGCTTTCCACAGTACTTGCATCTTTCCAAGGCTATCTATGACGTCGCAATGTGTTTTCCAGGATACTATCTTGATCCGTGCCAGCTTTGGCCTACACTTGAGTTTCCAGTGGGTCCTATGTCAAAGATTGGCCGCCTTCCAACAAAAGAACTTGAAGGGCAGAACGAAAACGATAATAATAGCGATATTAGTGACAACGAAGACAGTAGCCTTTTTAACGGACAGTTTGGGATGTATGGGGAAGATGAAGAGGAGGATGATGATGCACCAACAACGATACCGCTTTGTTGTATGGTTCCATTCTTCCTTTTAATTCGTCAAATCGATTATTATGGAGGATCCGCATATGTTTTTCCATACGAGCCTCAGTATCTAGACCAAATCGCACCACTACTTCCAAAAAATGTTATGATTGATCACGTCCCATATAATTATCCGCCTGATTTTGAGTTTGAATGCGTCTCGAAATTCTTATATAGATGGATCAAGCTTGGGATTAAGAGTAGGATACGTTATTTGACAATCCCACTCTTCTTTGACGCGTTCGGAGATTCAAAGGGTCCTCGAAAGATGGCCGCTGCTGAAATGTTGGCGGAATTGCCGTATGTGGACTCGCTTATCATCAAGCCAGACGTACTACCCAAGTCAATTGCTCTAATATTGCCGAGAATCCAAGGATTATCGCGCCTGGTCCTCAGTTCATTTAGCGGATTTTATGTAACAATTATACGAAGCTGTCCTTCTTTGCGGATTCTCGAGTTTTCGAATTTTGAGGAGCTTGATCTTCCTCTCCTCCACTTGATCATTTCTGATATGAAAAGCCCGGGAAATTTATTAAGGGAGCTGAAAGTGGCTTCGAAAAACTTGCTGCAAAGTGATATTTTGTCGTTGAAGGACGCTGGCTTGAGTTTGCGGGAAGTTGGATGGAATGAGTTTGATGCCAAAGGCAGAGCTCGAGGATTCACGTGGAAAAGATATTAACTGACTGTTCGAATTAATTGTTTTCTTTGTTTCTTAAGTCTGATGCTGTAAATATGGATTATGATGGAAACTAAACTAAAACTTCGTAACGCAAATGACCCGCCATGTCAAGGAAACTGTGAATCTGTATTCGAAGCACCGTCCAGTTAGAAGTATCGACCAAAGAAGTTCTCAAGCAGATCAACGTGTATAGAGCCGTTTGATGCCCTTTCTGGTCAAACTTTGAGTTTCCCTCTGGCAAAGAACATGTGGGAATTAAGAATTATGGGTCTTTCTTGAAGATTGCTAGTGGCGTCAATAGCGTCAATTACGACAATGATGCTGCTGATGATAATGACAAAGAATTTTTTCTTGCTGAGTGTTATTACTGTAATCTGATGACTGTCCATCAACCGAAAGAATTGATTTTGGACCAGCCTCTCTAAGAGAGGCTGGCACTGAGCCTACTCAGAAGTCACTCATTCGTAATTCCATTTGAAAAAATCAACTGCGAAAACAGTGTGGTACACCCAAACTCTTGACTACCACTCTCTCAGTTACGCAGCGCCGAAGTGATCACATCTTGTATATATTGTGATTCAATTCTATTGCTACTTCTCTCTCTGCTGAAAAGACACTGTATTTGTGAGTTGAACCAATTTTAGGGAGACCTTATTGACCTGAATGCGATCAAACAACCCCAGTCTCGCTTTGTTATAGCAATACTCTGATATTGTAGATTTCAAGCTTGGAACGTTGACTCAATTGTAAGTTATCAATTTGCACTACATTGAACAATTTTTTGATTGACAAGCATAGACTCAGTTTGACTTCAATTTCTTCGGACTTTCTCAGCAATCAAGTTCAATTTGGAAAAATACTCCATTTCGATTGAAGAATTGCTATTATGTGTGGTATCGTGGCATTTGGATTGATTGATAGCAGCGTTGCATGTCAATCAAAGGGTCCAGGTGAGGCTGAATTGAAAGCGGCACTGGATCTTGTAAAGCACCGTGGACCAGACGGCCATGGTATTTGGCTAGCCCCGGACAACGGTGTTGGCTTGGGTCATGTTCGACTTTCCATCATGGACGTGGAGGGAGGTCATCAACCAATTTTTGATCAAGATGAAAACGTCTATGCCGTTGTTAATGGAGAGCTCTATGAATTTGAAAGCATTCGTGAGAAGCTCATTGCGGTTGGCCATAAATTCAAAACAGGTTCTGATTCAGAAATTGTCCTTCATCTCTACCTTGAACATGGCCTTGCTATGTTCGATCATCTGATTGGAGAGTTCTCCTTTGCCATCTACGACAAACGATCTTTCACCTTGATTGTGGCTCGCGATCGCTTTGGCGTCAAGCCGGTCTTCTATACTGTTGTGAATGGACGTTTGCTGGTTGCAAGTGAAGCTAAATCGTTCCTGGCTCTAGGATGGGAGCCAGAGTGGGATATTTCCAGCGTAGTCAATTCAGGCATATTTGTCGACAATCGTACACTCTTCAAGGGTGTATCAAAACTTCCTCCTGCCTCCTACTTGATCCTTTCCTCAAGTGGGACCATGTCTATCTCGCAATACTGGCAACCAGAATATGTGGACCGATCTCTAAAAGATGATCGTTCTGAAGAAGATATGATTCTCAATGTTCAGCAGCATTTGGTTCAGGCTGTGCGGTGCCGACTTCGGGCTGATGTCCCTGTTGCAGTCTACCTTAGTGGAGGAATCGATTCCTCGGCAGTTCTGGGTATTGCCTCTCAAATTGCCCGTCAAAGCAATCCAGATGCTGTTATTGATACTTTTACTATTGGATTTAAGGGACGTGCAGTTGACTCATTTGATGAAAGCGAGGTGGCCCAGCGCGCCGCTGACTATTGTGGTGCACGCTTCAATTTAATGTGGGCTGATGAAGACAACGTGGATATAAAGTGGTCCTGACAGGGGAAGGTGCAGACGAACATTTCGCCGGATATCCATTCTTTATCCCCGATGCCTTACGAGCACCTAATGCAACAAATCTAAGTGAATCAGATCGAATGAATCGATTGAACGCTGTTGAAGCAAAGTGCAAGATGTTGGCAAACCTTGGATTGCAAGACAGATTGTCAGAACATGATGAGCAAAAGGCCAAAGAACTTGTCGGAGGCATTTCGACAGTGAAAACCTTATCTCTTGCAATTGAAATGCCTCGAACTCTTTTCACATCTGATGCTCTTCAAGTTACAGGTAATCCAGATGCATGCAGAACGCTGGCAGAATCTGTTGGAGGTGTCTTGGCTGCTCGCTGTCGGTCGTCCTCATATCACCCGCTTCACGCTGCCCTTCTTGTAGAAACGCGATCCTTACTTCCAAATTATCTATGCAATCATCTTGGTGATCGCAGTGAGATGTCGCATTCAATTGAAGGCCGCGTTCCTTTTCTGGACCATCGATTGACTGACTATGTTAATGGGCTACCTCCTCACGTCAAGATCCGATTTGACCCTAAAAGTCCTATGCCCGTTGAAAAGTGGATTCTCCGGCAGGCTGTTAAGCCATTTGTCAGTATGGAACTTTTACATCGGCCAAAGGTGCCCTTCTTGGCACCTCCTGCTTTGCTTGATCCAAATAGCAAGCACTGCTCAAAAATCAAACGCGTATTGACCCGCCAGGCAATTGAACAGCTCGGATGGGCGAACTGGCAGATAGTCAAAGCCAAGATGGACGACGCCTTTGCCACAAATAATCGAATGTCTCAAAACTTTGTCAACTGCATGATGTCTTTTGTCGTGATCATTCAAGGTGAAAAAGTGGGTCTCACCAGCAAATGAACAAAACTGAGTTGCAATGACAGTAGATTTATGTGACAATTCAAAAACACCCAAACCCTATCATTCTATTCTTCTTCATCATTTAAGTCAATAGAAATAAAGAAATCAGTGCTCGCTTCTCCGTTTGTCTGCTACACACACCCAAACATAATAATGGAGCTCTGTTACTGTCTTCCACAATACTTACATCTTTAAAAGTCCAGGAAGAATACACCACTTCAGTGGATCCGAGTATATAGTTTGATTTTTGGAAGAAGCAATTCTTTATGTGAATAGTCTTTTCCTTTCTTTCTTTTTTTCCCATTTTTTTCCTAGTTGTTTCTGTCAAAATGAGTGTATCGCAACTAGTTCAACTTCTCGGCGCCGACGGAATTCCACCGACTCTGACGCAACTTCGAACGTTTGTTTCTGCGGCGACGTCGAACCCTGCGCTTTTGGCGTCGCTGTCAAAGGCCGAAGCTGCGTTGTTGGTCGCAAAGGCAAACAAATTCGCAGGAAACCAAAAGTGCAACGAATCGCTTTTTGTTGGTTCGTGTTTGGTATTTGGTATTTAATGGTGATTAAAGAGCGTGTTTTTGTGTAGGGGCTGTGATGATTAGGCTGTTGGCAGCGAATGAGGTGTTGCTGGTTGAGTACGCAGCTAGTTGGTGCAATCTACTCATGTCAGGAGCCATCAAAGTATGTTCACGTTGATTGTCACGATTGATCTGATAGTCTGCTCAGAAATCTGCGGGTCCGTTGTTTGACGAAGCCCTGTTGACGTTGCGATGTCTGTTGGTCCGATCGAAGCAGTTCGCTCATTTGCAGCGCGATGTCGTGACTCCAACTCTTCAAAAGCTGTTTGTTTTGCTTTTGCAGAAGGTGGCCGCTTCTTCTCCAATCGCGGGACAGTCGGAGATTTTGGTGGGTCTCTCGCCAAGTGAACACGCCTCTCCTAATACCTCAATATAGGTGCATACTTTGAACGAATACACTATTCTTGGATCTACTTTCCCATCTATTGCGAAGCCGTATACAGACAAGATTGAAACTCTGTGTATTCAAACATTGTCAACTGACAACCTGGTTCCACGTGTATACACGCATGCCATCAAAGCTCTTGTCGTTGTGAACCGCATCTTAAATGCAAAGGCGAGAGGAGGAAATAGTGATGGCTCTGGAAAACCGGAACTTCAAGCCACTGCTGGTCGGATTTCTGAAACGCTCTTATCCATTGTCAAGGAATTGCTCTCTGTTGTTTATATGAATGGTAACCATAATCAAATATTTAGCATCGTTCTTCTAACCCTCTTCCCAGATTCCCAACATCAATCGAAAAGTCAACCATACACACTCCCAGACCTCGACGGGTCTTACGCGATGAAACTTTCCCCCCTCCTCGACCGTTTCAAGGCATTTGTTCAAGCTCACTTGTACATCCTCACATCTCGCCCAACTGACGCAAAGCATGACACAATCAACCACCACACCGTTCTCCTCATCACGTCGCAAATTCTCTCTGTCGCCGGATCTGAGAAGCCAAGAAATGGTCACCACGAGCAAATGTATGCGGACAGGCTTGCAACTGTTATGCCTGTTCTTGTGACCTACACTGCGAGACTTCTTGGTGCGCTTTTGAATTCTTTGGGTCCACAGGCGGTTGCTGAGCGGGAGAGTGTTTGGTTCCTTGTTCGAAAGGTTGTTGCTTACAGTGCGGGACGGGGAAGTGTTGTAAGGGTTTCGGCGTGGAGATTGGTGGATGTGTTTGTTGGGGTGTATGGTGTGGGTGGAGTTGATGTGGTTTATAAAGGGATTGTGGAGGATCTTGTCGCGGATGTTGTTTCGGTGTCGGCGGTGGGTGGCGTCAAGATGGGGCGTGGAGAATGTGCTGTTGTCGTCGCGGCTGCCAAGAGTAAGTTAATTTTTGTTCACGGATACATCTTTGTTTAACTGGGTTTCAAATCAGCTTTGACGAGTGTCTTGACGTACACGACTCCGCAGCATCTTTCTTCTGGTTCGCTTACTGCCTTGTTCACAACTGTGGTTCAAACACTTCTTGCGGTTGACGCATCTCCTCGTGCATTCGGAAAGAGCATTCAAATCGCACTTTCAACTCTGCTTGTAAAGTGCTTGCAATGCCATGGCCGTGACGCGTTCCCGTATGAATGGGTTTCTATGGGATTGCGGGCTCTTGTTGAGTTGGCGTCTCGAGCTGATTTGGAAGTCAAGCCAAAGATTGAAGCGCTTTTGAATGCGCATAGTGATGTTTTGTTTGGGTATCGCCCAGTGTTCGGGAGAGCTGATGGAGGAGGATTGGACGCTGATGCTGATAGGGAACAAGGGATTAAAGGTGTTGGGTATGGAAGTATCAGTACGACTGGAAACAGTGGTGGCTTCATGGAGTTTATCGCTGCACGACGGGATGAACCTGTTGCTCCTGTTGCTAAGCCAATCGTGGCACATATTCTGGGAAGTTCCAGTATATCAGCTACAATTCCCGTCAAATCATCATCGAGAGCTGTTTCTCCCGTGCGTAGCGTGAAGAGCGCTGACGAGTTTTCGACACGCGCGACCGATGGAGGCTCTCCACGTCGCGGTGGATCTCCGACCAGAGCATCCAGCGCTGGAAGCTCTAGAGGTGAGGTTGAAAAGAAGGAAGAGCGTGTTGAAGCTTTGGTTGCGCCACAGAAAGCTGTAAAGCCCGTTAGCTTTACTCGCGAGGTTGAGGATGACATGGAAGTTGAGGAGGAGAAGCCAGTTAATTCTGTTAAGCATACCTTTGTTATGCCCGACGAAGCGGAAGGTGATGCAGATATCGAGTTGCCAGACATTGTCATTGAGGAGGAGGACGAGGAAAGCGATGAGGAGGAGGATGATGTTGACGACGGAAACTGAGACAAGGACTGTTGAAGTAATGTGTAACGTTTTACGGTTGAATAAAGTGAATGAATTTCATATTCGACAACTCAAACGAACGAGTCATTTTGTTATGAAAAGGGTCGCAAACGCGAGGTATGATTTATGAACGTACTTAAAATGACTGTATTTGGCATGATGGTTCGATACAAAAGGCTTAGAACTTGAAAATGTCATCTTCCATCTTGGAAACAGCCTTAGCTTTTCCGAAACCAAGCTCCTCCGCATACTTTTGCATGGCTTGGATCATTGGAGGTGGACCACACAACAAAATCTTGGCGTCTCCAGGGGTGGCCGCGTGCTTCTCAACCATTTCCTTTGTAACGAACCCAACACCACCAGTCCAACCCTCCTCAGGCTTATTCAACACATAGTACACACTGAAACGTGGGTTAGAAGCCGCAAGTTCATCCAATTCACTCTTCAACAGAATATCAGATGGAGACACGTTGGCGAAAATCAAGTTGAGCTTTGTGTTGTCCTTGGGGTCCTTCAATGAAGCCTTGATGATCTGGAGCATTGGAGTGATACCCGTTCCACCAGCAATCATTCCAAGGGTTTTGACGAGGTTGGCCTGGTATTTAAAGTTTCCTTTGGGACCGCGAACCTTGACGAGGTCACCGACTTTGAGTTCTCCAAAGTGGCGGGAGAGTTGGCCGGTTGGGTATGACTGTAGGAGATGGGTGATCAGAGTTGGGAAAGCATCGATGTTATGTTTGTACCTTGACAAGAAGGTCCAGAACGCCCAAGTCGTCGTCGGAAGAGATTGGAGTGTAACTGCGGGTCACATCCTTTCCGTCCACGTTGGCAGTCACTTGGACGTGCTATTTATCCGGAGGTTGACAACGGTGGTGAGTCAAGCTGAATCGACACTGTCGAAGGGATCTCACCTGTCCAATTGGAAGACCCAAGACAGTGTCAGGAGAAGGAAGGGCCAGACGATAGCTTAAAGCACTATTTAGTTACATGGCTTATCATCGAACTACACTCACATGGCCGTGTTTGGTGAGATTGCCGTCTTCTCGCTAAGCACAAGCTCGATGTATTCGCCGTTGCAGGACTCCAAGAAAGTCTTCTTTCCTGTTGATTGTGAAGCGCCCATGAGTTAAGTTTGTTTTTTGGAGGATGAGTTTTTGGGTTGTTTGTTTGGGAACCGGAAGAATTGAGAGCCAATTGATCGGTCCCACGAGGCATTCGATTCGATTATAAGGGATAAGTTGGGGTACGCAACTGGTTGGTGTGAGGAGGAAGACGGCGCCGAGGATAACTAGTCCGGCGGTGGCGGCAAGGGCGATTATGACTGTCGAGTCCATTTTCAGCTTTTTTTGTGTGATGGCGTGAGGTTGTTCAGCTTTCAAGTTTCGAGACTATGCTTTGAAAGACGTGTGTTGTCTTATTTTGTGCTGTAGTTTTAATAATGTGGCATCTGCGTCTGTTTGTTTGGATTTTGATAAGGTTTTATGATAATATAGGAGAGAACATATATGTAAAAGTAAAATAATGCAATTTATTACAAGCGAAGGAAAGAGAGGTGTCAGGATTATGGATGTTTTTTTGCAATCGCGGGAGTTTGGAGGTTTTGCTGATAACACAGTGAGTATTATCCCTTGGATTCGCAACTGAGGAAATGCATGACACAAACCACGATGCATTCAAGTGATCCGTCGTCTCCAATTAAGGTGTCTGAGCTGTGTTCTTTCTTTGGTGGCGCGCGGGGTCCAAGAATGCGAGGCTTTACAGGAGACTGCTGGTGGGAAATCAAATGTTTGAAGATGACGTCCCATTCTTTATTCGTTTGATTCCATGTTTCTTTAGTCTCTGTCGCGGTTGTATTCATGGGTTCACAAGTCACGACTAAGAGTTAGTTAAGATTCATCACCATAGCGTACATAGTTACTTTCAGTGGCTGATAACTCGTTGCTTAAACTGTTGGAACGTAGAAATGAGGGTGAGTGGCGGGAGTCTTGGGTGGCGGAGAAGGCACTTTCAATGAAAACAAAGTATCCCGATTCTGTCGTCTCTTCAATATTCTGACAAACGCCCATATTTGTCTCGATGCGTTTGAAGTTCGATTAATTATACTTTTAAGATTCTCATAACAGTACAAGGAAGCTTTCAGTAAATGCATTGCTCATAACTTAAATGAAAACGAACAAAAATGTACACAAGTTTCTGGAAGTTTCCCAAATAAAGGTATCTCCTTATTGGAAGTAGTGGTTGTAGTGGTCGTTGTTCTAGTAGTCGTTGTAGTTGCGAAACTTGCGATGAAGGTGTGGTTGTGCTGCTTAAAATGCTAGTAGATATGCGTGTTTTAGTTGCCGTGGTACTTGAAGTGGTAGGTAACAGTTGGAATCAAGATTGCAACAAAAGCTGCAAGACACTTTTCGATGAGATTGTCAGCAATGCACAACCGGAACTGGAGCTCAGCTCAAATATTCTAGCAATGCATTTGGTGTTTGACGCGCAATCATTTCGACAAACCTCAGTACCATTGGCAAAGGTCACACTGGTAAGTATGATGGAGTTTTGTCCCACCAAGAGTTCAGACAGAAAGGCGCCGCTCGGGATATAGATGGTTCTTGAGGATTCACGCATATTGAGTGTTGCAATGCCTCTAGGAACGAATCCTGTTCGTTTTAACTGACTTGATGAGCCATACACAAATTTGACACTTTGAAACACTCTCAGAACTGAAGAAGGGTTGTCAAAAAAGCCTTTGACCACCGCGGACGGCTGCTTTTTTTTCAATTGTAGGCTTCAGTGTGAAGTTGCTTCGTACTTGATTCTCTTGAATAAGCAGACTATACTTCAACAAAAAACAAACTCGGAGGTATTTTATATATCAAAATTTCTTCTTTATGTTGCTGCTGCACTGTTTGTTGCCGAAGAATGCGGTTCGGAAGTCGAAGTAGATGTTGACGATGTAGAATTCCCACCTCCGGCTCCTTTAAAATGCTGCGAAGTCCTCCTTGCGCCACCGACTCGTTTTGTAAACTGAGGTTCAATAATTTCTAATAGGATGTAAGTAATGCAATCTGACTGCACGAAGTCATTACCAAAGCTGCAAAGCAAAGCCTCGTCTACGCACATAACCGCTCCTTGTTATCGAACTCGCCACAATAGTTTGGAGCCGAGAAAACTGTAACGAGTTGGCGATCTGCAAAGAACTCGTACCCTCCTTCCACAACCATATGAGCACGAGCGACCAGGTCCAGGTTGTGTTTTTGAGTGAATTCCTTGACAATCTTGGGTCCAAAGCAGTACTCCTCGATCGTTGTCTTCCCAGTCTACAGCAGTTGCGGAAGGGTCTGACCAGAGAAGGTCGTTGAGAAGACCGAATTCAGGGACTTCAGAGGGACGGGGAATGGCGCGAATGTAGTCCATTGAAATCAAGCTCGGCGAAAGGCCACCATGCACACAGAAAATCTGAGACACAAAGTGATTTAGTTTGGACAACGTAACAGAAAGTTCTTTTTTCGTACCTTTCCTGCAACAATCGCAGCGATGGGTAAAGTGTTGAACACGTCTGTAAACACTTTCCAAATCTTGAGGTTGCATCGTCTCTTGCATTCATCATAAAATCCATACACTCTGTTACCGATGCGCATTCATGGTTTCCACGCAAAATAAAGAAGTTAAGCGGGTATTTTAGTTTGTAGCAAAAGAGGAGCAAGATAGTTTCGAGCGAGAATTTCCCTCGATCGACGTAGTCACCCAAGAAGAGATAATTTGCTGCTGGTGGATATCCGCATCGATCAAAGATTCGCAGAAGTCTTCATATTGACCATGCACATCGCCTAAAACATGTGTGTTGAGTTAATGTGTGTGATGACTTTCTTTGTGCAGACTTCATCCAACTTTTCACAAGACTCCACTTAATCCTGAATTCTCTTTGCATCCCTCGTGACTCCTCACTTTACATCACCCACGAGCTCTTGTTTCACATCTTCATCGCTCATGAACGCTCGTTCCACATTGCTTGAGGAGCATCAACCTGATTCACTCCCTTCATTCAACACTCACCAACTAAATTGACGGAGCATCAATTTCGAGAAGAATGGGCTGATCCATAAACTTCACGAACACGTTGACAAATAGAGATCACAGTGGAATTTTTGAGACAAAAGGATTTGGAGGGTTTTCGAGTGCGAGCATCGAGAAGTTTGCAATACAAGAATCCACATCGAGGGATCCGTAGGGAGAAGCGATGGAAGAGAGAGCAGATGCAGTTGAATCTGTGGTTGCTGTTCGGGAGAGGGCGAGACCAATGAAATTAAAGGCTGTGGAGGGTGTGGGTGGCCGCGAAGATGGTTGCTGCTGTTGTTGGTCTTGAAGTTGTTGAAGGAGATTTCCAGGCGATGCTGTTGAAAGAGCGGGTGTTGGGTTCAGAGGGGCTGGCGGTGGAATATGTAGAATTGGAGTGAGAAGTGATCGTTGAGGAAGCGGGAGGAGAGGGGTGATGCAGGAGTT
Source organism: Rhizoclosmatium globosum (assembly GCA_002104985.1). Lineage (NCBI taxonomy): Eukaryota > Fungi > Chytridiomycota > Chytridiomycetes > Chytridiales > Chytriomycetaceae > Rhizoclosmatium > Rhizoclosmatium globosum. The sequence goes on along the minus strand of MCGO01000001.1, from coordinate 121 downwards.
GATTTTGACGAAAGTAGAGGAGCAGGATGAAGAGGTCTGGTTAGTTTCAATGTTGTGAACATTTGGAGGAAAGAAAGTGTGGAGCGGGGGCTGTTTGGTGAATCAGGACACTTCAGCCTCT